>OX422213.1:263898031-265138031 GCA_949130495.1 Sambucus nigra | reverse complement strand
AAGCTTGTCACATAAACCATCAATGAAGTAATCTTCAAACTTTTGGCTGCTACGTCATCAACTGAAACATCGTAGATTTGAAAGGATATAACAAATTACTATCCTATGACTTAATTAGTTTTGTTCGTAATGAAGCCAGCACTACAAATAGACTTGATTGGAAATTTTCCCTTACAAATCTCCCCCTTTGTCTATTCAGGGACGAAACCCAAATAAAAATCATATGGGTCGTGAAGGTCTTCTAAAAAGACACATACCCTCCCAAAATAAAAATAAAAATACAGGTGCTTGACTAGACGCATGGCATGAAATGCTTTACCGTTTTAAATGGTTTCCGCTAAATATGAAAACGTGCACACTTAAACACACCATAAAACCTATAGGGAATATAACAAGATAAATAGAATAATTAAATACTTCCCCTTTGTCTAACATGACCTACTTAAGAAAGCAATATCTCCCCCTAAGCTAGATCTCCCAAATTAAAAGGTTTAGATACCATTTCTCCCACTTTTTGTTTAGGAATAGACAAAGATTAAAATTCATTAAATAACCTATTTCACCCCAATTAAATCAAACACTCCCCCTAAATAAAACAAGGGATAAGAATAATGTAAACACAAGTATAGCATGCAATAGTGAATAAAGTGACAATAAATAAAGCACATGACATGCGAGGCAACTAATCCACCAGAAATATTAATAAATATCAACTATGACGCGATAGAAAAATGATACCAAATAGAATAATCCAAGGTTTTGAAAAATGCAGAGCATGACCGAGTCGTGGAGGCCAAGCCTTAAGCCTTAGAAGCCTAAGTGGGCCTTAGGAATAAAAAGGCGTTTAGGCCTTTTTAATATATTATAACATTTTTAACTATAATAAAGCTATTAAAATACTAAAATGGTACATACCTTAAAATATGTGTATATATATGCAAACTGAAATACTATTTTTTCAATACTAGGAAAAAAACAAAAAAAATAAGAAAAATAGAAAAACACGCGTCTTTTTAGACGAGATGCCGAGAGGTTTGGTACACATTTATTTTTTGATTGTTTTGAATGATATATTGGTCCATTTTTTTAAAAACATCTTTAAAAGGCAGCATTGTTTCACTAAAGTGTTTTTGTTTTTAAAAAAAGTGTTCCTTAATCCTTTTACCATGAATAAGGCATAAAAGGCTTAAGGCAGGGCGTTTCTCCCCAGTCTCAAGCCTAGGCGTGCATTTTAGAACACTGGAATAATCTAATATACGCAATATATATCAATCGCAACAAGATGAATATCTATTTCAAAATGAATCATACATGGACTAGATAGCAAGACAAAGACTAAAAAATAAAAGAAATACCGTGTATATATATACATAAAAAATACCAGTAATGCACATGCACATATACATAGGTATAAATACCAAACATGACACATAATACATTAAGCTTTACACATTGATATGGAAAAAGTATGTCTAAATAACATGTGGTAAATGGTAGTGAAGGGTTGTAAACTAGATACTAAAGAATTATGACCCAGTCACTTAAACATGTTCACGAAGTTCTTAATTGAATACAAAACTTTATCAAAACTTAGATATAGTCTCATGTGACAATATAAAGTTAACACAAGGAACAAATATACGCAATGAACATAATCCTATAATTTTGATGATTTTATAAACTAATGAAGTCATGACAAAATAAGCATAACTAGGATACATTGTCATTGTAGAAAATTGTTGATATATCCATCCAAACTTCCATGATAATAATAATTATTTTCTATTGAATGTTCTTATTAAACTCAAATACTTTGGGCTTGGCTAAATCTAAAAATGCCACATTTTTAGGCCATATTTCAGTGGTGTCTATTCACTCAAAGTAGCCCGATTCCACTGATAAACAACCACATCGGATAAATATATATATATATATATATTTTTTAAATCTGTCGACGATTCTTACATGAACAATCCCTATGTAACCATAACAACATTTATATGAATAAATTGATAGGACAGCATCTCACTTAGCTCAAATATACATGTGAAGTTAAAGATCAAATGAGCTTGTGCATGTGGGAATTGAGGCGTATAAAAAGAGAATCCCATTAATCAAGTCGAAGTCAAACTAATCCACGCACGCATGATAAAGAACACTTTAAGGATTGAAAATCTTAACTCAAAGTTCTAGCCACGTGGCAGCGGGGATGATATTAGATTCAAGCACAAGTATAAGTCACATAAATTGTGTAAAACTTCTATACACAAAAATATAAAATCTTTTTGAGTATTTCAATTTTTTAACCAAACAAAAAGATAACCCAAAATCCAAAACAACAATATTTTGTATATTGGTAACTAAGACCGGATGAATGAAAAAATTAAAATACAATAGATAAACATGTCATAATTCTAGCAAAATTTGCATAATCAAGCATAAACTACAATATGACGAACAAACATAGAACTAGCGATAATTTTTCATGAAACACAAAAGCTAGTGTATGTAACATATGCAAGCAATACAACTAGTGCATGTAACATATGCAAACAATTCAACTAGCGATACAACTTTTTTATGTCAACCGAGCGACTTGGTTCGAACGAACAACTAATGAAAAAATATAGTTAAAAGGCCAAATCTCGTTAGATGTCTCGTTTAAATGAGTCATTCGAACGGCATCATTCGAATGAGATTTTTAACGAAAAACATAACAAAATGGTTGAATGTCGTTAGAAGCTCATTTGAACGAGAAAAATGTCGTTCGAACGACAAAAAAAATATTATACTTTACAAAAAATAAAAACTTATTTTCAACATAATTTTAGAAAAACTAAAACACCAAAAATAAATTCCAAGTCCATATATATTGATGCATTCTTAAATTTAGAGACCTTGGATATAATGAAGTGTTGATGACGTAAAAGATTGGCACATAAACCGACAATGAAGTAATCTTCAAACTTTTGGCCGCTATGTCTTTAATTCAAACGTCATAGGCTTGAAAAGGATATAACAAACTACTATCATATGCCTTAATTAGTTTTGTCTGAAATTAAGACAAAACTACAAATAAACTCGATTGCAAATTTGAATTTACACAGTCGTATAAGATTTGGCCTCAAAACCACTTGAAAATAGCGATACAACCCAACTTGGGTTGGTCGGCCAATAATGGGCACAAAATCCAGTTAAGATTGTGTGGTAAAACTTATAACAAGTCGGTCGCCTAAGATTTAGCATCAAACCCAATTGAAAATAGTGGTACAAGCCAACTTTGAGTTGTTTGTCTTATAATATGCATAAACCCACCTAATAACTAGTTTTAAGACTTAGAATAAGTCGGTCCCCTATGATTTGGCATCAAACCCACTTGAAAATAATTTTACAACCCACCATGGTTTAGTCGGCCTATAATAGGCATAAAATCGACCTAAGAATGGGTGATTCGACATAGAACAAGTCGATCACCTGCAATTTGACACAAAAACCTCTTGAAAATAGTGGTGCAACCTACTAGTTAAGTAAATAGGAATGTTAATTTATCAAGCTTTAGTCAACATGTTAATTAGTGAATTATATTATTGATAACTTTTACAAGTCAATGAAGTCAGTCCCAGATCCCAACTTCACTAACTACCAATTAAGTTCAATAATAATGCTAGCTTATGTAGTTTTAGTAAAGAAGTTGATATGTTAATTATCTAATTGATTAATTTAAATAGGAGTACTAAATTATCAAATTTTAGTTAGATATCTCAAATATGACAATGAGATGGTGATTAAATATACAAGTTAATGGAGTCGTCTGAAGTCTCCCACTCCATCGATCAAAAGAAAAAAAGTCCTTAAACTTATTCATAAGATAAGAAAAAGAAAGTAAAAAATATATGTACTTGAATTAATATAAAAAGTGGCGTAAGTCCTAAAGTATATCCTGGCAACTTACATTAAAAACAAAAAGAAAACATAAAACCTAAGGCTTGCTTATTTCTTCTCTCCAATTTGAGGCATCATCTATGGTAAGAACTAGATCATAGAAGATGTAGTAGTCCTTCGATGGATCACCACAGTCGTTGACTCACCTTGCATGGCTATGTGTTGTGCAATTGTGGCATAAGCATCCTCGTGTATGTTCGTCATTCTTCGATGTATCTCTACATTGAATTTATAAACTAATTTATCAACCTTTATATGATTATTTTATAGAGAGATAGGTTGAGGTTCTTCAATGCATATTCACCATTCACTTAGTTGACCACCAAGTTAGAATCTCCTATGATGCAAAGTGAATGAATGCCCCTTCGAAGGTGTGGGTACCTTCTTCGTCTCTTAGTCCCATGAGAGTAGCCGGACGAAGACTAATTAGAAATAAGAGGTGGCTGACCCAAATTATGGGATGCTCTGAATGACAGTTAGAATTGAGTATCTGACCCGGTCTATCCCCAAAAATCTCGGAGGAGATATTCAGGGGATAGTAGGCTAATGTGGTGGTTATCAACACCCCTTTCTCTTTTACCAAATATTTATTGTACCCCTAGATTGGGGAAAAGGGCATATAGAAAAACTTCCCCGGAGAGATAATTAATATAACACTAGACCTATTCGTGGACGTAGATAGTTAGCCGAACCATGTACATCTTTGTGTTGCGTGATTATAATTTCTTTTCTTCTTTTCTTGGTGATTGAATTTCATTATTATTTGTGCTGAGATTTTTGTCACAACAATTAGCGTCGTCTATGGAAAAAAAAAATTTATCCTTTAAGAAATCCCTCACTAGCAATGACCTGCAATGTCCAATAATAACAGTAATGCCCCTCCAGAAAGGGATATTCAAGAACAGCTTATCCCTCCTAGGGTAAGGTCCGAAATCCATCATTCAAACCCGAGGCATCGCTGAGAGAGGCAGCTCTCTGAATAAAGCCAGGGTTCAGTTAGGTCCACACATATTTCCATGCTGATAGACGCCTATGAGGCCAGGCTCCAAGAACAGGAGGAGGCTACTCAGAATCAGGAAGTTGAAAATGTTCTCCTCAAAAGGTGATTGGAAAAAATGGAAAGGGATCTCCAGCGTAACACGAGGCAACGCCATAATCAAACTCCTAACCCTCAGGTGAGAAAATCTCATAGCTGAGGAAGAAGCCTAGGGTGTGGGTGACAAAGATCTGAGAGACACAGGTCGAATGGTGACCAGTCTGAGCAGCAACAACTAGCTCATCACTATATGAGCCCTGGACAAAGGAATGGTGATATACGGATCAAGGTTCGGAGAGAAATGGACCAACACCCAGGTCATCGGGGTGCCAGATCAATGAGAGGGCTAGCCAGGCGAGTTCTCAAAACACAGATGAAGTCCCTCATTTCGAGGCCAATTGAGGAAGAGGAATCCCTGAAGAAGTTCATGGCGCCCAGGTTCAAAATTTATGATGGAAAGATTTATCCCATCGACCATATCAGATAATATCGGCGACCATAACCCTATAAAACCATAACAATGAACTCATGTGCCAAATTTTCCCATCAAGCTAGCACGATGTTGCCAAAAAATGGTTCGAGAAGCTCCCTCACATATCCATTAGGAGCTTTAAGCCTCTAGCCGAGCTATTCACAACTCGCTTCATTACAAGCAGCCCTCATTTGAAGAGGATGGAAGATTTACTAACAATAAAGAGAAAACCTGAAGAGAACCTTAGAGACTACGTGAAGAGATAGTGGGAGGTGTTCAACGAAGTCAAGGATTGCTTAGAGTAGGTCATTATAGCATACTTCAAGATCAGTTTGCCTCACTCCAGCCTCCTACACTAGTCCCTCACTAAGAAAGAGGCCACGACCATTGAAGACTTAATGGCTCGTGTTGAGAAATAAATCAAAGTATAAAATGTGACCCATCCTAGTATGGGAGAAAATGGTTGCACCAAGGTTACCAACAAGGGGGTGAAAAGAGTGAGGCTCAAAAGAAAGGGAATTAAAACAGGGGGGAAAAGTGGCCCCAAAAATGGGAACAAAGGTGACGCCTCAAAGGCATTCCAAGTCGTGAATACAGCCTTCAGAGAATGGATTTATAAGATCCTTTCAAAAATTAAAGATGAACCATTCATTAAGTGGCCCAAGAGGATGGGTGAAGATCCCTCCAAGCGGATAAAGCATTGAGATGTGCATTTCACAAGAAAGGCGGGCACAAAATTGAGCACTACAAAGCCCTCAAGTCCCACCTCGAAGAGCTATCTCAAGTTGGAATCTTAAATAAATTTGTAGAGAAGGTAGATGAAAATGGCAATCAGAAGCCGAATAACGTTCTCGAAGATGATATTGGCCACGAGTTCACGGTAATTCATGGGGCATCCAACCTCAAGAATATTCAAGGGAACAAAACTCGAATAGAATTGAAGGATCTTACAGTAGTGATGCAAGATTTTCAGATTGATCTAGCCAAAACCCAAGATCAGAAGCATCGATGTCCGAAGGAAGTGAACTAAAATAATCATATCACGGATGAAGATTTGGTGGGAGTGAGAACTCCACATCATGACGCATTGGTCATTACACTCAAGATAGCTAACTACGACATCGACAGGTTACTCATCGACCAAGGTAGCTTATCCAAAGTACTGGACCCCGAGTTATTTAGAAAGCTGAAGTTAAGCATTATCGACCTAAGAGAGGCCACTGTTCCATTGGTTGGCTTCGTTCGAAAGATAACCATCCCCTTGGGAAAGATCGTCTTGCCGGTGAGGGAAGGAAATATTTTGAAGATGATTGAATTTCTTGTGGTTGATATTGATTCACCTTATGAAGCCATCCTCAGCAGAGGATTGCTATATGCGATGAAGGTTGTCTCATTAACCTATTATTTTAAGTTGAAATGTGTGATATAACGAGGCGTAGTTAAAATTCGTGGAGATTAAGCAATGGCAAGAAAGTGCCTCATAGTGGCCATATGCCCCAAATAAGAGAAAAAAGTCGAGGAAGCAAGAAACAAAGATGAAGAACAGGAGAGGATGATGCCCTCTAAATAACAATTAAGATATGGAAGACCAAGAGTGGAGGAGACTAGGCTCCTCCCCTCTTAAAGGGTTGTCAAGGACTTATAAGAAGTCGCAGCCGAGAGTGGATTGACTCAGAGAATATTTTCTATTAGAACCTCCCTTACCGATTGTGAGAAAAAGGAATTGGTCACCCTCCTTCGGAGAAATTTGGACGTTTTTGCATGGGAGCCCTACGAGCTGCATGAAATCGATCCACGCATTACTTTCTACCAATTACACACGGATCCATCCTTCAATACAATTATATAGAAGGCTCATCGAACAACTCCAGAGAAGGCCGAATTAGTGGAGAAGGAAATGGAGAAGTTACTAGATGGAAGGTCCATACGGGATGTTCAATTACAAAAATGGCTATCCAACCCAGTGCTACTCCCTAAGAGCAAAGGGAAGTGGAGAGTCTGTATCGACTTCACTGATATCAATAGGGCTTGCCCAAAGGATAGCTTCCCCCTTCCAAAGATCGACCAGCTGGTGGACGCCACAGTAGATCATAAGAAAATGAGATTCTTAGACGCAAATTTTGGATATCACTAGATCCCTCTACATGAGGCGGATCAAGATAAGACCGCCTTCATTACCATTGTTGGTTTATTTTGTTACAAAGTTATGCCCTTTGAACATAAAAATGTAGGAAAAACTTATCAACAGTTGGTTACGAGGATGCTTAAAGACCAAATAGGAGACACCATGGAAGTGTTTATCGATGATATGATCGTCAAGATCAAGCTCAAAGATGACCACCTCTTTGACCTAGCAAGGAACTTTGAAATCCTCAGGAAGTACCGAATGATACTCAGCGAAAGTATGTGTTATTTCGGCATCCATTCAGGAAAATTCCTTAGATACTTGGTCAGCGAGAGAGGTATAGAATATAATCCTGACCAAATCGATGCTATTAGTAGGGTGCAGTCCCCTCGAACTATGAGAGATGTACAGAAGCTCACAGGAATGATCGCTGCCCTAAATCGGTTCATCTCTAAATCTTCAAAAAAATGCGAGTTATTCTTCTAGTTGCTGAAGAAAACTCAAAGCGTAGTATGGAACGAGGGTTGCTTGAGGGCCTTAGAAGATCGTAAGGCCTACCTCAGTAAGACCCCCTTACTCTTAATCCATATAAAAATGATCCCTTATATCTCTACCGTGCAGTATCAAATCATGCTGTGAGCTTCGCCTTAGTATGTAAGAAAGAGGGGAGCCAGCATCCAATCTATTATGCAAGCAAAATACTTTTAGATGCCGAGCATAGGTACCCTCCATTGGAGAAGCTCACCTTTGCACCAGTGGTAGCCTCAAGAAAACTAAAACACTATTTTGAGGTTGACTCCATCTTTGTAGTTACTTCGCACCCCTTTAAAGCTATACTTAGGAAAGTAAACCTCGCAGGCTGACTATCGAAATGGTTAATCGATCTCAGAAGATTTGACATTCATTTTCAGCCAAGGACTTCTATCAAGGGGCAGGTCCTCATTGATTTCATAGACGAGTTCACAGGAAAACAAACTTATGATCAGCTTAAGACCAACCATCCAAGATAATTCCCACAAAAAACAGGCATTTAGAAGTTGTATGTTTATGGAGCCTCCAATTCTACGGGGCGGGAGTAGGCATTATGCTAGTTACCCTCGATAACATAGTGCTCAAGTTAGTAATCAGGCTTGGATTAAGTTTTTGGCAATTCATAACTAGTATCCAACCAAATAAGTGGCAATTTCGATGCAAACGATGAAAGGATGGCACCATACCTCGCCATTGTGAATGGATTAATGGTTGAATTCGATTTCATTAGCGTTCATCAATTCCCCAAGGGATAAAATAGCCATGTCGATGCCCTAGAAGCTCTAAGCTCAGCAATTAACTTTGACTTGAGGATAACAATTCAAATCAATTTCCTTGAACAAACGAGCATCAACCAGAGAATCGAATCGTCAAATCTCGAGCATATTGTCCATATTGAGAAAATTCCCAACTGAATGGACTCAATAGTAGATTACTTGCAAAGTGACATATTGCCAAGTCATAAGAAGATCACCCATCAGATAAGAGTCAAAGCTGCCCGCTTTCACTTATCTCCTGCGGTAAAATTATACAAAATATGCTTCACGGGCCAATACCTCAAGTGTGTTCATCCACAGGATGATGAACAAGTCCTACACGAGCTGTATGAGGGAATTTTTGGTAGTCATACGGGAGGAAGGTCATTTTATTTTCGAGAAATTAAGGAAGGATACTGGTGGACGTACATGCAGAAAGACGCCCGAGTCTATGCCCAAAAATGTGAGAAGTACCAAATGCACTCAGCCATGGTCCACCAACCAGTAAACGATCTAAAATATTTTACCAGCCCATGGCCTTTTGCCCAGTGGGGTCTAGACATCATAGGCCCTCTGCCCACTACAGCCGGTAATAAAAAATATATGTTGGTTACCACATATTACTTCACCAAATGGATAAAGCCAGAACCATTGGAGAACATTCGAGATGCAGAGATGATGAGGTTCTTATGGAGAAATATTATTACTCATTTTAGGATACCCAGTACAATCATCACTGACAACGGAACCAAGTTCGAGAGTGGCCTTCCCCAAAGCTTTTGCAGTGACCATGGAATCAGGAACTACTTCAGCTCTATGGTATACCCTCAGATCAATGATCAAGCTCAGGCTTCCAAAAAAATAGTGATCGATGTACTAAAGAAGTTCCTGGAGCGATCCAGGGGTGCACGGTTGAATGAACTATCCCACATCCAATGGTGCTATCGTGCCACCTCGGGGAGAGAAACTAGAGAGACACCATTTTCACTTACGTATGGAATGGAGGTAGTTATTCCATTGGAAGTCGGTCTTCCTACTATGAGGTCCACGCTGATCGAACAAGGCCAGAACGATGGAGCGTTGCTGGCTGAACTTTTCCGACGAGCGGAGAGATTTGGCTCTAGTAAAATTAGCTTCCTACCAGCAACAGTTACCCAAAAAATATAATTGAAAAGTGAATCAAAGGACATTCCAAGTTGGATAATTTGTCCTAAGAAAAGTCCTTGGCAGCGCTGTGAAGCCATCATAAAAAAAGTTAGGGCCAAACTAGGAGGGACCATTTAAGGTGATAAGGGACGACCTATAAGGAGCTTATCACTTGGAAATTCTAGAGGGAATGGAGATACCAAGAGCTTAGAATGCGAAAAACCTGAAGAAATTCTACTTCTAGATCTCCCTATTTATGCACAATTAAGGAAATTTTTTATTTTACAACTTAATTTTGCTCTCTGTTCCTAACTCTGATTAATAAAACTCGATTAGCCTTGGCATTCTATGAGTATTGGTTTTCTCAGATATATCTTAGTATATGCATCATGTTCAAAGTTATAGGCTTCACTATTAATATGCACAATAAAGATCAGAGGTTACAGGAAGTTGGTCAACTTACTATAGCCGAACGATCCTATGTGTAGCCCCCTACCATTGCACCACATTGGTTAAGCATTAGCGGGGTTAATGTATAATAACCCTCCTCGGGCCTTTGTTACTAACACAATTGGCCTCCTAATTTTCCCCCAACAATAAATAAATCCCTAAAGAGGATCCTTGGGTAATTTGGCTAACCCATGTTGGTTGCCAACATAGTTTGGCTCAAAAATCATGCTTGGATGGATTGTTCGTTTACCAGGTATATCCTTGCCATTGCCCTAGTTAGGCCTAAGGTAATGTGACGATACAGCCTAAAAGGTAAAGTGAGGTAGAATGGTATGAAGACAGTGTAATGGACTGGGTGGATATTCATTTAATAATTAGCTTTATCCAAGTCATACTTAGTCGGCTAGAATATAACTAGAGATGAGGCTAGCAAAGTCAAAAATGAAAAAACACATGTTTAGTTGGCAATTTCCCAAAACATAAATATCTCATTACACCACTAAATGTACAAACAGTTACGTATACCAAAATAAATCAAACCCTAAAGAGGACCAGGTTGCTGGGCAAGGTAATCAGTTAACCGCGCTCTTGAACCGTCATCTGGATGAAGGATATATTCCTCCTTGACCATGTCCAAGCTCAGATCCAACAACTATCCTGGGATTGCATCTATTGGGATCCAGCGGTCATCTCTTATGAATAGATTTGGAATCAAGTATGAGGGCATAATCTCATGCCTATACAAAAGGATGAAATTCCTGGGCACTTGTAATTCCCTAAGGTCACTTATCCACCCTCTTATGAAGTTTAGCTCCTCAACCTTCTTTAACTTCATGGGAGCCTCTGTCCAACCTTGGTTGTAACCATATTCCCACACTTGTCGCGGACCATTTTTGAATAAATGCCTTAATCTGGTGACATCCTTCTGGAGCCCGATAATAATCACATAAGACCCGCGCACATCTCCTTTTAGTTCGGCGATCTCCCTATGAGAAATTCCAATGTTAGCTCCATCTTACTTCCTCATTGATGATGAAGTGCCTCGAATAATTGACAGGGCAATACTCGGTGCATTCTCCCTTAAGAAGGAAATCTCCCTCTTTAAGACATCATTCTCATGCTAAAGCATCTCGCCGACTAAGTTAATTTTAGACGCCTATAAGTGCTTCGCCTTAACAACATTCACCTCTTCTTGAACAGAGGTGACAATCTCTCTCATCTCCTGAAGTTTATCTTTCAACTTGGCAAATAGCTCGGACCGGTCTTTGTATCATGGTTCCTTGATCTGAAAGGCTTGCAAATTTTTACAAAGGCACGGTGAACTTGATTTCTCACGTTGGTACCAATAATTTGGTCTAGGCGAGATGTATCAGGAATATACTCATCAAGGTCAAAAAACTAAAAATCATAAAGGCATGAAGAGTAAACATATCAGGAGGGGTAAAAATAAAAAATTTATTCATTTCATTATGATCGACACAAGTCGGGTACAAGTACATTGATCAGAAAGAAGAAAAGACAGGAACACAAAATACAAGGGAAATCCTAGGAGACTAGTTCGCAACATCGACCTGCTCAGAGGAGGTTGGCTTTTTTCCTTTGTAAGGAGTCGTCTCACTCATCCCAGTTCCACATACACCTCCCTCAATCGGATCAAGGGGCACTCTTTAATCAATAGAAGCATCAGTAGAAACGGGGCCCTCACCAATTTGAGCAGCTGGAACCCCTTCATCAGCAACAGGAGTAGGCACATCTTCTATAACTGACTTGGGACCTAGGTCATTCTTGTCGAAGAGAGGGGAATCAGTAGCCACCCTGGCAGCAAGTAGGGCCCTGTCCCAACCCTTTTTTAAAGTAGACAAACAAATGTAACCAATTTTAACTTGAGAGTTCTCGTACATCGCCGCCCACCCATCGTTGTAAGCGCTCTCCTTGATGGAGGAGGCTTCGGACTTCAGCTTTCCCACCTCCTCGACGAGCACCTTGTTCTCTTCGATAACTTCCAATTTTCTTGTCACAACTAGGACATAAGACTCTCACAACTCCTAAATCTCCTTGGCTACTGACTCCCTCTCCTTATCAAAATAGGCCAAAACCTCTATAAGGGCACTATCAGAGGACCTCTAAGCCTCACTGGAAACTTTTAAGCTCGCCTCGAGCTCATAATTCCTCCTCGCTAGCTCGTTGCGACTGCAGTTGAGAATAGTGTAGTCGGATGAAAATTATAGGAAAAGATAGAATATGAGTAAAAAGAATATAAGGGGAATTACAACAAACAGAGTAAAGAATGATTAGACTTACCAATGAATGCCCCTGACTTGCCTTTAGGTCTAACTTAGCAAGTCCCATATTTTATGACCGCTCATGGTTGACTACTAGAACTACTCTCTCGAGCATCACAGGAGAGAGCTGAGGGGTTAAAGACACATAAGCCTCCTCAATAGGGACAGACACAGGGACCAAAATAGTCTGTGCCTTTTTCGTCCTTACCTCATCTCTTCTTCTCTATTCCTATCTCTCCTTTTTCTCAGCTTTCTTTTTCTTTCTCTCTTCTTCTCTTTTTCTCTCAATCTCTGTCCTCACTTCATCTTCTTTCTTCTTCCTCTCCTTATCGTGTGCTGTGATATGGGAACCACTAGAAGTATCCCCAGACCCAGGCTTCTACATCTTTAGCCTGCATGATAACAGAATGTCATCATCATCATCATCATCTACGATAAAAGTTTTCATACTTGGTTGACCATGTCCTCCTTGCTCGATCTCTCTGAACCAGATTCCGAGCTGGAGTTCCTTTGACTGACCTACCACCACCTGAACCCTCCTCACTAGAACCTACTCACCAACACCTCTAGCATCACCAGACTCTGAATTGCTCTCCTCCTCTTCGTCTAGGTCGATAGGTTGAGGAGCTCCTTTGTAACGCCCCATGCACCCAAAAAGAGACACGTGGCATGCCACTACGATAAAACTAAACTAAATCCACAAATTAACAAGTATAGAGCATCTAAATGTCCACAGTTTAAATGAAATAATTCCATAATTTCTATTCCTACAAAAATATTACAATAAAGTTTCTCTCAATTACAAACTTCCAACTAAAAACTATACCACTAATAATTACATCAAAAATAAATCTTTCAATCCAAGCACTAAAGCAATTGTCTAAAATAATCCATAGCATCCCAATTCACGCTAACCTGCCAACTAAAAGAAAATACAGGGAAGTACACAATATGACAGGAATAGATGCTAAAAAATAATTAGCATGATGAATAAATCGCAACAATACGAATCCGCGTATACAAATCAAACGCAATACTCAATCATTATATCAATAATAATTTATCCACAACATATCAATGAGTGACCAGGTATCACCTCACAGCGCCTATAAATTCTTAAGCATATCCGAATTTTTGACTATTGATGGGTGCCCATTCTCCATGCCATATTAAAATCTCAGGACACAATGCTCAAATCATAATACAATACTTAATTAAATTGGATTATCATGCATAGTTGTACATGTTTTATTTTTGCGTGATTATGTATCTTGTTGGGATTATTTAATTGCCACTGTATTGACAGGTTGTTGGGTATTTATGCTCTCCCTCTATTTTGAGGATCCCTTCTAGGTATGGGACTAGTGGGAGGGCCTTTTGATGATTTACGCCTTCTAGGTATGGGACTAGTGAGGGTAGATTATTGAGGTTTTATCATGTTAGGGGCGGGCTGATTTTTGGTACTTTATCATCATTACGCTACCCTAGGCATGAGACTAGATCGAGGTTTATGTTATAAATTCATCCTATACATAGAGTATGACGTATTGATAATTTGGGGACCTTTAGGTATGGGACTAAGGAGTGTTTTGAGGATATCACATCGATTATAAGGGTGGGGTAATTTATAAATTGAGAAATTTAGAATTAATACCTAAGATAAAAATGGGTATTAAAATTGGTGGTGAGATAATGTGTCAGTGACCGACAGTTTAAATGGGTCAGCTTGGGTGATTTATGTCGTGTCGTGAGTTGGAACCTTGTCACATTGTGGGGTGTAACAACCTTCTTCCTACTCTTCTTCCTCTAATATGTCAACATGAGGAATAGAGTCAAGTGGGAAGGCGATGAAGCTGGATGTAGTGTTCTTATATTCCAATAAGAAAGCAACCGACCTCGGATGTTCAGCTTCTATAATGGAGCTTCTTATATTCCAGGCCTTAAGTAACTCGGACGCACGGATCTTTTAGAGAGAAGGATCCTGATTCTTGGACTTCACTATAAAGGAAAAAGGAAAACACATTATAGCATCAATGAAAAGACAAAGAGATTGAACAACAACCTATATATTCCTCCCCATAGGTAGGAATTCGAGGCCCCGTCTACCTATCACCTCCTACCTGAGGAGGGAACTTCCAGTTCCTAGCTATGAATCCTTCAGTCCAATAATCTTTATGGGAATCAAGGAGATTATCTACCAACACCCTATCCGTCTCCTCGCTTTCAAATAAAGAAGACCAGAACTGGTACGAGAAAAGGAGTAACAAAAATAAATTTCAACCAAGCCTAACTTAGTGCCATGGAGTTGGTTTATTCTATGAACACAGTTGACAATCTTCCAAACATTTGGAGAGCATTGGGCTGGGACTATATCAAAATATTGAAAGAAATGTAAGAAGAGACGATTTGGGGTAAAGGTCAAACCCCCTTGGGACAGCAAAAGAACATGAATCGAGTGCACATCCTCAACATCTCGAACGTTACCGAGAATGGGGGAACACTTAATATCCACCCAGATGGGTATATTTTAGCATTTTCTAAATTTATCTAGAGCCTTGTTGTCTATCTTTGCCATAGAAAAACCCTAATAACAGTAGAAAAGAAAGAAAGGCAAAAAAAGAAGAGGATTGGAAACTTACACGGTAAAGGTCCTCCCGAGACGATGCAAAGCCACAGGTGAATGAAGATGAAGGACGTAAATTAGCTTGAAGATGATGAAGAGCAAGCCTAAGGACAAGAAGAATCTTGTAGAGCAATAGCCAATTTGATAAGAGAATAGTTTGAATCTACGTTGATGATCATCCAACCCAACAGTTTAAACCTTCCAATAATAGTGCACTCTGATCGAAGAAGATTTGTCCCCTAAATATTTTGGAAAGAGACATTTTGCACCCCAAATTTCTTATGATTCATAACAATGCTACCTGGAAAGAAGTGGAGTTACTGTTTAAAATTTTATATCCTAATTTGTGACCCTAAAATTTTAGGGGCAATTGTGGGTACCTTCTTCGTCT
Organism: Sambucus nigra; assembly: GCA_949130495.1. Classification (NCBI taxonomy): domain Eukaryota; kingdom Viridiplantae; phylum Streptophyta; class Magnoliopsida; order Dipsacales; family Adoxaceae; genus Sambucus; species Sambucus nigra. Next base: position 265,122,278 of record OX422213.1, on the reverse strand, counting down.
TTTAGGCCCATGAGAGTATCCAAACGAAGCCCAGTTATAAATAAGAGGTGTCTGGACCAAATTATAGGATGCTCTAAATGACATTTAGAATTAGGGATCTGACCCAGTCTATCCACAAAAATCTCAGAGGATATATTCAAGGGATAGTGGGCTAACTTGGTGGTTATATACACCCCTTTCTCTTTTACGGAATATATATTATACCCCTAGCTAGGGGCAAAGGGAATATAGAAAAACTTCTCTTAAGAGATAATTAATATAATAGTAGACCTCTTCGTGGACGTAGGCAGTTAGCTGAAGCACGTACATCTTTGTGTTGTGTGATTGTGATCTTTATTGTTCTTCTTTTATTGATGATTGCCTTTCATTACTATTTGTGCCGAGATTTTTGTCACCACAGAAGGGACTCAAACAACCTTAGAATTAAAGAGTCATATTCTGTTATTCTTATAATGAAGAATAACCTTGATGTTCTCCCAACCAAGCTAGTTTGTACGAGAAAAAACATAATTGGATCCCATCTTGCCACTATGTTGATAGTGAAAGACAATATATAATGCCTAATTTTTTTATCCATAGGAAATTAAGTCAAATAATGTCTCTCTATACTTCTCTATCTTAGCTCAGGGCCATGGATAGTCCTATTAAGTAATAGACATGTCTTTCCTGTCTATCAACATCCAATGCCCATAAAGAACCGATGGATCTTCAAATAGAGGTTAGATAAAGCAGAAAAGGCGCCCCTTTCTTGGGTGGAATCATCATTTGAAGAGAAGTGAGAAACATTTTATGCTTGTCAAAAGCATCGTGGTGTGTTTTCTCTCGTCTTTCACAACAACTCCATCAGTGGGTGCGTGATCCTAGATAAACATGGAAAAAATCTCCTCAAGTAGGAAATCATTACTAAGAAACTCTTCAGCTCGTTCTGTGTATTTGGAAGAGGCACATCAAAAATGACTTTTTTCTTGATTTGGTCTATCTGTAATACTTACAAATCAATCACAAAACCCAAACATTTTCCACTAGTTACCCTAAAGGTACACTCAAAGAAGCCAGATCAAAATCCTCTATATTTGATTTGATGACTAAGTCGCCCACATTAAATTTTACAATGTAAAAAAAAGGTCATGAAAAATTTCCATCATCGCCCTTTAAGAAGTTGCCTCCTCATTTTTCAGGCCGAAAAGGCATTACATAATGCATGAAGTTGCCTAAAGGAATTCCGTAAGTTGTATTTTCCAACATACCTATGTCCATCTTAATTGGGTTGTAGCCCACATAGACATCCATAAAGTTCTACATCTCATTGCCAATCAATAAATCAATTAATCTATGAATTGAAGGTAGAGGGAACTCATCTTTGGGGAAAGCTTTGCTAAGATCTCTACTAAAGTCAACATAAATACGAATTATATTTTATCTTTCTTCCCCGTTAGAATAATGTTAGAATGCCAAATTGGATGTTGAATTGGCTTAATAAATAAAGCTGACAACGAGCATTCCCCCACAAGCTTGATTTTAAGATCCAACTTAGGCTTATACGTTTCGATTGACTGTTTGATTGGGATTGCTAAAGGCAAGACATTTAACTTGTGATAACTCACTTATTAATCCAACCCAGGCATCTTAGTGTACTTCCACACAAAAACATCCTTGAATTCTCAAATGAGCTTAATTAACTCCATCTTCTTTCCATCTTCCAGGTCTTTCAAAATGAAGATTAGTCTTGGTTCATCGCCAACCTCGGCTAAATCCACTTGCTCTAACTCTTGAACTTGTGGTTTTGGATAATCTTGTATGCATTCCGGCTCATCTTTAACCTCTTCTACATATTCTTGAATGTTTGAATTGTCAATGACAAAATATTGGCATTGATTATCAATCAAAAAATGCTCATACTCACGGTCAGCTTCATCATGATCTTCAGCTTCCCACTTATACCTTCAAAGACAATGTATCACCCTTTCATCATTGAGAACCACCTTTTTGCATTATTACGAAGAAACTGGTGGTGCCTTACTTTTCATATAAATTTCTAAGTACTCCATCGCTGGCTATTATCTCTACTCAAGACACTTTGTCGTGTCACCTCATATTCCATTGGATCTATCCTTAGCATCCTTTGGTATCTAATTTATTGAGAGATATAATGAGGTTTGGGATTGACTTTTCCTTTTACTCTAACTTATGGAGCTTCTTCAAATTCTTCCTCTTGGTCTCTTAGAGGTCCTAATATATCTTAGATAAAGGGCATTCACACCCCCTCAATACGCCTTGTGAGGATACATGATTTCTTATTTAACTCATTGTAGATGGTAACATCGACCAAATGTTCCTCCTCCATTATAAAAGTCTTTTCGTTAGATCGTATCATAACCCATATTCCTTTAACATTTTCTTTTGCACATATATGGCGTGTTAAGAGAACCGAGCCATGATTGTGTATTCAAACTCTTCCAATCAGTAAATGGTATGAATTAGCTAACTCAATCACATGGAACTTAATATGGGATGTGAGATTCCCATGGTCCAACATTTTCATAGCTAATGGACTTGGCGATTTGGTTATCATAACCTGATATTGAAAGTTTTAATGTAACCAACCATGTATCCAATATATTAGCTGCATAAAATGTGGTAATAGGCATGCTGTTCCCAAAAGCACCTCCATCTAAAAAAGATTTAAAAAAGCTTGTCCCATTGATCCTTTTCGTCACGTATAAAGATCTGTTATGAGGGAACCTTATTAATCTATCTGCATCTGAAAAAGTGATCTCAGACATAAACTTTCAAGTCAACCTGGGCATAGGAAACTTCTACCTCAATGATGGAACAACATTCTTCTTCGTGATGCCTAAAATAATTTCAGTTATTTATAACCTGGTTTACGGAGGCATCCCCACCTAATCAAGGAACTGCGATTTTTTGGTGATTTTGATACAACTTGATACTCTTAGCTTAGATCTACCTCATTCCTCTACTTAACAAGCTTGCTGGCTATTTCTTCCACTTGGTTCATCATAGGCAAGAACCACATTATCCATTACTTTCAATCAACTATCATAAATATCTAATAATCTTTCTCCTCATCTCATTCAACCTTTGGTTTCCTCGTCAAACACAACAACCATATATACCCCCTGGGATGGTAATGGATTGTTATTAACATTGTGTTGAGGGATTTGCAGACTCCTTTTTAGTAAGTTTATATTCATGATCTTCCTCAAGGTAAAGACTATATCCATGGGATTACCAATCCACTAATGGATCAGGCAATAGTTTGGGTCATCTATAAAATCTACCACTGGGGTATAAGGTGGAGAATTTATGAATGGAAAAACTAATCCATTACCCAAAATTGTGTTCTAACAACTCATTTATTATGCAATGCTACAAGGAAATGGAGGTGGATACTCATGATCAAACTTCCTCTTATTATTTTTCTTCTTTTCATTCTTACATGATTCTCCATCAATATAGTTCATTTATGGAAATTGGGCTCCTCTAATTTCTTAGTTGGTTGGTTGCTTCCAAAAAATATTGGTCATTGCTGACAGAGGTTGAATGACTAATACGAATTTTTGGGCTGCTCTCATGAAGTATTTAAATGTTCCTTCTCTAGTATCATTTATTAAATGACAAATAAACTCTAGCAATAAACCTTCTGCACAAATTTGAAGGAGCTTCCCCTCCGTTGCAACTTCTCATACATCTAGATATCTTTAAGGAGTATGAAAATCATCATAAATAGATGTTGCCTCACTTTATGTTTATTAGGATGATTCCAACATCTTCATCATCTCCCTCTTTACTTCTTCAATAGTTAAAGAGGGTAAGATAGTTGTTTTCACCATTTTATCCTGAAGTGGAGTGACCATAGATAGAGGAGTAATGAAAACTAGTTCTTCAATGGTTTATATTATAACATGAGCAAGATTGACCATAACTGGAATCGCTAGGCTAGGAGGTGTAATGGGAATTTCCATTAAAGTAGTGATCAGTTGCACCATTAGTGTAGCAAAGGAAATGGGATCCATCATGGAACTAAACATCGTCATTCATTGTTATCTTTGAAAGAACTTAATGAACTAGGCCATGAGGTTGGTCATTTAGTTGGGACCCAAAATAAAGATCATGGAATCTTGTCCCCCAATGACATTCCTCATAACAGCAGTTACTTGAGTATTCTCAGTAACAAGTGTAACAACAACCTTCTCTTCCTCATGTTGAGTATCATCGAGCACAAGAGTATGGTTTATATTTTCATTCATCATTTCTAAAAGAATCGCTCCTGAGAAGAGTCACCAAATATAAGAGGGAACTCATCTTTAGGTGATAAGATAAAGCAATTGTTTCTCTTGTCACATGTGTGTTTGTACAAAAATTTAGGCGTAACCCTTATGAACGGTAATGTGAAAATATGATTTGAAAGAGTGATGATAAAAAAACATAATAATTAGAGGAAAATATGCATAAAGGAGGAAACTAGCTTCAAAGAACACATTAAATAATGTGGTTCACCTAACTTGGGCCATGTTCATAGTAGCTAGATTTTTATTTCATTTAGAATGGAAATCAATGTATACAAATGCTCAAATATCAATCAAACTTTCAATCTCTCTAATTATTTACAGTGTCTAAAACTCTCTTGTAATCTCTTCATTTCTATCTAAGTATATTTCAAAATATCTATTCTCTCTATGTATACTTTCGGAAAACCTTCTTTACTAGATTAATAACAAAATGTTATAAGTTGAGTAAACTTCGAATAAACTTTTTGGACAAAACTCTTTTCGAATAAAAACACAATATGTGTTCAAAATTGTTTTCTGAATATGTATTATAGATTTTGTAATTGATTACCTAAGATTTTAGAAATTACAAATCATCTACTAAGTCCAATATGCAGTACCAATCACAATAGAAATTAAGGACATTCAAAGTAAAGAACACAGGAATTTAACGTGGTAAAACCCTTAATAAAGGGAAGCATCCACGGTTCCCTCTACGACACAAAATAAAAAATCCACTAAAATAAAGAATCAAGTTACAGCACATAAGCAAATAGATAAAGACCCTAAATCTAAGTTCATAGTTATACCTACATGAGTTACTCCACTCCAAAGGTTTTCTGACTACAACTGATATTTTCTCGTTGCTTCTTAGCCTTTTCTTTGAATTCTGATCCCAACAACTCTAACAAATTCCATGTCTCTCAAATAGAACCACTGCGACTAAGTGTTTGTGTCTGAGAATGTTTTTGTGGGGTGTACTAAATGCGAATTTATGCAACTCACTGTCTCTAATTATTTATACAGACAAGATCCTATGACTCAATAGGTTCCATATGACATGCGAAGTTTGATTCAAATCATTTTGTCAAATAAGCTTCTTATCAAGATCAGATCTGAAAAACAACCTTTCTTTTAAAACTAGCGAAGGTCCTATGTGTCTCGTTTTATTTTTGTACAGCTTTATTTCACAAAATGTGAAATATGATTCAAGAGACACAAACGTCTTAAGGATCTAATTTAACCTTGAGAAAATTACAAGTTTATTTTCAAATTTTTTTAAACATAATCGATAAAAGATCCAAAAGGAGAATAAAAGTTAACCGTGTGATATTCTCTTTTAGAAAATCTCAAGTTTCAACAGTGAAACTCGACATTTTCTTAGAGATGAGTTCTGAGAGAAACTTAAATTTGAAGAGGTCTTCAAATATCGAACAAACCCAACACCAATCTCACAAAAAACATAAAATGGATCTAACTCTCAAGGTTTAGGTTTCTGATGAAATGTTGAAGGTTGTGGTTTTTGGTTGAAGGGAAATCACTCATAGGTGTGAGGATATGAAGACTAGGGTTTCTTCTCTCTCTCTCTTCTCTATCTACTCTCTCTTTTTTTTCTCAGGATGGACGAATGCCAAAAGTCTCAAATGGCTGAGACTAAATGGTTTTTTTAGTGGATGTGGAAGAATCTCGAAGGTCTTGGGCAATCCTACAACTGAGATTGAGTTTGACTTATTGACTTCTAATCTAATGGTCTATAACGATCAATGTTAACAACTTAATCTCATTGGTTAAACAGGTAACACTAGGATTGCAAATGAACACATGTAGGCCATTGATAAAGATCATCCAAGGACTAAGATCAAATGTGGAGAATGTTTCTTGTATAAAACACAATTTGACATACTCAGGAGCCAACACATGTACGGTGGAAAATGGTTGTAAAATGTGCATTTGAAAATATTTATAAACTCCCCCTGAAGTCTCTAGAACTTTGACATCCTACCCAAGCTAACTTCTACTGAAATAAAACAATTTATAAAATAAAACTTTTAACCCCAACACTTTTAAAAACCAAATTTTAATAATTCCAAAAATTATTTTTAAATGTTGTTTAATGAATTAATTTGACTTAAAAATAGTTTAAGTGTTTAAAAAACACATGTGCACATAGGAATAAAGAATATGGAGTGCAAGTGTCCTAAAGTGGTTAAAGGTATAAATAACTTCCCTTTAGATTAATCTTGAGGTTTCCTTGGACTGGATTTCTTCATTCTTGCTTGAACCTTTGTGAGATGGAGAAACTCATAAAAACTAACCTAATTTGTCGTAATATCCAAACTAATTGGAACTCCTATATCCCCTTTTGGATATTAGAGACAAAATTACCTTGAGTATTCTGAACTCGTGGGTGAAAATGAAACATCCTTGTTGTCCTATACAAAAGTTCAAACTAACCATTCCCATCCTAGAACCGAAAATAAGAACAAAAAAAGTACATTACTCAACTATAATACAAACCAATACCCTACAAATATACGAAGCTATAGAACGGGTCTGAGATGCCTGTAATAAAAGTAAACACCGGATGGCATATTATTTGAGTTTGAACAAGAATAGATATATAAATTTACAAGAAAATACTCAAGATCTTCTCACCCAATTTTTCTCAAATACACAATGGGGTAAAAAAAAGCAGAGTCAGTCACAAATTATGCCATAAACAGGGGCAGGAGGCATCTTTTGTCATTTATTAAACAACCATGCCCTAAAACCTCATAAACCAATTATACGCGAGATACTACCGAGGTTATGATAAATTGAGATGAAAACTAAGTGAGAGTTATCATGCCTATAGCAGTTCGTAAATACTCAAATCGTAGATTCTCCAATGGTTTGGTACAGAGATCTGTGAGATGTTTCTGAGTGTTTTGATATTCAATGATGAGTTCTATGGATTCTACAGGGTCACGGATGAAGTGATGCCTAATCTTAATGTGCTTAGTTCGGGAGTGTTGCACCGGATTCTTCGAAATATTAATGGAACTCTGGTTATCACAATACATGGTTAATTGATTTTTTGTGATACCATAATCTCTAAGCATCTGTTTAATCCACAATAGTTGTGAATAATAACTACTAGCTTATATGTATTCATATTATGTGCTAGATAAGGAAATGAAATTATGTTTCTTACATGACCAACCTACGAGATTATTCCCAACATAGTAACATGCACCAGACGTGATTTTGCTATCATCAGAACATTTGGCCCAATCGGCATCAGTGTACTCTATAATAGAACTGGTTGTATCCTTAGTGTACCAAACACAAAATTTTAAAGTACCATTAACATATTTAATAATTCTCTTCACACTTAATAAGTGGGATTCCTTAGGGTTACTTTGATATCGAGCACATATACAAACTAGGAAGGAAATGTCGGGTATAGATGTTGTAAAATATAAGAGACTCCCTATCATATTTCGATATTGAGTAGGATCAACGTTTTTCCCATTATCATCCTTAGAAAGTTTTGTTCAAGTAATCATGGGGGTTCTACAAGGTGGAGTGTTTTCTAATCCAAACTTTTTAACAAGTTCTACAATGTATTTCGATTGAGTGATAAATATACCATCACTGAATTGTTTTACCTGTAGACCTAAAGAATATTGAAGCTCACCCATAAGTGAAATCTGAAATTCAGCATGCATGATGTCGAAGAAATTCTCAACTTGTTTAGCACAAGTGGATCCAAATATTATATCATCAACGTACACTTGTGCTGTTAAAATATGTTTATCTTCATTTCTAACGAATAGAGTTTGATCGTTTTCACCTCGAACAAATCCATGAGATACTAGAAAAGTAGTTAATCGCTCATACCAAGCTTTAGGAGATTAAGTCAAACCGTATAAGGCTTTCCTAATCCTAAAGACGTAGTCAGGGTGTGATGGATATACAAACCCTTTGGGTGGTTCTATGTATACCTCCTCAGTCAAAATTCCATTCAAAAATGCGGACTTAACATACATTTGGGATAATTTGAATTGTAGGTGACATGATATGGCAAGGAGGAGACGAACTGACTCAAGATGAGTAATAGGTGCAAACATTTCGTCGAAGTCAATTCCCTCTATCTTTGAGTATCCTTGTGCTATCAACCTAGATTTATTTCTAATGACTTCCCCATTTTTAATTATTCTGTTTTTGAAAATCCATCATGTGCCGATAACCTTTGAATCTTTTGGCCTAGGAACAAGATACCACACATCGTGACTCTAAAATTGGACAAGCGCTTCTTGCATAGCATTGATCCAAAAAGATTCAGAAAGGGCATCATTTACATTTTTAGGTTCCTCAAGGGAAACAAAACATGCAAATTGTCCTACATTTTGAAGTTGGGGTCTTGTTCTAACAGGTTCAGAAGGATTACCAACTACAGTTTCAGTAGGATGGTCTTTAGAAACCCAAGTGGGTACGGAAGGATTCTCTAGTTGTAGTGAATCATAATCTTGTGAGGGTTCAATTTGGTTCATCATCATCTTGTGGCAGTGATTTACTTGAACTACTCCCGACACTTTTATCATCTACAATTACATTAAAGGATTCCATTATTACTTTGGTTCAATAATTAAAAACACTAAAAGCCCTACTGTTTTGGGAATAACTAAGAAATATTCCTTTTTCTCATGGGGTGTAAAATTTTGAAAGATGTTCTCTCTCTTTACGGACATAACAAATACTCCTGAAGGTTTTAAAATGTTTCAAGTTTGGATTTTTGTGGAACCAAAGTTCATATGGGGTTTTTTTGGATTTTTTCCTATGGTATACATGATTAATGATATGACATGTGGTTTGAATGGCTTCTACCCAAAAATATCTAGGAAGAAATTTAGCGTGTAGCATAACCCTAGCCATTTCTTGTAAAGTTCTATTCTTACGTTCAGCGATCCCATTTTGCTGAGGTGTTTTAGGAGCACTAAAATCGTGTTTATAGCCATTGGCTATGCAGTATTCAGTAACACCAGAGTCTTTGAACTCTCCACAGCTGTCACTCCTAATACGATATACTTTGGCATCCTTCTCATTCTCTATTTTCAAAAAAAAATATCAAAAATTCACCGAAGGTATTTGATTTTTGTTTCATAATAGAAACCCAAGTATATCACGTATAATCGTCTACTATAACTAGGATATAACTATTATTACAGAGACTAACAGTCCTTGAGGGACCCATGAGGTCCATATGGATAAGTTCTATAGGTTTTATGGTAAAGATATCCTTAACTTTCTTATGAGGGGATTTACTTATTTTCCCTTCCTCATATGGTCCACATTCCGGATTGAGAGAATTTTTTATTTTTGTTAGACCTTTAACTATTTCTTAGGAGTTTAATCTTATAAGATTATCAAGATTTTAATGTTCCAGTCTATTGTGCCAAATTTCATAATCCTCTAATCTAGCAACATGGTAAGAAGTAGACTTGGGAATTACTGTGTAAGAGTTTTCCTGAGTTCTATTTCCTGTCAATATACAATTTCCTTTTTCATCAATAATTTTGCAATGATTTTTTGAAAAAGTAACGGTATAATTGGAATCACATAATTGCGTTATACTTAAGAGATTAGCTTTAAGACCTTTTACTAAGAGTACATCATTTAGGTCAGGAATCCCATCCTCACTAAATCTTCCCTTACCTATGATCTGAGATGAGACGACATCTCTAAACATGAGACTACCTCCTAAGAAGTTTGTCTTGTTTTCCAATTTGGTTTCGTCCTTGGTCATATGTTTAGAACATTCGAAGTCTAAATACCATCCAGTTGAATTTCTTTGTGCCTTTAAAGAATAATTAACAATGTTGCACTTGAGTTGGGGTAATAGGTCATATTTTCTAATCCAATTGGCCTAGTTTTATAAGTTTTGTGGCCTTTTGATTTAGAAAAGGTTTGTTGGGTCTTTCTATAAATGGTTTTTTCTTAGTTTTTGAACCTCTCTTTTTCTTTTTATAGTTAGAGTTGTTTGTGGCATGTGTAGGGAGAACATAAGTATTTCTTCCTTTTCTAGAGTAGTTAAAGTTAAGGTAGGTCGGTGTATATATCCTTTTCTGAAAACATTCTTCAAAAGTGTGGCCAAAAATGTTACAGTAAGAACAGTATTGATGGGTGTTGATCTTGACTTTATTACTAAAGTCTTTAAAGATGGGTTTGGCTCTATTTGGTATAGTCGTCCAATTTTTATTGGTCTTATGTTTTTGTCTTTGGTCTCTAACGGGTGGACAAAAATATTTGAGATGACCATTTGAATTAGACTGTTGATTGTAGTAATCATGTTTTTCTTGAGAGACATTGAGACTAGATTCCCTTTTTTGAATAGTTTGACAGGTTTGGCCTTATTTGATAAAAGTAACATTTTCAGGAGAAACTTAGGTCTTACTAGTGTGCACTATTTCTCTAAAACCTAGGCCAAATTTATCTTCAAAGTCAAATTTTCTTCCAACAACAATTTCCTCATAAGATTTAGCTTGGGTTTCAAAGTGTTGACATTTTTTAAACACATTTTAGACCTTTTTCTTAGACTCTTCTAGTTCAACAAGGGTTTCCTTATATTTTTGTTCCAACTCATGATTTTTCTTAGACAAATATTTTATTTTTAAGGAAAATTCTTGAATCTCAATCTCATGAGCAATACACTGGGCAGTATAATCTTTAATATTCTTCCTAATGGTCTGGTTAAGTAAATCCATACGCTCAATTAATGATTTTATCATTTTTTCAAGACGAGCACTCTTCTTAACCATTTGCGTGTATAACTCATGTAAATCAGGAAAATCATCATCAGACTCGCTAAGTGTGTCATGTGAAGTGTCCCCTAAAATGATACTTGGTTATTTTGGACTAACACACACATTCAGTTCGTCGGTAATATCAACGCTTTGACTCACACTTAGACTACTTCCAATAATCAAATAAGTAATATTAACATCAACATTAGTAGGCAACACAGATTCGTGAGTAGGTAGACATGCATTATCATCATTATATACAATTTTGGCAAAGAAAGACATGCAATACTCATCATTCTGGGTTGAGTATGTTTCATCTTCATCAGAATCACTAGAGTCATCCCACGTTTTACACGCATTTGCCTTGTTTTGATGATATTAGTTAGAAATTTAGTAGAATAATGTCCCATTTTACGACATATATGACATTTCACATCTTTCAGGTCTATCTTCGGTCTGTTTTTGTCATAAATCCTTTTATTGTCATGTGAGTGTTTGGCATTGTCTCTGTCATAAGGTTTGCGATTTTGATTTTCGTGATAATTTGACTTGCCTTGTTTAGAGGCTACAACATTTTTTAATTTCAAAATCTTTTTGAAATGCTTGCTCATAAGAGCTATTTGATTGTCAAGGTTATCCAAATCATAGCCATCACCACAACAAAGGTCAAAGTCCAAAGAACTTAATTTAGGAGCATGCATTTTAGATGAAAACACAACATTAGAATAATGGGTTTCTTGTTCTGTCTGGTTTGTTTCTTTTTTAAGTTTAACTTCAATTCTTCAACCCTCAGTTTACTTTCATGAGTCATATTAGGGTCATCCATTTCTTCAATGGCATATATTTTATTCTCAAATTTGGAAGGCAATGACCAAAGAATCTTTTAAACTATTTCCTTTCTACTATAGGTTAAACCATTTTCATGAAGTTTAGTGAAAACATCAGTTAACCTAATGTAGAAATCGTCATAGGATTCATTGTCATCCATTATCAGGTTGTTATATTGCTGTACAAGCATTTGAGTTTTTCCTGCCTTAACTCTTTCATCTCCTTCGTGAGTAGTGACAAGAGTGTCCCATGCCTCTTTAGAACTTGAACATATGGATATTCTTTTAAATTCGTGTTCATTAATGGACATAAAGATGACATTCTTTCCTTTTTTGTTATCTAGGGATGCCTTTTTCTCTTCCTTAGTAAATTCACTAAGAAGTTTCTTAATCCATGTTGGACTAGTTTCAAAGATAGCCTTAGTAGGGTGTTCATACCCTCTCTTTAATATTTCCGAGACATCATCACCAATGGTTCCTTGAATGAAAGAAACCATTCATACTTTCCAGTATGACAACTTGTTTCCATCAAAGAGTGGTGGTCTAGAGAGGTTACCAAACTTCTCAAATCCTTCTTCCGTATTCAAAATTTTTGAAAGAAGTTTCAAAAACAATTTCTAAATTTTTAGGATCACAAAAGACGGTCTAGCTCTGATACAATTTGAAAAAACTTGTTTACTAGATTAATAACAAAATGTTATAAGTTGAGGAAACTCCGAATAAAATTTTTGGACAAAACTCTTTTCAAATAAAAATGCAAGATGTGTTTAATATTGTTTTCTGAATATGTAGTCCAGATTTGGTAGTGATTACCTAAGATTTTAGAAATTAAAAAGCATCTACTAAGTCCAATATGCAGTACCAATCACAAGAGAAATTAAGAACATTTAAAGTAAAGAACACAAGAATTTTAACATGGTAGAACCCTTAATCAAGGGAAACATCCACGGTTCCCTCTTTAGCACAAAATAAAAAATCCACTTAAATAAATAATCAAGTTATAGCACTTAAGCAAACACATAAAGATCGTTAATCTAAGTTCCAAGTTATACCTACTTGAGCTACTCCACTCCAAAGGTTTTCTAACTAGAACTGATCTTTTCTGGTTACTTCTTCGCCTTTTCCTTGACCTCCTTTTCTTTGAATTCTAATTCCAGCAACCCTAACAAATTCCATGTCTCTCAAATAGATCCATTGTGACTAAGTGTTCTTGTGTGATAATGTGTATGTGAGGTGTACTAAATGTAGATTTATGCAACTCACCCTCTCAAATTATTTATACAAACAAGATCCTATGAATCAGTAGGTTATATATGACATGCAACGTTTGATTCAAATCATCTTGTCAAATAATCTTCTTATCAAGATCAAAACTGAATAACAACCTTGTTTTCAAAACTAGCCAAGGTCCTATATGTGTCATTTTATTTTTTTACAACTTTATTTCACAAAATGTGAAATATGATTCAAGAGACACAAACGTATTAATGATCCGATTTAACCTTGATAAAATTAGAAGTTTATTTTTCAAAATCTTTTTAAATAGAATAGATAAAAGATCCAAAAAGAGAATAAAAAGTAAGCGTGTCTTATTCTCTTTTAGAAAATCTCAATTTTCAACAGTGAAACTCGATATTTTTTTAGAGATGAGTTCTGAGAGAAACGTAGATTTGAAGAGGTATTCAAATGTCGAACAAACCCAACACATATCTCACAGAAACCCTAAAATTGATCCAACTCTCAAGGTTTAGGTTTCTGATGTATGAAACGTTGATGGTTGTGGTGTTTGGGTGAAGGGAAATCACTTAGAGGTGTGAGGATATTAAGATTAGGGTTTGTTCTCTCTCTCTCTCTCTTCTCTCTTTTCTTTTCCTCTCTCTTTTCTCTTCTATCTCTTATCTCTCAACTCTCTCTTTTTTATCTCATGATGGACGAATAAAGAAAGTCTCAAATGGATGAGACTAAATGCTTTTTTATACTAGCTATGGAAGAATCTCGAAAGTCTTGGGTAATCCTACAAATGAGATTGAGTTTGACTTATTGACTACCAATCTAATGGTCTACAACGAGCGGTGTTAACAACGTAATCTCTTTGGTTAAACAGGTAACAATGGGATTGCAAATGAACACATGTAGGCCATTGATAAATATCATCCAAGGACTGAGATCAAGCGAGGAGAATGTGTCTTCTATAAAACACAATTTGACATACTCTGCAGCCAACACGTGTACAGTGGAAAATGGTTGTAAAACGCATGTTTGAAAATATTTACAAACTCCCCTGAAGTCTCTAGCGCTTTGAGATCCTACCCAAGCTAACTTCTACATAAATAAAACACTTTATAAAATACAACTTTTAACCCCAACACTTTTAAAAACCAAATTTTAATAATTCCAAAAATTATTTAAAAATGTTTTCAAAATATTGTTTAATGAATTAATTTTATTTAAAAATAGTTTAAGTGTTTAAAAACCACATATGCACATAGGAATAAAAAAATATATAGTTTAAGTTTCCTAAAGTGGTTAAAGGTCGAAATAACATCCCTTTAGGTTGATCTTGAGGCTTCCTTGGACTGGATTTCTTCATTCATGTTGGAACCTTTATGAGATGGAGAAACTCATAAAAAGTAACATACTTTGTCTTAAAATCCAACCTAGTTGGAACTCCTATATATATAGACTCAAGTAAGTCAATATATAGTGTGTTCTCAACTTTATCTCTAAATTGTATTGTCTCTACATAGGAAAAAGTAACATATATATAGTATGTCTCCATTTCGTGGGACCTTGAGGCCCCTTTTCTCTTTTTGGACAATTTTTCTGGTAAACCACACACATCCATGTAATGGGGGACAAAACAGTTATGCATGGCATAAAGTTATCTCAAAACATGGAGACAATTATTATTTTCATAAAGAATATTAATCGCACTGCCCAGTACATTATATAAATTATGTCATCATGTGATCATGTGGAAAATAAATATTCCTTTATGTCAGATAATGCTTTGTGCATTAGTGGAATTTTACAGGTCATGACCATCGTTGATTGTGAAGGCCTATGGTTGGTGGAAACATGCTCCCTCGGGCGAGCTGTTTGGAAGTGTGTTTGATCATGTGGGGTTATTTTAATCTTTGGGTTCTTGGGAGCAATTTCGTCGGTGACATTGAACTCAAGCTTCCTTGGTTGTTCCTTGGGCTTCTTCGGTTCTACCAAACTTGATCTTTCAAGTGTTTTGTTTAACCTGCTCTACGTAATTTCAAAGTAAATCCTTTTTACCTTCTTGTAGTAACGTATCTCTGAGAAGAAGTTATATAAATAAACCAATCCTATAATAACAATACCATAGTTGTTAATCTTGGGGAACCTTCGAACCTGCCAAAGAATTGAGCCATTATTTTTGTACGCACTCTTTTGAGCATCGTTAAAGGTAGTGTACAAACTAAGAAGGTACTCATCGTATCCATAATTCCATACTTTGCGAGGTTACTTATGAAAGTGGAACCTTAGGTGATCAAGCTTATCGTACGTGCTATTAATGGTCGTCTATTTATCATGAAAATACGTTTTGTTCTTCTTCATATTCTTCCTCAGCCAATAACTCTCTTCTTCTTAGGAGGAAGATAAAATTTTTATGGTCACGTTCTTGTCATGCAAGGACTTTTAGGTCTTCTTTAGATCTTCTCCTAACTGGCTATTTTCCTTTATGAGGAAGGAAGCACCTTATCCAGCCTACTTGCCTGGAAGAAACGTTTTATCTCTCCCAAGTTTAACTCTAAAATTATTTTTCTCCATCTTAAAGAGGATGGATACCTTCCTTTCTCATTAGAGGTTAAACAAGAGAATGAAAGTCTTCTTATCATACACAAATTCAATTTTTGCTAGCTTCTTGTAAAATCCTCCATCTCTATCCGTTTCATCCATATCTTTGTCAAACTTACACTAAAGTTCAGTTAATGCTTCCTCATGCAGGCTTAAATGGTAAGAATCATGTTGTGGTAGATAACATTATTTGTCACAACCCGATGAAAAGTCAATGCCAATCCTAATAGGCCTCTTTATCTTGGGGAGATGCATCAGGTCTCAATATCTAGTCGAGATCATCATTATCATCACAACTGGAAGCAAGGATTTTTTCATGCATTTCTTTAAATTCATTATTACCAGTGACCAACATTACGAGTCTTTCATTAAACAGAAAAAGTGCAAGTAAAAGTGGTTAGCCATTCATGTTCGGAAAGAATGAGAATACATAAAGTACAATGGACAAAGAAAGTTGAATCAATCTTTAAATTCCATCAAAGATAGTTGAGAGTGCACACTTGTGATTTTAATGGAATATTTGTATAATTAAGTTTCCAACACACACAAATCCAAATTTTGTCTTTTTATCCTAAGATAAGAATATAGATGATAAACTAGATAAATTAAAGCAAGCAGTTAAATAAGTAAATTCGAGAAAAAAAAACATTGTGGGTAAAACCTTTTATTTTTCATCATTTTATAGAGCTTATAATCCTATTGACATACAAATACTTGATACCAGCCACAAGTGTAATGCGCAATGTCTTCGTAAAATCTCAAAAGAATACTATTTAGTGAGGGGAAATCCACATGTGGCATTCTACCATCAGTATGAACCGATTAGCCTTTGTTCTCGGTAATGACCCCCTTTAGAATCACAATGGTCTTTCGCAAAGAAACTCTCTCCATAAGAGTTTTATATGCAAGGATACAAACTATAGGGTTTGAACGGATTCACTCAAATATATTTTTGGGAAGTGAGTTTTGAATAAAATAAAAATTTAACTCAAAAGGTTGAAAACTTTTGCAAAATATGTGAAGAAACAGTTCTAGCAAAAGTCTTGATGAAAATACACACAAAACAATTATTTATATGATATTCATAAATTTCGAGGCGATAGCTCGTTCAAATGAATTTGAATCTTGTTCGAATAAGAATAACAATTTGTTTGAATCAAATATAATTTCATTCGAATGAATGATCCATCTTGTTTGAACGAAGTTTAAATGACATTCAAATGACCCAAAACAGTACGCCCTCATTTGATCTACATTCTATGTAAACTTCAAACGAGACTTCAAGCAAAACTGAGATCTCATTAGAGCGAGAATCCCATCTCATTAGAACAAGATGCACAAACTTTGAAAAAAAAATTAAATAAAGAAAATTCTTCGTATTTTTAAATAAAAAATCATGTTTCGGTTTTAAATAAAAAATCAAGCATCCCAAAATAAACTCAATGAATAATTTTAAACTCTTAATAAATTTAAATTCAAAGAAAAATAGATATATTTATTTAGAAAATTGAGGAATTTTTTCTTTATTTAATAAAATTTCAAAGATCGTGCATCTCGTTCAAACGAGATGAGATCTCATTCTAAGGAGATCTATTTTTCGTTCAAAGACTCGTTTAAAGTTTACTTCAATCGAACATCGAATAAGGGCATATTGTTTTTAATCGTTTGAAGCTCATTTGAACCTTGTTCAAACTAGATATCTATTTCGTTCAAAGAAACTTTGTTTCGTTCTAACGAGATGTTATTCTCACTCGAACAAGCCTAGTTTTCATTCGGACGAGTGTCGTCGCCTCAAATTTTGAGCGTTTCATATAAATACATGTTTCGAAGATTTTTTAAAAGAGACTTTTGCAAAAATGATTTAGGCATACCTGGTGCAAAATTTCTCATTTTATTTAGGTCTAAAACACCTTTTGATTAACAAATCATCACTCCTATATATATATATATATATATATATATATATATGTGTGTGTGTGTGTGTGTGTGTGTGTGTGTGTGTGTGTGTGTGTGTGTGAATCCATTTAAAACCCTAAATAGTTTCATATCTAACTTACTCTTATAGAGAGATCTTTTTCACTGCATACCATTATAGTTCTCAGGGGGATCACTACTGAAGGAAGACAAATGATGATCGGTGGATACCAAGGGTGAACTTCCACGTGGGGATGACTCAGTAGAGAGAGACGTATTCTTTAAAGGTTTTATAAGTTGTGTCTTGTAAAACTATAATGTGCTTATTGAAAATAGGTTTTTCCCGCAAGGGTTTCTCCCCTCTTATTGCCCTGTATCTTTGAATGCTTTAACTTATCTTCTTTATCACCTAGATTCTTGTATTAGGATATAAAGATAAAATTTGGAATTGTGTATGATGGACACATAATTATATAAATAATCCATTAATATCATAAGTGCACTCTCAATCTATGTAAGCCTTATACCTATTTGGAATTTTGTGTGATGGACACATAATACCTATTTCAGTTTTAAATAAAAAAGAAAACTTACCAAAATAAATTCAATGAATAAATTTAAACTCTTAATAACATTATACCTTCATAATATGGAGATGCTTGAAAGTTGGAGATGTTGGATATGTGGATCTTCATGACGGCTTGAGTCAAATGGCAACGGGTTATGCCAAAATCTATATAAGCCTAAGCTATAAAAAATATGCTCTTACAAATATCCCGTTTTTGGCTATTCCGTTACAAACACAAAACCGAAATCCAAATTACAATGAAATCCAATAAAGATAGTAAAAATGTCATAATACCCTCTTAAACCCTAAAATGGATAAGTACAAGAATAATGATGTCTTCAAATCTCCACTTCTTCTTAGTCTTCTCTTGGGTAATTTTTCTTCATTGTGTGTAATGAGAATATGATCTTCTAAAAGTACCTACACATATGAAACAAAAAAAATACCCCCTGATGCATCGAGTTTGACATGTAAAAAAATGCATAAAAAAATTCTCCCCCATAAATCAAACTCATGTAATCTCTCCCGTAATTTGTTCTCCCCTTTTTATTTTGTCCGAAATAGATAAGGAGGGCAAACTAGTCAATAAATATACGGAACATCACAAAAAAGAACAACATAATATATATATATATATATGTGTGTGTGTGTGTGTGTGTGAATGATAAACATGCATGATAATCACAAAGGCTCCACAAACTATTTTTGAAAATTTTCAATTTTTTTACAAATACAGCACACCATGGAGAAACACAAAAATTCCCGAATAATGGAAATATAATGTAAGAGTGTGAACTTATTCTCTAGGTTAATAACATAGACACCACTAACGAACGATATCAAATTCTACGTTAGGTGTAAAAATGATGAACTCAAGTGAAATTGACTTAACGTAATCAACTAATCAAGACCATAAGGGATTTTCACACCAATAATGCTCAAAACTATGTAATGCTTTATGAGATTTGTATATGACGTGCAAACCTATTGATCTTTGACTTAACTCCGTCAAATCTCACATATTGATTTTTTTTTCTCCATACTTTATGAAGAAATTAATTCTCATATGTAGCGAAGTACCAATGTTCTTTGAAATTGGCGTGACACTTCTGTTTTCACGTGAGCTTAATCTTTTTGGCTCTTTTATTGCAAATGGCGAATTTTCATGCAAAGTTAACATGTCATTCTCAGCCTGATTCCATTGCTTAAAATATACAAAATTCTAACAAAAAAATGATGTTTTGTTTTTTCAATCCGGGAAATGGTTCTTCCATGCACTACTTTTATTATCTCATTTTTCACATTTGGATCATTTTAAAATAAAGATTGAGATAAAAACATTACAATCGACAGGTAGAAGGTAAGTGCAATACTCAATTAAGTCCATACTCGTGTGCATTAAAGGTGACAAGGAGTCAAACATGTAGCAATTTGTCATCATATCAAATCTTAATGACTCCACGCATTATAAACCACAAAAATGAAATGATGTCACGTCTCAAAACACTACACAATAGTCACGTGGGTATGGAATGAGTAGATGACTCAGACATCTTTAATGTTCATTCACATATAGTGTAAAAAAAATACAAAACTCTTTTCGGATTTTTCAAAAAATTTATCAATATCAAGTCTTTTTGGCTTTCACACTTTTTCTTAAAAGGAAACCGAAAATCTTTTTGTATTTTTCAAAAAGTTTCAAAAAAAATAATACTCCTTTTGGATTTTTGAAAAATCTATCAAAATGAAAAATATAAGTATAATGATAGTACAATCTAGTAATAGGAACGCAAAATATGAACATAAAAGGTATCCTATTTAAGAAACAAGCCTCAACCTCAATCATTAGGCCGAGCGGAGTTCTCTAAAGGATATGACATCTTATGAAAAACCTCCTTAAAATCTTTTAAAGTCATGACTAAATACTTTACTTTCTCTTGAAAACTCTCAAAATCTCTCAAGTAATGTGCTAAAACATGCGGAGTAACATGTGGGTAGTGCGTGTGGGAAATCGTGTGGTAGTATATCATGGAAGATACCTATGAGACATTATCCTAACTTAAAGAAAAATTCCCTAAGGTTACCTCTTTGCATGCAATGGGAACAAGCATACACGGGCTTAGGTCCACCTCTCTCAAAATGTCTAGGTCGACTCTCGTTGGTTAGTTAGGTCTGGGTACATATGGATATAATTAGGGGTGGCCATAGGCCCGAGGCCCGCCAAGCCCGCCCAACCCGCCCAATAAAAAAATAGGGCTTGGGTAAGGTAAATAGGCCCGCAAAGCGGGCTTGGCAAAATTTTATAGGCCCGATTTTTTTTCGGGCGGGCTTGGGCATGAGTTCTTAAGCCCGATGAGGCCCAGCCCGGCCCGAGGCCCGAAATATATATATATATATATGTGGGGGGGGGGGGGGGGACTTCTATAAATATAAAAATGTATACCAAGTCTTTTCTTGTAAAGTGAGAAACTTTATATATGGACTTTGTAATATATGGAGTTTAAAACATATTTTTAATTAAAAAAATTGGTCTTTAAATAAAAAAATAGGTATTTTAATTTTTTTAAAAAATCTTTTAATTAACATAATAGGGCCCGATCGGGCGGGCCTGGGTAAAGAGCTTTCAAATCTGGGCGGGCTTGGGATTACATAATAAGGCCCGAGCGGGCTTGGGAAAACACTTAATTTTTCAAGCCCGGCCCGAGCCCGACCGGGCCTGCCCAGGCCCGGCCCACGGCCACCCCTAGATATAATAGAAACTTGGGAACCAGCTCGGGTGAAACATGGGAAGTGGACACAATGTCATAACCTATTCTTAGCCTCTCAGCGTTACCTAAAGTGGGACCAAGGAGCATCTTGCCAACCTTCTTCGACGTGTCTTCTAAAGTAACCTTAACCTCCCAGGCACATTAAAGATCCCTCTCGAGTTGGGATACACGAGCTTCAAGTTTCTCACAAGTCTCCAATGAAGATTTAAGACATCCTTTAAGACTAGCCACGGTGTTGGTCAAATCGATCTTCTCCTGGCCTAAAACGATCAACTGCTCACATAAAAAAAACCTTCACCTTTTTGAGTTGACTCATCGATGCCTCACACACCCTTAAAAATTTCACCTCTCTCTCCAAATCTAGCACCCTAAGAGAAAAAATCCTTATTAATCTTCTTCATTTTCAACATCTCGGTGTATAAGTCACTAAACTCTTTTTGGATATCACCATCAACCTCACTCAAAATACCATCCGGACACTCACTATCTCCCTAATGACTCTAGATATCATCAAGGCTTTCACATTTAGATATGTCCTCATTGGCGTAGAACAAACTATATATAATCATGTGACTAGCCATAAACACAACGCATTGTTCATGTGGTGATTCTCCCCCTGAATCAATCGACTCAAAGTCACTATCGCTATGAGTGGCTTTATTTTCAATCTCTTTGCCCTCTCTCTTTAGCCTGATGGGACACTCATATTCCTTATCCCTTTTCCCTCGCACTTCTTCCTCTTTCTCTCCGTTACTTTTGACCTCATTCTTATTTTTATTTTTCTCAAAAATGTTTATATTTGAAGAATTATTTTTAGAAAATTTGAGAAACTTTTTAAAAACATTCGCTAACAAGGTCATGTCATCAAAATCACAATCACCCTCACATTTAGACTCACAAACTTTCTCTTTCTTTTTTTTCTTAGTTTGAGTCTTTAAATCTACCCCTATAACATTATTTTAATGGTTTTAGGGAACATATTAATCTCGCACGTTTGAACATATCCTATAAGTTTATCTAACCTAAGAGTGTCTAGGATCCCTAATGAATTCATCACGATGACCTTAGGAATAAAATGGGAAAGAGATGATCTCAAAATGTTTTTCACGACTCATGCCTCAAGAATTTTCTCACCCAATTTAAAACTAAAATTAACTATGTTCTATAAATGTGTATAAAAATCATCAAATGACACGAACTCTAAGATAGTGATGGTATCAAATTGGGCTGTAAAATTTTAAGCTTTGATGCATTTACAACATTGGTTGTTGCGTGAATGAGCTGGAGGGTGTCCCATGATTTGTTAGACGTAGTGCATGCCATGATGCGATGAAAATCATCTGGGGTGGAAGCTTCAAAAATAGTACTAAGACCAAGAGAATTAAAATTACTCCACTTAAGCTCCTCATCAGTCCACTTAAAATTACTCAACTTCACTAAAAATTACTCCACTAAACATTATCAACGGTGATAGTAGGAGGAGTCCACCCTCTTTCACAAACCAACCAAACTCTCCCGTCTATGTCTTTTAAGATATATTTCATCCAATCCTTCCAGTAAGAATAATTTATAGCATCAAAGATGGACACTCGATTATATAAATTCTCCATTAAAAAAGAAAAAATTTGCGAAAAAAAGGATCATCCAGTATTTTTGGGTAACCTGCTCTGATACCAATTTGAGAGAGTGCGCTTGCAATTTTAATGGAATACTTATATAATCAAGTGTCCAACACACACAAATCCAAATTTTATCTTTTTATCCTAATACAAGAAGATAGGTGATAAAGAAGATAAATTAAAGTATGTGAATAGACAAGGCAATTTGAGGAAAAAAACCTTGCGGGTAAAAACTTTTATTTTTAGCACTTTAGAGAGTGTACAAAACAATCAACTTACAGACTACTTGATACCAGCGACGAGAATAATGAGCAGTGTCTTCATAGAATCTCTAAAGAACACGAATCGATGAGGAGCAGACCACACGCTGCCTTCCATGCTCGGTATCCACCAACCATCCTTTGTCTTTAGCAATGATGCCCTTCAAAATCACAATGGTCTGCCATGAAGAAACTCTCTCCACAAGAGTTATGTATGCAAGGATACAAATTATAGGGTTTAAACTGATTCACTCAAATATATTCTTTGGATGTGATATGTTAATCAAAGAGGTTCTAAACTTAAAAGGTTGAAAACTTTTGTAAAATATGTGCAAAAACAGTTCTGGTAAAAGTATTAACGAAAATAATCACAAAACAGGTATTTATGTGATGTTCATAAATTTTGAGGTGAAGGATCTTTCAAATGAATTTGAAGCTCGTTTGAATAAGAATGGCAATTCATTTGAACGAAATATAATCTAGTTCTAATGAATGATCCATCGCTTTTGAACAAGTTCAAACGACCTAAAACAATATGCCCTTGTTCGACGAACATTTAATTTAAATTTAAAAAGGGAATTCGAACGAAACTGATATCTCATTAGAGTGAGAATTCCATCCCATTTGAACGAGAACTTTGAAAAAAAATTCAAATAAAGAAAATGCCTATTTTTTAAATAAAAAATCTTGTTTCAGTTTTAAATAAAATATCAAACATCCCAAAATGAATTCAATGAATAAATTATAACTCTTAATATCATTATACCTTCATAATGTGGAGATGTTTGAAAGTTAGAGATATTGGATATTAGGATCTTCGTGATGGCTCAATTCGAATGGTAACGGGATATCTCAAAATCTATGTAAGCCTAAGAGATTGAAAATATGCTCTTATAATACTCAATGAGTAAAGGTGTACATCATAAATGAGAGGGAAATAAGTACAACATCTCCTAACTTTAAGGTGTATTTCCCCAAACCTTCACTTTATCGGCATTTTGGATTAAGGCAGTATCTTTTGTCTAGTTCAATCTATCCTTAGGCTTCTTGGAATATTGATCAACAATAACCATGACCACTTCAATACCAAAAAAACTTCTCACCTAGAAGATCCTCCTCCTTCTCATCATCATCAACGAGAGGAGGAGAACTTGCTTTATGCTTTTGGAATAACTTAGAGTACTCAATAATACTTGACTCACCAAGGGCCTCATCCTAACCACTCTTGAATAATACCTTCCTCAGGTATCTAATATTCTCTCGGGCTTTGCCAAGTCCCTTATCCCATATGCAAATATAGGTATCAGACTTAGCCTATGCAACACTAGCTAGGGCCTTCTCGGCTTCGGCCTTGGATTTATCAGCCTTAGTCTTATCTCTCTCAAAGTTGACCTTAGCCTTATCGACATCCTTTTTGGACTTTTTGACAGAATCAATCAAGTTCATAGACTCATTGATCTTCTTTTTTAGATTGGTATTAGCTACGTCCATAGCTTCGTCCTTCTGCTCAAGTTTCTCCTTCTTGGTGATCGCAGCCTAACTAACCAACTGAGTAACTTCCAAAGACTTGATAAAATCACCCAAAGATTCCTCAACATCGCGGAAGGACTTCCTCAACATGGTATCTATCTCTAAAATCTGGTTGTAGTCCACCAGGAACTATTGAACACGGAAAGAATAAAATATCTTTAATTTGAGGCTAAAGGAGTAATGAAAGGAGTTACATACAATGCTTAAAATGTATTTACATGAGTGATATTGTGGTTGACACATTCCATGAAATGACCATGAGTCAGGCTAGATGCAATAGCCTTATCAATATAAAGGCATTTGACCAAATCAAACAGCGTGCCAAGTCGGGGCGAGTAGCAATAGAATGGGAAACATCTTTACCCTTGTAAGAGGCACTTTTACCCAAAATTGTAAGTCGGGGAGGAAGATACCTATACCTCTCCATCTTCTTGGAGGGGGGATCCATATCCTTGTTTGGGGAATCCCCACTGTCTAATGGGTTAGTTATCAGCTTCATCTTTTTGTTTGTAGGTCGAGAAGGCGATTCACTTATGATTGGTTAGAAAGCAAGAGTGGACTTTAGGCTCAATTTGACAGCAACTAAGTTCATTACCTTTTGATTGGGACCCATTTCACCCATACAAAATGTGGTGGAAGGAATAGATGAAACGTTTAAAAACTCGAAAGTGGAAGAGGTATCCTCCTCGTCTAAACCCTGAGAGGTAGTAGAGTAAAGATCATCCAAATCAACTACAATGACAGGAGTTTGGTAAACTAGAATATCTACAAACGAGGTAGCTGAACTCATGTATCCAAAGAGGAGCACTTCGTACCTGGGAGGGTCACCAAATCTAATCCTTTGTTGTATTAACCAAACTTTTTAAAGATTAATAAAGTTCATGTCATGTTCATATGGAGGTATCTTCTTTCTCTTAGCTTTCAAGAAATAAGAAAAGAGCACTCACAATCACTCGAATGAAAAAGAAAGCAATGCTTAAAAATGTAAATATGACCTAAATAATTTCTTTCCCCTACTGACGACACTTTGGCACCTCATATTTTTACCCCCGACAAGTAGGGTGTATTGCCAATTCATCATAATAATGTCTTGATTACAGTAGTATTTATTAGGATCCGATAAGTTCACCACCAGGGATCTATTAGATACTCTCATATTCAAAAAGTAGATATTTTCATGGGTCGATATCCACTGGTAGTAGTACATGATTTCACTAATACCAAGATTATTCTCGTAGAACTCGTTAATGTGATAAATTCTATTAATGATCCTCCAAGTGTTATGAGTGACATGGGTCGGGACCAAATCGAATTGTTGACAAAAACTCAAGAAATAGCTTATTAGGGGGAAAATTTACCCTACACCTAGTAATGAAGATTAAACGTAGACAATGGACTTCATCAAGTTTGCAGAGCTCACACAAGCCCTAAACTAACTCTACAATTACCCACCTTGGAATATAGTCAAGTTTGAACTCTTTTATAGTATCGTCATTAATAACATACACCGTTACAGAAGAATTTCACTATTATAAACCATCGAATAGAGGAGGAAAATTGTCATCACTATTGGGCAAGAAGACTTTTTAAAGCATCAACTATTGATCTAGGCACAAAGCCCAGTGATCTCAATGAGCCCCTAGACTTTGGCGAAAATTATGGAGTAAAGAATTAAACTAGAATGTGATCTCCCACGTGTGCCCCGACCATGTGCGCCTTTGGTTAATGAAGACACTTAGTCAATAAATAACTATTCAATGCTATCATTTGTAATAACTCGTCACGATCAATGATAAGTCTTAACTCTTAGGGATAATTGTTGTTGGGGATTATGACTCTCCAAAGATGGCTTATAACTATAAGCACACCTCACATGAATGGGGAACGCATTATTGTAACGTCGAGCAGTACTGCAACTCCGTCGACCCGAGTTCTTGATTAAAACAGAATAAACCCTAACACCACATAGACATAAGCATGTTTTCGAACCACGTACATCTTTCTTTGTGTGTATGATTTTATTTTTCCTACGATGATCATCTCTATTTGTTTTATGTGCATTGAATATCATTACTTGTAGGAATTACTACCTACAATAACTTTTTTCAATTTTTTTAATATTACCCTTTCTAAAAATTTCCAAAATTTTACAATATTTTGAATACACTTTTTAGTTTTCCAGAATATTAGGACTTTTTGTATTCTAACAATTATATATATATATATATATATATATATATAATAAAGTTAGGAAGTGTTTGAATTGTCTAACCACAATAATGGCTCATATTTGGCAACCTCGGTCATAAAATATGTAGGGTTGAGAGTGAATCAACTTTTATTCAAAATTTGAAATTTGAAATTTTGCCCTTTTCATTACCTACCGCTACAACTTTTCCCTCAGCCTCTTACATGACACTTTTGTTTAATCCATCTCCAACCTTCATCTTTATAAACATATTTATATCCTCATTGTCACATGGTGTTTAGAAATTATCCATATCTAGTTGTCATCCTTTTTAATAACAAAGAAAAGTATTTGAAAATGGTTTCCCCAAACTGCATTCCATCAAAATGACGTGGCATATTTTTAAAGGAACTAAGTAATCCTTTTTCAACTCAAAGTAAGATTTTTTATTTGAAAAATACACATTAAAATTTTATTTATAAAAATAATGCCCTCTACAACATATTTGCAAAATATTTCACTTTATAAAATCGCGATTGGAAATCGCAATTTTATGTTGATTTTTCTATTGTCAACCATGTTTTTATGTTTGATTAAGCTAAAATTAAGTAGTGATTAAGGATTGAATTGGAAATGTTGTTCATTACCGCGAGTTCAATTGAAATCGCCATTAGCAATAGTAATTTTTGATGAAATCGCGATTATGAATAACATTTTCATGATATTTATTTTTACAAATAATCAATTTATGGCCATTTTGGTCCCACTTAAATGAGAGACCTGTTGGTGTAATAATTTTTTAATTTAGAGTGTATAAGAAAAGTACACACCACACATTAATATGGATGAGTTATCAAATGAAGCCCTACTTCCATATTGTTAGATAACTAATTTGCATCAAATTAGTCTTTGAAACTTGCAGGGGTTTATTTTTGCACTTAATAACAAGAGGTTCAATTTTTAAAAACATACGTTATTTAATTTTAAGCTGATTTTTTTTTAATTTCAATGTTCAATGCCTATAAATATAGAATACCCCTCAATGACCATCAATTGAGTACACTTCCCTAATTTATTAACAAGATGTATAATGTAGAAAGCTCTAGAAATAAGGAAAAGTCGTCAAAGAAGGAACCTCCTTCGAATGATACATTCCAATGTTATAATGAACATTCATCGGGAAGGCGAAATTAACCCTTTGATCATATTATTCCTGAGCCTACAGGAAAGGCGCAGAAGGCGTTTAAAGAGAAGGAGGCCGAAAATGTTGTGGGTTCCCTTCCACCCATGTAGGAGTTCCTCCGTTAACACCTTTAAGAGCCCGACTACGATGATGATTTTAGCAAACCTGCCTATACAACGACCATTGACTATGGGCATTTGGCTCTGAAAATATATGTGCCAGGATCCCTGATGGAGATACAAAATATATCCTTTAGTAGACGAAAGGTTGAACATGTAAGTATTTTACTGTATTATCATTAAAATTGTTTGGGATTAGTATACATTATAACATAAAATGTATTTGAAATAGGTCGTAGCCATACTCACGTCAGCGCACCCAATGGGTTGGGTGACTTAACCATAGAGTTGAAGGATCCAACTGGTACCCTCGACGGATCCATTCATCGCAAGGTCCTTTTTCCTAATTGTAAGTGGGGGAGAAAAAATTCTCTTAGAAACATCTTAATTGTGACGAAAGTTAGCGCGGTACATCAACATCACCAAACCCAACATCATTAACGTTCTTGGGTAGAACACAACGGTTGTGCATGGATCAAATGTCTAAGTTTGTTGTGTATTTTTGTTTTTTACTTTTAGAGTGTAATTTATGTATTACTTTAATATCCTACAAGAGATTTACAAGAGATTTAGCAGAGTTTGATTTAAAAAATTTAATTGAAATAACTCCTAAAAATGAACTTATCAGGAACAAAAAGTGTTGATAGAACATGGAAGTTAAAATAATCTCAAATTGTTATTTTATTAAAAATTACATAGACATGTTGTCATAAAAAACATCACCAATAAGACAAAAGTTAGCCCAAAGAGGTATTCGACTTGCAGTTTGTTTGTCACAAGCCATGAACATCGGTCGCTGATGAAACTTAGTATTTGGACAGGTCTAGTGATACATCTGGATGTCTCCATTTGTTTCTATGCATCACGTATGCATTCTTTCACTCTTGTGCATGTCAAAGCATTCGACTATTGCATCGGGAAACCTATCGACATAGGTTTTTCACTATTCTCAGCTATTGCAAAGCTCGTTTTTCTTCCCTTAAAAACCACATAGTACTTACTTTTTGGCATGACTGAAACAAAATAGATTAAGACGAAAAATATACAAGAGATATTGGTTTGTTAAGTGCCACTAAAATGGGGTATTTAATACCACCGGAATCAGGTTAATAATTAGATGTGGGAGACATTGGTCACTAATATTTTTACATTGTAGTCATGTCCATGGTATGTGAAATACAGGCATATAATTACTGATTATATGTACCAATAGTGGAGAGTCTCATCCATGGAAGATGACATGTGGAGGATGCATCAATAGGATTGATAAATCCAACTTAGAATAGTGTGAAATAGTGTGTGAATTAATATTCGATGGTTTGGGGTAAAATTAGCCTTACTGCGTAGTTCAATAAGGATGGAAACCTGCCAAGTAGGGTCATTAAATTACACCAATTAGACAAAGGAGTCTAGTCTATGATTTTATCAGCTAATGGTGATGGGTGGCGTTCATGTCAGCTTTCCATGTGATATGTAATGAAGCATTACTGCAAAGAGTGCACGAGTGCAGATAGGTTGAATGCAAGGGTTGGATTGAACTTATAGCACTAGTGCATATACCCATTTATTCCAAGAATGTAAATATAGTTTTAGCCCCTATTTTCTTCATCTGGAAGACTTCCAACAACTTTGGCATGTGTTAAAGTCTACTTTAGACCTTTACTAGGTAACGATAACAATTAGAGCATGTAGGTGAAATGCGTCAAACTTCACACTAGTTCTGAAGGACGATGAGGCGTGGGATGGGTTGTGCCAAGAAAATCCACAATATAGGGACATGCGTGGGTTCTAACCTGTTGAATGAATTTTGGAGATCATTGTGTTTGTGCCACACTAGCTAGAACAGTTGTGGTAAATGCTTCGGTTTACTGTATTAAGTTTTTTTGTTAATGCACTTAAGCTTCCATATTAAATGTAATAAAGTGCATGTTTTCTACATGTTCACATTTATCTGATTACATTAATGGACTTTTTTCGAATATGTTTTGAATACTCACGTGTGTATAGTGGTTTTGAATATGGTGTTATTTTGGAAAGAACAACACTATACGTACACACCATATATACCCACAAGCCATACCCGCCGGATAGGACAAAAAGGGTTAGAGGTTGAAGTTTTTTTTTTTTTGTTGTTAACTTGGGTTTATATTTTTTTGTTTTAATTTTGAAAATGTTTTTTTTCCAAAATTAAAAAATAAAGGTTAAAACCTCTCAAATGTACCCAAATAATTTTTTATTAAAGATTTTTTTTTAAATGAGTTTAAAAATAAGGCGTGGCGTTAAAGCGTACTTTTAAAAATAAGAGAATATTTGGTAAATTAGTGTTTGAGGGACTAAATGAGTTAAACATTCAGTATTTTTATTTTATCAAAAACAATATCTTTAGTATTTGTTTGTCAAAAAGAAAATATTTAAGTACTCAAAATGTTTAGTAAAACCGTGAAAATATTATTTTTGTCAAAAAACATTAATATTTTTATTTTTGAAAATTAAGCACTCAAAATGTTATTAATTGAAAAAAACATTGAATTTTTTTTGGCACAAACACTACAAAATACTATTTTTAGCAAAAAAATAATGATTTTTTTTACTTTTTGAAATAAAAAAGAAAAATATTATTTTTAGCAAAAAAAAAAACACTTAGTACTTTTATTTTTGACAAACAAACACTAAAGATATTATTTTTGATAAAAAAATATTGAATTTTTAGCGCATTTAGTCTCTCAAACACCCATTTACCTAATTTTTTTTTATTTTTAAAGGTCCGCGCCAGCGACATGCCTTATTTTTCAACTCATTTTTTAAATATTTATATTTAACCCATACAAACCGTGAAAATATTATTTTTGTCAAAAAATTTTAAATATTTTTATTTTTGAAAATATAGCCCCCAAAATGTTATTAATTGAAAAAAAAACACCGAATTTTTTTGGCCACACAAACACTACAAAATATTATATTTAGCAAAAAAAATAATGATTTTTTTTATTTTTGGCAAACAAACAGGGAAAATATTATTTTTAGAAAAAAAAAACTTAATACTTTTCTTTTCTATAAACGAACACTAAAGATATTGTTTTTGATAAAACAAAAATATTGAATTTTTAGCGCATTTAGTCCTTCAAACATCCATTTACCTAATATTATTTTATTTTTAAAGGTCCGCGCCAGCGCCACACCTTATTTTTAAACTCATTTTTTTAAATGTTTTTATATAACCCATACAAACCGTGAAAATATTAGTTTTCACAAAAAACATTAAATGTTATTATTTTTGAAAATTAAGCATTCAAAATGTTATTAATTGAAAAAAAACTGTAAAAACATTTACTGTAAAAACTCATTTTGAATGCTTAATTTTCAAAGATAAAAACATTTAATGTTTTTTGACAAAAATAATATTTTCACGGTTTGTATGGGTTAAATAAAAACATTTAAAAAAATGAGTTTAAAAATAAGGTGTGGCGCTGGCGCGGACCTTTAAAAATAAAATAATATTAGGTAAATGGATGTTTGAAGGACTAAATGCGCTAAAAATTCAATATTTTTGTTTTATCAAAAACAATATCTTTAGTGTTCGTTTATTGAAAAGAAAAGTATTAAGTTTTTTTTTCTAAAAATAATATTTTCCATGTTTGTTTGCTAAAAATAAAAAAAACATTATTTTTTTTGCTAAATATAATATTTTGTAGTGTTTGTGTGGCAAAAAAAATTCGGTGTTTTTTTTCAATTAATAACATTTTGGGGGCTATATTTTCAAAAATAAAAATATTTAAAATTTTTTGACAAAAATAATATTTTCACGGTTTGTATGGGTTAAATATAAATATTTAAAAAATGAGTTTAAAAATAAGGCATGTCGCTGGCGCGGACCTTTAAAAATAAAAAAATATTAAGTAAATGGGTGTTTGAGAGACTAAATGCGCTAAAAATTCAATATTTTTTTATCAAAAATAATATCTTTAGTGTTTGTTTGTCAAAAATAAAAGTACTAAGTGTTTTTTTTTTTGCTAAAAATAATATTTTTCTTTTTTATTTCAAAAAGTAAAAAAAATCATTATTTTTTTGCTAAAAATAATATTTTGTAGTGTTTGTGCCAAAAAAAAATTCAATGTTTTTTTCAATTAATAACATTTTGAGTGCTTAATTTTCAAAAATAAAAATATTAATGTTTTTTGACAAAAATAATATTTTCACGGTTTTACTAAACATTTTGAGTACTTAAATATTTTCTTTTTGACAAACAAATACTAAAGATATTGTTTTTGATAAAATAAAATACTGAATGTTTAACTCATTTAGTCCCTCAAACACTAATTTACCAAATATTCTCTTATTTTTAAAAGTACGCGTTAACGCCACGCCTTATTTTTAAACTCATTTAAAAAAAAATCTTTAATAAAAAATTATTTGGGTACATTTGAGAGGTTTTAACCTTTATTTTTAATTTTGGAAAAAAAACATTTTCAAAATTAAAACAAAAAAATATATACCCAAGTTAACAACAAAAAAAAAACACTTCAACCTCTAACCCTTTTTGTCCTATCCGGCGGGTATGGCTTGTGGGTATATATGGTGTGTCCGTGTTAGTGTTGTTCTTTTGGAAAACTATGATACGTAAATTATTTTTCACACCTGATTGGACAAGCTTGTTCGTGAAAATATAAACATAAGGGAGCAAACTGGTTTTTTTTTTTTTTGTTTATACCTGGGTATCCCCTAGCGACTTAGTGACTAATCCCTTTGCTGATTTGTAGGCACATCGATGGGTGTGACAGCTGGCCAGAGATTTAAAGCTGCTCCATGCCCAAAGTGGAAATCGAACCCCCGACACTTGGTTAAGGGAGGAAGAGCCCCTTCCGCTCTACCACACCTCTGGGTTGCAAACTAGGTTGTTGGGGCTGTAGAGAAAGCAATAATAATGGATATTCCCTATGTGTGCATACTCTCCTGTTGGGGGGATAAAAAATCAATTATAATTACAACTTTTGGACAACCACTAATTACCATATTTAATGTTTTAAGGTTGTAATTTATGGGTGTAAGGTAGGTATATTTAATGTTAAATAGCACAATGTTGGGAATTTATTAGAACTTTCCTTTTATTCGCACATAAAACGTGAATCGATTACATTGAAAAGAAACGTAGATAATGTAAAACACTACTACGCAAATTCATCACGGGCAATTCTCAATTAAGAAACCACAAATTATGGCGAGTTGTTGTCTTCGCTCGTGTTTCACTCAATATCATAAACAGGCCATTAGGATGCATAGAATAGGTAACAATGTTTGTTATGTATTCCCGACACCTTGGGTGACAGTTGCAAAACATTTCCCATGCATTTCATCATCAGTAACAACCTTCAAGGTTTCTTCATCCCATACAAAACCTCCAACTATTAAAGCTTTCTCGTATAAGTCAAAGATGTGTGTGAACCAATGTGCAGGGATCTCGTTAGTCGTATTCCCTCTTATTTCATTTAATGGAGTCACCCAACATTGCTCGACCCTCGCAAAAGTGCTCATCGGAAGACGTATATATGAGAGTTAAAAAATGGGTTTGGACATGCATATCTAATGCTGGAATTATTTAGTCTGTGATTAAATGTGTGGGAACCACATATCTCATTAATACACATTTAATATATTTATTGTGTTTAGTCCTCAATATTAACTAGCATCACTTGTATCAGATTGCTCAGACTCACTGAAATGTATCCGATTGCTCAGAATCAACGAAATGTTTTAGCACTAAAGATACAGGGCTAAAATTTATTCAGCTGAAACCATGATTGTTTATCACGATTTCAACATTAAAATTGAAACCAAAATTTCCAACCACAGTTTCAATTTTAGTATTGAAATCACATTGCTATTTCATTCGGAATTAAACTTAATTAAACACGAATATAATCTAACTTTAATTCACAGTTCCCAATCGCGATATTGAATTAAAAACTCGGTTATGAACCGTGATATTAGAACGTGCAATATTTTTGCAAATTTGTTGTACGTTTCATTATTTTAAAAATATAATTTTAGTATGTATTTTTGAAATAGAAAAAACTATCAAAGTAATGTGGCTTATTAATTTCCACCCGTGTCAAATTGGCTACTTGCTCCAGCTTTCCTACATCTAGAAATTACAATAGAAAAATTAGAGATTTTGGTTGAAGTCACGCATGGGTTAGATTAAATGGGATGTGATCCCATGAATTTTCTTTTTTATTCATAAGTTATTCATCTCATGACTCTTATAATTTTGAACGTGGGTGAAAGTTATCTTGAATTGTGATTGGTTGGATTTATATGAGTAGGACTAATAACCAAAAGCTTGAATGATTAAGATCGCTACTAAATGTTTTCAAAAATTGAGACTAAAAGGCAAGATAGAAATTAAAATTGTAGTTGGCCTTCCATTTATGTGGCCCTCTCTCTCTCTCTCTCCTGAGTTCACTTCTCGAACTTTACACAACCGATAATGTCAAATGTAGAATCATGGGGGTATTTTTTTGTAACTTCTCAGATTTAAGGGTTTTGAGTGTATGGGCTTAAATGTTTTTGGCTTATATCTTGCATTTTATAGACTATAAGGTTGTTTTTTGGGTTTTCACGAGAATTACGATTTACCGTTCTTTGGATTTTAGAATTTATGAATTTCAAACCTTGAGAAAGGATAGATTTTTTTGGGGTTCACCATTCTTTTTCAAATTTCAAATCAAAAGCACCTAATATTTGGGTTTTCACATCTCACCATAAGCCCTTAATTTTTTAGATGGTTTCCCATTCCTTTATTTTTCGTGCTTATATTTTTTTCCTTACTTATATTTGAAATATCTAATTATTTATTAATGTCTTTTTTTCCCTTTAGATTCGACCTTTAAACAGGTATATATCTTATCTAATCTACAATTTTTCAGTTTGTATCTATTTTTACATTTTTTTTTCCTTCAGTTGATAATTTGTGCTGAACATAGACTACAAACTTGAAAAGTGTGTTTTATCAGTTGTATGTGTTCTTTCGGTTGTTATTTTTTTCATTTAGTTATGATCAATGTATGATCTTGAGAAACGAATGTCTAAGAAGGATTTGGTATGATTTTGTAGGTAGAGTATAGTTCTCCATATGTTAACTCTTTCAATATCTGAGTTTGATTTTTTATACAGAGGTTTGATTCGTATGCTTATTTTCTTAATAATGTTTTGTTGGTTTGAAATAGGGTTGTAGGGGGGGTTAATTTTCGTTTCTGATCATTAAGTGTGTAATTTTCACCAGTATTGTTCTTATAAGTGTTAGGTTTTCTTTATTTCTAAGTATTTTTTAAATGTATATTTTGCAAAGTAATTACTTGTTTTCAATGATTAATGTTGTGGGGGAAAGGTTATCAGATTGTGTCCTCCTGCAAAAGGCATGGAGTGTTGGTTATACTCAACTCATAAACTCAACAAAGCCTTTTCCCAATTATTTGGGGTCGCCTACATGAATCCTATTTTTCAATTCCATTTTATCGAGTGCAATATTAGCGTTGGATATCATTAAGTTTTTAATTTCATTGCTTTTAATGAAGTTTAGGTCTTGATATATTGGATTCCATTTTTTTTATTGTTTACATTGATGATATCAACTACTTATTAGGGCCTGATACCGTTGGGTTTGGCCGAGTGGTAAGGGAACTCGATCCCAAGGTGGCTGACTCGAGTGGAGGTGAAAGATCCCAAGTTTGAGCCTCAGTACCTTGGAGAAAAACACATGGGTCAGCCGTTCCCACATTCCACCACAGCTATTAGTCGATTGGTTGAAATCTTTGGGGGTACGCTTTATAAAAGACAAAAAAAAAGCCAATAAAATGTTATTATTTCAAAATTTATAGAGAAGTTCTCTTTTCTATGTTCTTTTATTAATTAATGGAGTTTCATTGTTCGTTATCTTTATGTAATCATTTTCTTTTTTCTATTTTTCTTTAATCATCAAGTTCCTTTTCTTTAACAATGGAAGCATATCATCTATACATATTACCTCAATAATTAATGGAGGAGTTCACTAATGTTTTTTTCATGTATGCAGAATTAAAATTTCATGTCATATTAAAGTTTTCTAAATTCTAACATAAATTGTTTTTATTGGTTGT
This sequence comes from Sambucus nigra, assembly GCA_949130495.1. Lineage (NCBI taxonomy): Eukaryota > Viridiplantae > Streptophyta > Magnoliopsida > Dipsacales > Adoxaceae > Sambucus > Sambucus nigra. The sequence goes on along the minus strand of OX422213.1, from coordinate 265,086,268 downwards.
TTTACATATCCCACTATTGGATACACCACACCACGGTTAAAATTTACTCTCCCTCCCTCGGATTAAACTTATAGTTTCAATTGGGGTAAAATTATCCTCTTGATTTTGTTCCTCACCTCAGACCTCACGATTATTATGTTTATTTTAATGGTTTTGATATTATAATTATACTCTTGTGCTAAATTTTTTAATTTATAATGATACTTAGGTTTGATACTTTGAATTTAGTTGGGGTTGCATTTTTTTAGGATGACAAATGTAGGCTACCAGTGCTCCCACTCCATCAATTCCATCAACCATGACCTACCAGTAATTCCACATGTCATTTCACGTACTGGGTTATATTGTTTTCTTAAACATTAATGCACACGCTATAAAATTCAGTTATATATTGTTGAAAAATTGAATATACAGTAATGATGTTCTTACATTACTTAATAGGGGAGTTAAGCAAAAAATGTGAATTTATTAGATTTTTTGTGAATTGTTTGAGCAACCTTCAATCCAGCAACTCAAAGTACAATAAGAATAGTAGAACCAAAATAAATACGAGGGGTCATGTGGCTATTGTGTATGTAAAATGAACTTACCAGGCTTTGTGAATTTTCCCCATCAGAGTACTACACTATGGGTATATTGGATATTTATAATATGGAAATTAGATATGATATCTATTTGGCATCATCTTTTTTGAGAGATTATTCATTGGTTGATACGATATTAAGACTCACAAGCCTACACTTAGCACCTGCCGTTTGTGCGAGTCCACTATCTAATGTAACATTCATTGCAGTAATATTTATAGGTAGTTTGGTTAAAGAACTTAATTTTTTAATACATTATTCCCTCTTGACTGTAGATACCACGGGAGGAAAAATCCTACTTATAATGATTCCAAACAAATAAAGTCGAACAATCAAAGAAAATCACATAACACAAAACAAGATATACGTGGTTTGACAATATGCCTATGTTTACCTTGTGCGTCTCTCTTTTTTATTTATCAATTCGTAATAACAAGACTTACATGACCCTTTTCCATAGGCGAGGGTTATATTTATAGAGAATAAAAAGAGAATGAGTCGTGTAAGACTTTATAGCCTTGGGATGCAGTTGCGATCTAATCGATCATATTTTGGCTTGAGATTTGCGTCGATCGAATCCTCTTTTGTCCATGTATTGAAGTGGTGATCGTCTATCAAGAGTGCCACACACGTCAGCTCTTCCGATCTTTTCGGATAATTCACCCACAAATACAATAAATCACTAATATTGGTGATAACTACTAAGACAGTGGATGACAAAGTCCACAACTTCTTAGATCTTTGAATGTTTACTAGTATTCTATTTTACTTGTACTACAAGCGTTAGTGTTTGAAAAATGAAAGAACAATGAATTACTGACAACCATATGTTTAACATATTATGAGAAATTGAGTGAAGAGGTCACTGAAAATGATCTTATTACACTTTTAAACTCAGAAAGGCTAAATAAAGTGGAAAATGTTAACTTGTCCTTAGGAGACATGTTTTGAGAATCAAAACACTAAGAATAAAAGTTTCACCTGAATATCTTTTCCATATTAATTATATGTCAAAACTCTATTCCAACTATTTTTAGATTCTAAGTTTGTGCCCTTGGGGGGAAAGGTCTAAGTCTATAATGGTATGCTAGTTTCATTGTAGCTTCAACTTGATTGTAGGACAACTATGTTTTACTGCCTTAAATACAATATTGAAGTTTTCAATTCGGGAATATTCAGAAAACAAATTCAACATATTTTATCAACCAAAATCCCTCAAACCAGGCTTATTTTGCTACATTTTAAACATATAACAAAACCGTTATAATGCAAGAAAAAGAATCATAGCTTTCATTCACTTATGTTTAGTCAATTTTTTGCCATTTTTACTGAAACTTAATAGTTTCATTTAACCCATCAAAATTATTGAAACCAATATGGTTGGATTCCTCTTAAAAAATTATGCAAATTTAAATGAGGAACCAACTCAAATGGATTCCTAAAACATCTCAAATTTAAGGTCAATGTTTTAAAATCGTAAAGCCAAATGGTCGAAGGTTGAAGATGAGTGGGTTACATGCGTGCGAGTGAAATATTTTACTGAGTGCGTGAGGGCGCATCTCCAATCAGAAAAATCTCACTTTTTTTCATAAAAAAATATTTTGTATTTCCGAACAAAATGCTATATTACTTCACCCTGTTTGGATCATAGGAAATAATTTTCTCGAGAAAACGAGTTTTAAACTTTCAAATGAAGTTTTAATTTTCCACATAACCCCTTACCAGTTTTCCAAGTATTTCAGAACACCCCCAAACTTTTTCTACAAATTCCTTAGTTAAAATAAATCTATTTTGCCTCTTGTCACTAAATCCAAATCTAAGTAGAAACTAAGAAAAAAATATTCTAAAAACTTTTAAAAATTATATAGTGTACCCTTTAAGTTATTTTTACACTAAAACTTTTTACAAGTTAGTATCTTATTACATCACATAAGCATTCTTTTAGGCCTATATGACCTACTTACACTCTCCATTATTTAATGAATCGTGTGGGAGTCAGTTTGGTTTATGGGGTCTAGATAATGAAATTGAACTTCTGCAAATAATAACTGACAGCTAGAGAGTAGCTTAGGTCATACAGGAGTAAGTTTCGGGTGTGAAATTATGGGTACATTAGGGTAAAAATTACTTGGACAACAATTGTGAAATTAGATTGGGATTTTGGTATGTATTAGGCTAAGTGCTAGGGAAGAATAACATGGTAGCCAAAAATGTGAAATTAGAGAATTAATATAAGTCAGTGAATCTTGGCAAAAAATTGATAGTCGTGATAGAGTCGGTATTTGTGGGCTAGTGTTAGGAGAGACATTATGCATGATAACTGATTTGTATATGTTAATATACCTACTTTAGTTATGCTATTATTGGAGGTTGTGCATAGTGGGCGATTCGACCTGGCATTACCAGCAGTGTTGGGTTTTTTCCATAGGTCATAGGACTGCTACATGATCAGTGTATGTGATTTTAGAGTCCGGTGGGGTAATGGTGTAAAGTTATGATCACAAATGTATGTAAATGACCACCTCCAGTTTATGTGTTGTCAATTTTGGATCAGTGGTGAGATTCCGACAATGTGGCCTAAGAGTGGTATATGACGTACCTAGAGCCTAATAGCATACTAGGGAATGCATCTGAGAGGAGAACTCAGGTATGCTATATATATGTATAAAAGAGTGTAATATGTATATGTGAAACTTGAATTATAACTAGCATACACTTATATAATTATAATACGATTGGAATATGCTTGAGACTTATGATAACATCGCTTATGGGGAAGCTAAGAGATAAACAAAGTAAAATAAATTATATGTAGCACAATTGGGCTAATGTTTTAGCGCATTGGACAGTGTTATGATTGACTAGACTAGTTACGAGGAGTAACATAATTAGGGAATTAAAATACATGTGTTATGTGCACACTATAGATGGGGGGGGGGGGGGGGGGGAGGATAATCTCATGTGAGTGTAACACCAGATGAACATGAATAATTCTGCTACGTACTCATTATTGCATTTTAAATACTTGCAAATATTTTTAAAATGGTTTTGGGCACTAAATTGTATCAAAAATATTTTTCAAAACCTTTTGCTTACTTAGCCATAGGGACGTTAGGGTGAGCGTGTTCTTCCAGTAAGATGGTGCTGCAGCAGTTGTGGACGCCTGCAGGATTTTCATAGACGCTTCTATCTATTATATCTAGCTAGGATGTTACTCTAGTATCTCGTTTAGGGATTGTTGCCCACATTCACGGAGTTTTCTCTTTCTTATTTTATTTCATTATTTGGTCGAATCAATGTATGTGGATTTTACCAATAGTATTCTGTTACTTTATTTATTTATGTCAGCAGCACTCGTTATTATTTTGTTGCGGTGAATGTTTATGATTTAATGTTTAATTCAGAAGGATAGTATGTTTTTTTTAAATGAACATTGGGATTAATAGGTTATTAATAATTAAATTGGTTTTCGATAGTGATGCTAAGAATGAACCGAACCGAGATTCCTATTTTATTTCAGTAGAGGATTGACCACCCTTTATTATAATAGGCGAGGTGTCATCCGAGCCAGGTTCTAGTGTCCTTAGGATCCGCGTTGACTTACTATGTTTTCAGTGTTGCTTTTTTTATGTAGTGCCCTATGCTTAGGACTGTTGATTCATATTGCGCTTTTACATCCTTCTGCTACTGTCTATAGACGAAGTGAATCTCATACTAATTCGGGTTGGTTTTAGATGACAAGAAATATGAGCAGACAACCAGTACGTTACGTGAGGAGGGTCATAGAGGACGAGTCTCAACTAGAGATGCAGGCCCCTCAAGGGATGGTGACCGTAGTAAAGGTCACCACTATTGTTACATAAGTGGTTAAAGCCATGGAGCATCAATTTCCCCAGGCAAAACCATGGCAACCAGTGGTGTCCGCTCAGTCTCACCTAGTGCCGTTAGTTTGGGAGTGATTCAGATAGGCATTTCAAAAGGTCATCCATCAGAGTTTTAGGGAATTATGGACGTTATAGCAGCTATCCAACGAATGAAGGACATCAAGAGTAATTTGCCTATGGTTGAGTGTTGCGACACTCAAAAGAAGCTAATATATACATTCAAGCTAGTCGGGCAGCTCTACAGTGGTGGGAGTCAGTTACCACGTTAGAGGATAAGGATTTGATAATAATATAGGAGTTTTTGGTGAAGTTTCACCGCAACTTCTTTCCGTTGGCAGTTCACATAGAGATGAGGAGGAGGTTCCTAGATATTTCACAAGAGGGACAAACTATGGATGAATATGAGGAGTAGGTCACGCGCCTAGAAAGATTTGTTCTAGACAAGGTGACATCGAGGATAGGAGGGTTCTTAAGTTTATTTATGGAATCACTTAGAGGATTCACTAGAATTTATTAGGAAACCTATTATTGAGCACTTATGATGATGTCATTAATATCGCACTTTACACTACCAAGATCACTGCTTCAATCGAAAGGGGGAAAGAGAATTGGAGAGTCTAGCAACATTTCTAGTGGGGAACCACAACAGCAGGATAGGGAGTATGAGTGAGATCCCCAGTCAAGAGACTCGACTAAGAGATTTAAGCTAGGTAATGACGGTTACAAGGAGGGCTATCAAGGTTAGGGGAATAATATTGGATACCAATAAGGCCATGGAATCAAGGCCATCAGGTCTAGAGACAAGAGTCGCCTTATTAGGGTCAGTAGGGCTTGAGGCAAGAAGATTTCACAGGGAGTTATTTTGTATGTGGGGAGCAGGGACACATGCGACATGCGGGCCTGAACATGAATAATGTTTAGGATCTGGGTGCCCAATAGGGGAAGCATCTGTAGCGGTTATTAGGGAAATTTTAGCATGTGTATTACGTCTATGGACCAGTTTTACAGCTAGTGTGATTTGTGATTAAGGGTATGTCTTCTTATCCATGGGTATATGGGGAAGGTTTTAGGTGACACGGGAGTGTCACGTTATTTTTCTTGCATTAGATTCTCGCATGATATAGGTTTATTAGATGTAGTGCCAGTTATTTTTACTATAGGTGTATATTTACCATTAGGTAGTGGTTTTCTCTTTCGTTCCATCTATAGGGGAGAGGGTGTGGATATGGGGAGGATATATTATAATGGATGTACTCATTTTAGAGAGGTGTGAGTATGATGCTATCCTGCGTATGGACTAGTTTGCGATATTAGACCAACAATGGACTATTATAGTAAGGCTATTATGATCGTTATTCCAGGGCATGATCTGTTTATTTTGAGCAGTCTTATCCATAATGATGGTCGAGGCCGCATTTATATTATATTGGAGAGGAGAATTCAGAGAGTATAGTTGTCTCATTATATTCGATCCCGGTGCATAGGGAATTTACTCGTATGATTCAGGGGATACTGGGGTTACCACCAAATCGAGAGATTGAGTTTTTTTATTTACTTAACACCAATAACTTAGTGATAATTTAAGAGTCATGTTATATGATTTCTTTAGAGTTGTGGGACTTAGTAATCTAACGTAGTAATTTTGGGGGCAGGATTTTTAGTGTCCCGGGAATGTGCTTTGGGCTTATGGATCTCTATAACCAATATTGATACCAAAATTAATATGCTGATATGGACGAATGATATGAAGACACGAGTCAATATACTTGGCACAATAGCAACGAGGAAGTTATTTTCCCCTACCAACTCATGACCGAGCAATGAGGATACACCGAGTAACTTCAGCACTCCGAGGTACTCTAGCGCTCCGAGGAACTCCTGAGCAACGAGCAACTAAGGCGGTCCGATCTGCATCTCGGCCGTAACATTAATTGCCAAATAATCAACAATTCAATTATTCATTGAATGTTTATCATCTTAATGCACACGCTGCATTAAATGTATTACCATTTCATATGTATATCATTTAATGTATCAACCCTTTCATGTACAGCCTAAGGGCTATAAATACCTTGTATCACCCTCATTCAAGGGGACCGAAATTTCTGGATAGAGCTTGTAATCGAGAATTCCCAAAACACTCAGCAATGACATAACAGTGGACGTAGGCCATTCTTATAAGGCTGAACCACTTTAAAAATCTTTGTCTCATTTTATTTATCTGTGATTGAATAATTAGAGCGATCTAATTTTTTACATCAACAGATTGGCGCCGTCTGTGGGAAACGATTTGTTATTATCGTTTTTCACCACAAATCATTCATCATCAATGGCGGATAACCCAGAATCTAGCAATCGAAACGCTGGAAATGCTGGAAATCCTCCAAATCCCTCTGCACCTCCAGATCTGGCTGGGATCATGACAAATCAGGCTCAAGGACAAACCGCCATGCAAGAAACAATGAGGCAACTCATACAAACCCTTCATGGTGGTGCACCTGCACGTTCAGGACAGAAAAGTGGTCAGAGGCAAACTTATTTACTTTCTTCACGATCCAGGCGTACTGAGTCACGTCGCAATGAGGAGTCTGATGATTTCTCTTATCAACCTGGCGAACTTCGTCAATAAGGGCTACAGATACTGATCAACATATCACCCTCTCTCCAGAAAGACCCAGTGCTTTAGAAAGACTGAGTAGGGTGTCTCCTTTCAGTCGATTAGGCCCTAGGAGGAATAGGAATCCACCTAAGACCATGTCGAGGAGTTTTCGACAACCATCAGATCTAAGAGAAGGATCAGCACAATCACGACCAGTTGCTCGTCAAGATAGATCTCAAGAAGCTACCTCAGAACGATCAATTGCTCGAACCAATAGGCCCGAGGAAGGAAATGAAGCGTGGAAAGAATATCTCCAATGGTTGGAGGATAAATTGGGAGAAATGGCCAAAGCAAAGAACCCCCTACAACGAACCTTTGTTCGAGGAACACCTTTTGTACAGGCCATTGTGAATTTTCCTACACCGTCAAAGTTCAAAGCACCCGTAGTGACCCCCAAATATGATGGAAAGACAGATCATGTTCTTCACATAGAGCAATATGAAGCTGCTGCCGACATCTATGTCGTCCCTGACGAGATGAGATGCCGAGCGTTCTCAGGAACTCTTACTGGAGCTACCCAGATATGGTACAACAATCTTCCTAGGGGTAAGATTTCAACTTTCTTTCAGCTGGCCGAGTTGTTTATTGGCAATTTCTGTTCTGGAGCAAAGCCAGTAAAACGAGTAGCACACTTATTAAGTGTTAGACAAAAATCTGGTGAGAGTACTAGAGATTACATAACTCGTTTCAATAACGAGAAGCTGGAAGTCATAGATTACGAAGAAAAGACAGCAATCACCGCCTTGATGAGTGGGTTGTTGCCTAATAAATTGTATTACACCTTGGCAAAAGATCCACCTAAAACCATGTCAGAGTTGATGGCAAAAGCGACCAAAATCATGAATGCCGAGGAAGCTATGGCTGCAAAAAAGAATATGGATAAAGACACCAAGGTGGACGTCGAGAAGTCTAAAAATAAAGAGCATAAGGGCAATGGCGGTGACAAACGTTCCAGAAATAATAAATCATCATGGGAAGTCCTGAAAAAATACGACAATTATACTCCTTTGAAAATGGGTATTCATCATGTCTTGGAAGAAATCAAGATCAACGAGGAGGTAAAATGGCCAAAGAAACTGAGGTCAGACCTTGATTCGAGGAGTAAGGATAAATATTGCGAGTTTCATAAAGATCATGGTCACATGACCAAAAATTGCATAGCTCTTCAGAACGAGATTGAAACGCTCATCCGAAGAGGAAAGCTAGCAAAATATGTTGATCGGGGAGGTGAAAGAAAAAATAACGACCGAACTAGAGAGAGGTCTAGATCTCCTCGTCGAGCAGAAGAGAAAAAGAAGAGAAACCATGAAGATGATCCAGATGATGATCCCGACCTTCCCAAGAAACCAAGACAGCCAGAACGAGAGGTATTTTCTATACGTTTTGGGTCATTTGATTGTAATGTCATTACAGGAGGAGATGCAGGAGGAGGAGACCTTACTGCAGAAAGAAAGGCTTACCTTGGAGAGGCTCAAGCTTGTTCATATATTCAGCGAATAAATCTGGCCGAGGAGGATCGTCCGAGGAAGGTAAACAAAGAGAAGCTGGTCATTGGCTTTTCAAAAAACGACCTAGCGGGTGTTCTTTACCCTCACGACGACCCTTTGGTGATTAAAATGAGGATGAAAGAAGTAGTGATATCAAGAGTGCTGGTAGACAATGGCAGTTCAGCAGACATCATGTACTATTCATGGTTTGACAGCTTGAATTTAAAATTATCTCAGTTGGAACCTTATCACAGACCCCTCCTGGGTTTTGCTGGCGAGAAAGTTTTTCCACTTGGGACGATCAAGTTGGACATATTCATTGGAACTTGGCCTGATTGTCGAACAGAGAGAATACTCTTCTTTGTAATGGATAAGAATGTGCAGTCAGCCTACAACATCATCATGGGAAGAGTTGGTTTGAAGAAGTTTGAAGCAGTTCCATCTACAGTGCATCAGTGCTTAAAATTCCCAACAAATTTTGGAGTAGGAGTTGTGAAAGGTGATCAGAAAGTAGCTAGGGAATGCTATTATTCATCTGCCGAGCAAGAGGAACTTGAAGATTCAAGAAAAAAAACTACTACCTACCAGGTGGATGAAGGTACAGAAATTGAAACACTGGATCCTCGAGATGAATCCCAACTTGTAAAAGGACAGGTGGTGGAATCTACAGAAAATATTATTCTGGACGACGAGCACCCTGAACGAGTAACCCAGATAGGTTCTACATTGGATGCTTCAATAAAATAGGAGTTGATAACTTTCTAGAGAAACAGGAAGAAAACTTTTGCGTGGAGTCATGAAGACATGCCAGGAATAGATCCAAACTTCTTATGTCATGAGCTCAATGTGAATAAGGAGATCAAGCCTGTAAAGCAGAGAAGAAGGGTATTTAGCCCCGAGAAGAATCAGGCAATACAAGAGGAGGTCGAGAAGCTCCAGAAAGCCCAATTCATTGAAGACGTAAAGTATCCAAACTGGTTGGCAAACGTGGTGGTGGTAAAAAAGAAAAACAATAAATGGAGAATGTGTGTTGATTTCACCGATCTTAACAAGGCATGCCCAAAGGATCATTTTCCATTGCCCAGAATTGATCAACTAGTGGATGCTACCTCGGGACATGAGCTGCTCAGCTTCATGGATTCTTACTCTAGCTACAACCAGGTCAAAATGAAACCTGAAGACAGGGAAAGTACTTCTTTTATTACCCCTAGGGGAACTTATTGCTATAATGTTATGCCTTTTGGTTTGAAAAATGCAGGAGCGACATACCAGCGGCTGATGAACAAGGTTTTCACCGAACAAATCAGTTGCAACATGGAAGTCTATGTCCATGATATGATGACAAAAAGCAAGAAAGCTGCAGATCATCTAGTTGACTTAGCTCAGACATTTGATCAACTGGATAAATACCAAATGAAGCTCAACCCGACGAAGTGTATATTTGGAGTACGAGAAGGGATGTTCCTAGGATACATCGTCAACCAACGAGGTATTGAAGCAAATCCAGAGAAGATCAAAGCTCTTTTAGGGCTGCGATCCCCAACGACGAAGAAAGAAATGCAGAGTCTTACAGGACGAGTTGCAGCGCTCAACAGATTTGTGTCTCGAGCAACTGATAAATGCCTCATATTCTTCAAAACACTTCGAAAAACTTTTGAGTGGACTGATGAATGTGAGAAGGCCTTTCAAGACTTGAAAAAGTATTTGGGAGCACCTCCATTGTTGTCCAGGCCAATAACAGGAGAGAAGTTGTACTTGTATCTGGCAGTATCAGAGAATGCAGTCAGTTCAGCATTGATCAGATTGGAGAATGGAGTCCAGAAACCAATCTATTACACAAGTAAGGCTTTCCGAGGTGCGAAAATCAGGTACCCAAAGCTGGAGAAATTGGCATTGGCATTAATTGAAGCAAGTAGAAGAATGAGGCCATATTTCCAGGCCCATACCATCGTCGTTTATACCGACATGCCACTGAGGCAAGCCGTTCATAAGCCAGAAAAGTCAGGGAGATTGATGTACTGGGCAATAGAGCTCGGTGAATATGATATTGTGTATGAGCCCAGATCATCATTGAAAGGGAAAGCTGTAGCAGATTTTATAGCAGAGTTTACATATCCTGATACCCCCGAGGAACAAAAATTGCTCGCTGACCAACCTGTGGATGTTACAGGATCAACAGACATAAATCCAGACCAACTCCGGTTGGTAAAAGGGCTTATGGATGTAGAAAGATCATCAACTTCGAGCTCAGACCAGCTCCGGTTGGTAAAAGAGCGAGAAAAGATGGTCGACGAGGAGCGAAAAAGTGTCAGGGGAGGATGAAAAGAAGCAACAAATATTTCACCGAGGAACTCTGTCAGATAAGAAATTTGAAGACGGGTTGCCCATATGGAGATTATATGTAGATGGCTCATCTTGCACAGCAGGTTGCGGGGCAGGAATTGTTTTGAACACCCCAGATGAGATTGACATGGAATATGCTTTGCGATTCCAATTCAAAGCCTCCAATAATGAGGCTGAGTATGAGGCCATGATAGCAGGTCTTAATTTATCAAAGATTATGGAAGCGCAACAAGTGATGGTATTCAGTGATTCTCAATTGATTGTGAATCAGATGATGGGAACGTATGCAGTTAAAGGAGAATTAATGGTCAAGTATCATGCCAAGGTAATGGAGTTATTGGCAGAATTTGATGCGATTCAGTTGATCAGAATACCCAGAATAGAAAATGCACAAGCAGACGCACTGGCCCGACTAGCATCAGCTACTCGTACCGCGCTGCGAAGAAAGATACCAATTGAAGTACTGGAAAATCGGAGCATAGATGAAAACTTGATGATGAATATTATTACCCTCGATTTAGGACCATCTTGGATGGATCCCATCAGGGCATATGTGGAAGAAGGCGAATTACCGGAAGATAAGCTCGCTGCCAAGAAATTGAAGTATAAAGCTGCTCGGTATGTATTAACTAATGGTATTTTATATAGACGAGGAATTATGGCAGGTTTGCAGAGATGTGTACATCCCTCCGAGGTGAAAGAATTGATTGAAGAAATCCATGAAGGGTCTTGTGGAGCTCATGTAGCAGGTCGAACACTTTTGCAAAGGGTAATGACTCAAGGATACTACTGGCCGACAATGAGGGCTGATTGTATAGCCTATGCTAAGAAATGTGACAAGTGCCAACGTTTTTCCTCCATCCGACGAACTCCACAAGCATTGTTGACACCAATAACTTCCCCTTGGCCATTTGCCATATGGGGAATTGATTTGGTTGGACCACTGCCGACCACCCGAGGAAGATTCAAGTACCTCGTCGTTGCAGTGGACTATTTTACTAAGTGGGTAGAAGCTGAGCCGCTTATTGATATGACATACGAGAAGGTATACCAGTTCGTTTGGAAGAACATCATCTGTCGATATGGTCTCCCTCATGCCTTCATCACAGACCATGGAACCCAATTTGATAATGAGGAATTTGCTGCCTATTGTCATCAGTCGAACATTTTGAAGGTTCATTCAGCACCAGGCCATCCTCAAAGCAATGGACAGACTGAAGTGACGAACAGAACACTGCCAAATGGTTTGAAGAAAAGGCTAAGTGAAGCTAAAGTTAACTGGATTAATGAGCTACAATCATTATTGTGGGCTTACCGAACAACTCCCCGAGCAGCGACTGGAGAATCACCATATATGCTGGCATTTGGAAGTGAGGCTTTAATACCTGCCGAGTTGGGTCTTCCAACACATAGAGTGTTGAATTTCAATTCTCCTGTCAGTGAATTGATGAGAAGACTGGATTTGGATATGCTCGAGGAGGTCAGAGAAGAGGCAGCCATTAGGAATGCTGCTTATCAACAATGAACAACTCTGTTATACAACAAAAGGGTGAGGAAATGAGATTTAAAAGAAGGAGATTATGTGCTAAAGAAGGTCATTCAGATGCACAATAAATTGGAGGCAAACTGGCATGGACCTTACCCAGTTACAGAAGTTGTTCGACCAGGAACTTACCGAATAGCAACTCTAGAAGGAGAGGAATTCAAGAATGCTTGGAATGCTGAACACCTTCACAAGTATTATCAATGATGTAAAATGTACAACAGTTCCATCAATATGAATAAAACGATGATGTTTTCACCATTTTTCTCTCCTTTGTTTGAAAGTTTTTCGGGGAATACTAGTGTTGTACACTACGCTGCTCGACAGCAAAAAGAAGACGATAGTTCAGACCCACGACCAACTCCGGTTGGTAAAAGGGCGAGAACAAATTATATACTCCTTTGGTTAGGAGTCGTACACTTGCGTGATCAACTTCGGTTGGTAAAAGAGCTTGTGGACAAGATAGTTCGAAAGAACCTGATAGTTCGAGCGTGATCAACTTCGATTGGTAAAATAGCGAGAACAAATTATACTCCTTTGGTTAGGAGGCGTACACTTGCGTGATCAACTTCGGTTGGTAAAAGAGCTTGTGGACAAGATAGTTCGAAAGAACCTGATAGTTCGAGCGTGATCAACTTCGGTTGGTAAAATAGCGAGAACAAATTATACTCCTTTGGTTAGGAGGCGTACACTTGCGTGATCAACTTCGGTTGGTAAAAGAGCTTGTGGACAAGATAGTTCGAAAGAACCCGATAGTTCAAACCCATGACCTACTCCGGTTGGTAAAAGGGCAAGAACAACATTCTTAAAAATGCCAATTTTGGCTGGTTAAGAAACAAAATATGCTAACAAGTTGGTCGGAAGGTAAAATCATTCCAGAAAATACAAAAAATTCCAAACTGAACCAAGTATAGTTGGTTGGTGATCAAAACCCAACTAATTGTAGTTGGTCGACGAGGATAAATTATCGACCTTGGTTGGTCGGACACATTTTATGAAAAAATTTACCAAGTATGGTTGGTCGGGGATAAAAACCCATCAACTGTAGTTGGTCGACAAATACAATTTAACAACCTTGGTTGGTTGAAAACATTTTAAACATTTTATACTCATTACTTTATTATTAAGTGATTGAGCAACATCGATACTTGTAATTTTTATTACTAAGTTGTTTGATGAACAACACAATATTGTTATCTGATTGAGCAACATTGATACTTGTAATTTTTATTACTAAGTTGGTTGATGAATAACACAATATTGTTATCTTTTTAACAGATACATATGCACAAATATAAAAGTATTTGATAAACACAAGACAATAGCAATTACAGATTTGCAAACAGAAAATGAAAATGTTTCATTAAAATTCAAAATAAATTACAAGTTACATATGTGCTAACTGTTACACTGAAAAACCTATTCTATTGGTTTCTTTCCTTTAGCTTTTGAAACAGGCTCCTCGCCAGCAGGAGGATCCTCAAGGCAAAGAGGAGAATTGATGAATTTAATATCTCTGAGCATTCTGACGTTCATCACAGAAGGTGTATCCAAGAGATGCTCGGGACGAGATAATTCAATCTGAGAATGAAGACTATAGTCACCAAGGTATTTTGAAATTAAGCTACGAGGAATGGCACGAGCTGGGATCCATTCCATGTCTAGTTTATAAGGCGGTACAGGCAAGTCTAGTAGCCCAGGAGCATGATAATCCCATAAAAAATGGCCCTGCTCTAGCTTTAACACACCCAGGGCGTTCAACCATCCTTGTTTATAACCTTCGTTATTGGCATTTTCAAGACGAGCATCCAAGTGACAAAGGGCTTTATTGTAGCCTGCCATCCAAAACTCACGAGGTTGTTTGTGGAATTGGAAAGTTATTCTCTCTAGTTGTTCGTGAAGGCTCCTGGAAAAAATATCTTTATTATTCAAAGCAGACTTCATCGCAGTAAGTTGATCTTCCAAAGATAGGTTTTTCTTGGACATTTCAGACAAAGCCCGATCTTTGGCGTTCAGTTGGTACGCTTGGGTTTCCAATGTTGACAGAGTATGAGATTCTTCAACATTACGGCTGAGAACTCTTGATCGACTCCGAGCAGGTGGAGAATTTTGCTCCTCGATAACATTTTGAACAGCTCTTCCTCGCCCACGAGACCCTCTTCCTCGTCCCCGAGCAGTAGTAGAAACGCCAGACTTTCTCAACGTATCCAATTCTTGCCTTAATTTGGCGTTTTCAACCTCTAAGAATGAGAATCCTTCATCAGTGACCGGTACCAAGGCAGTAGAGGATGAAGCTGCAGACTCATATTGTGCCAACTTTTTCTGCAAATTGTTGTTTTCATGTTCTAGCAACTCGGCAATCTGCCTGCAGGCCTAAACTTCACCTTTTAGGGCTCTCTCCCTAACATCGTATCCAGCAAAGATCTTTTTATGGCCTGTTTCAGAAGAAAGCTGTTGATATCTATTTTTATACTCCTTGTGCAGCAAAGCAGTTGATTCATTGTGTTGATTCTGAAGATCTTCTAAGGTACAATGAAGTTGCTCGATCAATTCATAGTAGGCCACATTATTGGCCACAACTCGGTCAAGTAAAGCTTTCAAGTACCGATAAGCCTCAATTGCCTGTTCTGAAGCATCATGGCCAAGGATGTCAGCAATTTCTGATACACTTAGCTTTGTGTGACAAGCCTTATAGTATTCGTGACATTGCTGCATCAGTTTTGTATCATTGGCAGATAACAATTCCATCCGGGCCATAAACTAATGAAGACGAGACAACAGTCAACAAAAACAAATCATCAACAACAGAGAAGAACAAAGATGTATTTTATTAGATCATAAAAAGATTACATTGTTTGATTACAAATGATAATGAAAGATAGAAATGATACCGAACAACTTCACACCTTTTCCTTGTCTCCCAAGACTTTCTCGGGAGGCTGGGACGAGGAGCTTGGTTGCTCGGTGGTAACAGCAGCTTGATCAGCAGGAGTTGAAATTTTCTCAGGAGGAGGAAGCACGGAAGAAATGTCCTCGTTGGCAGAAGGTAGAGAGACAGGGACTTGGTCACCCGTGGCCATGGAAGATTCGTCAGAGATAGCCTCATCATCCTCTTCTTCTACAATTGGTGGGGGAGGACCAGGGAGGTGTAGCTAAAATAGCCCAGAGTCCTCTTTGATCTTCAATTCCTGCAGGGCAGCTACCCAGCCATCTCTGAAGTATTTCAACTTCCCGTATTGTACTTGGGATGTCATCGCAGCAATCCCTTTGTCCCATCCTTTATCCCAGCCAGCGCTGAAGGATTTTTTAACTGCGAGCTTTCTTTTCAGTTTCTCCGAGGAGAGCTTCTCGGATAGAAGATCCTCGACAGTCTTTAACTTCGCATCCAATTCTTCTTTTTGGCGCTTGACATCTCGCAGGACGGACAACTCTTCCTCTGCCTTTTTCAGCTTATCTTCAAGCTCTCCAAAGTTCTTGATCTTGTCGTCATATTTTTGATGCTCGACCTCTAAACTTTTCACCTTATTTTCCAAACTCTTGGAAATCTCTGCCAGCTTCACCTTCTCAGCTTCAACTATAGATAACTTTTTCTCCCAGTCAGCTTTGTCCTCATTATACTGCTGACGAGAATCCTTCAAGGATTGGGTCAAACCCAGCAGAGCATCCTCTACCCCCGACGAGGAGCTGGAAGCTTTAATTGCTTCATCTTTCTTCACTATGTTGTTAAAACAATTCACCAGCTAAACAAGGGAAAAAGTGACAGGTCAGTACAAAAATACAAGTATTCAAAGAAAGAAAGGAAATTCAGAGTGTGAGAAATTTACTGAAGCAAGGTGACGGGTAGCTAGGGATGTCAGCATATCCCTAGAAATCTTTTCATCAGTTCCTTGGACCTCGGGTATGATCCAAGTTTTTACCGAGCTCATGGAAGAGCTCGGAGGAATGATGGTTGGAACACCAACACCACTAGCTGGTAGAGAGGAGATGGTTTCAGCCAGATTGGCAGTTTCAGCCAAATTGACTGAGGATGATTTCCTCAATCTCCTCAAAGGAACTTCAGCAATTTCAACCAAGGAAGAGCTCTTGGTCGGAGAGATAGCAGTCATCTCCACAGGAGAAACCTTCTTGCTCGGAGCCACTGGGGGCTTCTCGGTAGCTTTGGAAGGCGCAACATCCACCTTCTTAGTCCCCTCTGGGACATCAATTTTGCTTTTCTTGGCCTCAGCAACAGAAGTAGTGTGGTCAAATAGAGCAGGAGGAGCTCTTTTCCTGCCCATTCTCTGACTTAAAGGGATGTGAGAATCTGAACAAGAATCCTCTGGAGTTGAGGCTGGCTCAACAGATCTAATCACAGGACGAGCAGTATAAGAAGTCGTATAACTCCTATACTGCAGCAAATATGATGCAGACTTGATGTGCTCGTCTGCAACGTTCTTATGCAAACCCCAGATAAGTTTCAGATGCTTAATATTAACCTCTGATTCTTTTGGAGTTTTTCTTTTACTATCAACGGTAAATAAATACATAATGAAATATCAGTCATACATTTTGTCAAATATGATAAAAGCATAATTTCATAAGTAAAGGAAAATGAGAATAATCCTATCCCATTGCCATATGGGGGGTATTTAGGACCCTGGTATACTGCATCTCCAACCAAGGGGGCATATTGCCAATTTTTAATAACCACCCCATGTTCAAAATAATCTCTATTTGCATCAGGGAGGTTAACTACAAGAGCCCTATTTAAAAACCTAGTTTTTAAGTAATAAACATTATCTAAAATAGGCCATCTATAGCAATACATAATCTCAGGAATCCCTATACGAGTTCCATGAGTTAGATTTGATTTATACACCCCATTAATTATTCTCCATTAATTGGGGGCTATTTTTGCAGGAACAACGTCAAAGTACTGACAGAACTCTAAGCATAAGGGATTTGGCGGAAAAGAAAACCCACATTCAGCAATGAATAGACTAGGGAACCAATGTCCCTCAGCCAATCGCAAATAATCTAAAGGCTCAGAAAGAACCTCCAGAGTTACCCAGGAAGGAATGGAAAAATCGGAACGAAATTTCTCAACAGACTCCACAAGATAAACCATAGTGAATAAAAGAAATACATAAAAAAAGAAGAGAATCTTACAGGAAAAAGGAAGAGCTGACAACTAGCGAAGGAAAAGATGAACGCACAATGGAGAGAGAGAACAGAAAGCTTGAATGCAGAAAATTGGAAAAGGTAGAAGACGGTATGGTTACCTAAGAAGTTTAAATACTTTACCTTGGGAAGCTGCGAAGGAAATGATTACACAAAAGAAACTAATATGCCACCGGCGGCTAAAAGGATAAAAATGCACGAAGATCGAAGCACTTATAAAAATTCAAAAAAGGCGGATTCTGTGAATTTGAAAGAAATTCAAATATGAAGAAAAGGCTCCTAAAACCTAGGAAAGTCATTTAATATCGCCATATACCGAGAAAGAATGTTCCATACTCCTCAAAGTTCGAAATATGAAACATTGGGGGCTTCTGTTGATACCAAAATTAATATGCTGATATGGACGAATGATATGAAGACACATGTCAATCTACTTGGCACAATAGCAACGAGGAAGTTCGTTTCCCCGACCAACTCATGAACTCCCGAGCAACGAGGATACACCGAGGAACTTCAGCACTCCGAGGTACTTTAGCGCTCCGAGGAACTCCTGAGCAACGAGCAACTAAGGCGGTCCGATCTGCATCTCGGCCGTAACATTAATTTCCAGATAATCAACAATTCAATTATTCATTGAATGTTTATCATCTTGACGCACACGCTGCATTAAATGTATTACCATTTCATATGTATATCATTTAATGTATCAACCCTTTCATGTACAGCCTAAGGGCTATAAATACCTTGTATCACCCTCATTCAAGGGGACCGGAATTTCTGGATAGAGCTTGTAATCGAGAATTCCCAAAACACTCAGCAATGACATAACAGTGGACGTAGGCCATTCTTATAAGGCTGAACAGCTTTAAAAATCTTTGTCTCATTTTATTTATCTGTGATTGAATAATTAGAGCGATCTAATTTTTTACATCAACAACCAATAAAGATAAGTAGTACTGTATCAGGGGGTCCTTATTTAGATTTTTCTTACAAGACGTCACACGCATGAACCTCCGTAAGGGTCAGGAGTTGGGAGACGTTTAGGCTCTAGGGATTTGGTTAGTGCATTGTTCATTATACATGTGTAGATAACGCTACGAGAAGAGAGCTAATATATGATTTAAGGATAGCAGAGCTAGGTAGGCAATGTAAAAAGAACTGGGTAATGTTTTCACCACTAATTAATAAGTGGGTCAATCTCATAAGAATATAGTCACGATTAGTAGGGAAATAAAGTCTACCCTTACTGTGTTTTCACACGGAGAATATGGAGTCAATTTTGACAAATGTATATTTCATCTATAATATTTGTGCATATATGAACGGGATATAAGGTGTATGGGTGCACTGGTAAATTTGATATTTATTATCGTCCGAGATAAAGTAACATCGATGTATCTGAGTTGAGCCATATGCCTATAGGGAAGTTAAGGGTGGAATTGGAATGATGAGGTAGACTGAATTTCATTAGACAAAAAATATTATCTAGACATTTACAGCAAGGATAACTATCATATTCGAGATGGGTTAAGGGACTGTGAAGACACGGGTGAGGGGATACTTCTTGTTATGTGAAGGTCCAACATTTTTTTTAGAAATTAGAGAAAAATAGTACTCATTCCGTTCTGAGGGTGGCTTGTGTAGCAATAGGAGGTTGATTATACCAAATGGGGTGGACCTACGAAGTACATAATTATGAAACAGGCACATGGGTCATGTTTGTTTGGTATACCCCAGGAGGGGGATAAGATGTACCACATAATGTTGCATAAAATACTTGTGGGTTGGTGTGGAGCGAGACATAGAGGAGTTTGTCTTTGGGTGAAGCATCCGTTAAATGGAAAAGTTTGATCCTAGGAGACCAACTATAGTTTTATAAAAATTAGAGACTCGAATGAGGGAATGGGTGTGTTTATCGATGGAGACCATTTTTTGTTACAAAAATCGCGGAGGAGTCAAGACTTCCTCCATGTTATTAAGATTAGTTGACCAAGGTGGAGAAATTCTTACTAATTTGGATGAATTACATTGAAGAAAGAGAATGAGTCGACACGTGGTACTTCCTAATGTTGTTGTGGAATATGATAAGATCCTTATGTCCCACCGTTGGTAAAGTTGTCAGGAGGCTATGGGGACAAAGTTTCATTTGAGTAATGTGTATCACACACAGATCGATAGGTAGACGAGAAGGGTGAGAAAGATTTTGGAGAATATTCTAAGAATGTGTATTTTGGACTTTAAGGATAGTTGGAAGTAGTATTTACCATTAGTAGAGTTGCGTATAATTACTCGTAGAAGTTTACTATGGACATGACGTCTTTCGAGGCTTTATGTGGTAGACCTTATTGTCTTCCCTCTAGATGGTTAAAGGTGGAAGGATAATAATCTTCTCGGTATGAATGTGATTAAGGATACCTCAAAAAGGATTAAGTTGATCAGAAGTCATTTTTGTGTAACTGAGGATCGTCATAAGAGTTATGTTATTACAAATCGATTTTTTTATTATTGACATGAGTGGCTAGGTGTTACTGTAAGTATCTCACATGAAGGGAATTATACGGTTTTTAAAGAAGGGCTGTTGGAGCCTAGGTATGTGAGGCATTTCTCCATTATCGAGAAGGTAGGGTTGGTCGTGTATAGGCTCGTCTTACTGGAGCATTTACAGTGGTTTTACGATGTGTTTTATGTGTTTACATCCATAAGGTATCATACAAATGACATAGTATATAGGCGTATAATGAGTAAAATAGCTTATCACTATATTGGACCATAATGAATAAGCTTTGATCGAAGATGGTACCATTAATGTGTGTATAGTGGGAACACCACATTGTTGTTGTGAGTCAATTTTAGTACGTGAGGATGACATGTGGTAGAAATATCTAAATTTCTTTATGCCTGGTATGTCTTAATTTTGGGATCGAAATTTTGTTGTTAGCAGGAGTATGTAACACCCCATATTTTTTAGCATTTTAAATTACACACGTAATTTAATTAAATTGGCCAATAAAGTCATTTAAATAAATATAAATTGGTGAATAAAAGAATTAATATTCATGTGGAATTATATTTACTTGTATGATAAGTCAATGAAAACATGTTAAATAATATTACGTCATAAGTGACCAAAATCAATGGGTTCAATGGTATCTCATCCAGGATGCGCGGATAGGGTTTTGTCGGGAACGAGATGGAAATTAATGTTAATAAATTGTATGGTGATTTCAACTGCGTTAATTGACTGGCATGGGTCGAGGGGGTTGTATTTGGGTATTGGGGGCTTTTTTGGCCAAACGGGACTCGGGATAGGGCATTTAGGTCATTTTACGTATCGAGCCTAAAATAATTTCGGGATTAGGAGAGTTTAGAGTTATAATTAGGGAGGTGGGTGGAGTGGGAATCCATACAACCATTCTAAAGGCTAATTCTTTGAGAGAGGAGAGAAAAGGGGGTGAGAAAGTGAAGAAAATTGAAGAGAAGTGATCCAGGAGGGAGATTGAATCAACCCGGCACACAAACACTACGAAAAGAAGAACTCAAAGAGAAGAACTCATAATCTCTTTAATCATAAGTCAAGTATTTAAATTTCTATAATCATAGTGTAGTTTTCAATCATTCATTTATAAATTTGGTGTCAAAACACACAATTTTTGGGTGGGAGAAACATGTAAAAATGGGGGTTTTCACTAATGAAATCATTGAAGAGAACTTTTATCAGGATTATATGTTAGATCTGATGTGAATGTAAAGATAAAGATTTAATCTTAAATGATCTAAATCATAAAAATTAAGATCTTGAATTAGGGTTCAAAACTATACAAAATTCTTGATGTAGATTGATCATGTCATAAAATAAATGTTGTGAAGATGTATATGTAGAAGTTCACAAATATATATTTTTTATTGGTTTAGAATCCATATTAGGGGTTTTAGTGAATAATGGAACTCCCAGGGTTAATTGTACAAATGAGTAACCCGTCATAAGTTTGTTAAGACAGCCCATCAAATCGAATCGGTTTACTTAGAGGAGCGAATCAGTTTGGTCTGCTAAGCTAGCCTCCCTTGCCTTGTGTGTTTTTTTATACATCGATTCACACTCAATTCGGTTTATGGTGTCTAAATAATGAAATTGAACTTTTGGAAATAATAAAGGATAGCTAGAATGTACCTTAGGTTATACAAGAATAAGTTCCGAGTGTGAAATTATGAGGACACTAAGGTGAAAAGTACTCAAATAACGATTGTGAAATTGGATCGGGTTTTCAGTAGGTGTTAGGCTAAGTGCTAGGGTAGAACAACATGGTACTCGAAAACATGAAATTAGAGAATTAATATAAGTAAGTGAATACTTGACAAAAATTCAGGAGAGACTCGAGATTTGCGGGCTAGTGCTACGAGGGACATTATATATATATATATATATATAGAGAGAGAGAGAGAGAGAGAGAGGGAGAGAGAGAGAGAGAGAGAGAGAGAGAGAGAGAAGAAGAAGGTTTTTATTGTTACATAAAAACTTAAGACAATTACATGTTCTGATTTAGCCACCAAGGCAAGTAATAAATGGTTGAGATCATTTTCCCTATTCTCTCTCCTATCATCATTTGTCCAAACCCTAGCTATCATTTTCATTCTCATCCTCTCTCATTTCATCTTTTCAACCTTTTAACTCCAACCCTCCCTCATTCCCCCCTCAAGAATCCACCTTCATCTTCGCCTCCCTCTGCCTCCACCTCTTTCATAGACAGACACTCCTATGCATGCATGTACATACTAATTTGATTTGTTTATTTTGTGATATGATTTTGATTTTGGGTTAGATCTCTTCATGTTTATCTTTTGGGATCAAATTATTTTTTTATTTTTTGTTGTTTGTTTTTTCTATTGCAGATAAAGACCTGATTATAAGTCAAAACCTTAAATGGGTATACTCTTTCCAATTTTTATTTTGGGTCTATTTATAGATTTAGGTTATAGGGGGTTATTAAAGTAGGCTCAATTTTTTTTTTTGATTCATGCTTGGTTAGATTTTACACAAATTTTGATTTTATCAGGTTTCAATTGAGAAAATGAACTTTGTTGCTTGGACATTACAGTAGGGTTCTTTGGATCATAATAAAAAAAAAATGGCTTACATTAGCTTTTCGGGGGTTTAATGTTAGGGTTTCAATGTTTTTGATTTTATTTTGGATTTTTAGGTTTCAAAATTGGCTGAGATGCAAAGGAATTGAAACTATGATTGGCGGTTATAGCTATTGTTGCATTCTAAATGTAAGCATAATTATTAGAAATTTCTTTTTGGAACTTTATATTGTAGTTGTAATTAATATTTCAGTAATTTTAGTTTTATTTACTCATTATCTAACGTAATAGAAAGATATGTGACGCTAATTTATTATCTGTTTGAGTGTGCCTTTACGAAGTTTTGTGACCAAATTTTTTGTTTCGACTTACCCTTTACTACATTACAAAACTTTTTTCCCTATTTTGTTAATTATTTGAGTGTGACTTATGATATTGTTTACTGTTTTTTCATTTATATTTTGGTCACCTTTATCGCAGTAAGTGGAAATAACTCTTAAATTATTCAGGGAGAGATTGAGCAATGATGGAATCTCTTAAATACTAGTTAAAAATTTGTTTATCTTCTCCTTTGTTCTTTGCTTAGGATTATATCAATAATAATGGTGTTTGTTAAGTTTTACATTATCAAATTTAATGCACTTTGAGAGTGCAGCTACAGCAGAAATATTACGACTTCTCAAATAAAAACCAATTTTAATTAATCTGAAATTTGAAGAACGTGTGTGCTCGCGTTTAAATGATCAAATTATATATAAAACCCTTTAGACCCTAAACATGCAGCAGTATGTGATTGAATAAATTGATAATCTACGTAAGAACATTCAAACACATGCAATTAAGGAAAAATCCCCCTCAGGGCCAAAACCATTTATTTTCACTATAATTTGTAAGAAAACGGCTTACAATCGGATTACAATGAAAATACAAGTTGACTAAGAATTACCCTGGGGTATCGGATTCTGTAGTCGCGGCTGGAATTATCCCTTTCTAGTAGGGCTGCAATGAAGAAGAAGAACGGTCTCCTCCACAAGGGTTGAACAAACCAAAGTTGTGTTCTTGGGTTGCAAAAGGATTCACAAAGGTTTGGCAATGATGTGTGAATCAAAACATGAGTCTTGAGACTCAAGAATATGAAGACTAGGTGTATTTGGACTCTCAAATTTGTCTCCTAAAGTCTTGCAAAACAACTCCCCCGAAGTTGGTATTTAAAGGAAAAAATATGAAGAGTCCCATGTTTTTAAAACTCTAAAATTCTATCCAGCATACAAAAAAAAAACAGCATTCTTTAAGGAATTTTCTCTATCTTCAAAAGGCCACAACTCCTTCACCGTAGCTCGGATTGAGGTGCCGTTTTTTCCAGTATCTTCGTTGCGGCGAGATATTCAACTTTCTAGTTGACCAAACCTCCGAACTATGGATGTAAAATTACGAAAATGCCCTTGAACTCTCCTATAGTGCCTTTTTTCACTATTTTGACTTCCCTTGCGTACCACTTGCATTAAGTCCCTAAAATCTTGGACCGTGAAGTCGTTGAGGCAGATGTGGGAAATATTAATGGAGATGTTGAATGCTTGATTCCCGGAATTCAAATAGAGGCCGTCATGTGAGATCGTGAGGTGACGTGCCAAATGTAACCGAATGTAGCGGGGTATGACATACAAAACTGTAAGATAACGGACATGAGAATTATGTCCTTACAAATCTCCCCCTATGTACATAAAAATCCGAATTATCAAGTAACAAAAATGCCTATACAAATCTACCCTTCCATGAACCCAAAACTGGAAAGATAAAAATGAATAATCCTTCATCGTTTGTCCTTCAAGTCTTCAATACATTTAAAGCTTTTCTCATCAAGGTGTGCATTTCAGAAATCATCAATGTAGTACCTACACACATGAGACAAAGCAAAATACCAAAGTGACGTATCGAGTTTGAAATGAGATAAACATAATACCAATATATGATAAGCATAAGACAAATCTCAAAAACTCCCCCATAATATGATAATTTTTTCTCCCCCTTTTTATGATGTCCCCAAATAGACAAATAAGAAGAATGAATCAAAAAGCAAAATCGGGGTGTCACGGTATACAAAAAAATACAAACTATTTTTGATTTTTAAAATTTTTCATACAAAGATAGGATACCAATATGAACAAATATGATACAAAAATCACACCATGGATTTAGACTCAAACAACCAAGTCATGGGAACGGAATGTATGGGTGTGAACACATTCGATAGGTAAATCAACTCAATCAATCATATGTGCACGATGCATATGTGTACCCCTAACGAATGAGCATCAAAAGTATCCTTAGGTGTAAAAAAATTATTGAATTTAGATGACATCGTCTTATGCAAATCAACAAATCAAAGTCAAAGTGATTTCCACACCAATAACGTCCAAAACTATGTAGCGCATTTTCAAGCATTTCAAGGACGTGCAAACCCGTTTTAAATTCTCCAACCAAACTCCCTCATATATATATATATATTCTTTTAGAGGTAATCTAAATTCTCAAACTTTGGAGAATTGGTGCAAAAACCTAAATGGCCCATAATTGGCATGAATTTTTTTATTTTTATTTTTTATATTGCCTTAAATTTTTTTTTCCCGGGCTCTTTTAACCTCTTTGGACCTCGGATACTAAAATTCCTCAATTTTTTAGGTCCAATTTAACGGTGGCTTAGTATTAGCAAAGGTAAAATGAACCTTTCGCAGCCCTTCCCCGTTTCTAAAGAAAGCACACAAACTCACAAAACGGTTTTTATATGCACAATTTCCTTATAAAAATTATCGCGCTTGGTTCGTTTTAAGGAAAGGATTGAAGTGAAAACACCCAACCAACATGTGATAAGACAAGAACAATAATCAAATAAATCCGTGCATGTGTGCAATAAAGGAAACATGAGTCAAACATGTAGGAAGTAACAATTAATTACATCTTAATGACTACAAACATTATAAAGCACATGGATGAAATTGACATATTGTCTCAAAACACTATCAAATAGTCACATGAAAATAATGGAATGATGTTGTGACTCGGTCATCCTAAGTGTTCATCCATAAAAGGTGCAAACAAAATACAAAAATCTTTTTGGATTTTCTCAAAATTTTAACAAACTAAATTTTTTTGTATTTTTCAAAAATTTTCAAAAAAATATATACAAAAGGTACAAGTCATCACACTAGTAAAAATACATCATGAAACCACAACTAGTGTATGACAAACATGCAATCACAATCAACCAAAAGATTTCACATGGGGTGAATCACGTGCAAGCAAACGGGAATCGTGGACAAATAAACCATAAGCCTCTAAATCCGATTTTCTAACCCAAATTGATGTGTAACGAAGTGTGGGGGTTTTGGGAATAGAATTTATTCTTTCATTAACCTTCTTAGGTCCATTTAAAAGCTTATAACAAAAGTGCCTAAGATGACCTTGCCTACCACAATGTGTGCAAGAGTAAATCGGGCGATTTGTGTTCACTAAAGGTGGCCCTCTCCTCAAATTTATCGGTTGCTCTCTCCTAATGATCCTAGGAGGTTTTCTCACACGTGTGGGAATGGGTGCAACATATTTTTCAAGACCAATCCCACCCCTATCCGTTTTGATCTCGACTGTGCCTAAAATATTATCAAGTTTTTCATACCTAGAGTCCAAATCAAATTTCACTTTACTTGAATCTTTCAATTTCACCTCAAGTTCACCTATCCTAGATTCAAGTACTAGTTTAGAATCCTCAAACTCTAAAAGCTCCTTTTTCATAGTCTCCATCAACCCTCTAAGACTATCTCTCTCACCCTCGACGTACTCAAGCTTCTCTTTCAAAATTTTCTCATGTGCCCTAAGTTCTTTAATTAAAAAATCATTATTTTTTATGGCACACTCTTTCAATTGAGCTTTCAATTTCAAATTTTCTTTCTTTGTTTTCAAAGTTTTAGCATAAAGTTCATTGAAAGCAGTTTGCAAGTCATGCTCATATACACTTTCCTCCTCACTTTCATCCACACTCCCATCACTTTCACTATCATCACTAATCACACGGATGGGAAACTCTCGCCTAGAAGCATAAAAAACTTCTTCTTTCGAATCACAATCACTAAGGGTAGAAACATGAGAAATCGATTTATTCAATTTCTTCTTTAAATTTGTGGTACACTCATGTAATGTGTGACCAACACCCTCACAACAAGTACACCTCTCAGATTCGTTCTCAACAGAAGATTTAAAACAAGAGTTTGTGTGAATTTTCCAAAAATTTTCAAAAATTTGACATCGAAGATCATCAAAACCATCAAAATCCATTTTTGTGCAAAATCATAATCAAAACACAATAACTTAGTGCAACAGGCTCTGATACCAATTTGAAAACGCGAGTAGACAAATTGTATCAGAAAGTAAATCCTCAAAAAATCAGGATCACGCGATAAATTAGCGTAACCCGCTCTGATACCAATTTGAGAGTGCAGCTACAGCGGAAATATTACGACTTCTCAAATAAAAACCAATTTTAATTAATCTGAAATTTGAAGAACGTGTGTGTTCGCGTTCAAATGATCAAATTATATATAAAACCCTTTAGACCCTAAACATGCAGCAGTATGTGATTGAATAAATTGATAATCTACGTAAGAACATTCAAACACATGCAATTAAGGAAAAATCCCCCTCAGGGCCAAAACCATTTATTTTCACTATAATTTGTAAGAAAACGGCTTATAATCGGATTACAATGAAAATACAAGTTGACTAAGAATTACCCTCGGGTATCGGATTCTGTAGTCGCGGCTGGAATTATCCCTTTCCAGTAGGGCTGCAATGAAGAAGAAGAACGGTCTCCTCCACAAGGGTTGAACAAACCAAAGTTGTGTTCTTGGGTTGCAAAAGGATTCACAAAGGTTTGGCAATGATGTGTGAATCAAAACATGAGTCTTGAGACTCAAGAATATGAAGACTAGGTGTATTTGGACTCTCAAATTTGTCTCTTAAAGTCTTGCAAAACAACTCCCCCGAAGTTGGTATTTATAGGAAAAAATATGAAGAGTCCCATGTTTTTAAAACTCTAAAATTTTATCCAGCGTACAAAAAAAACAGCATTCTTTAAGGAATTTTCTCTATCTTCAAAAGGCCATAACTCCTTCACCATAGCTCGGATTGAGGTGCCGTTTTTTCCAGTATCTTAGTTGCGGCGGGCTCTTCAACTTTCTAGTTGACCAAACCTCCGAACTATGGATGTAAAATTACGAAAATGCCCTTGAACTCTCCTATAGTGCCTTTTTTCACTGTTTTGACTTCCCTTGCGTACCACTTGCATTAAGTCCCTAAAATCTTGGACCGTGAAGTCGTTGAGGCAGATGTGGGACATATTAATGGAGATGTTGAATACTTGATTCCCGGAATTCGGATAGAGGCCGTCATGTGAGATCGTGAGGTGGCGTGCCAAATGTAACCGAATGTAGCGGCGTATGACATACAAAACTGTAAGATAACGGACATGAGAATTATGTCCTTACACACTTTTCTTCACACTCGGAAAATGCGACACTATGCAATTTTCTGTGCACATCTCCTAAAAAGGGTGCCTTTTGGATGACGCGGCATGCAATTATGCACTATTTTGCACTATCATGGGTAATTGATGTGCTAATTTGGCTTTTTTCAAATCCAGAATTGTGTCATTTTTTTGTGTGCTTTTGAGCATTTTATTTGTTTTATAATTTTCAACCTAAAACGTTATTTATTTCATAATTTTTATTTTACAATGGAATTTTTTTTTTATAAATTTCAGCCTAGAATGCAATTCATGAAAGTAAGTTGGAGACATTATTCAACGAGTATCCAGAAGAAGAGCATTGATGTTAGTGTAGCAAATTGGAGGAGGGAAGAAAGAAATGGATTGCCCTTCCTTATAAGGCTGAGATAGGTGTGCTCTACATGTCTATAAAAAATGTGCAATCATGTTCCAATGGTTGTGTCATTAATGTTAACTAAATGTTAATCAAGTTTATTTAGCATATGTTCTTTTTAGAATCTTACGTGTTTAATAAAATACTCAAGTGTGTGGATTCTTTTATATCATGTCTTGATTTAATCAAGATGCATCAATTCTTGGGTAATTGCTCTCGGATTCTACTATCTAAGTCAAAGGTATCATCACCATGACATGCCAGTTATGGATAAACATTTTATGCCTTGAGTGTACATTTAGCGTTATCAAACTCGATTAAGCTACCAATGGATTTTAAAGTTTCCACTGGCAAACTGAGTTCCAAATTTGAATCATCGCTCCATCATGACATAACATTTTGAGTTTTATCAATAGATTAATAATAGTATTTAATGATTCCCCACTAATAAAGAAACCATACAATCTGAGTTATATCGTCCACATCAATGCCAACTACTAAGCCCTAGCAATCTGGAACTAAAATTCGAGTCATCCAGATTCTCCATGTACTTGGCAAAAATACGATTTCAACACTCCATGTATTTCTCTAGAGTATGGTGAGCATGCAACTATAGCACAATAGACTAATGTGCGGAAGTAAACTAGTGCCGAATAAACCCGAATTACCTAGAAGTTTTATAGATTACCAAAAGGGGACCAATTTAAACTTTTCTTAAATTGTTAACCTTCCTAAACTAGATTTAAATTTGTAATGTTAATTAAACCTAAGTGATTTAAACAAAATAATAATCAATTCAGTTTATTTAATTAGTTTCTTGTTTTAACTCCTACTTTTTCATATGAAGTGAGATGTGGAAATATAAAGCACGCGGTGTTTATTTTACGTCACAAAAACCCTTCCCAGGGAAAAACGACGGACCCTCCACGGTTGCGTAGTCTACCAAGTCCACTAAAATAAAATAAAAAAAGGAACGATTATAAAAACATGCTACATGACTCAAATCATGATAAATCAGAACAAGCTATTACCTCTCTCGACCAAGATTCTCTTTTCTCTTGTTGCTCTTTCGCAATTATCCTTACTATGCAGCTCTTGCACTTCCACAGTTTAAACTGACTAATATACTCGATTTAGGCCAATCAATTCTAGTTCTCAGTCCTTGATCCGAGGTCAAAGATAATACGATTCAGGTATACACAGTCCAAGGTCACAAAAATTATCGAGATCATATTAGCTCAATGGGATAGTCCAACTATTGTTTATTTAACAAATAGGTCCTCAATGATTTTTAAAGGTTTAAATGTCTAAACCTTTAAGAGAAGTGACTTTGTTACAACTAATTTTTTTTGAATATTTTTAAAACAAAATGTTTTAATACAAGTACGAATGTAGAATAATAGAACCATTAGGAAGATATACAAAGTGATATGTGTGTGATTCAGTGTTCACATAATCACAAAAACCAGATCGAAAATAATAGATCAAATAAGATAACAAAAATTGAGCAAATCAGGAACAAAACTAGAAGATTTTTTATTTTGTGTGTTTAGTGTTTTATTTATAAAATATAATCAGTAACAACAAAACACAAGATAGATCTACAAAATACAAATCTATAATAAAACATATAGGCAAAAAAATACATTCAATAGATTTTTAACCTTAAAAAATCAGATATGGAGAGATGCGGTTTTGGTACTATTAAATCATCAAAATCAACCTCGAAAGTATATCAAAAATGTTGAGATCAATCAACCTTGTTCACGAAATATACACACACAAGATAAATCTTTGAAAAATTACGTGTGTAAACTCTCTCTTCTTCTCTAAAAAATTCAGCAGAGTTTTGGCTCAAAAATTATTTTCTCGTATTAAAAATAATGAGACCCAAAGGGCTGAATTTATAGAGGTATAGGGTGTGGTCTTATTGGTGTAAAATGGTATACAAGGATTGTAAACAATACACACATAGACGTAGATAAGATAATGATCCACTGTTCCTCAAAGAAACACAAATAATCATTTAAAAAAATGACACGTCACAATCCAGTTCTTACACACTAACTAAAATTATGAGTTTTCAGTTTTGAAAAATGACATCGTATTGAAAGTATTCAAAACCAAGTGGATTCAACTAATAGTGTAATAAAACGCGTTAAAAACATTACCATTGGAAATAACCATTATAGCGACGTCGTTTGGAAATAACAAAGAAAATCAGCTTATAGAGAAACCGTGGGTGGTGGAAAATAAACTCAGGGATGGAATTTGGTTACGACAACGTTCACAAAATAGTAAAATCCATTTATATGCAGGTCAAAATCGTGGACGATTTAGACTAAACTAATGTTTGTAGAACAAAAAAAAGTTGTTTTTGAATGTGTATTTTAAATAGTAATATATTTAATATGAAACAATTTGTTTAAAATATGGTGATTCATAAAGAATATGTACGCGTGCAACAACTAATCACCTAGGAGCATGTAGTGACCAACCATGGTCAAATCAATAACAGATACAACATAAGAAGATATGGTGTTCTAGGCAAAAGCTAAGGCATATGACCTGCCAAAGGTCCAAACGCCCAACAGTAAAAAATAACGCATTAGCTAAGGCTGTAATGTAAGGTCAAATCACCAACGGGGTGTAAAATCAATAACCATGCATACATATAAATAAAAAAATATAAAATTTTCCAAATCAATTCTGAATTTTATTTATATGGAAATATTTAATAGAATTTGAAATTAACTTTTAAATAGTTTTAAAAATCTTTATAATTGAAACTCATACACAAACATGATATATAATAAAATGGAATAAGGTATCATGTGGTGTCCTACGTGACAAAAAAGTAATCCTATGAGCCAATTTTAATAGGTGTGAGACTGCCTAAGTATGGATGGATTCTGACTTTGATTTAAGCTTGAGTAGAGAGCATCGAGAGCTTGGCGTAGGCATCTAGACACAACATAATGACACAAAAAATCTTGTCAAAATTTCAGACTAAGTAGTTGAAGGTCTATATAGCTACATCACATAAAACAAACCATTGGACTAATTTTGACAAAACCCTTGAGTACATCAAATGATATACTAAGGTAAAAATTTCTAGAATGTCGTATAAAAAATGTTTCCAACTACCCACCCATCCTTGAAAAGAAAAGACTGAACTCACGACGACCGACGAGAAAACTTGCAAAACATAAATGCACTTTGTGCCGAGAAATCAAGTTAGTAGAATTTGCTCTACCAAATTATTAAAATGCATAATTAAATGTTTAGAATAAAGTAAGGCAATATACTATGCATCAAATAATATCAACACAATAAAAATAAATATGTACTCAACTCTCCCCCATTTGACTAAATTAGACAATGGTAAGAGAAAATAATATATGTTTATAAACTGTAAAATAAATGTATCCTACATTATACATGGCTTTAAGAGATACCGTTATTAGTAGATATCTGTATCCTAAAACCTCAGAGATCTATTAACCAGGATGCAGAATAAAAATAAGATAGTATTCAAGTACAATCTCTCCAATCATATGTTGAAGTTATTTCTAAACAAGATTTATCAAAAGAAACAGAAAGCATATCAGCAAGTTAAAAATAACAAGAAATAAAAGGAACTATCCCAATTTGTTTGGGAGTTTTTGTAGCACTAAACTAGTAAGAGTATCCATTAGCCTCACAATACTTAATAACTCCATTTTGATTGAACTCACCTCCCCCATCATTGAATAAATCTAAGGTTTTTGTGGTTTTTATACCATTAAGCTTATCGTGAGGAGACTCATTGATTTCCTCAGACTTCTAGGCATCACAAACATTAATTGGGCATTTCTTGAATTTTAAAAAATCATTTTGAGGTCTCAAATCACAAGTCATAATCCAAATAGGCAAAGTTTTCAAAGATTTTTGTGCCTTTCAAAATTTAGGGTGGAATTTTTCTTTGAAAAACATTTTCTTGTTAATATGAGGCCTAGACTTATTGAAGAAATGATTCCAATTATTATTAGTGTGGTGCCTACGAAAATCTGTAAATCACATCACTTTCTAGTTATGGTTTTTAAAATGAGTACCTTTCTTGTGATTACCAGGCATTCCTAGTTTTGGTGACCAAAAACATCACAAAAATTGTAATAGCTATTAACAGCAGGTTGTTTAACATAAGGAATGGACTTTCTAGTCTTATAGACACCTAAGCCATGTTTAGTAGTCAAGTTTGTCCTTTAAGGGGGTGGAATGTACTTGGGAGAATCATCATACATTTCAGGAGGATGATTGTGATCAAGTCTAGTTTTAGAAGTACATTCATTCAAAAAAAATTTCCTTTATCAACTGCGCAACTACTCATAATTGGTTTGACTTGGGTACTATACCTAATAATTATAGTTGGTCTAATACAAGGATTGTTTTGAAATTTTTCTTCATAACTAAGTCCTTTTGTATCAAAATCACATTTCTGAGAGTCCAAAAGTTTATCCAAATTAAAATTTTCTTTCGATTTTTCTAAGTCAATTTCTCTAATCCTTCTAATAGCATTGACGAACATATCGTTAGATTTTTCAAGATCAACCAATGTCACCTTATATCTTTGTTAAAAATAAATACCTTTTTCATTCACATCAGAGATTTCATTTTCAAAATCAGATTTTTTTTTTAAATCACTTTTTTATCTTTCAAAATTTGATTTGATAACAGTTATCTCCTGCTCAGTTGGCTTAACTATCCCATATTTATTTTCTAAGGAATCACTAAGCATTGTAACCAAACTCGATAATTCTTGTTTATTTTTGCAATCTTTTGACATATAATTCCGAGTAATCATTATAGCCATGAAAGTTTTCATTATCCTCGGTGTGTGTATGAGAAGTGCCGCTATCATCAGATTTAGTATCATATAAAGCACATTTTGCATCAAATGGAGCAGTTAATTCAAGAATAGAACGTTGTATAGCTAACAAAGATTTAGTAGAATTAATCAAATCAAGTACTTCATCAAATTCACATTCATCTTTGGAATTAGTCATTCCTACCAAGTACACGTCTTTGCAACAACCATAAACTTCTCCTAAAAATGAAAGGCAATTTGATTCAGAATCTCCTTGGTTATCTTTTGATTCAGAACCAAAAGAGCCATCCCAAGTTTTAGAGATATGATCCTTGTGTGTTTTAGAATGCTTGGACTATGGATTAGACCTACACTCATCCATGAAGTGACCAAGTTCCCCATAATTGCGATAATCCAATTTAGATTTATCAGTTTTACAACTTTTACTATCATAATCAAAAGTTTCCTCTAAATTTCTGTTATGGTGTCGGGTGGACTAACTTTATTAATTATTCACTTGCGTATGTATTTTGACAACAAAAATTATGTTCTTCAAAAGTTTCCTAAATAGTGAAGACATAATAGCAACTTGAATGTCAATCTCATCAATTTCATCAGAATCTACATCAGAGTCATCATCTGACTCAGATTGTTGTTTTTTTACTTTATGTTTATTTTTATTAGGACAGGAATTTTTAAAAGAAACTTTAGAATAATTGGACAACTCATTATCAACATAAAATGTAAGAGTCTTCCTAAAGGTTGATTCAAGTTCCATAGTTCTCAATTTTGAGCTTAGCAATTTTGGTGTGAGAGATTGATCATTAATCTCTTCTATGATATAACGTTTATGATCAAATCTATGGGCAATGGACCTTAAAATTTTAGGAAACACTTCTTTATTAGAATATTCCATACCATTCACATGTATTTGAGTAATGATATAAGTCAAACGCATATAAAAGTCATCAAATGATTCGTTATCATTCATTACTAACATATTATATTGTTGAACCAACATTTGCGTTTTACATTCCTTTACACTATCATCGCCCTCGTGTTCTATTACTAAAGTATCCCAAGCATATTTCCTAGTAGTGCAATGACATATACGCTTTAATTCAGTTTCACTGAGACTCATGAAAATCGCATTTTTGCCCTTATTATTGAAATTGCTTATCTTTTTCTGATCAGTGCTTAATTAAAATGTTCTAAGTTTTCTAAAAATAGTGTTACCTTATGCTATAGGAGTAGTGGGTTTCATATAACCATTTTTAATTAAATCTGAAACTTCATCTCCTAATGTTCCTTGAATAAATGTTATCATTCTAATTTTTTGGTAGGGAAAATTTGTGCCATAAAAAATAGGAGGTCTACTAAAATTTCCTAACCTAAGCAACTGACTAGAATCATCCATAAAAACAAGTTAAAAGGAGTTTAGCAAGAGTTTATAAAACAAATATTTCGTATAGTCTAGAACTAATACCACTTGAGCTTGAAACTATAGCCCAATAGACTAATGTGTGAAAGTAAACTAGTGCTAAATAAACACATATTACCTACAAGTTTTATACATTATAAAGAGGGGACCAATTTAAAATTTTCTTAAATTGTTAACCATACTGTTGATGTAATAAATTAGATCATATCTAATTATTCAATCACAGATAAATAAATGAGACAAAGAATTTTTAAAGTGGTTCAACCTTATAAGAATGGCCTACGTCCACTATTATGGTATTGCTGATTGTATGGAATTCTCGATTACAAATTATCTCAAGAAATTTCGGTCCCCTTACAATGAGGATTGTACAATGTATTTATAGCCCTGGGGATGTAATGTGAGAGGGTAATACATTAAATGATGTACATATGAAAGGGTGATACATTCAATGCTCCTTAAGCGTATGCGTCTGAATGATAAGAATTTAATGAACAGTCAAACTGTTGGTTATCCCGCTATTAATGGTTTGTTCGAGGTGCAGCTCGGACCGCCTAAGCTTCTCGGTGCTCAAGAGTTCCTCGGAGAGTTATCGTTCCTCAAAGCGTATGAGTTCCTCGGAGAAATAGGGTTCCTCGTTGTAGTATGGTTCCTCGGAGCGTGTGAGTTCCTCGAAAGTGTTTGTTGTTGCCACGTAGACTGCCACGTGTCTTCACTTTATTGATCCATGTCAGCAGACTAAATTTGGTATCAACAGAAACCCCCAATGTTTCATAGTTCGAATTTTGAGGAGTATGGAACAATCTTTCTCGGTATATGATAGCTTTAAATAGGTCTCCTGATTTTTAGGAGTGCTTCCCTTGTATTTATTTCTCTTTCCAAATTCGTAGAATCAGGCTTTTTGAATTTTCACAACCGCCTCGATCTCTGTGTACTTTTTATCCTTTTAGTCGCTGGTAGCGTAATCATTTCTTCTCGCTTCGATTGCCATGCCCTTTTTGTTCCTCTAGCCGCCGGTAGCGTAATTGTTTTTTTTTGTAATCATTACTTCACCATTTCCCAAGGCAAGGTATTTAAACTTCATAGACACTCCCATCGTCTTCTACCTTTTCAAATTTGTATTTTCGAGTTTTCCATCGTCTATTTCTCTCCTGTGTATTCATCTCTTCCATCATCCGTTGTCATCAGATCCACTCTTTTTATGTAAGATTTTCTTCCTTCTTCTTCATTTCTTTTATTCATTATGGTTTACCCTGTGGAATCTCTTGATAAGTTTCGCTCTGATTTTTCTATTCCCTCCTGGGTTGTTCTGGAAGAGCTTTCTGAGCCTTCTGATTATTTTCGCTTGGCTGAGGGACATTGGTTCCCCAGTCTTTTTATTGCTGAGTGTGGATTTTCTTTTCCACCCAATCCCTTATGTCTGGAATTTTGTCAATACTTTGATGTTGTTCCTGCAATAATAGCCCCCAATACATGGAGAATAGTTAATTGGGTGCATAGGTTAAATCAAATCCATGGAACTCGCATAGGGATTCCAGAAATCATGTTTTACTATAGATGGGCAGTTGGTGATAACACCTTTTATTTAAAAACTAGATTTTTGAATAGGGCCTTAGTAGTCAATCTCCCGGATGCTAATATGGATTATTTTGAGCATGGGGTTGTCATAAAAAATTGGCAACATGCTCCTTTATCTGGAGATGAAGTTTATCAGAGTCCCAGATGCCCTCCCTATGGCAATGGGATAGCTTATTTTTATTTCATTTTATTTATTTTGAAATCATGCTTCATTTGTGTTTGATAAAATGTGCTACTGATATTTTAATTTTTATTTATTTGCAGTTGATAGCAAAAGAAAGTGTCCAAAGGAAGCAGACGTAAATATTAGACATTTAAAACTTATCTGGAGTCTGCATCAATCTGTTGCCGATGAGCATATTAGGTCGGCTTCATATCTGCTGCAATACAAGAGCTACACCACCTCTTTTACTGCTCGTCCAGTAATAACTGAATCAGAGCCAGTACCAGCTTCCACCAGCTCCTCGCCTGAATCTCACATCCCTTTGAGTGAAAGAATGAAGAAAAGAAGACCTCCCACTCTCTTCGATAAGCCTGCCTCTGGTTCTGGAGAGGAAAAAATAAGTAAAGTTGATGTCCCAGGGGAGGGGACAAAGAAGAATGATGCACCTTCCTCGGCTGTTGTTGTGAAGGTTTCCGAGAAGCCCGTAGTGGCTCCGAACAGGTCTGCTGCTCAGGTGATTGTAATATCACCGACCAAGGGTTCTTCCTTGGTTGAATCTGTTCCTGTTCCCCCGAGGAGGCTGAAGAAGAGCTCCTCGATCAATTTGGCTGACACCATCACTCAGCCCCCAGCTACTGGAACTGGTGTTCCAACTTTTGTTCCCCCGAGCTCTGCCATGAGCTCGGTAAAGTCTTGGATCATTCCCGAGGTCCAAGGTACTGAGGAAAACCTTTCTCGGGACTTGGTTACCTCATTGGCTGCTCGCCACCTTGCTTCTGTAAGTCTTCTTACTTTGAACTTTTCATATTTCCCTTGTCATTTCTGTTTTTGACTTGCTTTCTTTTTACTTTCACAGTTGACGAGATGCTTTAATATAATTCTAAAGAAGGATGAAGAAATTAAAGCTTCATGCTCCTCGTCCATTGTGGAGGGAGATCTAGAAGAAGCTATCAAGTCTTTGGACGATTCTCACCAAAAATATGCCACTGACAAGGCTGTCTGGGAGAAGAAGCTTGCCTCCACCGAGCAGGAAGAAGCTCGAGCTGTTGATGTCTCCAAGGAGTTAGAGAAAAAATTGAATAGTCTGGAGAAGAAGAATAAAGAGCTTGAAGAAAAGCTCAAAATTGCTGGGGAGCTTGAGGATAAGCTCAGGATTGCTGAAGAGGAGTTGTCTTAACTTCGGGAGGTAAATCGGCAGAAGGAGGAGGCTGAGAAAAAACTGAAAGCTGCTGATGACCTGCTGTCCGAGAAGCTTTCCTCAGAAAAGTTGAAAAGGAAACTGGCTGTGAAGAAGTCTTTCAGTGCTGACTGGGACAAGGGGTGAAACAAGGGATTGGCTGCCATGGTGCCGCAAGTGGACTATGGTAGCCTCAAATACTTTAGGGATGGATGGGTTGCTGCTCTTCGGGAGATGAAAGTGGATGAAAATTCTGAGCCCTTTCAGCAACACAACCCTGGTCCCCCTCCAACTCCTAAAGACTTAGAAGAGGACGAAGATGCCTCCGAAGAGTCTTTTATGGTGATGGGAGATCATCCCTCAGCCATTCATCCTGCTGCCGAGGAACTTCAGCAAATTGTTACTTCCTCCGAGCAATTGCTAGTGCTCCCCGAGCAACTATCCATTCCCTCTGAGCAACCTACTTCCTCGTCCCATCCTCCCGAGAAGGTTTTGGGAGATAAGGCAAAGGTGTAGAGTTATTCGGGATTATCTTTACATTTTATTTTTCTTTTATCAAATGTAACCCAGAACTTGTAACTCTGAACTATGATATAATAAAACTTGGACTTTTTACATACTGTTGTCTATCTTTTATTCATACTCTGCTTTTACTTCTTATTAATGATTGCTCTTTCTTTCTCTGCTAGTTTCTGGCCAGGATGGAATTACTATCTGCCCATGATACAAAGTTGCTGCGAAAATGTAATGAATACTTTAAGGATGGTCACACAGACCTAAGTGCAGCACAGGTCATCGACATCCTCAGCCAGGAGGCTTCAGAATAGGCAGTTGAAGCATATTAATATCTGAAGTGTCTACTTGATCAAGCAGTGGCCAATAATGTGGCCTATTATGATATGATCGAGGATCTCCAAGGCACCCTCGAAGACCTTCAGCTACAATACAAAGAATCCACTGCCCTGTTGCATGAGGGGTACGAGAAGAAGTATCAGCAGCTCAATGCTGACAAGGGGTACGAGAAGCACTTTGCTGGCTATGAGGCGAGGTCGAGGAATGCAGGAAAATAGCTGAATTATTAGAGCAAGAGAACAAAAATCTTCAAAGAGAGTTGTCAAAGTTGAAGTCTGCAGCTTTTACTTCAAAAGACTTGATCCTAGTGATTGATGAGGGGTTCTCGTTCTTGGAAGTCGAGAACGACAACTTGAGGGACGAGTTGGAAACCTTGAAGAGGTCTAGCCCTTCTACACCTTCTCGTGGTCGAGAAAGAGCTCCTCGGGGTCGAGCAAGAGCATCTCGGATCCCTGTCGAGGAATAGAGGACTTAGTCTGCCTTAGAGAACTAGGCCTTCCAGTTAATGGTAAAGAACCAGGTGTTGGCTGAAATGTCAGAGAAGATCAGGGACCTGGAAGAGCAGCTTTCCACGCAGAAGTCTACCTTAGAGAATAAAGATATCTTCATCAAAAATCTCCACGAGCAGCTGGAAAAACTAACATATAAATTCCACAAACAGTCCAGGGAGTTCTGGATGGCTAGATACAACGAAGCTCTCTATCACTTGGACGATCGTATCCATAATGCCAATAATGAGGGCTACAAGCAAGGCTGGTCGAATGCCTTAGGTGTGCTGCAACTTGAACAGGGTCATTACCTGTGGGACTATCATGATCCTGGGCTGCTCGACCTACCTGTGCCACCATACAAACTGGATATGAGTTGGATCCCTGCTCGGGCCATTCCTCGATGCTTGATTTCCAAATATCTCGGTGACTACAATCTCCATTCAAATGCCGAGGTATCTCGTCCCGAGCACCTCTTAGATCGACCATCCGTGATGAATATTAGGATGTTAAAGGATATCAACTTCATAAATTCTCCCTTGGCTTTAAATGATCCGCCTGCTGGCGAGGAACCTGTGTCAAAAGCAGAGGGGAAAAGACCAATAGAGTAGGAATTTTGATGTAATAGTTAGTATACATTTCAATATCAATGTAGCTTTCATTTCATTATCAATGTAATTTGTTTTTGGATTTAATGAAAGGCTTTGATTTCTGTTCGCAATCTTAATTGCTATTGTCTTGTAAAACACTTTATATTTGTGCATGTGTATCTGATAGAACGATAAAAATATTGTGTAGTTGTCGATCAACTTATTGTCGAGTAGTTTGAACTTGTGGTAGTCTTTTGGGGAAAATAATATTTTGTTTCTCGACCAACTTACTAATAATTAAAAAGTTACGAGTATAAAAAATGTTGCTTGATCACTTTAAATTTTACTTGTCGACCAACTACAGTTAGTGGGTTTTTATCCCCGACCAACCATAGTTGGTAGATTTTTCTCTTAAATGTTTCCGACCAACCAAGGTCGGTAAATTTTCCTTGTCGACCAACTATAGTTGGTGGTCTTCTATCCCCGACCAGCCATAGTTAGTCTTTTTGAAATAATTTTACCTCCCGACCAACTCAAGTTGGCATTTTCGAGAATATATTTACTTCCTAACCGACATAAGTTGGCATTTTTAGGAATACTTTTATTTCTCGAGAAACATATAGTTTTATTTCCCTTAGGAATACAAATTTGACTTCCCGGAGGAATACGAGTAGCTTTACTTCCCGGAGGAATACAAGTAGCTTTACATCCCGGAGGAATACAGGTAGCTTTACTTCCCGGAGGAATATTGGTAGCTTTACTTCTCGAAGGAATATAGGTAGCTTTACTTCCCGGAGGAATATTGGTAGCTTTACTTCCCGGAGGAATATTGGTAGCTTTACTTCCCGGAGGAATATAGGTAGCTTTACTTCCCGGAGGAATATTGGTAGCTTTACTTCCCGGAGGAATATAGGTATTTTTACTTCCCGGAGGAATATTGGTAGCTTTACTTCCCGGAGGAATATTGGTTTCTCGACCAACCTTAGTTGGCATTTTTGAGAAAAAATTTGAGTAGCCTGAGCTTTGCCGAGTAGTGTGTAACACTAGTATTCCCCGAAAAACTTTCAATAAAAAGAAAGAATTCGGCAGAATATCTTCATTTTATTCATCACTGATAATACTTGCGTAGGTGCTCTGCATTCCATGCGTTCTTAAACTCTTCCCCTTCTAAAGTTGCTATTCGGTAAGTTCCTGGTCGAATAATTTCTGTAACTCGGTATGGCCCATGCCAGTTTTCCTCTAGTTTATTGTGCTTTTGAATTACTTTCTTCAGCACATAGTCACCTTCTTTCAGGTCGCACTTCTTCACCCTCTTATTGTAGAATAGAGTTGTTCGTTGTTGGTATGCAGCATTTCTAATGGCTGCTTCTTCTATAATTTCCTCGAGCATGTCTAAATATAATCTTCTCATTAAGTCGCTGATAGGGGAATTGAAATTCAGTACCCTGTGTGTTGGGAGGCCCAAATCGGTAGGTATAACAGCTTCACTTCCAAATGCTAGCATATATGGAAATTCTCCAGTTGCTACTCGGGGAGTTGTTCGGTAAGCCCACAGTACTGACTGTAACTCGTGGATCCAATTTTCTTTCGCATCGCCCAGTCTTTTCTTCAAACCATTCAGCAGTGTTCTGTTTGTCACTTCAGTTTGTCCATTGCTTTGAGGATGTCCTGGTGCTGAGTGGATCTTCAACACATTTGATTGATGACAATAGGCAGAGAAATCCTCGTTATCAAATTGTGTTCCATGGTCTATGATGAAAGCATGAGGAAGACCATATCTACAAATGATGTTCTTCCAAATAAATTTGTACACCTTCTCGTATGTTATATCGATGAGAGTCTCAGATTCCACCCATTTAGTAAAATAATCCACTGCGACGACGAGGTATTTGAACCTTCCTCTAGTCGTAGGCAGTGGTCCAACCAAATCTATTCCCCATATGGCAAATGGCCAAGGGGAAGTGATGGGTGTCAATAATGCCTGTGGAGTTCTTCGGATGGAGGAAAAGAGCTGGAACTTGTCAAATTTCTTGGCATAGGCTACACAATCAGCCCTCATCATCGGCCAGTAATATCCCTGTATCATCATCCTTTGCAAAAGCGTCTGACCTGCTATATGGACTCCACAGGACCCTTCATGGATCTCTTTAATCAAGTCTTTCACCTCGGAGGGATGTACACATCTTTGTAAACCTTCCATAATTCCCCGTCTATATAAAATACCGTTAGTTAATACATACCGAGCAGCTTTAAACTTCAATTTCTTGGCTGCGAGCTTGTCAATTGGTAACTCTCCCTCTTCAATATATGCCCTGATGGGATCCATCCAAGATGGTACTAAATCAAGGGTGATAAAGTTCATCGCCAAATCTTCATCTATACTCCGACCAGCTAAAACTTTAATTGGGATTGTTCTTCGTAGCTCCGTACGAGTAGCTGATGCTAATCGAGCTAGGGCATCTGCTCTTGCGTTCTCCATTCTTGGTATTCTGATCAGCTGAATTGCAGCAAATTCTGATACCAACTCCATCACCTTTGCATGGTATTTGATCATTAATTCTCCTTTGGCTGCATATATTCCCAACATTTGATTTATAATTAATTGAGAATCACTGAAGACAATAATTTGATGCGCCTCTATAATTTTTGCCAAATTAAGACCTGCAATCATGGCCTCATACTCAGCCTTATTATTGGAAGCTTTGAATTGGAAACGTAGGGCGTATTCCATGTCGACCTCGTCCGGAGTTCTCAAAACTATCCCCGCGCCACATCCTGTAGTGCAAGATGAGCCATATACATATAGCCTCCATATAGGTAACTCGTCTTTAAATTTTTGATCTGTCAGAGTTCCTCGGTGAAATATTTGTTACTTCCTTTCATCTTCCCCTGATATTTCTCGCTCTTCGTCGATCATCTTTTCTTGCCCTTTTACCAACCGGAGTTGGTCTGAGCTCGAATTTGATCTACTTGCCCTTTTACCAACCGGAGTTAGTCTGAGCCTGTGTTTGTTGATCCTGTAACATCCACAGGTTGATCAGCGAGTAACTTTTGCTCCTCGGGGGTATCAGGATATGTGAACTCTGCTATAAAATCTGCTACAGCTTGCCCTTTTAGCGATGATCTGGGTTCATAGACTATATCGTATTCTCCGAGCTCTATTGCCCAGTACATCAATCTCCCTGATTTTTCTATTTTATGAAGGGCTTGCCTCAATGGCATATCAGTATATACTACTATGGTATGAGCCTGGAAGTATGGCCTCATTCTCCTACTCGCCTCAATCAGCGCCAGTGCCAATTTTTCCACCCTTAGATATATGATTTCTTCTCCTCGGAAGGCCTTACTTGTGTAATAGATTGGTTTTTGTACTCCATTCTCCACTCTTATCAACAACGAGCTAATTGTATTTTCCGATACTGCTAGGTACAAGTATAATTTTTCTCCCATTACCGGCCTGAACAACAGTGGAGGTGCTCCCAAGTATTTCTTCAAGTCTTGAAAAGCATTCTCACATTCATCATTCCACTCAAAATTCTTTCGGAGTGTCTTGAAGAATGGGAGACATCGATCAGTTGCTCGTGATACGAATCTGTTGAGTGCTGCTACTCGTCCTGTAAGACTTTGCACCTCTTTCTTCGTCGTTGGCGATCGCAGCCCTAGTAGAGCTTTGATCTTTTCAGGATTAGCTTCAATGCCTCGTTGGTTGACAATGTATCCGAGAAACATGCCTTCTCGTACTCCAAATATGCACTTCGTCGGGTTCAGCTTCATTTGGTATTTATCTAGTTGATCAAAAGTCTGACTTAAGTCAACTAGATGATCAACAGCTTTTTTGCTCTTCATTAACATATCATCAACATAGACTTCCATATTGCAACTGATTTGTTCAGCAAAGACCTTGTTCATCAGCCGCTGATATGTCGCACCTGCATTTTTCAAACCAAAAGGCATAACATTATAACAATAAGTTCCCCTACGGGTAATGAAAGAAGTACTTTCCCTATCTTCAGGTTTCATTTTAATCTTATTGTAACCAGAATAAGCATCCATAAAACTCAGCAGCTCGT
Source organism: Sambucus nigra (assembly GCA_949130495.1). Taxonomy (NCBI): domain Eukaryota; kingdom Viridiplantae; phylum Streptophyta; class Magnoliopsida; order Dipsacales; family Adoxaceae; genus Sambucus; species Sambucus nigra. Next base: position 265,042,397 of record OX422213.1, on the reverse strand, counting down.
GTCCCGAGGTAGCATCCACCAGTTGATCAATCCGGGGCAATGGAAAGTGATCCTTTGGCATGCTTTGTTGAGGTCGGTGAAGTCTACACACATCCTCCATTTGTTCTTCTTCTTCTTTACCATCACCACATTGGCTAATCAGTCTGGATATTTAACATCTTCAATGAAGCAAGCTTTCTGGAGCTTCTCGACTTCCTCCTGTATAGCTTGATTCTTCTCGGGGCTGAACACTCTTCTTCTCTACTTCACTGGCTTGATCTCCTTATTCACATTGAGTTCGTGACATAAGAAATTTGGATCTATTCCCGGCATATCCTCATGACTCCACGCAAAATTTTACTTTCTACTTCTAAGGAAAGTTTTTAATTCCTATTTTAGTGAGGTTTCCAACGACGAACCTATTTGAGTAGTTCGCTCAGGGTGATCGTCGTCCAGAATGATGTTTTCAGTAGCTTCCACCACTTGACCCTTCACGAGTTGCGACTCATCTCTAGGATCCAATGTTTCAATTTCTGCCCCTTCTTCCACTTGATAAGTAGTAGTCTTTTTCCTTAATTCCTCCAGTTCCTCTTGCTCGGCGGATGAATAATAGCATTCTCGAGCTACTTTCTGATCACCTTTAATAACTCCTACTCCAAAATTTGTTGGAAATTTTAGGCACTGATGCACCGTAGATGGTACAACTTCGAACTTCTTCAATCCTACTCTTCCCATGATGATATTGTATGATGATTGAATATTCTTATCCATCACGAAGAAGCGTATTCTTTCTGTTCGTCAATCAGGCCACGCACCAATGAATATATCCAACTTGATCGTCCCAAGTGGAAAAACTTTCTCGCCAGCAAAATCGAGGAGGGGACTATGATAAGGCTCCAGTTGAGATAGTTTTAGATTTAAACTATCGAAGAGCGAGTAGAACATGATGTCTGCCGAGCTACCATTATCGACCAGTACTCTTGAAATTATAACCTCCTTCATTCTCATCTTGATCACCAGTGGGTCATCATGAGGATATAGAACACCTGCAAGGTCATTCTTTGAGAAACCAATGACCAATTTCTCTTTATTCACCTTTCTCGGGCGATCCTCCTCAGCTAGATTTATTCGTTGAATGTACGAGTAAGCTTGAGCCTCACAGAGGTAAGCTTTTCTCTCGGCAGTAAGGTCTCCTCCTCCTGAATCTCCACTTGTTATAACATTACAGTCAAATAACCCAAAGCGTATTAAAAATACCTCTCGTTCTGGCTGCCTTGGTCTCTTGGGAATATGGGGGTCATCCTTGGGATCAACTTCATAGTTTCTCTTCTTGTTCTCCTCTGCTCGACGAGGAGATCTAGACCTTTCTCTTGTTCGGTCATTGTTCCTTCTTTCGCTTCCACGATCAACATACTTTGACAGTTTTCCTCGTCTGATGAGTGTTTCAATCTCGTTCTGAAGAGCTATGCAATTTTTGGTCATATGGCCATGATCTTTATGAAACTCACAATACTTCGCCTTATTCCTCTTGTCAGGGTCTTCCTTCATTTTCTCTGGCCAGTTTAGTTCCTTGTTGTTCTTGATTTCCTCTAGAACATGGTTGATATCCTTCTTCAAAGGAGTATAATTATCATATTTCTTCATCACGTCCCATACCGACCTGTTTTTTGAATTTTTGTCATTACCATTATTTTTATGCTCTTTCTTCTTAGCTTTATCACCTTCCACCATGGTTTCTTTGGCATCCATGTTCTTCTTCACAGCCATAGCCTCCTCGGCATTCATAATCTTGGACGCTTTTCCCATCAAGTCTGACATGGTTTTAGGTGGATCTTTGGCCAAAGTATAGTACAACTTGTTGGGCAGTAGTCCGCTCATCAAGACGGTAATCGCTGTCTTCTCCTCATAATCAATGACTTCGAGTTTCTCGTTATTAAAATGAGTTATATAATCTCTGGTTCTCTCACCAGCTTTTTGTCTAACACTTAACAAATGTGCTACTCGTTTAACTGTCTTTGCCCCAAAACAGAAATTCCCAATAAATAACTTGGCCAGTTGAAGAAAAGTTAAAATCTTACCCCGAGGAAGATTATTATACCATATTTGAGCAGATCCGGTAAGAGTTCCCGAGAATGCTTTGCATCTCATCTCATCTGGAACAGCATAGATATCGACTGCAGCTTGGTCTTGTTCTATATGAAGGACAGGGTCAGTCTTTCCATCATAATTGGGGGTCACAATAGGTGCTTTGAATTTTGATGGGGTTGGAAAATCTATAATGGCCTGGACAAAAGGTGTTCCTCGAACAAAAGTTCGGTGTAGGGGGTTCTTAGCTTTAACCATTCCCCCCAATCTATCCTCCAGCCTTTGAATAGAGCCTTTCCATGCATCATTTCCTTCCTCGGGCCTGTTGGTTCGAGCACCTGATCGCGTTGAGGTGGCTTCCTGGGATCTATCTTGACGAGCAACTGGTCGCGACTGGGCAGATCCTTCCCTTAAGTCTGATGGTCATCGAAAACTCCTCGATGGGGATCTAGGAGGACTTTTACTCCTCCTAGGACCTAATCGATCGAAAGGAGATACTCTGCTTAATCTTTCTAGTGCATTGTCCCTTTCTGGGGAGAGAGTGATATGTTGTTCAGTATTTGTGGCTCGCACTGACGAAGTTCGTCCAGGTTGATAAGAAAAATCTCCAAACTCCTCATTGCGATATGAATTGGTATGCCTAGTACGTGAAGAAGATGCACGGGTATTTATTTGAATACTTCGTGATCTTGAATGGGTTCGTGCACCGCCATGGAGGGTTTGTATGAGTTAACGCGTAATTTCTTGCATGACGGTCTGGCCCTGAGCCAGATTTGTCATTATTCCATCCAGATCTGGAATATTTGGTGGAGAAGATGGATTTGAAGGGCTTCTAGTGTTTCGATTGCTTGATTCTGGAATATCAGCCATTTGTGATGGATTATTTTTTATGGAAAAACGATATTACTAGTCGTTCCCACAGACGGCGCCAATCTGTTGATGTAAAAAATTAGATCATATCTAATTATTCAATCATAGATAAATAAATGAGACAAAGAATTTTTAAAGTTGTTCAGCCTTATAAGAATGGCCTACGTCCACTGTTATGGTATTGCTGATTGTATGGAATTCTCGATTACAAATTATCTCAAGAAATTTCGGTCCCCTTACAATGAGGATTGTACAATGTATTTATAGCCCTGGGGCTGTAATGTGAAAGGGTAATACATTAAATGATGTACATATGAAAGGGTGATACATTCAATGCTCCTTAAGCTTATGCGTCTGAATGATAAGCATTTAATGAACAGTCAAATTGTTGGTTATCCCGCTATTAATGCTTTGTTCGAGGTGCATCTCGGACCGCCTGAGTTTCTCGGACCGCCTAAGCTTCTCGGTGCTCAAGAGTTCCTCGGAGAGTTCTCGTTCCTCGGAGCATATGAGTTCCTCGGGGAAATAGTGTTCCTCGTTGTAGTATGGTTCCTCGGAGCGTGTGAGTTCCTCAGAAGTGTTTGTTGTTGCCACATAGACTGCCACGTGTCTTAACTTTATTGATCCATGTCAGCAGACTAAATTTGGTATCAACACTTACTAAACTAGATTTAATTTTTCAAAGTTAATTAAAGTCCAGATTATTATCATGGATTAACCTAAGTGATTTAAACAAAATAATAGTCAAATCAGTTTATTTAGTTGGTTTCTAGTTTTAACTCCGAATTTTTCATATAAAGTGAGATACAGAAATATAAAGTATGTGGTGTTTATTTTACGTCGCAAAAACCCTTCCTCGGGAAACACGAAGGAGCTCTACGCTCACCTAGTCTACCAAGTCAACTAAAACAAAATAAAAAAGGAACGATTATACAAACATGCTACAAGACTCAAATCAAGATAAATTAGAACAAGTTATTACCTATCTCGACCAAGCTTCTCTTTGCTTTGGTTGCTCTTTCGCAAGACGTTTTTCACTTTGCTTTCTTCATGTCTCAACCTCCCCTATATCTTCCTTAGCGCAGGGTGGCTCAGTGACTAATGATTCTTAATAGTGACTAATGGTAGTGTAGTGCTCTTTTGATGTGTTCTAGTCTATATGACACACTCACCCTTAATGTTACAACCCGAATGATATATAAAAAGTCTTCATATACTAAATATCAACAGCAACTCTTATGTTCTTTTTTTCTTTCTTTAAATCAAGTTATCTTGATTAAACACAACTTTCAACAAACTTTTTCTCAAAAATTAGAACAATCAGATTCGCTCTAATATGTACAAAATAATCAGTGCTTATGTAAATAGTGGTGTACTAGTGAATGATCTAAAAGTGATATGCAAATGATGTATGTTCTTGAAATCACTTCAAAGATCAAGCAATCATATACCGTGTAATAATATACACAAAAACATAAGATTTCAAATATATATATACAATATAAGCACAAAGTCAAATGTACACAAACTTTTTTTAGTAATAGGTTTAGACTAAATCAGGTTTAATATAATATCTTATTAAGTCAAGTTCAAACAATTTAAACAAATTAATATACTTGATTCAATCCAATCAGTTCTAGTTCTTAGTCCTTGGTTTTATGTCAAAGATAATACAGTTCAGGTATACACAGTCCAACGCTATAAAAATTATCAAGATCAGATTAGCTCAATGGGACAGTCAAACTATTGTTTATTTAAAAAATAGGGCCTCATTGATTTTTAAAGGTTTAAATGTCTAAACCTTTAAGAGAAGTGACTTTGTTACAACTAAAATTTGTTGAAATTTTTTAAAACAAGTACGAATGTATAACAATAGAACCATTAGGAAGATATACAAAGTGATATGTGTGGGATTCAGTGTTCACATAATCATAAAAAAAAAGATCGAAAAAAATAGATCAAATAAGACAACACAAATCGAGCAAATCACGAACAAAACTGCAAGATCTGTGATTTTGTGTGTGTATTGTTTTATTTTTAAAATATAATTAGTAACAACACAACACTAGATAGATTTACAAAATACAGATCTATAATAAAATATATAGACAAAAAATACTTACAATAGATTTTTAACCTTTAAAAATCATATATGGAGAGATGCGGTTCTAGTACTATTAAATCATCAAAATCAACGTCGAAAGTATATCAAAAATGGTGAGATCAATCAACCTTTTTCACGAAATATACACATACAAGATAAATCTTTGAAAAATTACGTGTATAAATGTGACAACCCGCTCACCAAAATAAGGGGTGGCCAGCCCAATACTCCAATATAACAGGAATCATAGATGGAATCATTCTCAGCATCACAATAAAATATAGAGTATCCAGGATAACCACCCAAAATTTGAGAAAACGGGTTGCCAAAAATTTTGAATTTAAAGTAAATAAAGGAAAAATAAACAACCCAATTCCTGAAAAGATAGGGGAAACCTCAAGGATGTATATATATGTTACCATAACAAGTGACAAATAATAGGACCAAATGTGTTATCAGTCCGCTGATATATACAACATTGTTAAACAATTCCAATAAATTTCTATAATACATTACATTAATCAATTACAAAAGCTTGGGCCTCTCGTCCGACTAAAAGAGACCCGATCTTAGATAGAATACAAAAATGAAAACGTCTATACCAAATGTGTCCCGTAATACCCGCAATGCATCACGGCTCGCCGAGGACATCGGAATAGTAATTCAAATCAGGCATCCTTGCGGCGGAGTACCTGAGCGGAGACAAGATGCATATGCAACAAGAAATATAAACGGGTCAGGGCCCGGTTCTATATGATTACCAGATGAATAAATAGTATGACAGTTATGAATGATAAATCATGAAGAAAGAGAAATAAGGAGCTACCCACACAGTTTAAAACATAAGCTAAGCAGAAAATAAAATGAATAACATTAATCTAAAAATTCATCATGCGCACCATTTTTTTTCATATATCCTTTCCTTAATAGGAAACATATACATATATTCACAATCTCATGCTCTTTATGGATATTTTATCTCAATTTTACCTTTTGTAAAAATCATTTCCTTATCAGGAAAATAATCATTTTCAAATGCTCTTTGTGACATTTATATGTGCTCTTTGTGGCACTTCAGTATGCTCTTTATGCCATATAATCCATCAAATCCCACTTGATTATGAATAGTTATATTTATATACATATAACGATTCTAAGACCTCCCGTCCGGGTTTCCCCACTGTGCGCGCCCCTAAATGACCATCATCTTCCTGGGCCTATCATAAGACAACCTGGGCCCCTATAACGCAAGACGTCGGGAAGCGGCATATTCCTGCGGGATAGTCAAGACCACACCCAAAATCTCCTACCCATCGCAGAAAAATATACAACAATAAACGCTCACATGGCCTATGGACTATATCCACCCTGCGTTAATTTGCCAGGGGGCATCACCTCACGCGCGAACTTCCCTTATGATGTCATTTAGAGAGGTGTGTTTAAACCGTTTTATTTATCATTTTCAAAATCAAGTAAATCATCATTTACCGGTTTCATGATTACGTAAATTATCATTTACTAAAATCAATACCATTTCCATGTATATGTTTCTTTTTATCCGAAACCATTACCATTTACTTTTTGTAAATAATATAACTTATTATCCGGAGCCATACGATAGCTTATATCGACACTTCAACCTCAAAGGAGTAAATAAACTCTTTATTATCTCTAAACATTTTAGGGTGCTATTTTAAAACCCCAAGATTATCATCTTTCAAAGGAATGAATGAACTTTCAATTTATTCTCCAAACTCACCCTTATGGTGTTATTATGAACCACCAAGGTTAACATAGCTCAATCGAGCTTCTAAAATCTCCCAACATTCTTTTGGGGTGGTAATATAAACCATCAAAACTATAATAGCTCAATTGAGCTTCTAAGGTCTCCCAACCATAACACTATATCTCCTAGTTTTACACTAATTACTAAAAAGAAAGAATGCCCTATCATCAATAAGCATAACCCTGAAAAAGTCCCCACCTAACCCATTACTAAGGTAGGGTAGATAACTAACTCATATCACACTCTAGGAATCTAAGTTTACTTCATTCAAGAAGGTTCCTAGGCCCTAGATTTAAAGAAAAGATTTAAAATTGAGTTATAAAATTAACTCAAAAATAGCAAGAAAACGAATCGATTCGCCCAAAGATCGAATCGGTTCGAACCACAAAACCAACTTTTTGCGATTGACCGAATCGATTCGGCCTTAACCCAAATATATTCGGGTTATGCAGACCTGGAAGATACCCCTTACCGAATCGATTAGCCCTAGGGCCGAATCGATTCGGACCTGCAAATTTTTCCAAGAATGGCTTCGATGGGTTATGAACCCTAAATTCTCAAAACTTCAAATCTCTTCATTTTCATACACATCCAACCACAAAAATCTACCCTAAACTAATCTACATGATTATTAACCATCAAAGCCCACAATTTCTTCAACATAAATCAAGATTTGGGTTTAAATCCCACAATTTCTACATTTAAACCATAAATGTCAAATACATAACTAACACACAATTTATTCAGCTTAAATCACATATTAGCAAGTAGAAAACTTGCCTTAGGGTTGATATCTCAGATTTATTTGGAGAAGAAGCAATCCCAAATCCTCCATCTTCAATCTCTCTCTCATTTCTCCATTTTTCTCTTCCTCTTTCTTTCTCTCCTTTTCTCTCTATGTTTAAAACATAAAATGAGGTAATTAGGGGATTTGGAAGACTAAAATTGGGGCTTAAGCCTAAAGTCTCCAACTTAAGTGGTTAATACCGCATTAATATGACTCCCAATATGCGTTTAAGTTAAAACCAGGTAAAAGTGCCCGAAACCCAAAAATACAATATGGCACTTATTTTGACTGTCTCGGACATTCCGAGACTAACTACACCCTCTAAATTGGTATCCGAAAGTTTATAAATTATTTCGAGTTTCAATATCATTTAAATCAAAATGCCATTTAAAATACGTGACACCTTAAATCATACCACATGAAGATATTTACCTACATATTCGGTAAATATACAACATCCTAGTAAATATTAACTTCTATCTCAATTAATTAATATTTACTCCGGTCCTCACATTTTATATAATCACCATATATGATAAAATTAGTATAAAATGAGCCTCCCGAATTCGAGGGTTGTTAGAATAAACTCTCTCTTTTTCTCTAAAAAATTCAACAGAGTTTTGACTCAAAAATAATTTTCTCGTATTAAAAATAATGAGACCCAATAGGCCGAGTTTATAGAGGTAGAAGGTGTGATCTGATTGGTGTAAAATGGTACACAAGGATAGTAAACAATACACACATAGCCGTAGAAAAGTTAATGATCCAACCTTCCTCAAAGAAACACGAAGAAATCATTTAGAATACTGATACGTCACAGTCCAGCTGTTACACATTAACTAAAAACGTGAGTTTTCAATTTTGAAAAATGACATCATATTGAAACTATTCGAAACCAGCTGGATACAACTAGCAGCGTAATAAAAATGCGTTAAAAATAGTACCGTTGGAAATAACCATAGTAGCACCGTCGTTTGGAAATAACAAAGAAAATCAACTTATAGAGAACCGTGGGTGGTGGAAAATAAACTGAGAGTTGGTATTTGGTAATGACGTCATTCACAGAATAGTAAAAGCCATTTATATGGAAGTAAAAAATCGTGGATCATTTAGAATAAACTAAGGCTGGTATAATAAGAATGAGGTCATTTTTTAATGTGTATTTTAAATAGCTATATTTAATAGGGGCTTTAACGGTCTAGTCCTTGGACTAGCAATTTTGGACAAAAAAACCAGTCCCAACAAATTTTAAACGATTAGGTCCAACATATAAATACCCCAAAATTAAAACAAACACGCACTATTCAGAAAACGAAGCGCTAGAAACATTGTAGAACAAGCACGCACTATTCAGAAAACGAAGCGCCAAAAACATTGTATTCTCTCTTGTATCAATCGTACCGTCTCTTCGATCAAAACCCCAAGACGATTCTATTTCTCAATCAAATTTTGGTCAACAACAACATATAAATACTCCTGATCGAAGATCTAGAAACTCTGTTCGATCAAAACCCTAACTCTCTTCAAACAAAACCCTAACTCTCTTCAATCAAAACCCTAGCTCTCTTCTTTCAAACATTCTAAATCAAATTCTTCCAAACAGCACTAACAAGTATGTATACATTCTCTTATCACCTTTTTGTCCTTGTGTATTTTGTGTTCTCATATGTATAAATTTGTAGACATATGGACTGATGAAATCACATTCTTCTTATTCATGCGTATTATTCATCATATATTTAGAATGTATTCATCATATGGACTGATGAAATCAAACATTGTATTCATCATATGGATTGGAATATGTACATGTAGAAGCCCTGTGTTGCGTTTACTTTTATGTTTTATACGTGTACTCTATAGAATATCTACATGTACAAGCCCTGTGTTGCGTGTACTATGTGTATTTTGCGTGTACTTTTATAAAGTACACGAAAAATACAGAAAGTACACGCACATTGAAATTGTATTTCTCAATTCATTATGCGTGTACTTTTATGTTTTATACGTGCACTCTATAGAATATCTACATGTACAAGCCCTGTGTTGCGTGTACTATGTGTATTTTCCGTGTACTTTTATAAAGTACACCCAAAATACACATAGTACACGCACATTGAAATTGTATTTCTCAATTCATTATGCGTGTACTTTTATGTTTTATACGTGTACTCTATAGAATATTAATTTCAAATCCATATTTCATCAATCCTATGTTATTTTGGTCCGCGCCAGCGGCATTTGATTTATTTTCAATGTGTTTTTAAGAAGTATTATTATTTTGTTATTAGTTAAGAGTGTTTTTTGTACAATAGCCAGCTGCATTTGAATCCAATGTCCATGTACACGAACATTGAAATTCAATTTATTCAATCCAATGTCCATGTACTAATGTGTATTATGAGTGTACTATTTTGTATTGTTGTGTTATTGTTTAGGAATCGTACGATTAAGCATGTTCAACTACAAAACTGCTGCTTGCACGTTCGAAGATCTTAACAATACAAAACCTTTCACATTGACAGTGAATAGTACTAATGAGGACGAAATTCATTTTCTTCTTCGCATTAATGATAGAGCTAAAAGGTTACTTGGTTTCTACTACTACTATGAAGACATTTACTGCACTTTTGATGTGGAACAGCTTCAAGTAACTGAATCGAAAGCGAAGGATTTAGCTAAACGAATTGAGCCGTATTGCTTAAGGGGTTTTGATAATGTTGGAGCTTTTAGCATTCAACTATCGTATCACTTCTTTACTGAATATGTTAGGAGTAGAGAATCTTGGTTTTTCACTTGTCGAACAACCAAGGTTAGGTATTACCATGAAACTGACGATATATATTATCGCCTTTAGCATGTATTTTGATGAGACTTGTATAAATTGTTTGTGAGAATATTGCATGTACTTTTGTTAAATACGCTTGTATTTTATTGTTTTAGTCTATTTTTTATTCTAATTCGCATGTATTTTATTTTTTGTACATATAATTATAGGTTAGTAATTTAAATTTTGTTTATAGATCAATATAATGGGGATGAAGATGAAGGCAAGAAGAGGAAAGAAACAAAAAAAAGAGCAGTTTTGATGATAGTTCTTCATCTAGTTCCAGTTCCAGTTCCAGTTCTAAGGTGGCATTGAAAGCTAAACGTCCTCCAAAGAAGAATGACCAATATCGGTCAAATATTGTTAGCTTTCTCCATGATTTGCATCAGATTAAAGATAAAATAAACAATAGCCATATTGAACTTCTTAAGAAGACTCCATTTTGGGAGCTTTTCAATGCCTACTACAGTGAGAAAGTAGTAGAAGTGGACCACAAGAAGACGGTTAAAATATTTTATCAATTATCGAGCTGTACAATACGGAAACCAAAAGTTTCCGTATGAAGAGCAGTATTCGAATAATGCCAATAGATATAAGTGAAATATTTGGCATACCCCTGGTGGAGGGTTTAAAATCAATAGAACTGAAAAAGGACCCGAGTACTGCTAAAAAATCTGGATTACAAGCACGATACTTCTTAAAAAGAATAGGAAAGTCAGAAATTTTGAATGGTTTGAAGAAATCAGTTGAATTGGAGACAGATGAAGGAATTGCTAATTTTCTTAAAATTGTGTGTCTCCACTTCTTGAACACGTTATTTTTCTCCAACTCAAACTTCACCCTTGGAGAATTTTGGTTGAAATACATTGAAAATATTGAGGAAATGAATAAATATGATTGGGCATCTGCTGTGCATGAGTTTCTGATACATTCACCTGACAAATCAGCAAGTTCAAAACCTAGCACAGTTACTGGATGTGTCATTTTCCTACTGGTGAGCAAAAAAACATTTTGATATTTCAAAATTTACACAGCAATACTCACGTGTAGTTTCAAAATACACGTGAATTTTTCACGTGTATTTTGAAAATACACGTGAATTTTTCACGTGTATTTTGAAAATACACGTGAAAATAAACGTGTACTTTTCAAATACACGTGAAAATAAACGTGTATTATAAATACACGTGAAAAATTCACGTGTATTTTGAAAGTACACGTTTATTTTAACGTGTATTTTCAAAATGCACGTGAATTTTTCACGTGTATTTTGATAATACACGTTTATTTTCACGTGTATTTTGAAAGTACACTTGATATTCCTGATATTTCAAAATTTACATACCAATACTTACCTGTACTTTGAAAATATTACGTGTATTTTCAAAATACATGTGATATTTTCTCTTCTTCTTTCAAAATACAATTGATATTTAATGTGTATTTTGAAAATACAAGTCTTATATCACGTTTATTTTGAAAATACACGCTAAATATCAATTGTATTTTGAAAATACACGTCTTATATCATGTGAAAGGACACTTGTATTTTACAAAGTACACGTGTACTATGTTTTGTAAATATAACCAGTGTACTCTCAAAATACTCTTGTTATATCTTCTGTCAAGTACACGTATTAAATTCATTTTTTTTTCTGTATGATCTCAGTATTGGGCATGTGAGAAATTTGAAATCATTTCTCCTGTTGAAGAATATAAGAAAAATACTCCAAAATTCCTGAAGTGGAAGTTGTCGTCTTTGAAACAATGGTTTGTGAAGAATGACATCGCAACAGCAACTTTGAAGCAGGCTACAAGTAAACCAGCTTCTAAGGACACTGTACAAAAGGAATCTCAGTTTGAAGGGCCAAGTTACTCTTTGAACATATCTACAGAAAGTCCTATACATGCTGCTTCATCATCAAACAATGTTGCTGAAGATATTGATGACAATGAGTTTTCACATGGTTGGAATATTCCCCTTAAAAACATTGTGAGTCCAAAGAAAAAGAAGGGAAAAGATCAACCAAAGGTTAATTTGGAGGAACAAATTGTTGTTTTGAAAAGGGAGTAGTTGGAAAAAAATAACCAACTATCTAAAGCAGCTGTAGACATTAATGTTGCACTTGATAAGGTGACCTCTTTGGAGGTGGAGAGTGCCATTTTGAATGTACAGTTGCAGGTAGATCATGATTCACTTATTGAAGCCCATGAGGAAGTGAAGAACTTAAAGGTGGAGAATTCCAACCTTTTGAAGGAAAAAGAGTTATTAAATAAGTTAGAGGTAGAAAATGCCCAACTACTTGAGTTAAACAATTCTTTAAAAGAAAAGCTTGATCAAGTCACTTTGAGTGACTCAGATAGAATTAAAGAATTGGATGAATCAACACGAATTTTGGAACAAAAGAATGGATATCTGTCTCTGACTAATGAAGATCTAAAAAGAAAGTATGATGATACATTGCAACACTGGAAAGATGCTGACTTAGAAAAGATGACTTTGAGGCAGAATCTTGAGGAGTCAGAGTCGAAAAGAACTCAACAGGTACTTTTGAATGCAGAGTACACGCAGTTTTCCTCTAATGTACACGCAGTTTTCCTAAAGTACACGTTCAAAGTACACGCAGTTTTCTCAAAGTACACGCAGTTTTCTCAAAGTACACGCAGTTTTATTTCATAATATTTTAATGCAGTTTTATTTGATATTAGATATAATGAAGACTACATGCATTAACTTATTAAAAATAATGCATTGTTTAAAATGTAACATTTTTTTGTATTACAGGAAAACAATAATAAAATCCTTAATGACGAAATTTCGGAGTTGAAGAAAATGCTTGAAGAATCAGAATTGAAAAAAGCTGACCAGGTATCTATAAAATACAATAGATATTTATTACACGCTACACTTTCTTAATTTTATTATAAATTTTAGCTATATTATAAATTTTATAAAGTACACGTATTTTATAATACACGCGTGTACTTTATAAAATACACGCACTTTTATATAATACACGCGTGTATTATATAAAATACACGTAAGTGAAAATCAATCATTTTTTCAAAAAATGCTAACAATCCAACATTCCTTGTTAAATATATCAGGAAAACATTAATAAACAACTCCTTGACGAAATTTCGAGTTTAAAGATTGAATTAGCCTCAAAGAAAGTTGAGGGCAGCCCCAAAATATCCAAAAGCAAAGGACCTCTTACTAGAGGTCAGACGAAAAGAAAAGCTGACGGCAAAACAGAAAAGCTACCAATGAAGAAACTAAAAGAGTCAAAGCTTAGAAAAGGCCCTACAACAATAGCTGAAAAAATGAAGGAAACTCGCGTCAAGCTTGAAGCAATCGAAGCATATAAATATCTCGATGAAGCTTCGAAGAAAAAGATTGAAGAGTTTATTAAAATTGCTGAGTCAGGGTAAAGTTTATTGTTTTATGATTTATCACTTCGCTAATTTATATTTTTTTTGGTGCAAAAGAATAAGGTTAATATTATTATACTATTGTTTTATTGATTATATAAAATGTAGGGAGTTTATTTTCAAAGGGATGGTTTCGTATGTCCCATGGGAAGATTTACTTGAAGTCCTCAAAAATCAAGAAATTTCAAGCCAAGTATGTTGTCCAAGTATTAGCCATCCATTAAATTTCAACATTATTATTTCCTCACCATTTTATATTGTGTGAAACAGATAATACTTGCCTTTTGCGAAGTATTGAGATTAAAATTGTCAGAGGAAGGGCTCTCCTACTCACACACTTTTTCTGATTATTGTTGGGTAAGTACAAATAAAATGAAAGTTTTGATAAACAAAATTTCAGTTTTTCTTATTAACACTTGTCTATAAATATTATTTCAGATAGAAGCTTGTAAAACAAACGGAGTCAATAAGAAGGGGGAATTATACAAGGATTTATTTGAATACTTAGGCAGTTGTAATAATTTGTTCATTGTACTTAGACACAGTATAGGACATTTCACATTATTTGTGATATACACTAAAGAAAATAAAGTGGTCCACATGGATCCCCTCCGACCGAATGACATGGAAAAGAACACAACATTCTTTGATGATGCAAAAAAATTGGTTAGTGCCTAAACTTAATTAGTAATGTTGCTCGTGCTTATATTATACACTTGTACACGTGCATTATATAATGCGTGTACTTTGTATTAGTTGTACATAATTAAATAGATTATCAAAGTACACGCATATTTTAAAATACACGTGTAATGAACCAAAACAAGTTACGTGTACTTTAATATTATGCGTGTACTTTTAACTCATTAGGCAAAGTACACGCATCATATATAATAAAATACATGTGATATTTTAAAATAAAATATGCGTGTACTTTAATAGTATGCGTGTACTTTTAACACATTAGGCAAAGTACACCCATCATATTTTAAAATACACGTGATATGAAAAAATAAAATATGCGTGTACTTTTATATTATGGGTGTACTTTTCACTCTTTCATCTTCATATACTCATTTATTTGTATACACTAAATATTTGTCTTCTTAACAGTTTTCTGTCTTCCAAAAATCACTGTCCGAATTGAAGACTGAAGCAGAAACAATGAAAAACAATGATTACAAAATTCAGAGAAAATTTGAGGAAGGCACCCCAAATGAGTTTACAATGGATGATGATCCATTGACAGAGCAAGAAAGAAGGACTGTAGATTTCTTGTTGCAAAGTGATCTCAAATTTGAACTAATAAGAGATCACGAATGCCCTAAACAATATAATGGGTAAGAAAAACTTCATTTCTATAAATTACTAATTTGTATCCTTTCAAAAAATTTCATCACATCATTCTAATTTTTATATTTGTTTTATTGTAATTTCAGGGTTGACTGTGGGGTGTTCTGCAGGTACTATATTGAGCAAATAAGCAGAAACAAAGAAATGCAACAATTCTTTCAAGACCCTGACATGCTTAAACAAAGAGCATATGAACTCAGGGAAATTCTTCTGTCAAAATATTTCTTCCCCCGAAATAGGAAAAAACATCTATAAATTGTGATTCAAATTCAAAACATATATTTGTAATTTTGTTTTGTGTTATATTGGTTATTGTTTACAATATTTATTACACCAAAATGGTTTTTTCCAACTCAAACTTCACCCTTGGAGAATTTTGGTTGAAATACATTGAAAATATTGAGGAAATGAATAAATATGATTGGGCATCTGCTGTGCATGAGTTTCTGATACATTCACTTGACAAATCAGCAACTTCAAAACCTAGCACAGTTACAGGATGTGTCATTTTGATATTTCAAAATTTACATAGCAATACTGACGTGTACTTTCAAAATACACGTTTATTTTCACGTGTATTTTGAAAATACACGTGAAAATAAACGTGTATTTTCAAAATACACTTTAAAATAAACGTGTATTATAAAAATACACGTGAAAAATATCACGTGTATTTTGAAAATACACGTTTATTTTCACGTGTATTTTCAAAATACACGTGTATTTTGAAAGTACACTTGATATTCCTGATATTTCAAAATTTACCTACCAATACTTACCTGTACTTTGAAAATATTACGTGTATTTTCAAAATACATGTGATATTTTGGTATGTAAATACATGTGTATTTACATACCAAAATGGTTTTTTCCCGCTGGCGCGGACCACAATTCACGTAAGGTTTATACAAACAATGCATCTGATTGTTATGAAACAATGTAAAATTAGTTTTCACGAAAAATACAAGTCATAATTACTAAGTACAATTAATTATCCAAAGTACACGCATTTTCACTAAAGTACACGCAGTGGTTAATATAATGATTATTTATTATATTAATTGAAAACTACTTTGAAGAATTCATTAAGGACACAATAACCAAAATCAATTTATTAAGCTCAACTACTCGCTTCCCAACTACTTCTGGTCAAGAAATAAATAACTTTCACTTTTTCCTATAAAAGAGTAATATTTGTTCCTTTCTTAACCATTACAGCTAGGGTAAAGATTACATAATGTCTATTCCAGCAGAAAACTTGCGAGAAACTCTTGAGAGAGATGAAAGAAACAAAAAAAAAATAAGGCAAATTGAGGAAAATATTTCCTCATATGAAACTGCCTTTGAGCAGTTTCAAACATATGTGAGGGAAGGCTATTCTGGACTTCCACCCAATCCCATAGATTTATTTGATGTGGATGAGGACCCTCCTCAAACACATGAAGAACTCATTTATTTCTATACAAAGGAAGTTCCCCTGAAAATCGCAAAGCTGAAGGAGAAAAAGGCTCTCCATGAAGGCCTTGTAGCTGTCATAGAAGAAGAAATTCGACACTGGTCGAATTTCATTGACTCTCTCCCTGACACCCTGGATGCCTTTGACAAACATCCCTTCTAGAAGCCCTGTTTAGTTTTTTCAGTTTTCTTTATTTGAAAAATTGTACTTTATTTTTTTGTTTTTAATAAAAAATTTATTTCTTTCATGAATGTGTTCTGAGTTATTTCATAATCCAATATAGTAAAGTACACGTGAACCCTTATAAACATGATCACGTGTTTTTTTAAAAATTTTAACATTTATAACATTTCATCAAAAAAAATTATATAAATGCGTGTACTCTATATATTACACGTGTACAATACAAAGTACACGTGTAATATATAAAGTACACGCCTATTGAAATAAATATAAATGCGTGTACTCTATATATTACACGTGTACTTTATAAAGTACATGCATAGTCTGTAAAGTACAAGCAGATTGAAATCTCTATATACTCTAAAATGCAAAACAGGGCATTTATTATGCTTTGCAATTAGCCTTTGATTTCCAACGAACTCAGTTACGATTTTCAAGTATTTGACTTCCTCAAAAGTGACAACTCTTCATTTCCAACGTACTTCTCTCTCCCTTTTTTCATCCCTCTTTGTAATGAAAAATAAAGTGGAATGGTTCCACGTCTCACTACCCTATGACCATTGATATAATCACAATAAACATTAAGAAGAATTTTATTACAATTAAAATTGATGTTGGTCCAATTTACAACAATACAATTAACATGAAAAATAATATGGTTTTTAACATTGATATTTAAAAAAATATCATTTCGAAAAACCATTACAACAATATAATGCACTATGTAGTACATATGTTTCTAATGCTCGATGATTAAATAACTACAAGTTGTATTTTTAATTAAAACCTCGCTCTTCAATGCAAATTTAAATAAGAAGGATATTTTTGTTACAAATTTTTTAGATATATTTTTTCTTATGTTTCGTACATTGCGCCTCTCTCGCGCATCGCGCGGGCTTACAACTAGTACTTGTATAATAATGACGATGGCGCGGACCATAATACCCATAGGAGTTTAAGAATATGAGTGACCCAAATATCTTTTATAAAGTACAAGCAGATTGTAATGTCAAAAACCATTTTCGAAATAGTACATGCATTTATATATGAATACTTGATAAAATTACATGCAGAATACATAAAATACACGTATATTGAATTAGATTTTTGTCATATCAATATGCGTGTAGTTTTCTAAAACATGCATGTACAATTATATTTAAATGCGTGTACTTTAATTATCAATGCGTGTACTTCATAAAGTACACGCACATTTCATCAAGTACACGCACATTATATTTATATTATGCGTGTATCTCATGCATGTACAATAAGTAAAGTACACGCATGCTTTTATAAAGTACACGCATATTGAACTGACCATCCACAACTGCTAAATGGGACCAATTATGAATAAAAAAGTCAAATGGGATTAGGACAAACAAAACATTCACAAATGGGACTATTGCTAAAATACCTATAATTTCTTTGGACATCAAAATGCGCGTGTACTTTACATAACATGCGTATACAAAGGCAAAGTACACGTGAACACAAGGAATAATGATCATGTATGTTTTATGAAAAATTGAGTACAGCAACACAAAAAAAAAACTGATATATGAGACTTAAATATAAATTACATTCATTTATGTGAAACAAATGGTTTATTAATTAATTTATTCAATCAAATGGTTAAAATGAATGAATTCAACAATTTTAAAAATAGTCAAATGGGTTCCTTACAAGTAGACCTGTAATGACCTGTTTTACTACACCTCGAGCAAGTAACTTCCCTTACTGTGATCTCACCAGAAGACTTTATTCTCTTATTTCTTGGCCTGCCTGTCGGTCTCTTAGTCATTGGTGGAAGGATAGATGGATTTTCAGGAATAGGAATATTTAAGGAAATCAAATCAGGAAGAAGAACTATAGGTATCGAGTATGATTTTCTGTAGAAAGATACCTTATAGTACTCCTCAATATAATCATAAATACTGGTCCCTTTCCTCCGCACAACACAAACAGCATGAGAACATGGAAAACATCTAATCTGCCAACTCTTACAAGAACAAGTCCTTTCTCCTAAGTCAACTGTTGCTCGCACTTCTGAATGAACTTCAAATACATTTTGACTTGAGTGACTAATAGTCCAATGTCGGCTTTTATTCCAATTTTCATTCAATAACTTTTGAAAAAAAGGACATAGCTCATTTGCCCAAGTGTCAGACTCAACAAGTTTGTTTGCATTGAAATTCATAATCTTCACTCTCAATTTATCAAGCATATTCATTACTGGTAAATGCCTTTCCTCCAATATCCATGAATTGAATGACTCCGCAACACTAGATGCCATGTCACCATACCGTTTACCAGGGAAATATGCACAGAACCAATTCTCGGGAGGCAAACTATCAATGAAATCGGCAATAGCAGCTCCTCCTTCCTTCTTCAATGCTTCAATATTCTTGTGAAATACATCAACTGAGACAGCATATGCACAAGACAAAAAATCTTTAACAATTTTCTTTCGAAATCCAGCACAATTCCCACGAATTTTCTTTTTTATATTCCCTTGTAAATGATGTATACAGTAGGAATGTGCAGACAACGGGAAGGCCCTCGAAACAGCTTCAAGTAATCCATTGTTTCGATCTGATATAAATGTTATGTTTCGATATTGCTCAACTACTGCACTATGCAAATTGACTAGAAACCACATCCAGTTATCTTCGGTTTCGGAATCAACAACAGCATATGCAACAGGAAAAAGTCCTGAAATTTAAAAAATATATTAAAATTAAAATAAATAACATATCCATGTACAATACTTTGTATATTGATGCTGCTGGCGCAGACCCTAAAACACATGGGAAATATATTGTGTTTAATCTAAATTTTTTGTAAATAACAAGACAAAGCATAAAAATGTACCGTACACATGATAAAATGCACGTTTACTCATCAATCTTTTGCTTGGCTTTATTATTAACACGACTAACATCAACATACAGGCATAAAAATGTAAAGTACAGGTGAACTAAACAAAAACATTCAAAGGTACTTTACATTTTTAACATTTACTTTGCTTTATTATTTCTAAATAACAACACCTATCATCAAAGTACACGCATAAAAATGAAAAGTACACGTGAAATAAAGAAAAACATTCACGTGTACTTGACATGTAAAATGCGTGTACTTTAGTTTGTATTCAACATAACATCATCATCAAAGTACACGCATAAAAATGAAAAGTACACGTGAAATTAAGAAAACATTCACGTGTAGTTGACATGTAAAATGCGTGTACTTTACTTATTACTACACATAAAGTCATCATTATCAAAGTACACGTGACATTAACAAAAACATTCACGTGTACTTTACATGCACTATGCGTGTACTTTACTTAGTATTACACAAAATAAGACATATCATGACAGTACACGTAGAAAAATGAAAAGTACACGTGAACTAAAACAAAGACCTTCAAAGGTATTTTATATTTTTATGCTTGTATTTTGATGTTATGGAATGGAATAAACCAAATTTCAATGCAATACACAAAATAAAATATTTAAAATTCATTTACCATTGTTCCCATTCCTTGCAGTAGCTGATAGTATTGTTCCACGGTAACGGCTCTTCAAAAAGGCACCATCAAGAAATAAAACAGGTCTGCAGTATTGAAATCCATAAATACTTCCTCTAAACATTACAAATATTCTCTTGAATTTTTTACTCTCATGTTCCACGTCAAGGATGCAATGCGACCCAGGATTATACTGCAATAGAAGGTCACGATAATTATTCATTAATGCATAAGAAACCTTTTCATCACCATGTATATCAACAACAGCCATCTCTTTCGCACGCCATGCATGTTGATAAGCTATATCAAGACCATAATTCTTCTTCATATCTCTAACTACATCAATTGGTCTCAATAGCGGGTTATCTCTAAGATCATCAGCTACCAATGTTGAAACCAACTTGGAGGCTATCATTTTGGCTGACGGACTACGAAAGACACCTCTACATGTATGCTCATTATTCATTTAACGTATGTAAAAGTATCCATTTATTGTAGATAATGAAGCATGAATTCTCCATATGCAATTCTCAGTAGTCTTTTTAGATCATTCAGCCGTCACTCGAGTTTTATCATTCTTCAAATACACATACTTGAACCCAACCTCAACGGCATACTTTCGCAATTTATCCCGAAATTCCACTACACCTCCTTCAAAACACTGCTGCTCATGACTTATATAAGTCTTCCAATCATTCGAAAGATAGACTTTCGACTTACTTGACTCCACACCTCCAAGATAAAAGTCATTTTAAATGCAACTATTAAAATCATTTTTAGTGCCTGATGATAAAGACTCTAACCTCTGTGTATTTGTATCACCACTGTCAGCCCTCTCAGACCTTGTATTACTGCAGTCAACCCCTTCAAAAATTCGATTAGAGCAGTCAACCCGTTCATCTCTTGTATTACATGGAAATGGTAATGAATCAATGACATATATCCAAATGAAATTAGCTTTCACGATCAATTGGGACCGCAACATACAACAAACATCGTTGTCACAAACCAACATGAACCGACATTCATCACCAAATGAATACCTCAATGAAAAACTCCCACTTCTCAAATTAGTAAACCTAATACACAACTCATTGCATATGAAATCTAATGAGCTATCTTCAAATATTTCAATACAAGCCATATTATCCAAATAACAACACCTTGCTATTACACTACTTACCATAATGTCCTGCAATAAAACAGAGACGAAAAACATTTACTTCAAGGTCAACAATTCTAAAAATGTGTGCAATAATTTAATGCATGAAATATAAAAATATTTATTTATAATTAATATAAACTTACAGGCACTTTTTAAAAACCTATACAGGAAGCAATAAAACAAAACATATTATCAAATATCAATCACGTGTACTTTATAAACATTGCGTGTACTTTGAGAAAACTGATATCGAACTGGTTGTTTCCGCTGGCGCGGACCTATATCAATAAGTGATTCAATACCAAATGAAAATCAAGGACTCTTAAAATTAGAATGAAACATCAATAATATTCATTCAGCACATTCAACTAAGAATTACAAATATTGATAAATATAACTTATTTATGAAGAATCCAAACATAAATGCATAAAAAACACAAATTAAAAACATATACATATATAACGTATAAAAAGCTATTCAATCACATGAATGAATATTACAATGAGTCTCTTGAATTAAAACAAACGACATATACTTATTGTAATCGATCGAAAATAGAAAAATCAACTGCTGATAAAGATAAACTTACAAATGATAGAGCCAAGTGATACAGGTAGAATCGAATAAGAACACTGTAATCGATTATAGGACAGACGATCAAAGCATAAGATTGATGTTATTTTCGATTTCGGAGAATAGTCGTTAGTTGCAGAGAAAACTCCAATAGCCGATTAGGTTTATGATTTTTTTAAATTGGGGGTATTTATATGTTGGACCTAATCGTTTAAAATTTAGTTCACCGGTTTTTTTGTCTAAAATTATTAGTCCAAGGACTAGACCGTAAAAACCTATATTTAATATAAAACAGTTTATTTAAAATATGGACAATGATAAAGAATATGTACGCATCTAACAACTAACCACACAGGGGCATGTAATGACCATCCAATGTCGAATCAATAATAGAACACATACATACATACATATAAACATATATAAAATCTTCCAAATCAATTTTGAATTTTATTTTCATTAAAATATATAATAAAATTTGAAATTAACTTTTAAACAGTTTTAAAAACTCTTTTTAATTAAAACACATACACAAACATGATATATAATAAAATGAAATGCAGTTTCGTGTGGTGTGTTGTCCTGCGTAACAAAAAATAATCATATGAGCCAATTTTAATAGGTATAAGACTGCCTGAGTATGGATAGATTCTGACTTTGATTTAGGCTTGACTAGAGAGCATTGAGAGCTTGGCGTAGGCATATAGACACGACAAAATTACAAAAAAAATCTTGTCAATATTTTCTTCCATTTAGCTTAGGGTCTATAAAGCTACAGTACAAAGAACAAACCCTAGGAGTGCGCTATATATATATGTACCTTCATATGGCCCCCTTACTTCCCACAAAAAAATGGGGCACCAGCTGTCTCTCCAATATATGCACTATATTAGGAGAAAAACAATATGTTTGTAAAAGGAATGCCAATGCAAGAGAGTCGGGTTTACTCTATAGTCTTTTCCATTCATGAATTTTAATGTAATCTGTACTAAGTTAGTTTTGCGAATATACCACTGTTTCTAAGTCTGTTATATATAATACGCATTGTTAGGTTTACCTTATGCCTTGTGGTAGTTTTCTTCTAAAATATATATGATGTTGTGATGTAAGACTTGATTCGGGTAATATATGAACAATAGGTTTCGTTCAATAAGATGACGGAGATATAAGCATCATTGTTGAAAAAATCTTCCTCAGTAGGAGAATTCAATATATGAAAATTGGTTTAGGTTTTACAATTCATTGGCATTCAATAGATAATTTTTGGTTTTAATAGGTGTCTTCAATAATTTGATGTTTTTGTTTTGGTTCAGGTCTTACAATTGTGGCTTAATACTACTTTTAAAGCGCATGCTTCATTTAACGTATTGAAAATACGGGTAAAACATTTAACATTTTGAGCTTGGGGTTAAATCCTATCAAACCATGGCTTCATATTTTATATTTGTCAATTTAAATTAATAGGGTGGTTACAAGTAGAAAGTTGTAATTTAAATTTTCCGATTGTGAGAAAGTAGTGTTAAAAGTAGTGTTAAAAGTAGTATTAATCAACAATTGTAAGACTGGAACGAAAATAAAAACATTAAATGATTGAAGAAACCTCTTAAAACCAAAAAATTATCTATTGAACGTCAATCAAGTGTAAGAACTGGAACAATTTTATTGAATTCCCCAATCGAGGAAAATTTTTTCGACGTTAACGATTTATATCTCCATCTTCTTATTGAACAAAAACTATAGTTCATATATTTGTCTGTTGCAATTGATAGGGGGATTAACAATAGAAAGTTGTAATTTAAAATTTTCTGATTATAAGAAACAAAAAAATGTATTCTTGTGATCTTATTTCTAAGCCTTCTATTGGGTCTTGAACACAATATTTAAGTAATGTCTCTGTACAGGTAATTTTGTGTTTGTTTCTTTTACTTCACTTTTATTTTTCATTTCATCAATTTGTTTGTGCTCCATATTTGGGTTTAGCTATGATCATTGCCAATGGGTTCTTAGTGTTTTTTGAAATTTAATTAGTTTCACTTTTTATTATTTTTTTGCTTGATTAATTCTTTATAGAATAGACATCATTATATTACATAATCTTCTATCGTTAGTTATTTTCCTAATTTTTTTTCAACTATAGTAAATTTGTGTAATTTAATCCTATGATAATATAAGACATTTGTATGGATCATCAACTACAGTAGAGGCTGACTATTTCATTGTTTGTTATAGGATTAATGCAGGTTGCAGAATTGTGGCCGAAAGAATTAATGGACAAATATGGGGTCAGAAGAGTTATATGTAATTCCAAAAATAGACTGAGATAGAAATATGGCACACATAAGTTATGTATTCTTTCTCATGTTTCATTATATTAGCATTCAGTTATAACCTTCTAACGGGCTTCTAATTATTGTACTCCCTTGGACTTTAGGAAAATTAAATACCTTACCTGAACTATGCAGTTATTGCAAAAAAAACTTGGACTTTTTAGTGATGTTCTTTAGCAATATTATGCAGACTTTTCTTTTTATACTACCTGGTATCAATTTATTGCTACTTTTAAATGTCCAGGTTCAAGACGAAATCAAGATTAAGAAGATGACTTTGAAGGAATATCATCCACATCGGCTTTATTTGTGGACATTGGTTGATGATTTAGCCAATAATAATTTGACCATGAGCATCAGGCCAGCAGTGTCAAACACAACATTAACAAGCACAACTCCAAAACTTTCCCTATCAAGTAGTCCTAGCAGGAACCCTCCAAAACATGACAAAAGTTACACGAAGGCATAAGAATTATTAGCAAAAAAGAAGGAAAAGAGGAAACTTGAATCAGATTTGGGTGAAGACCAGGCCCAACCGAAGAAGTTGACTTCGTCCTAAGGAGAGGAAAAACACAAGGTGGCCCATAAACATGTTGCTATTTCTCCTAAAAAAATAATTTTTCGATTAAATATAGTTGTTCTTGTTCCACAACTAAGCTGACATGATAATAAGCTAAATTAATGAGTTTAGGGGGTGGTCTTTAGTCAGCCTCTCCTGGAGTTGGTATCTTATATGAATATCTATAAGGTTTATTTTGTTTGGTCACTACTAAACCAATTTTATTTGTTGCATAAGTAGATATATTTTTCCATTGTCTCTTATATGGATTGTGTTAATGTGAATTTAGGATGAATTAATTTCTTTGTTTTACATGTGTGTGTGGATATAGATTTGTTACCTCTTTAGACCAAATTTTATAATTGGCAATGATTGAATGGATTTCAAGTGAATATAAATTGTTTAGTTGGTTTATTATACTTTTTACACATTATATGAACTTGACGGGTTTTATTATTTTTTACATTTGTGGCATGTTTTTTTATCGAGGTATTGTAGATATGGCTTGAACGTATGAAAGTGTATTGATAGTAAATTAGTTGTATTCATAAATTTATTCTAATGTTTCTTCACTTGTTTCGCTGTGCAATGTACAATGATTTTTCATGTGAAATGGTAACATATTGGTTAGAATTCAATATTGTGATTTTTTTTCAAGTTATGATAAGATGAGCAGAATATTGAGACACATGAAGGTAAAATACCCTGGGATGTTTATATCATGAATGTAATGAAAAAGAATTATGGTTCCAAGATACCTTGGTTGGGTGTGTAGCTAAATTCCAAGTTTATTTTTTGGTCATTTTGATTAAATTTATCAGTATTTCATAAATTCATAATAGTTTTAATTTTTGAACTTTGGTTTTTATTTACTGTTGAAATGTGAGTGGACAAGAAGTAAGGGTGACTTCAGACATGCCGGTAAGACATACCATCGTTTGTTCATGTTTATTTTATTTAATTAACAGTGAATTTTAATATTATATAAATATTTTATATATGACATAGTTCTTAAGCGTGCCATGGTCATATAACCTTATAAGATTTTACTTCATAGGGTATGGGTATGTGCATGCCCGTAAGGAAGTTACAATAGTGAAATGCCATGATCGTAAGAATTTAGACTGTTTGAATGTTTCGAAATTATGTACTTATGAATTTTTTGCTATTTTACGATTATGTACTTTCAAAAATTTTGTCATGCCTTCAAACACTAGCATTCTGCTAGAGTGTGTTTATATATATATATATATATATATATATATATATATATATATGTCTCTATGTGTGTGTGTCTGTGTCTGTGTGAAAGTACCTACTCTAGTTATGCTATCGTTGGAGGTTGCGCGTAGTGTGCACTCCACCCTGACATGACTAGCAAGTATTGGGTCAGTTACCCAGGTCATAAGATTGGTGCTAGAGTGTGTTGGAATTCTGCTAGAGTGTTTATATATATATATATATATATATATATATATATATATATATATATATATATATCTCATCACGCTAGTTTATGTGTTATCGATTTGGGATTGTAAGGACACAAATTTCCAATTGAGTCCTTTGTTGTTATGGCTCAATTCCAAACAAAAAAAATTGAGTCATAGGATAGTGTTCTTGTGTATCCTTCAAGCCTATGACAAGTTTGAGTTGAAGATGTTGCGGCCTACTTATCAAGAGAACATCATTATCGAGTTTCAGTGCCACGTTTCACGTCATCAACATCATATTTCAAGTTTACAAAGGTATGAATGTTGTTATATTTTAGTAGGAGACTTGTAAATATTTATAATGGGTGTAATTTTATTTTAAAATGAATTTTAGTTTCAGAAGGTTATTTTAGATCTTTGAATAAAAGTTTTTGGGCTTAAAATGAAATTTGACCATTCTGACATTTCGTTCGAAATTGTCATTCGAACGAGTTTGTCGTTTGAATGAGAATTTCGTTCGAACGAGTTTTCCAACCACTTTTCCCTTTTGTCCACTGGAACTTCTTTAGAAGGTCTTTCGAAAGAGGCTTCGTTCAAACGAAAATCTCGTTCGAACGAGTTTTTTGGCGGGAAATATTTTTGGCAGTTTTTCTCCATGTTCCCACTAACTTTTGACAAAATTAATAGGTACGAGAACCAACATTGGAAAACCAACTTTTGATAACTTCTAAACACTTTCTAAGAGAAAATTTGGAGAGAAAATTTCCCAACATCAAAATTTTATAGTTTTGTGTTTTTGTGAACCCGTGAAATAAATCCTACCAAAAACACATACACCCTACTGTTTAGTTTATCCAAGTTTCTACCTCTACATATTTTCTTGGAGCATTTTGGCACTGGGTTCACTTTTCTACCTAAGAAGAAAAGAGTTTTGGGTTTTCTTCTACATCCCTCAAAAAAGAAGAAGCTTTTGTTTTGTTGCGGCATTGTCACATGGTGAAAGGCACCATGTGTGGTTGATGGTTGCTTGGTCTCGGTTGGTGGACTCTAAGGTTTCGGTGGACTCCGGGATTATTCGCTAAGTAGAGGTTGAAGATCGAAGAAGCGCGTCAAGGCTTGAAGGGAGTCGAGTCAGTTGTGTAAGTACTTTTGTCGAGTCTTTGTAAAATTCATACCATACTTAGTGAATTTGTTAGGCCAGGGCCATCCGAGGTTTTTTCCCGATTTGGGTTTTTCGTCGTACATCACCGTGTTGTGGGATTGTGAATTTATTTTATCTTTTGCAAAAATCACCTAGAATGCATGCTTAGGGAAAAGAGATAAAATTGGGTTTAATTTGCATTCTTGATTAAAATGGCGCATGTTTTAAGTGATTGGGTCGAAATTTAATTGTTACTAGTTCACACCCCTACACTTTCGTTTACCACATATATTTGGAAAAAATTTTGTCATACGAGTGTGAAAATCTTATTCTATTTTGTGTCATGTGTGGTGTTTATACCTTAGTATATATGCGTGTGCGTTAATGATATTTATTATGTACTCATATACATGGTATTTGTTTTTTGTCTTTGCCTTGCTTGCTAGTCCATCTATTCTTCTAATTCATAATTGGTATCTATCTTGTTGCATATTTTGGTTAATATCACATGCTTAGTATCTTATGTATCAAATTGGTATCATTTTTTTTCCGCATCATAGTTATCATCCATTATTCTTGCTTTTATTAGTTATTATCTATTGTTGCCCTTATGCTTTCATGTATTTAACACTTTACGCATCTTCGCTCTACTTGTTTTCCCATATATATATATATATATATATATATATTATGTGAGAAATGAGTATTTTATTAATTCTATCACCTTTGTCTATTCCTGAACAAAAAAGGGGAGAATGATAGGGGAGAAATGGTATATAATCCTATTATAATCATATCTTAGTTTAGGAGAATTCACTTTGGGGAGAGCGTTATCTTCTTAGGTTAATCATAGTTGATAAAGGAGAATTAATTTAAGGGGAATATTTAATTTCATTGCATTTAAATCTTTGGTATGGTATTCCCTATGCGTTTAATGTTTGCTTAAGTGTGCAGGAATTCTATTTAGCGGCAACCTTTCATCGGAAAAGCTATTCATCCTTGGGTTTTGAGTCAAGCTTGTATTTTTTATTTTGGGTGAGAAGTTTTTGAGTCTAGTAGAGCTTAATGGCCCTTTTAGGATTTTGTTTTGATTGTTGTCTCAGAATAGCAAACAGGGGAGATTTGTAAGGACACAAATTTCCAATTGATTCCTTTGTTGTTTTGGCTCAGTTCCGGAAAAAAACATTTGAGTCGTAGGATAGTGTTCTTGTGTATCCTTGAAGCCTATGACAACTTTGAGTTGAAGACGTTGCACCTACTTATCAAGAGAACATCATTGCCAAGTTTCAGTTCCACGGTTCACGTCATCAACATCATAATTCAAGTCTCGAAAGGTATGAATGCTTTTATATATTTGTAGAAGACTTGGAATTTTTTATAACGGGTGTAATTTTATTTTAAAATAAATTTTATTTTCAAAAGGTTATCTTAGATCTTTGAATAAAAAGTTTGTGGGCTTAAAATAAAACTTGACCATTCTGACACTTCGTTCGAACGATTTTGTCATTAGAACGAGAATTTTGTTTGAACGAGTTTGCCAATGACTTTTCCCTTTTGGCAACTGGAACTTCGTTATAAGGTCGTTCGAACGAAAACCTCGTTCGAACGATATTTTTGGAGGGAAATTTTTTTGGCAGTTTTTCTCCATGTTCCCACTTCTTTCTTCCCACTAACTTTTGACAGAATTAATAGGTGCGGGAACCAACATTGGAAAACCAACTTCTAAACACTTTTTGAGAGAAAATTTCCCAACATCAAAAGTTAATATTTTTGTGTTTTTGTGAATCCATGAAATAATCCAACCAAAAGCACATACACCCTACTGTTTAGTTTATCCAAGTTTATACCTCTATATATTTGCTTGGAGCATTTTGGCATCGGGTTCACTTTTCTACCCAAGAAGAAAAGAGTTTTGGGTTTTCTTGTGTAACAACCCAGGTTTTTGAGCAGCTATTTTATATTATTTTTCCTGATGGGCTACTTTTATAAAATAGGGGAAGTTGGAATAAATGTTATCTCCCGTGATATTTGGGGATAATATTTACTATGTTTTGTCTATTTACCGTTATGAGAAGGTAAGTAGCATTATATTGTGTTTTATTGCCTCGTTATATGTTATGCGACGATTATGACTCATATTTAAATTGGAGACTAATTAATGAAATAAAATGAATTTGGAGCATAAAAATAGTTCACGTTATTTAGAATGCCAAAATAGGGGGTGCGGTTGTTTTTAGGATAGTCGAGATAGTCAAAATAAGTGCCAAGTTGTATTTTTGAGTTTTAGGAAGTTTTGGTGGGTTATGACTCAATTATGTGATTACGAGTTATTTTAATGGTGTATTAGCAATTAAAAGAGGGGAAATTTTGTTTTAAACCCAGTTAAGTCCCCCACCCCTTTTATTTTCTCAATCTTGTGTTAGAAGCCAAGAGAGAGAGAGAGAAGAGAGAGTTGGGAGAAATGGAGAAAAAGAGAGAAAAATGGAAGATTTGGGCTGGAATTCGATGCTACCGGAAGAGAATCTGAGACTACAAACTCGAGGCAAGTTTCTTACTTGCTAGATATTGATTTATTGTGATAAATTTCATGTGTAGTTATATTTTGCAGATTTAAACCATTTATGGGGTTTGGGTGTTTTTGGTGTATAACCCTTAAATCCTTGTTTTAATTTGATTTGAGGAGAAAATATAAGTTAGTTGTAGTATAGAAATGATGTAGTTTAATTAATTGTTGTTGATGTTGGACGAAATCAAGAATTTGAGGGTTTTGGTATTTTAGGGTTTAAACAACCCGTAGCCCAAACTGGGCCAATTCGTAGGGCCGAATCAATTCGGCTCCCAAGCGAATCGATCTGGTTTAGGGGTAGGCTACAGGTCTGGGAGACCGAATCGATTCGGGTTAAAGTCGAATCGATTCGAATAGAGACATAAAGTTGGTTTTGCTCACCAAATCGATTCGCGTTTGGGCGAATCGATTCGCAACCAGGGGCGAATCGATTCAGCCCTAGGGCAAATCGATTTGGTTGCCCTATTTTTGTGAGATTTTTCTTAGTTTTATTTTAGAAATTTTCTTTTAGGTCCAAGGTTTAGGGACCTTCCTTTGGGGAGTAATGAGAGTCCTAGAGGGCTGTGTTGGGTAGAAAAATGTCCTAGATTGGTATGAGGTTATTTGGGTTTACCCTAAGGCTAGTTTTGAGAGGTTAATGTCCGAACGATATAGGAAGTTAACCAAGAATTTATAAAAGGTAAAATGAGAATGTTTGGGACTTTTGTGAGTCTATTATTGAGGTATACTCATTTAAATGATTTGGGATATTGTAGTGGACTCTTGGAGATTAGTGTGAGTCTATTGGCACTTCGGGTCTTAGGTCATTAATAAAATATGACTCTAAGAATAAGAAATGTATATTTTAGAATTTGGTACTGAATGGATAATTGTAAATGGTTTATGTAAATAAATAAATGGATGTTTTCAAACGGAAAGAAAAATGATTTTCATGAATGTTAATTTATGGATACACACCTCTCTAAATCGCTATCATAAGGGAAGTTCGCACGTGTGGTGAAGCCCCATGGCTAATGAATGTAGGGTGGATATATCCCTAGGCCATATGACCGGTTATTGTATATTTGTTTTGCTCTAGTGAGATAATTCTAGGTGTGTTTATGACTCACTCGCAGGGGTATGGCCGCTTACCGACGTTTCGGTATGATCCCAGGTTGTCTTGTTTGATAGGCCCTGGAAGATGATAGCCATTTAGGGGCGCGTCCCGTGGGGAAACTCGGAGGGACAGTCTTAGAATCGTTATATGTATATGAATATAACTATTCTTAATGATGTGGGACATTATGTGACACCCCACCTAATTAAATACCGGGCGATCACTCCTTTATTAAATTAAAATCAAGGGGAACAGTTAGTTCATTCTTAGCATCACTGTCGTAAAAATAACTTTTTCCAAATTAACACCCTAATTAATTAAGCTAAGTGTCAAAACCATTTTTTCAACATTTCTGACCAATTTTATTTTAAAAAGAAAAATTATTTATTTAATTAGTAACAACATTTCCAACAAGTAAATCATTCAACAATTAACCTGGAACATAATCCAATTACTTTAAACATTCAACATCCAAAATCCCAACATTAAAACTTAATGTAAATCACACATGCTGAATAAATCCCAAAGTAACAGTACTAGAAATAACTGAAATATAAATGTCCCAACAAAACAGATAAATAGTGGAAAGGGCAACACATGCCCCAATAACTGAGAATCATAGGAGTAGAATCAAGTAAATGAAATCGTCTAAGCAAGTGGCCTGCAACTCCCACCTAAGCTGCAGCACGTTCCTTCCAAGGGATCCTAAGCAAGACGCCCCCGTGGCTGGGCACCTGTAGTACATACATATATATACAAAAGAGAGAGAGAGAGAGAAACGGGTCAGAGCCCGATAGTGTATATGATTTAAAAATTGTTTAGCAAGTATTTAAATTGATACAGGCCAATGGAACAACATATTAGTGCGACACTCTCTTGAGAATTTCTCACCCCTCTTCTAATGTGCACACCTATCGCACTAACCTTCCCAGTGATATAACTCATCATATATCACGCTATCCTTTCTCAATAGTTTAACTTATCTTAGATTATTCGCAGGATTCAAAATTTAACGATTCAATTGTTTGAAAATAATATTTCAATTAGTAACCAAAGTTCTCATTTTATCTTTATTAATCAATAAAGTTTTCCAGTGTCACATTATACTATCTCAAAACAAGTATTTACAATTTGAGTCATCAACCATGTCCCACATATCAAATCACAGTAGGCAGTTCCAGATTTCAGAATTTCATATATATTAACCACTCGTAAAATACATATATATATATATATATATATATATATATATATATATATATATATATATATATATATATATATATATATATATATATATATATAACAGCACCCCAAAATAAAACTATGGTGCGGGCATACTCTACTATCCAATCCCCGTATCACTCGTACTAAGGTGATACAAATTCGGAATCACTCTCGAACTGTATTGACACATACTCAAACAATATTGAGGCGAAGCATAGATTCCAAGTCTCTAAGAGGAAATCACATACCCGCATCTCTTAAGACCGTACGAACTATCACTGCGATAGCCTGTACTAAGGATACCTACACATAAACAATATGAGGCGAAGCATAGATTCCAAGTCTCTAAGAGGAAATCACATACCCGCATCTCTTAGGACCGTACGAACTATCATTCCGATAGCCTGTACCAAGGATATCTATCTTCTAGGGTACGAGTCAATATCCCCCATAAGGCAACACAGGATAAGATCGTCCCAGCGCGGCAACCTCAGGGATAGCAAGTAGCGTGGACATGATTTTCACACATAGATAGTATATGAATACACAATCATATAACTATACTAATATTACCATATCAATACTGGGTATATTCTCAATTCCCATAATTTTGACATTTGTATTTATTTCTCATTATTTAGTTATCACGTATAACCATTCACATCTTTACTTTAATTTGAGGAACTTTTCACTTACTACTTAACGCTCATGGATTCTATCCTCCCAAGTATAAAATTCAGTAGGTATACACATTTGTCCCAAAGTAACTCTCTTACGTGTCTCTCTCTTTAAATCATAAATTCATCGACCCTTATGTAATTATCCCAAAATACAATCTTTGCCTGACATCAAGGGTCCCAAAATCTATTCACACGTCCTACTGGTCTTTCCTATCTCTCAAAACATTTTATTAAGGATGCCCAAGAATTATCTCACAATAAATTTAATTTAACTCATTTAAAAGAAAATACGAGTCTGCCAGGAGGGGTCGATCGATCGAGGTCCGGGGCTCGATCGATCGAAGCTCTGGGCTCGATCGATCGATCAAGCAGGTATTGCAATTTCTGCAGAATTGCAGTTACGGGTTCTAACACATTTCTTCATCCAAATCCATATTTTTCAATCCCAAACGTCTCAAAAATTGTACTACCAACATTATATCATCCTACTAGGTATTTCCAATGTGAAGCATGAGGAATTCTATCATTATACATGGATTAACCAACCAAAAATTATTATAATTATCAAGAACCCTAGAATTCTCTTAAACATGGTTCTAACAAGTATTTCCAGAAATTTCCTTCTTGTAAACCTCGTAATTTCGTGGGTAATTCCTCTACATGGCAAGGGTTTCCAGAATTATCAATTTATTCATCACTACATGGAATTTCCTAACTCATATCTTAGGTTTCTTCCATAAAAACTCATTCTAATTACTCCTACACTAATATGAAAGATGCACCAACAAAATAAGAAAGATAAACACTTGCCTGAGAGTTTTGATATTCTAATTTGCAGATGATTTTGGTGTGGTTGCGTAGCCCGTCGCGCGATCTACGCGTTGGTGGTGGTGGCGGTGCAAACGGATGGCTTTTGGGCCTTGGATTGCCTTGGAAGCTCTCTCCTTCCCTCTCCTATGGCCATCACTTGTCTTTAGTTGTTCTAACCCTAGAAGACAACCTTAGACATCTGATATAACCCTTAGAATTTCGTGGGTTTAATTACCCAAAATTGTGAAATGTCCAAAACGCCCTCCCGGGGTATTAATTAAGCCTAAAAATGCTCCGAGACCCAAACTAAATCTCCAGGTACACTTTTCTGACTATCTCGATCCTTCCGGACGCGTTGGTGCACTCAAAACGACCATACGAACGACTTATAAAATATTCACTTTTATTAATCAACATTTATTCCCGACGCGACACAGGCGCGTCCCGACTTAAATTTCCATAATTGCCATTTTATTTACGCGTGATAATATTATAAAAATAAATCTCATATATTACTATAATCATCCAGTAATATTCAACAAATATTATATTTCCAATAATTACTAACTCTCGTCACGCTAGTAAATATTTAAAACAACATTTCGGATAACAATTAAATTAACTTATCTCAATTAAATTTAATAAATCCTTAAATTTAAAAACCATGAAAATACGAGGTATTACATACTTCCCCCCTAATAACGGAATTTCGTCCCGAAATTCGGGAAATAAGGCCTACCAGGTAGCACAATTCTGGATATCCTTGTCAGTACGCAAACTATCTACATAGTACGGCGCTCAATCACTATAGCTTTTTCCTCACAACAACATTGTTTTACATTCTCATTGGAGACACTTCACATTGTGCTCCCACCTGACAACATTTGCATAGGTCACGCCTATACGTTATGATTTCCTTATCTCACTATCATTAGGAGGCCGCACCTCACTACATGACAAACTACTCGTATTTATTCATACACAAAAATCCCATTCTGAGAAGATCATACGAACATTTGACCACTCCTGACTACCTAAAACAGCTGTGGAATTCCACCATAGATATCGGATATTTTCTCGACCGATCAAAAATTCTGATTATCTACTCTCTTCTAAACATACGGAAGGGGAGTAGTTGAGGTTCTTCCATAGAAAAACCTTAATAAGTACCTCGAACGCTACTAATAGGTACGAGTGCTTCTACAGAGCATACTTGAAATCATTGTACCAAGATTCCAAAATTTCCTTCACGTGGCTACACTAATCTTTAATCACCATGCGCTTATTCCCTGGCTAAGGGTGATACATCCTACTCGAAACGAAACCTTATCTCCGCCAGTTCTTGAAATTCCATATTAAAGGTGGGATTTACAAATCTCATCCCGATTTAGGAATTAATACGGCACCAGACCATGCACTGGCGTGATCCTTCCTTTCAAAGGAAGTCTGGGGCTCACTAGTTGACATTGCCTTGATCTTGTTCTGAGGGTGGTAAGCCATCCAAGAACTTTACCGGCTTTACCGACATCTTCCCACTTTAGGAATTGTCGATAAACACAAAATTCTCTGGTCGCTTTTCCTCTTCCAGCCGAACCCTATCCATGGGCGGTGCGTTTTGGGACTACTTACTACGTCCCGCTAAACATCGATCTTTCCTTGAATCGTCTCACGTTAGTGACACGTAACATTCCCTTTTCTTCCTTGGTGTATGCCGAAAGTTCCGACCCGTGCTCTTTTCCTCCACGAAGTGCACTTCTGAATCCTTTACACCATACTAACATCATCACTCTTTACACCATACTTTCTAAAATTTCTACTCTATTCAAGGGATACCCTTTCTTAAATGGCCTCCAACAGCCTTCCCGTCAAATTAGGTTGTGCTATTTTAATTGCACACTTACGTATGGATTATCGCCCCTCATGTGGAGTTTAATCCACTCTATCACTTCCACTTCATTCTGTTAGCCCCACAAACACATTTTTTTTTCCACATGTCCCTTGCCACGCCCCTTCATCTCGGACGAGTTTTAACATTAGTTAACCAGGATGTCGACAAACCCTATCAATCGTGCATGATAGCGTAAGCATCACATAGGCTCCATACTAATAAACAAATTATTTGTCTTCCCTGGTGCTTGCAGCGTGATTACAACACTTTAATCAGCCTAAAAATTTAAAAATTTAAATCTTCCTTATTATCATTCCGCCCCCTTAACTCGTGGTGACCAAGCAAAACTTTCAATGCTATTTTACCACACAACCGGCTCCACTGGCTTTAAATCAAAATTTAACTTCCCACTTAAAGGTATAATTACTTGACCCCCTTTCGATTGGGGTTCCGAACTCATGGAATAGTGACCAAACGTCTCCCTGTTTCCATCCTCACACTAAGTTTCATGCGTGGGATGTCTCGCAAAGCGAAATCCAAACAAGGAACCCTCCCGATACACTACTGCCTAGTATTGTCAGTTATCGAGATCCGTTAGGTCTTCCGTCCATAGCATTTACCATTTTATTCCGTCTCTTGACAGAAAAGTTATAATTTCTCCCGTAATTATGCTTAACAAAGAACGTTTCACTACTTGCACTATTGTTCAGTATAGGTTGGTGGTAATATCATTCCATAAACCTCGAATACATATAATCGGAATTCTCAAAATTCCTTTCCCTAATAATAGGGGTATAAATATTAACTCCCACATCTCTAAAGGATAAATATAACAATGCACTCTTCCTATCACTAAGTCCGGAGTGCTAAACATAATACCGAGTCAAGTCTTTTCGCTCAACGGTAAATCCCGGTACATACTGAATCATACTGACAAAGTCTATACATACATTGGTATCGAATTTCTCGAGCCCACTATCTCCTCCGAAGTTTCTAGGATAGATAATATAGGTGTGAGTCCAACCTTCTTACAGGTAAAGCTCGCCACAACAAAACATGCTGCACTAATGCAACTACTCCGATAGCCTTGTAATAAATGTCCACTATTGTACTAACCATTTCTATAACGTTTTAACAAAGATAATATCATACTCGTGTATCGCATTACTACAACGAGTAACCTCAATAAAGTATGAAACACTGTTAATATACTCATTCATCCTCCGCGGATAGCACTAAAGAAAAATCCCGCTACACTAGGGAAAAATATTCACATAATGGTAACATTTATAATTATATGCATTAAGCTCGTCCCACATGCTAATCTAGCAATGAACAAAATATGGTGACTCGCTTGTGTCACACAAACACGCCGCATTCTCTAAGGATACAACTTATACTTCCATCCAGGCAATCGTCTTGACTGCACAAATGGTTTTCGAACGTAACACGTCTGCCCAATCCAAAACAAAATTATTTTAATAGTTGCCTTACTAGGCACCGTATTCCTGTCCTTTTTCTCATTTTGGAACATAGTATCATGAGCGATCTCACTCCGCACAAAATACCTCAACACATAATCCACTTACCATTTGAAATACATTCGAAAGCTCACGAACTTCTGGAATAGAATTTAGGAGAATTATAATTTCTTTAGAGGTATCCTCCTTTATATAAATAAAATATAGGTGAAAGATCCCCCTTCTGGGCGAGGTATTACTACTCAAGCATTTCTTGCCCCAAAATGGTAAAGACATTACTCTCACCAAAGCAATCTATCATGGCTCTATAAGCTGCGAGCCAATCCATACTAATAATATTGCGTTTTCATGCATATTTAATACTAACATGTTTGCTGGTAATATTAAGCTACCAACCTCTACTCCCACTCCCCGGCATGTAAAGAAACTAAGCGACCCACTCCCCAGTGGTGAGGCTACACACGTCACTGTACCCTCTGCTTTGGCTAACAACCCTAAGGTCTTCGCAAAATGTATAGCTATAAAACAATGCGTCGCCCCAGTATCAAATAAAACTCGATCCATAGTACCATGGATAGGAAACATACCTCTTTTCTCGGTTGGGGCCTGAGATGCTGCTATCTGGTGGACGTTACAGACACGTCTATACTGTAACTGCCTCTGCTGAACTGAGGCTATTGGAAAGGGTGGTGGAGTTGACTTCTGGGTTTTATTACTATCACCTTCCTGCCCTGGGGCCCTATTCTTCTCGGGCTTATGGCCATTTCTGCCACATTGGAAGCACCTTCCTCGAAACTTCTTCACTTCACTACGCTCTTTACTAGTCTCTCTTTTTCCCTGGTCTTGTTGGCCTTGGTGGGAAATTTGCGGGAAAACTATGTCAGGTTGAGGACAATCCCTCCACTTGTGACCCGTCTTTACACATATATAGCAGAGTCCTGAAAGTTCTCACTGGTTGATTTGAAGTTCCTTTTTAGACTGATATGGACAAGTTTGACGTTCATGACCGTCAATTCCACCTCTGAAACACTCCTTCGTGACTTCACTCGGACCCTGGCTTTGTTGACCCTGACGCCTTTGGGTTTCCCCGCACAATTTGTTACCTTCGTGACTTTTACGGGCCTGAGGAGCTTGTTGTTGCGATTTTTTTGTGTCTTCACACACTTGTTATTTCCAATCATGATAGACTGACTGTACTCTCTAGATCTTTTGCCCCCATGAGTTGTGTGATGCGTTCTTGATACTGCAAGACCGCAGTGGTAACTGCCTGTGCCACAATACCTGCTAATTCGACAGTTGATATTCTCTCTGGAGATACCTGAGGTGTGAGTCGATCTTCCTCATTGACTCCCCTAACCGTTTTAGCTAGTTCTTCTTGACGTTCCATCTGAAAATTTAAATAAATTTGGATGAGTTCACCATTCATATAAACAAATCGCAGAATCACGAGTTCCCAATGTATAGAGATGAACACAACATTCCTAATATTAGGGCTCTATATCAACACAATAGTAGAACCTGATGCTCTGATACCACCTGTGATACCCCGCCTAATTAAATACTGGGCGATCACTCCTTTATTAAATTAAAATCAAGGTGAACAGTTGGTTCATTCTTAGCATCACTGTCGTAAAAATAACTTTTTCCAAATTAACACCCTAATTAATTAAGCTAAGTGTCAAAACCATTTTTTCAACATTTCTGACCAATTTTATTTTAAAAAGAAAAATTATTTATTTAATTAGTAACAACAATTTCAATAAGTAAATCATACAACAATTAACCTGAAACATAATCCAATTACTTTAAACATTCAACATCCAAAATCCCAACATTAAAACTTAATCTAAATTACACATGCTGAATAAATCCCAAAGTAACAGTACTAGAAATAACTGAAATATAAATGTCCCAACAAAACAGATAAATAGTGGAAAGGGCGACACATGCCCCAATAACTGAGAATCATAGGAGTAGAATAAAGTAAATGAAATCGTCTAAGAAAGTTGCCTGCAAATCCCACCTAAGCTGCAGCACGTTCGTTCCAAGGGATCCTAAGCAAGACGCCCATGTGGCTGGGCACCTGTAGTACATACATAGATATACAAAAGAGAGAGAGAGAGAGAAACGGGTCAGAGCCCGATAGTGTATATGATTTAAAAATTGTTTAGCAAGTATTTAAATTGATACAGGCCAATGCAACAACATATTAGTGCGACACTCTCTTGAGAATTTCACACCTCTCTTCTAATGTGCACACCTATCGCACTAACATTCCCAGTGATCTAACTCATCATATATCACGCTATCCTTTCTCAATAGTTTAACTTATCTTAGATTATTCGCAGGATTCAAAATTTAACGATTCAATTGTTTGAAAATAATATTTCAATTAGTAACCAAAGTTCTCATTTTATCTTTATTAATTAATAAAGTTTTCCAGTGTCACATTATACTATCTCAAAACAAGTATTTACAATTTGAGCCATCAACCATGTCCCACATATCAAATCACAGTAGGCAGTTCCAGATTTCAGAATTTCATATATATTAACCACTCATAATATATATATATATATATATATATATATATATATATATATATATATATATATATATATATATATATAACAGCACCCCAAAATAAAACTATGGTGCGGGCATACTCTACTATCCAATCCCCGTATCACTCGTACTAAGGTGATACAAATTCGGAATCACTCTCGAACTGTATTAACACATACTCAAACAATATTGAGGCGAAGCATAGATTCCAAGTCTCTAAGAGGATGGCATATGTCTGCGTCTCTTAGGACCCTCCGAACTATCACTGCGATAGCCTGTACCAAGGATACCTACACACAAACAATATGAGGCGAAGCATAGATTACAAGTCTCTAAGATGAAAGCACATACCCGCATCTCTTAGGACCGTCCGAACTATCATTCCGATAGCCTGTACTAAGGATATCTATCTTCTAGGGTACGAGTCAATATCCCCCATAAGGCAACACAGGATAAGATCGTCCCAGCGCGGCAACCTCAGGGATAGCAAGTAGCGTGGACATGATTTTCACACATAGATAGTATATGCATACACAATCATATAACTATACTAATATTACCATATCAATAATGGGTATATTCTCAATTCCCATAATTTCGACATTTGTATTTATTTCTCATTATTTAGTTATCACGTATAACCATTCACATCTTTACTTTACTTTGAGGAACTTTTTCACTTACTACATAATGCTCATGGATTCTATCCTCCCAAGTATAAAATTCAGTAGGTATACACATTTGTCCCAAAGTAACTCTCTTACGTGTCTCTCTCTTTAAATCATAAATTCACCGACCCTTATGTAATTATCCCAAAATACAATCTTTGCCCGACATCAAGGGGCCCAAAATCTATTCACACG
This sequence comes from Sambucus nigra, assembly GCA_949130495.1. Taxonomy (NCBI): domain Eukaryota; kingdom Viridiplantae; phylum Streptophyta; class Magnoliopsida; order Dipsacales; family Adoxaceae; genus Sambucus; species Sambucus nigra. The sequence continues at coordinate 265,001,625 of OX422213.1, read as the reverse complement.
TCCTACTGGTCTTTCCTATCTCTCAAAACATTTTATTAAGGATGCCCAAGAATTATCTCACAATAAATTTAATTTAACTCATTTAAAAGGAAATAGGAGTCTGCCAGGAGAGGTCGATCGATCGAGGTCTGGGGCTCGATCGATCGAACCTTCGATCGATCGAAGCTCTGGGCTCGATCGATCGATCAAGCAGGTATTGCGATTTCTGCAGAATTGCAGTTACGGGTTCTAACATATTTCTTCATCCAAATCCATATTTTTCAATCCCAAACATCTCAAAAATTGTGCTACCAACATTATATCATCCTACTAGGTATTTCCAATGTGAAGCATGAGGAATTCTATCATTATACATGGATTAACCAACCAAAAATTATTATAATTATTAAGAACCCTAGAATTCTCTTAAACATGGTTCTAACAAGTATTTTCAGAAATTTCCTTCTTGTAAACCTCATAATTTCGTGGGTAATTCCTCTACATGGCAAGGGTTTCCAGAATTATCAATTTATTCATCATTACATGTAATTTCCTAACTCATATCTTAGGTTTATTCCATAAAAACTCATTATAATTACTCCTACACTAATATGAATGATGCACAAAGGAAATAATCAAGATAAACACTTGCCTGGGAGTTTTGGTGTTCTGATTTGCAGATGATTTTGGTGTGGTTGCGTAGCCCGTCGCGCGATCTACGCGTTGGTGGTAGTGGCGGTGCAAACGGATGGCTTTTGGGCCTTGGAAGCTCTCTCCTTCCCTCTCCTATGGCCGTCACTTGTCTTTGGTTGTTCTAACCCTAGAAGACAACCTTAGACATCTGATATAACCCTTAGAATTTCATGGGTTTAATTACCCAAAATTGTGAAATGTCCAAAACGCCCTCCCGGGGTACTAATTAAGCCTAAAAACGCCCAAGACCCAAACTAAATCTCCGGGTACACTTTTATGACTATCTCGATCCTTCCGGACGCGTTGGCTCACTCACAACGACCATACGAATGACTTATAAAATATTCACTTTTATTAATCAACATTTATTCCCGACGCGACACAGGCGCGTCCCGACTTAAATTTCGATAATTGCCATTTTATTCACGCGTGATAATATTATATAAATAAAACTCATATATTACTATACTCATCCAGTAATATTCAACAAATATTATATTTCCAATAATTACTAACTCTCGTCACGCTAGTAAATATTTAAAACAACATTTCGGATAACAATTAAATTTATTTATCTCAATTAAATTTAATAAATCCTTAAATTTAAAAGCCATGACAAATATCCTACACATTATTGATGTTAAAGAATTTTATGATAATAAAATGGCTTTACTTACATTTCCCGGATGGATGAAGGGAAATGGGGAATTCAAATACATTTTTCGGATGGAAGAAGGAAAATGGGAAGATATTAAATGAAAGAAAAGCATTTTTATGTTAATAAAACTTGCTTTACATATATTTTTCATGGATTGAAGAAAGGAAATAAAATTGGTAAAGAAATTTTGATATGATAATTGATTTGGTAAACATTTGATAAAATGAATTTACCATTTATGTATAATCCTAAAGAAAGAAATAGGAACTGTGCCTTTTGATGGTGAATGGATTTATTTGTGTCTCCTTGAGTAGCTGTAGATGAGACCTCCCATATATATATATATATATATATATATATATATATTGATTACGTGTTGAGGGTCTAATGGATCTCAATGTTCAACCTTGCCCAGTAGTAGTGTATCGGGGGGTTTTTTGTTTGGATTTTGCTTCGCGAGACACCCAATGCACGAATAGGGCATAGTGTTGAGATTGGGGGGGAAGTTAGACCTTAGTACTTGGGTTAACTAGAGCATTCTCGTTGATATTGCGCTAGGTTGTGCTTTTAGAACGAGAGGTGAGAAAATTTATATTATATTGTGAGAGAATTACGCACTTAAATGTCATGCATTTTAGTCACATGGTAATCAAATCAAACCGGGCCCTGACCCCTCTATATTTCTTGGTTTTGCATGCAACTCTTTGTCCGTTCAGGTGATCTACCACAAGGACACCCGTATTGACTTTCCATTCAAGTTGTCATGGACCTATAGCATATTACGAATGTTGTAGGATATTTGTCATAGACGCTTCTTTCCAATGTACTCTAGTTATGTTCAGTTATATATTCGGGTGTATTGCCCATGATTTTTATTCATTTATTATATTGTAATAATTGAATTGTAATACTCGGTGTAACTATATGTATTGGTCTGTTAACCGACAGCTTATTCGGTTATTATTTATTATATTTTCATTCTTTCATCCGTTGATTTTTTTTTTGGTGTCCACCATTTTTACAAATTGGATTGTCTAAGTGTTTCTCTTTTACTTACAAAATTTTAAATTTGACAGTCCGCTTTCTAAAATGTTTCGTGGTTATCTCGTACTATTTTTTTTAATCGATAGTGATGATGAGAATGGACCATCTATGATTCCTGTGATTATTAGAGTATTGGGCTAGCCATCTATTATTTTCGTAGGCGGATTGTCACATCTTATACACCCCTCAAAGAAGAAGAAGCTTTTGTTTTGCAATGGCATTCTCACATGGAGAAAGGCACCATGTGTGGTTGATGGTTGCTTGGTCTCGATTGGTGGACTCCAAGGTTCCGGTGGACTCCGGGATTATTCGTTAGGTGGAGGTTGAAGATCAAAGGAGCGCGTCAAGGCTTGAAGGGAGTCGAGTCAGTTGTGTAAGTCCTCTTGTCGAGTTTTTGTAAAATTTATACCATACTTAGTGAATTTGTTAGGCCAGGGCCGTCCGAGATTTTTTTTCGATTTAGGTTTTTCCTCGTACATCGTTGTGTTGTGGGATTTTGAATTTATTTTATCTTTTGCAAAAACCACCTAGAATGCATGCTTAGTGTAAAAAGATAAAATTGGGTTTAATTTGAATTCTTGATTAAAATGGTGCATGTTTAATAATTTGGGTAATGTTTAACTTAATTTAATTCAAGTCTAAATAATTTAATTTGATAAAATATGGGTTGGACTATGTAGAAAAAATGAATTAATCAAGTTAGGCAAATTTTTGGATTTAGTGTTAAATTAATTTCTTTTTGTTTAAGTGAAATGTTATGTTGGGCTATCTTAATCTCACTTTTAGTTTAGTTTAATTTTAATTTGAAAGAAATTAAAATTTGTTGTAAGTTGTTTATGTGTTTGAACCATATTTATTCCACATTTAAAAGGAAATTAATTTCAAAAGAAGTTTAAAATTGGGGGGTCTACGTGTTTCAGGGATGGGTGACGAAATTCAGACCCGGTATAAACGGAGTGGTATGTGATGTCCTGGAGCCTGATAGAATACTAGGGAATGCATCCGGGAGGACAGCTCATGGATGCAATGTATACACATTTATAAGAGTGTTATATGTCTATGTGAACTTAATGAATGTGTGAATGTTGAATTATAACTAGTGCACATTTATGTGATTATATAACGGTCCGATATGATTGAGAGTTACGATTATATTTCCTATGTGGTAGCTAAGAGATAAACAAAGTAAAATAAATTATGTGTAGCATAATTTGTCTAGATGTTTAGTGCATTGCATTGTGTTATAATTGACTAGACTAGTTAGCCGAGGTAGCATTACTAAGGAATTAAAATACATACGTTAGGTGCGCACTATTGATGAGGGGCGACGTTAATCTCATGTGTGTCAAACACCATATGAACATGAATATTTCTTCTATATACTCATTATTGCATTTTTAATACTTGAAAAGGTTTTTAAAATTATTTTGGGCACTAACCCGTACAAAAAATCTTTCTCAAAACCTTTTAGGTGGTCAGCCACAGGGATGCCAAGGGTAGCTGTTCTTCCAATTCGACGATGATACAGTAGTTGTGTCTTCCTACAGGGTTCCCATATATGATTCTATTCATTCCACATATATGGGATGTTACTTTATTATTTCATTTAGGGCATGTTTCCACAGTCAGATAATTTTCACTTTCAGACTTTGTGATTTTATCTCATTATTTAGTCGGGTGATTATATGTGGATTTTACTAAGAGTTATTTGCTTATTGTATTTATTTATGCCATTAGCACTTGTTATTGTTTCATTGCGGCAGTGTTTATATTTATGATTGAATGTTTAATTATGCAGGATAATAAGTTTTAAAAAAATTTAACATCGGGCTTAATAGGTTATTAGTAATTAAATTATTTTTCAACTGTGATGCTAAGAATGAACCAAATTTAGATTCATGTTTTATTTTAGTAGATGATTGGCCCCCCATTGTTAGAATAAACAGGGTGTCACAACTGGTTAGTTTGTAGGAAGTGTATGACCATGATGAAGAATGTCATATGGTCAATGGTGGGCTTAGTTTAGGCGATATATTTTAGGGCGTGTGATTGTGTGCCAGAGGGGTGGCTGTTTGGGATTGATAGTGTGTTCTAAACTCCATTTTGTGATGAATGGGGACTATTAGGGTGGATAATTTTTATTTGGAATGGGAGTTTATAACAAGGCATTAGTGCTAGGGTTAGGATGATATGGTAGGGTTTATTGGTGACATTTGGATTTGGAGGCACAAGGATCCCGACATCAATGAGGTCTTAGATGGAAAACCTCAGGGACTAATAGTTATCAATAATGTTCTTGGGTCCTTAATGCAACTCTCATTGGGAGTAGGCCTACTAGTTCTTATATAGGAATATAGGGGTGGCTGAAGGTTGACAGGTCTCAAAAGACCATCCATTTTTAACGTGGCGTATAGTCAGCTGAGTGGAGCCTGAAGATTTATCATTTGTCTCATTCAGGATCCGAACTCTTCTGGAGGAGGCATAACTGGGTAGTTTTGGGGAGGGGGTCCTAATTGAAAAGGCTTAATGGTATATACCATAATTTAGGAAGTATTGGTAACTGGGTATGGTTTCTATTTTGGAATGACCAAGAAAGTACTGATGTGAAATGTATAAGATCCAAATGAGTTCAAACTAGAGAAAATTGGTTTGCAACTGGACAAGGCTACCCAGTAGATTTGGTGGTCTCAACATCCATACTCTAATTAATCTTGCACCCTATGTGGTTGACTTCTTTGAAGTGGGGGATCCAAGTGAGCCCGAGTTCAATATGTACTTCCTTCTAGAGGTTCCTAAGAAGGATGTTTATCTAATCCTTTTCCATGGGCAGTTGACCATCTGATCGATTTTCTCCCTCCAGTGAGTGATGAAAGTACCAACTGTATCACCGTTCTCTCGTTTCAACATATTTAAGTCTTTATGGGTGGTGCCACATTCCTCTGTATATTCAAACTTCTTTATGAATACATGACATACATCATCCCAAGTTTTCGTGGTTCCGTCACATTTCATCCCCATATACAAGTTAAGGGATTCTCTGGATAAAATGGAGGAGAACATGCTTTCCATAAGTCATAGGAATATGTTTCAGGCCTGCATCTGAAAGTCGTAGTCGAACAAGTGAGAGGTTGGGGAGACCAGTACTTTGTAGGTTTTTAAGACTAGCATCTTGAATTATTTTGTCAACATGGATTCATGATATAAGTCCGTCTTCTTGATGTTCTTAATCTCATCGGTAGTTTGTATCTTGCTGATGGCTTCCTGAATGAGATGCAGTTCATATTGGACCTACGTTTTCTCCTGATTTGGAGGTAGGGTAACAACTTCTTTGATTGGTGGGGAAGATACATATTTGTCTTGTGAAAGGACTTAAAAGGAGTGTGTAGGTACTCGGGTAATACTAGTAGGGTTCAAAGTATCCATGTTGAGATGGTACATGGAAATGAGGGGCACCAGTTTTAGAAGGGGGAGTTTGTCCTAAGACATGTGCAAGTAGATCCTGGGGGTTTGATGGTAATGTTTCAATAGCCATCGTAGGTGGTGTTCCAATGTTAGGGATGGGGGGAGCTTGTTGATGAAAACTAATAGGCCACACAAAGTGTGAACTCGGTCCTCTAGGGTAAGAACTTAATGTGATCTCTCTGTTGATTGTAGCAATTAAAGAAAAAGTCGAGGCACTTTCATTTAGATTTTTCTGAATAGATATACTGGCAAAAGGAAAATACATAGGAGAATAAGGACTCACATATGCATGATGTTTACTGATGCAACTCTATTATCTATATTTAACCCTATGAGGACGGTATATTGTCTTTTGTATTTTTTTGGTAGAATATTCTGAGGGGAAGAAATGAATAGAGTCCCGTTATATTCGTACAGGAGAAACGACATATGAAAATGTAGATTTTATATAGGCTTTATATTGGATATTTTCCACGCCAAAACATTTATGTCAATGAAGTTTCATCGACTAGTTCCGTATGAGTGAGGGGAATTTTTTTTATATCTAGGATTGAACTTTTGAAGACCTTGGAAATCGTTGTCGTAACTCTCGAAAGTTTTCTTGCAATCAAGTTGACATGAAGATCAATATTACAGACATATCCTTTTCGAGGTTAATTGTGAGTGAGCTTTGGCTAAATACACATGAACTAAAATCAATTTTCCTAAAACGTGTGAGGATGTATTTTGAGGAATAAGTATTTTTGTTAAAATGTTTTGATTTAGTCTGGGGGAATATCTTTGAAATAAAGTTTTTTTTTTTAAAAATGGTTTGGAGGAAGTTTTTATCCTCACCATCCGCATGTCTTATTTTTGTGTTCATGTGTGTAAAGGTATTCACAAGCTCACATTTTGTGACGATGCATACGGCTTGGATGAGATGGATAAATTGACTTCTGTAGTGCGAACAAGTAAATAAAATCGTGTGCACGGTGCCATCAAAACTCTGAATAATGTATAAATACTTGTCATTTCTCTTCCATAAGGGTGATCTAAATTTTATGCAACTGATATACATTTTTAAATGACTTCTGAGGGTTGAGAGCCTTCCATTTTCCATATATCATAAAATTTCACTTGTTCCTCATATTTTTCTTAATTTCTTAGATCTTATCGTCGATCAACCTAAATCGCAAGTGAACCTTTTAAGGGAACAATACTATCCTAATTTTTTGCACATACCTATTTTTAATTTCTATTATCAAGGAATCCACAATCTAAAATTGGAGGTGCTTTGGTTCATTAGAGGAACTGGAGCCGGGTGTGAATCCAAGGAGAATATTGGAGTTTCTCATTCACTCCGCGGAGCTCAAAATTTATTTTTATTCAACTATGGGGGAAGTTTGAATTTCATAGGTAACTACTCGCGAGTGAATGAGATTTATCTTCTTACTTTGAATAAAACTCTTTTTAAGTAGAAATAGAAATTAGAGGGCATTTGAGGTGGGGGGTTTTCCTCATTAAATAGGTCTTGTGGTGTGTTTGTACTGGTTTGTATTGATTCTAAATCAATAGATCATACTCTTCACTTTTTTATGTTTAGGTGTCTCGTGTTTGATTGAATTTTATTTAGATGTGGTTATTTGGTCATACTATATTTAATTAGATAACTTTTGTGTGTGCTTTTAACAAGCCATTTTGTTTACTTGAATTCTATAAATTTGAAATGTGTATGAAAGTTTTAGAGATTTAAAATTTGGGCACACTGTCTTAATAAAACTATTCACCCCTAGGTTGTGTTTTAGACATTCATACATTATTCTGAACTGATATTGAACCTTTGACGCTCATTTGTGTTCCATCAACATGCTAGAGTAAGACCCTTACTTGTGTGATTGCTTAATCATGCCTATTTGCTTTGTTTCATAGATTTGTCAAAATGTATAAATTTGGTGTTATAATGGATAACTTGGACACATCATCACACACATCATATGATAGGAACACTTCACTTGAATCTAGTGAGGCTAGTTACGAGGGTAGTCAAAATGATAACAATGAAAGTGGTGAAAATAATTGAGTGAATTAAATCATCCCTACAACAAATTGTTTCATTGCATAAATTAAAAAAGTTAAACATCAAATTAAGAAACAAGATAAAGGTTTTGGAAGAGGAAATATTATCTTTGAAAGATAAAGATGAGATGGTTTTACAACTTAAATGTGAATTAAAAAGAGTCAACGAAGAAAACTTATCCTTTAAAAGTGAAAGAGAATTTCCTTAAAATGAATAGTAAACTTCAAACAGAACGAAAAATGTTTGAAATCAAAGAATATGAGTATATAAAGGAAATTATATCTCTTAAGAGTGAATTGGTAAAAGTCAAACTTGATTTGGAAAATTGCTTAAAAAAATCAATAAAATGACTTTTGAGAAATCAATGATTCCAAATTGTGCTAAGGGAATTGGATTTGATTGTCTTGATCCTCCTTCAAATGATACTATGGAATTTTAATGTATAGTGTAATGTTCGAGAAGAGTCAAAAAGTCATTAAAACCAATGTTATTGAAAAACCTAAAAAGAAATGTTTTGAAAGAAGAGTGTTTGAAAAACAAGTTCCTATATTTAGTTAGACATCTTAAAAACTTTCCAAGGAGATATAATGTTTTTCAAAATTATCAAGTTCAACATTTTGAATTAAGGAATGTCAAATGCACTCCCAAACCTTTATTAATGTATGAGGTCTCCAATTATTACATGAGGGGTCAGTTGAGGCAATACTATTTCAAATTACAAAGAGATGAAAAAATTTCATCTACAAAATTTTAAAGGAAAAATGATTTTCAAGGAAAAAATTTGAGACCTGAGGAAAACTTTGAAAACTCCAAATAAAGGTGAGTGATTTGAAAAAAGATGTGAATGATTCAAAGAAAAGTGTGAGTGAGATGTTAAAGTGGGTGAGGAAAGTGAACCATAAGTGTTGTGTTTTTATTTTGGCATTCAAGGCATCAAATTCATTGAATTACAACTTTGATAAAGGTTGTTGTAGTCATACAACGGGTGTGAAGTCATTCTTTACCACAATTAGTGACTATAATGGTTGAGGGGTCATGTTTGGGAATTATAATAAAGCATGTTCTGGTAGTAAAGATTACGTGAAGGTTATCGAGAGCATGATCCTTCATAATTTACTTTACATTGGAAGACTTACCTCTAATATCATTAGTATAAGTCAACTTTGTGATTATGATCATCATGTGAGCTTTTCAAAGGGAGTGTGTTTAGTTTGAAAGATTAGAATGGATAATTCATGATAAGGGTGCGTTCTAGTGATACTTATTATGTTTTGGTGGGTGAGTTGAGCATAGTATGTCAAAAGTACAAAGTTAAATCAATTGACTTATGTAAATAAAGTCTTGGTCATGTTAAGTTTAGAGATTTGTAGAGTTTATCAAAAAAGTAGAGAGTGAAAGGATGACCAAAGTTAGGGAAGCACGATATCAAAGTGTCTGGTAAGTGTCAAAAAGGGGGGAAAATGAAGAATTACCACAAGAAGCTCACCGAGATAACTACATCTAGGATTCTAGAGTTAGCCCATGTGTATTTGATAAGTCTCTCAAAACCCGAAAGTATTGATGGTAAGTGATATTGGTTTATGATGGTTGATGATTACTCTAGATTCACTTTTTTAGGTTTTACGAGAGAAAAGAGTGTTTCATTTAATGTGTTTGTTTCGCTGTGCACGAAAATTCAAAATTAACAATCAAATCCTTTTGCACAGTTGAGGAGTGATCATAGCACCAAGTTTAAGGATTCGGAGCTTGAGAAATATTGTGATGGGGTGGGGATTTCCCATGACTTTTTGGCCATTTCAGCTTCATAAAAAATGGGGTGTTGAGAGGAAGAATCATGAATTGCAAGAAATGGTGAGTTATATTCTTGAAGGCAAAAAGATGCCAAAGAAGTTTTGGGCTCAAGCATTACAAACAGATTGTCTCACCTCAAACCGTGTGTTTTTTAAACCTTTTACCAACAAGAAACTTTATGAGATTTGGAAAGGTATTAATCATACTATCAAATAATTCAAGGTGTTTAGTATCAAGTTCTATATCTTGAAATATAGGGAACTCTTGATCGCAAGTAGACACAATATATATTGTAGTGTGGGTGTGTGTGTGCGCTACCAGTTGAAACGAAGAGAGTCACATCTTTAAGAAGTGAAAAAATGATTATGTATGTGAGTGGAACTCAAAATCTTGGGCTGGGTATCCCTTTCATACAAAATATTCATTATAAGCTTACTCTGACTTTGATTAGGTGGGAGATATCATTGATCGGAAGAGTACCTCTGGTGGGTGTTTCTATTTTTTAACATCATTGGTGTCATTTTTGTCAAAGATACGAAATTCCATTTCATTTTCCGTTGCCGAGGCTTAATATATTGACATCGGTAGTTGTTGCATGCAATTATTTTGGATGAAGTAATTGTTGCAAGATTACGGGATGGATTAAGGGACAATACCACTCTATTGAGGCAAGTCCACGAACGATGCTAAATATATTACCGTCGAGAGTTATTGCACATAACTCTTCTGGATGAAGTAAATGTTACATGATTACGAGATGCATGAAGGAATGATCCCACTCCATTATGACAGTATGAGTTCCATTGACATTTCTACCAATCATTCAAAACACTTAAGGATGAAACACATCTAGTTATCTCACCATTTCATTGGGGCTTATTTGAGCAAAACATGATATCCATGAGTTATGTTCCTAGAAAAAACCATTACGCTAATATCTTCACCAAACCTTTATACAGCGCGAGGTTTTGTTACCTTAGGGTTGTATAGGTCTAGTTAAGATTCAATTATTCGATTGTGAGTTTTAGGTGCATTTCGATTTCTATATTTGCATAATTTCTTATTTACTTGATTTTTGTACATATTTTATTTTAAAACTACAAAAAAGATCTTGTGTCTCTTATTTTTTATTTTTTGGAGAAATCCCATTGAAACAAATGATTCACGTTTATGAAATTGCATACCACGATGTCTTATTGCTTATAACAGAGATTAATGATTTATGTTTTTCAAATACGCTTAGTAAATTTATGCGGTTCAAGAAAATTTTGTAAACATTATTTTGTAATTTGATTTTTATGAATCAAGTGTTTGTTTGAACTTTACATCGCACGTATGCTCAATTGATGGATTGAATTGTTATTTCTCAGGTATTTGAAAACAATCTTGCATGATTTTTAATAAAGCAGTCTAAAGGTCTACATGTGAGTTTGAGTGTTTTTATATTGATTGAGTTGAATATGAGTCATCTTTCAGCATTGATAAGGGTTGTCATTAGTGTGATAACCCTCAATTTGGTAGGTGTCAACTAGGTATGTGCAAAGTCAATCAACGGTAAAAGCATAAGTGTTGGAAAGAGCCACAAGCCAAGATCTTAATCGGCATTAAAAATAAGATAGGGCTAAAGAATTTCAAAAATGAAATTTATTTTTACATTGGAAAAAAATATTATATATTAACACTTGTCAAGGGATATTTGTGGATGGATTTGAACTTTAAAAACTAAAATCATTATCATATTTCTTTTTTTTATTAAATTAAAGTTGTCATAAATTTGCCAAGTAATGGGATTTAATTTCTTGATGTTATGTTAATCCACTTTGATGCACGTTCAAGCCTAATTCCCAACTTACTCTCGTTATGTTTTAAATTTTCATTGAAAATGTCATAAATTCCTTCACATTTGTAACCAAATTTTATTTGATTTATCTAAAGAGATTTGATAGCCAATCATATTTAATTTTTTTTATTACGTTGTTTGTTTACTCTTTGAGATTTTACATGCTTATTTTCATATATGTTTGATTATTTTCATTTGTTCAATTAGGCTTTCTTTGATTATTAGACTTTGAGCATATTGATTGATGCATGAGAGTTTTTTTAATGTCCGTTGGGTTATTCGTGATCAGTTAGAGGAAGTTTTGAGAGTATTTGAGGAGTTTTTATGATGTGATGTGATTTAGGGGGAGTATGTTTTTAAAAGAGTGATAAGGTTGGTTTAGACCTGATTTTTTAGTTCTTTCTTAAAATTGAATTTTTGAAAGTCTCTGGAGTTTTTTTATTTGTACAACCCATACACATGCCAGTGCGCATGATTGGCATTAGTTTGTGCAAAGTTTTGGTTCTAGATTGATTTGTTCGCATGACTAAAGCTTTTTGTGCACACGACCCTCCGCCTGCACGACAAAAAATGCTAGGCATGTGCATGGACTCTATTTCTTAGCTTGTAACTTTTTGATTCGATATGTTTATTTCTGTATTACCTTCCATTATTTGATTTTATTCTTCATACATTACTACGTCTATCCTAATTTTATATGTTTTTCATGGTGATATTCTTCTTCTCTTTTTTTATTTTGTGCCAAAAGGGGGAAATATTGTATTCATTTCTTTATTTGTGGGGCAGACTTGTAGGGAAAATAAATGCTTTGTTTATGGGGTTGACTTATATGTAAAATGATTTGATTGAGGGGGATAATTTTCATGATTTGTATTCATATGTTATTATTGTTTGTTCTCTTAATGTTAAATTGTTTTAGTATGTTTTCTCATTCATTGTGATATTAGGTGTTAATTTTATTCATGATTTCTATTGCTATATCTTATCAATATCATTAATCATTTATCAAAGGATTCCTATGTAGGGGGGTTGTCTTTGTACATTCTTGTATGCAAGTTATTACTTGTTGTTTCATATGTTTCGGCCATAAATTTGGTTATTCTTTTCTTAAGCCTAAGTTCACACTCGACAGTTCTTCTTTGCTTGTGTCTCATGAATTTTTGTACATTACTTCCTATTACATTGATTATATGGATAGTGAAGTGTATGTATTGTAAGATTAATAAGAATTTTGTATTTTAGGAGTTTTTCATGGAATAGCCAAGGGGGAGATTGAAAATGTTGCTTTTTTTATAGGTTATATATTGTCTATTTCCTGTGTCAAAACATTTTTATCATTCGACTTAAATAAAATTGTTCTTTATGAGTGAGGCATGGTTCTGAACTTTGGATTACCTTGAAGATGTTTATACCTACTCTCAGAATTTTTCTTCCCGTAATGTTCACATCAAGCTCAATATTGAAGACACATAATTTTGGTGGTTATTTGTGAATGAACTTTGGCTACACACATGTTTGATAAAATAATTTTGTTCTAAAATGTGTGAGGATTTGTTTTAAGGAATAAGTATTTATAAAATATTGATATAGTCTAGGGAAATATATTTGGAATATAGTTTTTTTTTTAAATGGTTTTAGAGAAAGTTTTTATCGTCACTTTCCACACTGCTTTTTTGTCGCATGGTGTCACTTTGTGAGCATGCGCAAGGATTGAACGAGATAGCCATATTGGTTTATATCATGAGAAAGGTTGCATCTAATCTTGTGCAGGGTGCAATCAAATTTGGAAAAATCTATAAATACATGTAATTTCTCTTCTATTTAAAGTGACACAAATTTTTCACAAGTAAAATATGTTTCTTAACGAATTTTGAGAGTTAATAGCCTTCCATTTTCCCTTCATCCTAAAATTTCACTTCTTCCTCATATTTTTCTTAATTTATAAGATATTATCATCGGTCTACCTAAATTGTGATTAATCCCTTTGAGAGATCAACACTGGCCAAAGTATGTTCACATACCTATATTGAATTACTATGATCAAGAACTTCCTGCCCTAAAATTGGAGTAGCTTTGGTTCATTGGAGTAATTGGAGCACGACGTGATTACAATAATAAAATTGGTGTTTCTCATTTGATTTGTGAATCTCGAAATGGATTTCTATTCATCTATGTGGGGAAGTTCGAAGTTCATAGGTAACAACCTCTAGTTTCATGAGTGAAAGGTACCTTCTTGTGTTGTATAAAACTCTTTTCAAGTAGAAATAGAAATTAGAGTGTGCATCAAGTTTTTTACCCTTAGGTGGGGAGTTTTCCTCGTTAAATATGTCTTGTGGTATGTTTGCATTTGTTTATCCTCATATCTAACACACTAGATCACACACTTCAGTTTTGTATGTTTAGATCTCCCATGTTAGATTGAATTTGTCCTATATTTGGCTATTTGATCATATTCATCTAGATCTAATTCGATAGCTTGTGTGTCTTGTTATAACAAGTTATTTGGTTTACTTTAACTCTATGAAATTTAAATGTGGAAGATAATTTTTAAAATCTAATATGTGGGCACGTTGTCTTAATAAACCTACCCCCCCCCCCCCCCCCCCAATAATGGTTGTCTTGTAAACATTCACATATTATTGTAAAAGTAATAAACTGAGGTCTATAATTTTTTCATAATGAAAAGTCGGTACAAGAATCCAACGTAAGGGAAATCAATTTTGGCGATTACTTGCAGATTCATATTGTAGATTCCCCATTAAAAATGGGAGGACATTTAGATTAGAATATGAGAGATTTTGGTGGAGCCTCCAGCCCTTTGACAATTTTTTAAAAATCTTAGTCAATTCGAATGACCCATATGTATTTTTTTGTGAATTCAGTGTGGTTCTAAATATTTTTTCTTTATGAAAAAGCGTGGTGTGACTTGGTGATTAGTGGATCTCTTTCATTGTCGTGGATCAAGATAAATCAGGATGCTTAGACTAAGAAACCTTCAAGGCACATGTGAAAACACTTTATTCTATTGCTGAATAGTTGTGAAATCTTATTTGATATACCCCAGTACCGAATAAAATTCAAATGTTCCCTATCAGTGAAACTTTGGGATCAAGAGAGATTTTGCTCGAGATACCAGACGGATGGGAGAAAAGAGTGTCGACGATTAGCCTTTTGGGGAAATGACTTTTCAAAAGTACGAATTGAGTTTTCAAAAGTACCAACATCACTTGAGGAAGCGATTTATCTAAATTATGGAATTCCCTTATGGAGAAGTGACTTTCCTGAAATACGAACCTCTTTTCAAGTGTAGCAAATTTTTTAAGGTAAAAACTTGCTCTTAGTTAACTGTTTTTAGGTCTCGAAGGTATAGGATATAAGAAATATGGAAATCAAGACTACACATTGCGTGATGTAAAAGAGGTAATATTTATTTTTACATACTTTATTGTTTATTTTATCGTGTGGTCCTTTGCGCGTACCTATATGTTTGGTAGAATGTGCAATGTTGTGCATCTAAGCATGTATTTGCGTTACGAGGGACTTTAAAACTAAGGATGCTAAATATTTTTAAAATTTCATAAATTAGTCATGTAGGGAGCGAAAATAAGCATATTTAGGAAAGAAGCATAAATACAGTTCAATTCTATTAATTTATGCCACGCGGATTCATCACTTTGGCATTGTGAAACCGGAGCGGTGATGCTCTCGGGGGTAAAAATTATGTGAGTTGATGTTGGATGCCTGAGAGTGCTTGTCTATCGATCCTCTGCATCCCCCGAGGTCTGGTTATCAATTTAATGTGGGTCGAAGGACTTTTCCCTCGGAAGATGTTTAACACCATGTCTAGTTTGAGTCACACACCCCTAATTTTAGGCCCGGGCTTAAGTGTGTTCCATATGATAAGGTGTTTTGTTGGTTGTGCAGATTCATCAGTTCATTTTATACAAAAATAAATAAGATATTTTGGTTAAACCTTTCAAGATAATCCTACGGCATGTTTAAGTCTGCGGTAGGTCCATATATTCTTATTCGATGGGTTCGAGAATCGAGTTATGAGTGGGGTAGGTATCAGGCACCACACTTGTTTTGTATGATGTCTTAGTTATATGCCTATTATCACTCTTAGCATTAATTGATTACTTTGTAGTTATTTTTGGAACATGAATAGTTACCTTTGGTTGATAGTCACTTAAAAGTATATAGGTTCTTAGGTATTGAAAGGTATAACTGGGGTCTGTATCAACATCGCTTCAACCGGTGCAGGTACACAAGGGTGCTCATGCAGAATCTGTGCATGTTTAACAAGTGGCCGCCAATACGTATGTAAGTGTGAGATAAAGTTAGGCCTGGGTAAAAGGTGTCCGTTAATATGTATGTGAATGTGTGTGCGAAAGTTCATTTGGAGATATTTTGATATCTCATTCAAGGTTTGAGGAATGAGAGAAAAGTAGGGTGAGAGTTGGGTGCATCTTTGTTTTTACAGCATATCAAAATTTACTTTGTCGAGGTTCGTGCTCACGATAAGGAATCGGTATTGTACCTATGTACCCAAGAAGACATGGGATCAAAGTCTATGTAGTTTGGTTGTATACTGTGTATACGCATTTTCACGTTCATATGGGGTGCACGCAATATCCTAACTTTGAGATAGTTTGATATCTCATTTGTGTTATAAAGGGATAATAAAGGATGGGAGATTGGTGCATCTCTCTTGGGAAAATATATCATGAGACATATTATCGAGTTGTGTACTCATGAGAAGGACTTGGTATTACGCCTACGTACTCATGTATCCAAGATATCAAATCCTATGTAGTTAGGTTATATATGTGTACTTGTCTTCATGTTTGTATGGGGTGAGCGAGATATTGTGGCTTAGAGATAGTTTTATATCTCGTTGGTTGTTCGTGAGAGAAATTTTGAAAGAGATGAAACATGATTTCATCTCGTCGTGGGACAATATATTAAGAGACATATTCTCGAGGCTTGTGCTTAGGATAAAGACTTGAAATTGGGCCTACGTACTCGTGTAGCCACGAGATCAAAGCCTATGTAGTTCAGTGTTCATATATTCAAATTTTGTGTGTCTGCAAGTGTAGGACTTGGATTAGGAAGGGGATGGGTTATGTATGAAGGGGAAGAATGGGACTGGTCCCTGTAGACACCACATTCGAGGACCCCCCCCCCCCAAGTCCCTCCTTGAGTCCCTAGTACATCCCCATTCACTACAAACCCTAGGTCATGCTCCCGGTCCCCATTTGACTTCAATTAACTTCATCGCCAAAGTGAAAGATCAATAAATCTTCAAAGGGATACAAATCCACTTTCCAAAGGTCGTCCCCCCCCCCCCCCCCCCCCGGCGCCCCCGACGCCCCTATAGTTTTTGTATTTTTATTTTAGTTTTTTACACATGTTAGATTCATGAAAGATATTTGGACTTTTTTAGACGCATGGGATGTTGTAAAAGTTATGTATACTCTATTTTATTAAAAAGAAAATGTTGTATTTATTTCATTTATTATAAAAAGAGATACTTGAATATTTCATTTTCGCTCCATAATTGTAAAAAGGGACTTTGATTATTGATGAAAAATGAATATTTGTATTTTTTAACATTTGGAAATTATTTATTTATTTACAAATGTCAATTTATTCTTCCCAAGTTAGATGGTTTATTATAAATGGTATTTAAAAACATATTCAATTTGGCACGCATTTTAATTATTTTTATTTCCAAAATTTAACAACTATTAAAATTGGCATCAGAACCCTAGAATCATATTCTCAAGCTTGGGGTCATCGGTTCGTGTTATTTACATTGTCTTATCTTTGATTTTTCTATATTAAGTCAATGAAAGAATAAGTTTAGTGATTTTCAAAGACTAAATTCCTTTTGTAGTGGCTAGATTGTAACACGCCGTATTCTGGAGATCTAATTTAAGATAGTATTAGAATAACTGTCATTATTACTTACAAATTTTATTTGTTAATGAGAAACTAATTGTGTGGAATTTAATATATTTTAGTAAAATTATTTGAATAATATAATGATTAAAACAAATCAAATACTTCATGTATTTATACGGACATGTTTTAAGCAATTAAAATTGATGTATTGTTTATTGAGTTTTTATTTGACTAGTTTTTTAATTAGCTAGTACGTGACAAATTAGAGAAGGTGCATATTTTATTTTATTTTTTTCGGTGTGCTAATGATGAATTCTTTACGTTGGACATATTAAGAGTTCTTTTCAAAAATAAAACAAGAAAAAACTAATTTTCAATGAATATTAGTTGTAAGGTGATTAATGTGGTGCTAATTTGTTGTTAATTTGACTTTATTCGTGAATATGAGAGAGAATAAGTGAGAGAGATGAGGAGTTTGAGTCGTGAATGAAATTTGTATTTTTTTATGTGTTTATTATTATTATT
Organism: Sambucus nigra; assembly: GCA_949130495.1. Lineage (NCBI taxonomy): Eukaryota > Viridiplantae > Streptophyta > Magnoliopsida > Dipsacales > Adoxaceae > Sambucus > Sambucus nigra. Next base: position 264,983,670 of record OX422213.1, on the reverse strand, counting down.
ATTATTATTATAAAATAATAAAAATAAAATTAGGAATAATGTTAGTTGGTAAATAATCTGTATGAGAGTTACGGCTCATTTAATAGCGCATTTATGAGGAGAATTTAAGGTTTAAATGGAAAATTGGAGAGATGAAGAGTGTGGAACATCTATTAATGTGTTTTTAAAGGTATTAGAGTTATTTTGAACCTATATACGGATATATAAATGTGTGTTAGGGTTTGTGGGATTTAGGTACCTTTTATGAGAGAATTATAAAAAATTGAGGAAGAAAATAAGAGGGAAAATGAGAGAAAGTAAGAAGAACATGAGAGGTGTTTACATGAAAAATATGACTTATTTTCTATTTCTATAAAATTGGATTAAGATTCTAATAATTATTCATAATTAAAGAATTGGAAGATTTTTGGCGCTTTTATTTGGCATTTTCAATTTTTATGGTTTAAGGTAATTTCATTCTCATGTTATTTTATTCACCCATTTTTTGTATATGTTTTACTTGTGTATCTTATATGTATACTTTGTATATATTATTTGTTTTGTTTCACTCACGTTGTATGACCTATTTTCATGGCGTGAAGTGGTGTTAACGTAAATATAATTGATTTACGAGCATGTTTGGGGTTAGAATTTGGGTTGATAATTTATATTCAAATTGTGAAAATAGATTTATATGTTAATTAAATTGGAGGAGTGATTATTTGTTTATTATTGAAACTATTGGAGTATATATAAGCATCCCTTAGCCAAACAACCCACGAAACGGGGTGCTCTTTCAGACATTAATTTTGTCTCTTATCGGGGAAATAGGCCATACGTCCGGTTTGGTGGTTTGTAGAGGATAATTATGTTAGGGTGATGAGGAGGATTTTCCTATCCTACCTTTGAATGTATGTTTCTTACTTTTGGGCCATGGGTCGTTCATATGTTAAATGACAGGAAAGTATAACGAGAGTTTATACGGTTTCACACAAAGTGGTGAAGGGACTTTTTATATGGGCTCGAGATTTGTGTAAGGATGTTATGAGTAAATAATACTAATTATTATTATTTTAGGATCTTACAATGACTATCATATTAAATAGACTTGATGTGTGGACGAAGGATTGTGTCTAGTGCACTTGGAACAGCTATACAAGCGACTGAGTTTCTCTCTCACCCATCCCCCCTATTGTTTTATATTTTTATCTCAAGTTTATACACATTTTAGATTCATTAAAGACATTCGGATTTTTTTATATGAATGTGACATTGTAGAAACTCTATGTACTTTATTTTTATTAAAATGCTAAAGTTGTATTTATATCATTTATTATAAAGTGAGATTGTTGTATATTTTATTTTCACTCCACGTTTGTAACAAAGGACTTAAATTATTAATGAGAGAAGAATCTTTGTATTTTATGAAAATTGCAAATTTATTATTTATTTACAAATATCATATTACACTTCCACAAATTAAATTATTTATTGCAAATGATTTTTAAAAGGTTTGATTTGACACGCATTTTAAGAATTTATATTTTTAAAAATTCATAATAATTACATTCTTAGGTCTGAACAACATCATTGTGTAATAGAAAGTTCCCTAAGAGGCTGCAAAGGCCACTTTTTCTGGATCGTCTAGGTTTATCTTGATTTAATTATAGCCAACGAAGACATCTACGAAGGATATCAAGGCTTGGTTAGAAGTACTGTCTATGATCATGTCAAATGTCCGGGAAAGGATAATCATCTTCGGGCCTACATTTATTCAAGTCTCTATAGTCAACACACACCCTTACCACCCTTCCTACTTTATGAATATGTACATGTTAGCCAATCGTGTAGGGTATTCAATCTCACTTATAAAACATGCCTTGAGTTACTTCATAATTTATTTGATAAACCTTGAGGGACCATTCACGTATGAGCTTATGATTTTTTTTTGTTAATTGTATTGAAATTTGGAAATGTAGGTATATGGTCAACAACGATTTTGAGGTTAAATCTTGTCATGTTGGCATAGGACCAGGCATAGACGTCGATGTATTCTTTTAGGAGTTTTATGAGTTCGAACTTTTCTAGATTGTTTAAGGAAGAACCTATCTTTACATATTTAATCTCATTAGGTGATCTTACATTAACCGATGTCATTTTGTCAACACGTTGTGTACAATTGGTTTATTTGTTATTAAGATTTTCTAGATGGTTTTCACATCTTTAATTATATAAATAAGATTCATTGATGTGATTTGAATATTCATCATCACTGATATTTTGCCTAAAAAGATACTCAAAGTGTAAGTTGACTTCTTCCACCAATGGAATGATATGATTTATTACATCATAGTAATTAGCCTCGAGGGCTTTATCCTCAAATGGGAGGTTACCGATGGTGGCAGTTTATTCTTCTTAGAGTACATATACGATTTCTTCTTCGAAAGGATTCTCAATTAATGGCAGGTGGAAGAACATCATGCTCTTTTGTTCTTCCATCATCACTTCTCGGAATTTCTTAGTGTTCCTAAAATATTCAATAGGTCCGAGTCTGCAGAGCGTTTCTCTAATTTTTCAGTCAAGTCTGCTACTTCATGTACCTCATCTCATTCCCATGCTGGGTGGTCTGTAAAGAATATCTCCTATTTGGGAATTTATTTTGGGGAGTTGGTTCTTACCCAAAGTTCAGGAAATACATACAAGGGAAACTTTTCTCCTTATTTGATAAAGCTTCCATTATGGTTAGGATGATAAGGTATATGCACATCCCTTCCGTTAAGGTATATTCGTATCCCTTGGTTTCTTAAATTTAAGCCCTTTAGCTTTCACTGCTTCGGATTTGGGGTTTCTACTCTTATGTATGTATCCTACCTTCATAAGCTCCCTAATTCCTTATTTATTCTTTCTGAGGTCCATTCCTAGTAGGAATTTCATCTTCTTCGTCATATGAGGGACGTTGCAACGACCATATTTAGAGTAAGGTTGTGGAATTTGTTAATTATTATCGATTGAGATAACCAACACAAATGGGTCTAACTAGAAAACATTGATGTAGATATTTCCATTTGCATGGTGTATCTTTAAGATTGTAGTACTCGATCCATCTTAGTTAACGAAGTTGTTATCTCTCATATGGTGATCAGATGTTCCCCATATAAGATTGTTAACTTCTGATACATTGATTAAGCGACGCCCCCAATGTCATGAAGCCACAATCTTCCCAAAAGTAGATTGAAGGAGGTAAGTATGCCAATCACTTAAAATTTTCTAAGAATGTCCAATAGAATGACCCCAAGTTTAGGTTTGATAGAACCCATTAATTTCATTTTATTATTACCGTATGTCCTAACATCATAAGTTGGCAATGTAAGGTCTTCATGTTTGATTTCAAAGAATAGCGGACAAACCTTTAGAGTAAATGCATTATCAATGAGGACCTTATGTATCCTTTGTCATTTGACATTCACTATTATGTTTATGTCCATATTATGGCATGGACCTACCTTTGCTAATTATGCATTGGAAAATGATATGCATTTTGCAAGATTTAGACTCCTTTTTATTTCCTTAAGTTCTTCAAGACTGAGTGAGATAGGTACCACCTTTTGGCAAAACTGCTTTAGGATGAAATATTTATGCATCTATGATGACATGAGGATCCCCCATACAGAGATATTAGAATGAGTATTTTTTATTGATTCGGAACTCGGTTTAGTTTTACTACTCCTAAATGATTTTCTTTGATCACATCATTTTCTTTTCCTCCATACTTTTTCCCAATAGGAATTGGGTTAAGGCTAGGGTCTTTAAAGAATATTCCAAATCAAGTGAGGCGATTAACTTCCATAAAATCCTAATCTAGGTGAGGGATTCAGTCATAATCTCATCGAAATCCAAATTGCAAATGTAATTCGAGTCTTCATGAGGCATAGTGCTCATTAATTTATCTCATCGGTGTACTTATATTTTTTCTTGAATTCTTTAAATATTTTACTATAGGTTGTGGTCCGTTCATCATCTATTAATAGAAACCACTTGATTTTTTCCCCAGATAATGTGTTTTTGAACATTTAGTCCATTAATTCCATGAAAGATCCTAAAGATTGCATGGCTAGGATATAGAATTTGAGGCACACTGAGGGAAGTCCGCTTCCCAAGATTTTTTTTATTTCCATCATAATGAATTTGTCATGAATCCTAGTTTTTTTTCCAACTAAGACCTAAGCTTTATTAGAGAAGGTAGAATAGCCCTACCAAGGTGCCTTATACAAACTAGAGAACATTAGAACAAAAAAATTTAAGAAAAAACAAATTAATTTCTAGAAATTCGAATAGAAGGAATCCCATTAAGGTCCATACGATAAGCACCTCTTACATGTTTAGGAAGGTTCATGGATTTTGAGAAAGAATCACTGACATTGGAAAGAACCCCATATTTGGCTAAGTGATCTGCGACTTGATTGGATTCTCTCTAGACATGGTAAAATACGAGAGTAATAGGGATGGTTTTTATCTCCTCTATGATATCTAAAACTAACCAAGGGGGTTCAGGGTTTTTGCTTGACAGAATATCAATAGCCACTTTTGAGTCAGATTCCACAATAACATTTTGAAGCTGTAGGGAGAGGTATAGATTAATACCTCTAAGGATATCTATGTGTGCAAGGTCTTCGGTGGGTTGATCTATAAGAAATTATAATGGAGTTATTGAAACTCCATTCTAAGGCACCAAATGTCCGTCAAAGGCTCAATACTATCAGCTATAATAACTCTTTCATCAGTGGAAGTCAGAGGGTTTTTGGTTACATGAACTATTTCTAGTGGAGAGATGGTTTAGCAAGGTGTAGAATCACTCCCCATCCCACAGTATTCTCCAATTGATTGTGGACGTAGATGTTTTCTTTACCAAGAGTTGACAATTCATTTCTTAATGAAGTCAGATTAGCCAAAATTTTATCTGGTGATATTTCCTCGTAATTTTTCACATTGCCAAGATTATGAGATGTGGGAGTTCAAGATTTGTGGGTTCCATCCACTTGACTAAATGATAACTATGATATTAAGGTAAATGTGGAATTAAGATTTCACCTAAGTATTATCCTAAGAATAAAAATCATGAGTTTAAGCAAAAATGGTTATTTATTTTGTTAAGCCTCGGTAATGATTCATTTCATATGAAACTCACCACTTGGCTCGCAGAACTTGGATAGGAGTTATAAAACTGAGTGGACCTTACCAAGTCCTTGAGTCCCACCCTATTTTAGGAAATTTTCTTGAGGTATACCGATTTTTTTGTAGAGAAGTCACCATTTATAAAATCTTTTGGCTTATTTTTTGGTTGTGTCCTAGTATACTACTGCATGAGGTTAGGCAAGGATTTTTGCAAGGCTCAAGCATCCCTTCTTTGTCTATAACCTCTCATGATATACACGAGTTATGTGAGATGGCCATTTTCATATACCTGAATGTACATGAATCAAGACTCCAGATATGCCTCATGGAGATAGTACGTGGGAGAGATGACTCGATATACTCGAAGTACGTGATTGATGTTCACCAATAACATACCACTCTATATATTTCAATCGTAAGAGGCCGAAAGAGTGGAATTTATTGCTAGGTACCCGCACTATTGTACCCGAGTCTTATTATTAGGCTTCTCTTTGTGATAGGGTTTGTAGTGACATACAAATGTTATGCTTGTGAATTAATGTTCATGTTTTGGAAAGTTTTTTATTTTTGGCAAGATCCATTTTGATATTACTACATATCTTGGCATACATTTCATAAACAAGGTTCAAGGGACGCTTAGGGTGTAACCTTATCCCTATGGGAGCATCCAGTACAAGTGCTTTTGTACCTTGTCAAGTATCTAAGAACAAGTGATAATAATAGAATATATTAAAATGTACATGAATAACATGCTAAAGTAAATACAAATCTTCATTAAATGAAGTTCAATACACTTAAAGAAAAGTTCCCCAATAGAGATGAGACTATGAGAACCCGAAACCTAGGTGACATGCTTTTCTTACCCTGTAGGCCATTTAAACATTGCGTAGAAAGTGGTGTTTAGTGGTAATGCTTGCTCATATCCTCGTCCTCTTTAGAAAGAAGAATGTAGTCACCAGTGTAGTTTGCACAAAATAGAAAAAAGAAGAGGTAGGACACCGTCAATACCTAATGATGGAAAGTGGTCTGCGTGTTTAACTAAAGAGTCAAAGGTGTGGTTCATGGGTTATGGACCGGGAAGGTGTTAGGCACCTAGTCCACCCTTTTCCATCTCTAAAGTAGATGTAAAATATTTATATCAACATATTATATTGTAAAAGAGAAATAATAAAGGGAAAATAGTGTTGGGGTTCGATATACGCAGAATAAAATTTTCAACCATGGAACTTCGATTAATCTAACAGAGGAAGAAGGTAAACAAAAAACTAGGTTTGAAGAACAAACATAGAGTTTTAAACACAATACCTTTGAGGGTCTGATTGCTATCTGATGTGGAGAAATTTTTTTGTCGTGGATGTAGGGCTGCCTTGTTTTGCATTTACAAAACCTTTCATAAACCTTATGAACGCTAGGATCTTCTAGTGTATGATCCTTTCTAAAGTCCGATAGGTCGGTTGACACATTGCGAGATGAAAACCTTTCTAAAACTATATATAGGTTGGTCTCTCTCAAGCTACCTTTGCTAAAAACATGAATATTATTTTGTCTTACCCTTCATAACCCTAATGCTTGTGAATAATGATTAAAACCCCTTCCCACACACACACACACACACACACACATATATATATATATATATATATATACACACAAGATGGGCTTGGGCTAATCTAGGATTCCGGATAGTATAGTCCTGACTACTTGGGTATTTGGACTATACCAGGAACCAAGACAAATAACTAAATTTGTTCCAAATAAATACGCGGAAATTCTAAATTACATTTATCGTAATTTTATTTCCTTATGTATTTCATCATAATTAATTCGAATAATAATTATTATTACACTTTAATTTAATTATCATAGAAGTCACTCGGATATAGTGACGTCTTATTTTCAAAGTTGAAAATGGTATATAATGTGATTCCCTACGTTAAGCTTTTGATACCCATTTGGTTAAATCAATTTGCCATATATTGATTTTAACTAACATCTAATCAATTCCTTAATTATGAGATTAACTTATTTTGGTACTCCACCAAATTATGAATAATCCACTGATCATGTTTATAGTGGAAACAAATCTTATACGTTTACAAAGGGGGTATCGCAATCCAATGTATCCTCGAATGCAGATTCCTAAAATTTACAATGTCATACCTATTTATATAATTGTCACCCAATATGCGGAGAACATTTAATTCAATCCAAGATGAAATTTCACCCATAGCAATCAAAGTAAAAATCACATAGTTATTTCAATCCTCAAAATTCTAGAGATTAAGAATATATGTACCCTTTGAAAATGGTGCGAGATTCCATAAGTCTAATAAAGAAAATCTTTGAACTCTAATATTGTGGATGGTCATGTTCAACACATTCCTGGGATGTACTAATCAGAATCCTCCGTTAAATTATCATAAATATTCCTGGAACATCATGCAAGTGTTTACACTTGAGATATACTGCCAGGATTGAATTGCTACCATTATAATAGGGTGTCAACTCCCTATCTAGTGTGTGAACTATCCAATTGGAATTTCAATCTCCTTGTTATTCACCTGAAATCGAATGATTGAAAATCCTATTAATCTCTATTGACTGACATTAAATATGAAATAATGTATTTAAGAAAATATAAATCATTCTCATAAACTTGATTCTCATTGTAAAACGAATCAAACAATCATTTATGATTCAATAATAAAATATTTTACACATAGTTTTATGAATAAACCCCAATAAATAATTATTATATAAATAGATTATGTCGTGTTTTGAGGGATGTGTTTGTAGATAATATAGGCAAAATATAAATATATATAAAGTTAGACTTCTTCACTCGGATGACAGTCCGAGTGAGTCTACATATTTGCATGTAAAGATTCAAAGTCCACATGCTTCATGAATGGACAAGAAGGATTTTACCTTTTATGGCATCTTGATTTAAGAGATCTAAACACTGTTCGATCTATTGACGTGCTTTTAGAGTGAAACCAGGCTAGAACTAAAGATGTAACAGACTTATGTTTATGAAAATCACTTCGATGAAATGGGTTCACTCATAGAACCACTCTGATGGAGAAAGAATGTTGAGGTTTTCAATATTAATAACAAAATAATTGATAGATACCCCAGATCTAGTGATTCTATAGCCTATATGAAATTATTTCATGATTTTGAACGTTTTTGTCTGTTTTCTTTTTGTAACACCTCACGATTTTGGGACTGAGAAATTTAATTTTGGGAGAAATAAAATTTTATTAAATTAGAGAAATTTAAAATTTGGGAATTGAGGTCCAAAAATTGGGAATGTTTCAAAGTATTTCGGATGATGATTTTGAGTGTACCATCGATCCCGGAAGGGTTGAGATAGTCAAAATGACTGTCATTGGGTTTTATTTCGGCTCCAAAATGTGTTTAAGTTAGTTTGACTCAAATTGGAGTAAACGAGTCATTTAAAGTGTGTATTGACATTTAAAATTGGGTTTATTGTTTTAAGGGATTTAAGAGACTTACGGATCAAGCCTTCTCATTTGAGAGAAAGAGAAATAGAAAGAAAAGAGAAAGGAAAGAAGAAGAAAGAAAGAGAGAGAGAGAGAGAGAGAGAGAGGAAGAAAACTTGTAGATTTCCAGCCCAAATGTGATCCCGGGGACTATCCAACCTCTACAAAATCGAGGCAAGTGTTTAATCTTGCTAAATAATTCATTTGTGTATTTCATTTCATAATTGTGGAAAAAAGAATTGGACTTTTGGATATCTTTATCAAAACCTAATTTTTTTTGGTTTCAATCTTGAAATTGATGTTTACACATGGGTTTAAGGAATATAACTTGATGAAACTAGATATAGGATGAAATTTGATGTTGGGAACATATTTGGGTTGATGATAATTGGGTAGAAATTGTATAAATTAAATTTTGGAGAATTTGGCTTTTGGAGAAATTAGCCATTTTCGTGGCTTGCTGCACTAGCCGAATCGATTCACCCCTAGCAAATCGATTCGCTATGTTGCAGAAGCCTCAGGTCTTTACGGCCGAATCGATTCGCCCCTAGCGAATCGATTCGGTATGTAGAAGATTCTCAGGTCCCTTTGGACCGAATTGATTCGGATGGGCCGAATTGTTTCGCTGTTGGGGCCGAATAGATTCGGAGGGACCGAATCGATTCGAAAACATGGCATTTTGAGGAATTTTTCCTAGGATGATTTTTTATCGCTTTCGGGTGGGTTTCTCAATTTGGAACTTTTATATATGATGCGAGAGTTATATTGTGGGGATTTATCGAGGGTTTATCAAATTATACGATCGTGGGGACGGATCGAAACGGTTTGGGAAATATATTTTTATATGTATACATTGGAGTTGTGTATGGAGATTGGGGGAAACCTCATTGGGGTTGGAAATCCTAATTATAAATCAAAAGTGAGTACATATATGATGTGAGGGTATGTTGTGAAATTCTAGGCCGACATTTATATCGAATCCTTATAAAGATAGGATACTATTAAGATACAATTTGGGGACCAATGAAAGAGAGTGGTCTCATATCCTTAGTAATGATAAATTCAAGGAATAAATTAGAGAGGCGTTAGACTAGGGGATTCACAAGAGTGATTGAATCGTAGTAAAAAAATCGATAGTGATGGGATCATATTACCAACTAGAGTAGCGTGTGTAAATCTAGTCGGGGTAGTTGTTATATATCGGTGTGTGATTTACAAAGGGTATTTTCCCTAAGTGATGGGACTATGAGATGAATTTAAGATTTAACTTGAGGTTTATAGGCTATTAGTTATATGTATACCAATAGTCAAAATTAGTATTAGGAATATGGATGAACTTTCAGATATAGATGAGATGTGTAGTGATGGTTTCCTACACAAAACTTTGGGTGATAACCTTAATATGGAGATATATCCATGTTGGAAGATTATTTATATCATAGGAGAAATGGATGAATATGCTTCAAGTTAGGGATCGTATTCTCATATCGAGGCAAATTGAATGTGTTTGGGGACGAGGGCTAGTATATTGGGGGTTATGTATACTTATAGCCGAGTTGTAAATCTTATACCTACGGACGAGGGATAGTGTGTATAATTATATGGATACATATATATATATATATATATATAATTGTATAGATATGGATATATGTGTATACTCATGTTGTAAATGTCTAAACCGTATGTGATGGTTTATTTATATGATGGGATCATATGGATGTATATATATTGTGCATGTGAATGATATATATACTTATGTGGTTAAGCATACCCCGCTCATGCTATCATTGGGAAGTTGCGCGCATTGAGGGTGAGCACCCTGGCTCGAGGAGCAGAGTGTGGATATTCCCTAGGTCACAGTCGTCCAGTGTGTTATTATCTGATTTACATTTTTTTTTGGATGAGACGTGGTGGGTATGTTTCGTCTCATTGCCGGTTAGGAGCTATGACCGCTTCTCGGGACGTCGTGTGCGTGAGTTTACCATGAGGTGGGTGTCGTTTAGCCCCACCAGGTGGTCCCAGTGATACATGGCTTGGGAAGCTGGAAGATGATATCATGGTGCAGTTTATCGGCGATATATATAGCCGGGTATATTATGTGTATGGACATTGTGCATTATATATGATATGTACACTTGGCTATGGGAATGAATGATTGTATCTATATATGTGTTTAGAGTAATACATATATATACTTATAGATATCCTATAGATGAAAGGATATAAAGGTTTTATGGTGTACATCTTGGATGATTATGGTGTACTAGATTGTTGGGGTTGATGTATCGCATTTAAGGAATATTTCGGTTGCATCATCCCAAGGATATTATTGGAGATATTGAGGTCACTCTTAGAGAGTAATATAATTCTGGTATTTGTAATAGTATAATTGTGTGTATGACATAATGGATCACTACGATCAACATTGCACGAAACGCAGTGCAATGTTGAGAGTGGAGAGAAGTTTTGTCCTTATTAATTTGTATGAATGTTATTTAGAAATTAAATTATATTAGTAAAGCCTAATGTAAATGGGTAAAGTATTAAGAATTATAATTAATTAAATTATAAAACGGAATCAATTAAGCTTAATATGGAATTTATGTGTAAAAATAATTAAGGGTAATTGGAATGGGAAAGATTCTCAGGTTATGTTAGGAAGGCGGGTCTTAGGGGTATATGTCGTTCCTATGGCAAGTTAGGTTGTCCTTATGGGTGGGGTAACTTAAATAATATTTCAGGATGCGAATCAGTGCGCGCCATTAGATGAGAGGTGAGTTTAGGGGTTTCACAAGAGTGCGATTCCACCTTAATTATGAAATAAGTGCATTTATATTTATTATGAACGGTTAAAACACTTGCTAAACATTTTTACAACTCGGGCTCTGACCCGTTTATATTTCTCTTTTGCTATATATATATATATATATATATATATATATATATATATATATATATATATATATATATATATATATATATATATACACACACATTAGGGTGTACCCGTGCCGATGGCACGGCAATAAATTTTCTTCCGTGATATTTTGTACCTGTGCTGATGGCACGACAATGAATTCGTTCCCGTGATAAATTTATGCCCATGCCAAAATGTCCGATCATTTTACGATCCCATTAGTTTGTTTGACCTGCTATCTAAAGTGCCCTTATAAATTTATAAACATTTCAACTGGGTCTATAATTTTATTTAAAAAAATTAATGATTGCAAATTTTTTTACAAATAAAAAGTGTTGTAAAAAAGTTTAAATAAAACTTTTTCGCAGATAAGAACTTTTTTCATACAAATAAAAAAATAAGAAATATTTTCTTTATAAAGTGATTTTTTTATAATGAAGTTTTTTTTATTATATCTTATGATAAATAAAAAATGTTTTTTACGAATTAAAATCTAATAAATGTGTACCCGTGTTGATTATATGATGATAAATTTGTTCTCGTAATATTTTGTACCCGTGTTGATTATACGGCAATAAATTTGTTCACATGATAAATGTGTACCGGTGCCGATGGAACAGTGAAATAAAAATTCAACATAAAAATAATTTAACTCTATTGCATCCTACCCCACCTCGCTTCGTCCAACTCCTGGGTCATAATAATAGTTTTCCTTACTTCACAATTCATATAGTTCTAACTATACTGTTATTAATGTTAAATCTGATGTTTTAAAATTTTTGATCGGTGAAAATATATTAGTAATTTATTATTTCTCAAATTTAGTAGTTTTAATCATTATAATGTAGTTCTGAATTTTACACACGAAAGTTAAAATCAACACATTGATTCGAAAATATGTCGGCATTTACTTTGATGAACATGGTATGCTCATTTCAAAATTTTGACTTGTGATAGTGATGTAAAAGAGTTAGTATTTTAAATAGATCAAAATTAGTGATTATTATACATGCAAAGGAGCTACAAAAATTAAATTTATTAAAAATAATGAAGAACATGGAGCAATCCACTAAAGACTACTCGATTTCCGAAACATAAATACAAACTTACAAACTCGGCCAATCTCTATAAAGCTTAAAAAAATATGTTATATTATTTTTTTTTATTAAAATGGACATTAATGAAAAAAATCATTATTTATTTTAAAACATGGAGATTATTTTTATCCAAAAAAAATTAACATTACTTATATTAAACAAAAATTGGACATCATTTTTTTAATAAAAACTCGACGAATTAATTGTGTCATTACGGGTCCATGTAAAATCATTTCATTATGGGTGACCAACTTTCTTTTCTCTGGGCTTGGGTTTGTGAGATACATTTTGGAGTGTCCTTGTGTATAATATGGTTTGTACCTAACCACGCATAGTGCAACTACAACTAAATTTTATAATATTCACTTTCTAATAATTTAAAAAGAAGAATAATTGGTAAAATCTGATTACAAATAAATTTACAATACAAAGAAGAAAAATAAAAAAAAATATAAATATATCCATCCTAAGAGTGAACTTGAAGAGCTAAGTCATTTATGTTGTAGTTGCTAATATCGTTCCCCCCATTTTTAAGTAGGGAAAAAATGTCGATGAAAATGTCTCCAAAAAATCCAATCCAATATATAGAGTAGATTCAACTTCAAATAAGCTTCGACTCTTCCTTCTGAAGTGAAATTGAAGCCAACCGCCTATTGAATGCATATTTCAGTTTCATCAATGGAAATAGATTAACCAAACATAAAATCAAAATCTTTTTATATACCGCAAAACTTTTGACTAATAAATCTCTTGGGAGGAGATGGATCGGTATGGGGGATAAATCCAAAGGACCTAGGCACATAATTGGGTCCTTTCTTCTCATTCTTTCAAAGCTACAACAAAACATAAATATAACTACAATGCATTTGTGAGATGAAAAATGAAGTCAATTGTAAATTGAAATCAAATCACATTTGTAAACCAAGAAAATTAATATATAATCTAAACCAAAAAAATAAAAATAAAAAGCAAAGTGAGACTGCCATAGATTAAAAATATTTCAGATCTGGGTGCGTTCTTGGTGAGAAAATACCTATCGAAAAAGCTCCACCATATCTGAAGAAAATATGGTCTCAACCGTTGAAAAAGCTCCACCATATCTCGAAAAACATGACTGTGAATCAAAATAAGCCAAAAAACCATATTATATAAAAATGAAAATCAAAGCAAGAACACCATATATGGAAGAAATCCCATATGAACCCCTAAAACAAAAGGAAAACGTTGAGGCCCACCAGTTTTTATTCATACCCACTGGATTTAGTAGAACTACCAAGCAAAATCTAATACCAACCTAACATGAATACTCTTATACATGTACCTATGCGCAACTCCGCGGACTTTAACTCCCATGCGCTTGCTACGGCATTCCCAGCTGTGATAGCCTCACCGGTAAAGGGCTCCCCTAATCGTCATTTCAACTAATGCCCTAGGCCGTTCGAGTATCTGATTACCGATCCTGTTTAGAGTGATACCCACTAAAAATTATTTCCAAATCACAAAAATTATTTCCAATGTATACCGTGCAAGTATCTGAATAGCGTCACAACCTCGGAGATCCCACAGCGGCATCGACAACATGCGAACTTCATGAAGGTGAAGACGGACATCTCGACCTCAGAGAGCCCAACCTTTTACATAAAAAAAATCAAAAACACGTTATAAACCTTACACATCGGACAAAATCCACAATAATTCGCACTTCAACCCAAATCCACACCGATTCGCACTTAAACCTGTAAATTCAACCAAACAAAAGAATTAAAAAATTTACATATGAAAAAGTCTTTACCTGTAGCCTGTAGGTATATGAAACATGTCTGGTCTCAAGTATTTAAGAATGAAGTTATATAGAATTCAAAGATATATAAAACTGAGAAATAAAAAACTCAAAAATAACTTTCTCGAGCCCTCCGTTCTGCTTTGGAGCAGTGAAAGAGGAGAGAAGGTCGTTATCAGTTTTTTAGCAGTGAAACCGAAGTGAGAAACTTGATAATGCTGTGTGTGAAGTTTTTTATGAAGAAACTTGTGTGTGCGGTTTTTTTATTAAGCATAAATGGGATAATTTTAAGTGCGGTTAGTCTTCAAACCTCTAACTTGTGCGTGCGGATTTTTATGTGTAGAGTTTTTTGTTTGAGCGTATGTTTTGAGAAGTTTAGTTTGTGCAGAAGTTGGCATATGATTTAAGAGTATAAAAGTGATACATGACCCATATCTTAGGTTGTCATAGGGTGCGTACTTTCAGCCACTCTATTTCAGGCACCTATGGAAAAAGCTCCGTATCAAAGGTTTTTGAAGGATAAAAAATTTGTGTAAAATAATCGGATCATTCAAAGGTGTTTGCATAAATTTAAACCATTGGATTCAAGACTCATCACATAGTTCTTTAAATCTGAGTCACCAGTTGATAAAGATTAAATTTATCAAATTTAATCTCAACCCTTAATTGGAGGAGACAAAAAAGACCCTCCTCCTTGTACTACAAGTGTCCCACCGCATGGATGCCGGATGCTTTTCTATTCAGAGTCTTGGGAGCCATAACAGGTGCGGACTGTTGCGGGATTTAGATTGTAGTCACCTCTATTTCCTTGAGAATCTAGGTAGGATTCATATTGTACATCGGGTTTATACCCAAGGGATATTTATAGATGTTTATATTTTTCCATTTCAGTTGTTATACTGCCTGTGACCCGACAGCTTATTCGGGTATATTCATTTGTATATACTCATTTCATTTTATTCTAGCATATTATTTATCATGTAATCGTATATGTTTTACCTTCGTTAGTAGTTCTATAGTGTCGGTTTGTGGTCTGTGGTATTTTTTATTAAAT
This sequence comes from Sambucus nigra, assembly GCA_949130495.1. NCBI lineage: Eukaryota > Viridiplantae > Streptophyta > Magnoliopsida > Dipsacales > Adoxaceae > Sambucus > Sambucus nigra. The sequence goes on along the minus strand of OX422213.1, from coordinate 264,968,162 downwards.
TTTAATTTCTCGCTTATATGATTTCTGGTAGTTAGTCTTATATTATGTAGTATTGTCAGCTGATGTTGAGACTAAGCCATCTGAGATTCCTGATTTAAGGTAGTATAGGGTTGGCCACCCGTTATTATTTTAAGCGGGTTGTCACACTTTTCTATTTGTAGAAATAAAGAATAAAACTATGTAAATATGTATACGGTCTCACTTGATTTCAAGGGTCCGAGCTTCCCTACTAGGCCTATGTATCTATCCTAGGAAGATTCAAAGTCAACGTGGTCCAGACATGATCTTTAGAGATAATCCATCTATGGAGAATTAAATATATGAAAAACAAGATGATTGTGGATGGTGTTGCAACAGAAAACCACCCTTTTAGGTCTAAACTTAAAAGTAAAAGAGTTGAAAGGAGCATACTTGTGATGTTACATGTGTGCCTTTATAATTCGACAATGTTCTATATTGAAATTAACCGTTTGGAGTAGTGATCTATGGTCTATTTGAGGAAAATTACTTTTTAGAATAAAGAATAAGAAAAAATATTTTTTTGCCTTTTGGGGTTTATATGGGAAAAAAAAGATTTAGAACTTTTGGTTTAAAGGCTGAGGTCTTGGCTTGAAAGGTGTTTGGAAGGCGAAATAAGGGATTTTTGAGGATTTTCTAAAGATAAAGAGAAACAAAACAAAAAGGGAAAAAATTTAAAAGGCGGAGTTTATTATGCATGTGGCTCATGACCGAGAGGTCATGGCTCATTCCACCCAACGGCCAAATTTGGGAAAAATTCTTATTAGGACAAATTTGGAAGTGTACATCACCCAAATTAAGGATCACCTTCGTCTTTTAAGGAGAAGGTATAATGGGTTGAAGGGTTATGAGGGAGTGGATTCTTAATTAAAATTGTAGAGGTGAGTAATAATCTCTATAAGAATAACTATATTCATACCACGGGCATGGGTAGTATTATGAGGAAATACCATCATGTCGTCTTTTTTTTCATAAAATTATCTGACTAAATTAGAATAATATTTTCGGGTTTGATAATGAATATCAAGACAAACATGCATTTCCAAAAAGTAAGGAACTCGATTCTCAGAAAGACACTCTAAATGAATGACACATTCCAATCCATGGAGCGGTGAGGAAATAGTTTAAAAAATCTAGAGCGGGTTGTGGTAGATGTCGAGTCAGGTGAAAGCAATTTAGGATATATTTAAGATGCCTAAAAATCACAAACCAAAACAAAGAACATAAATCCCAGGAGACAATGGATATCATAAGTAAATTGAACAAATGATCCTATAAATGTGATAAAGAATTTCATGTAAGACAATGTGTCAAACAACCATAAACTCTCACTCATACTTGACAATAGAGTGACAAAGTCCTAAATAGGTACAGAGATGTAAGAAAATACAAGGATAAATAGAAGAAAAAATAATCAACGCTAACGAATCTCATCTTAAGACAAATAAATTCACCAATAATAAACAAAAATTTAACCACAAACTAGAAACAAAAACATCATACCCTAAACTCTAAAAAATAGAATTTCATAATATGTGGGAAGAGTACTTACAAAGATAATGAATAGTCAGTAAGGTCTAGGATAAATAGAACCTAATCTTCCAATGTATGGATGTGGTTACAAGAGACATGAAAAGGGGTAAAAAGTATATTGGTTTGGGTAAATTGGGTAAAGTTGCTAAGTGGGTTTGAAAAAGAAACTTAACTAATTCTAGACGATTAACGTGAAGTTATTTATTCGCTCATATCTGACCTTTTCTGTGTGGTGTATTTTTGGCTCTCCGGTGGCTTCCCGTTAGTTCACGACTGTTTTGGGAGAAAAACAGATTTTTCTCGATATTTACCAAATTGCCACTTTGAGGAAAATCTATAAATAGAAGCTTATTTTCTGATTTTGTGCAGTGCTGTTTTTCCAGCTTTAGAGTGAACATTTTGTGAGTTTTTCAAAGAGAAAAGTGAGTGAGAGCTTCTTGTTTAAGATTAGTTCTAGTGCTTGGTTGTGACTGACTTTCTTGGAGAGATAAAGAGTGTGAGTGTGTAACCTTGTGGTTCCTCCATTTATCAAAGAAAGAAGAATTCCTACCATTGTGGATGTAACCCTTGTTTGGGTGAACCACGTTATTTGTTGTTGTTTCTTTGCTTTGATTGCTTGTGTGTTCTTGTTATCCTACTTGTTGATTATTGATTGGATTCCTTTCGAGTTTTCACACTTAGTTTTCATTAGGAACAAGGTCTTGGGTGTTTTCCGCACACCAAGTGTTTGGTGAAATTCCGAAGTGAGTTTTATGGTCTTGGTTGCTTAACATAGAACTGCTTGAGCGCAAAAAGTGGTGTCAGTGCTTTGGTTGCTTGGTTTGCTCGGTATTTTGGTTCGGCTTGAATCAATTTGAGTGATATTGGCATAATTTCTAGAATTTGTTCCAAATGGCGGAGGAGGTGTCGCGTAATCTCGAATCAACTTCTACAAGCGCAGGCTCTAAGAAGTGGGATCCTAGTTATGGATCTGGAGGCTCAATGAAGTTTGAGATAAAACCTTTTGATGAGAAAATTAATTTTGGCTTGTGGCAAAGAAGGATACGGGGTGTTCTTGTTCAACAACGGTTGGTTATAACATTGTTGGGTATAGAAAAGCATCCGGTGGATATGACCGCAGACGAATGGAGCGATATTGATCAAATGGAAATTTCTTCAATTGAAATGTATATCACGGATGATGTGCTCAATCACGTGATATCGGAAACTACGGCTAAGGGGATGTGGGATCAATTAGAGGAGATTTATTTGGGCAAGTCTTTGTCAAATAAATTGTTTCTAAAGAAGATGCTCTTCGAGTTAGAAATGAAAGAGGGCGGTGATATGATGAAGCATATAAATATCTCCAATGCTTTGATCAACGATTTGAACCGGATTTATGTTCAATTTAGCGAGGAGGATCGAGCGTTGTTGTTGCTTGCTTCGTTGCCCGATTCATATGAGCACTTTGTCACCACACTTATGTTTGGGAAGACTACTCTCAAGTTCAATGATGTAATGCAAGACATCATTTCTCACGTGTCCATGAAGAAGAAAAATGGTAGGAGTGGAAGTAGTTCATCTTCTCAAGGTGAAGGCTTGATAGCCAAGGTTGGTGGTGGTGGACGAAAAGGAAGGTCGAAGTCTCGGGGTGCAAATAACCGGGGCTTCCAAAGGTCTCAATCTCAAGACATTAGCACAATTGAGTGTTTCAAGTGCCGTAAAAAGTGTCACTTTGAACGGAATTGTCCGGAGTGGAAGAAAGATGATAAGAAAGGAGACGCTACTAAGGATGTGGTCGGTGTTGCTACTTTAGAGGAAGGCGAATAGGTTCTTACTTATTTTTCCGCCAATCACGTTGATGGTTGGATTCTAGATTCCGGATGTTCATACCACATGTGTCCGAACCGGGAATGGTTTGAGGATTACACGTCCAATACCGGTGGTGAGATTCTCATGGGAAATAATGCTACGTTCAAAGTAGTGGGAATTGGGTCGGTGCACATAAAGATGTGGGATGGGATTGTCCGAACCTTAAGTGAAGTGAGGCACGTTACGGCACTTAATAAAATTAATTTCCTTAGGCGCACTCGATTCAAAGGGGTGTGTGATTCAAGCCGAGGGTGGGGCTTTGAAGGACAAAAGGGGATCGATGGTGATTTTTTGTGGTACAAAATTACCAAATAATATTTATAGATTGAAGGGAAATACGGTAGTGGGTGGAGCGGCAGTCTCCACGGAGCCTGAAATCGACGAGCTACAATTGTGGCACATAAGACTTGTTCACATGAGCCAACGGGGCATGGAAGAACTTCATCGGTGAAAGTTGTTGAAAGGGGTGCATGGATGCAAGCTCGGTTGTTGAAAGTATTGTGTGATGGGGAAGCAAACTCGAGTGCAATTCACTATATCTACGAACAAGAGTAAAGGGACTCTTGACTATATTCATGCCGACGTGTGTGGGCCTTCGGATGTTGTTTCCATAGGCGGCTTTAGATACTTTGTGACTTTCATAGATGATTATTCATGAAAAGTGTGGGTCTACTACTTGAAGAAAAAATCGAAGGTTTTCGAGAAGTTAGAGTGGAAAGCCATGGTGGAGAATCAAACGGGGAAGAAGATCAAGTATTTGAGGAGCGACAACGGGGGTGAGTATAGAGATGGTGGGTTTCTCAAGTATTGTAAAGATGTGGGCATCACAAGGCACTTTACCGTTAAGAAGACTCCACAACAAAATGCGGTGGCGGAGAGGATGAACCACACTATTATGGAAAGGGCAAGGTGCATGAGGTTTCATGTCGGCTTACTGAAATCATTTTGGGCAGCGGCTCTTGATCACGCCGTGTATTTGGTGAATCGGTCACCAAATTCGACTCTTGGCTTGAAGTGTCCGGAGGAAGTATGGTCGGGGCACGAGGTCGACTACTCTACTTTGAGGGTGTTCGGATGTCTGGGGTACACTCACATTCCTAGTGACGAGAGGACTAAAAATGGTCCGAGAACTCGCCGGTGTATTTTCCTAGGCTATGGAAAAGGGGTAAAGGGGTTTAAGCTTTGGGATCCGTCTACGAGGAATCTAGTTGTTAGACGGGATGTGTGGTTTGACGAGACATCCATGTTGAAGGCCAAGGAGTTCCTGGAAGTTACTGATGACGGTGGTGTTAGAACCGTCGAGATTCCGTTGGTATTTCCGAGATCATCAACCACCGATCGTGATAGTGCATATACTAGTGGTTAAAGTGATTCTCAATCGGGTGATGACACGGTTGAGGTGGAGTCGAATGAGAATGATTTGGGAGAGGAGTCGGTTGAGGTGGAGGACACTCAATGGGTGGAGCAAGTGCCATCCATAGCACGTGACAGAGAGCATAGGGAGATCAAGCCACCATCTAGGCTTGGTTGGGAAGAGGTCAATTACACTCTCATTTCTAGTGAGGGTGATCCAATAACATACAAAGGGGCCATTAATTGTGATGGCAAGGCGAGTTGGATGGGTACTATGTCGGAAGAGATGGAAGCTCTACGAAAGAACTCTGTGTGCGATTTGGTTCCTAAACCCAAGGGGCGACACATTGTTGGCTCTAAGTGGGTGTATAGGAAGAAAGAGGCAATTAACAAAATAGAAGAACCGAAGTACAAGGCAGGGCTAGTAGCGAAGGGGTTTTCATAAAAGGAGGGGATTGACTATGATGAGATCTTATCCCCGGTGGTGAGGCATACTTCGATACGGGTGTTGGTGGCAATGGTTGCTCAATTCGATATGGAATTAGAGCAAATGGATGTGAAAATGGATTTTCTTCACGGTGATTTGAAGGAGCTTATTTACATGGTGCAACCGGAGGGGTTCAAGGAAGTGGGAAAAGAAGATCATGTGTGCCAGCTTAGGAAGTCATTGTATGGGCTTAAACAGTCTCCATGACAATGGTACCTATGGTTCGATACCTTCATGTTGCGGGTTGGTTACACGAGATGTGATCATGACCATTGTCCATATTTTTGGGTTCTTGATGATGGTTCGTTTGTTTTTTTAATGCTCTATGTGGATGATATGATCATTGCGTGTCGGGACATGTCACGGATAACGGAGCTCAAGGTGTAATTGAGCCGGGAGTTTGACATGAAGGATCTTGGTGCGGCGCAAAGCATTCTTGGTATGGATATTAGACGAGAGAGAAAAGTTGGAAAGTTGTGGTTATCTCAGAAAAATTATATTTCGCATGTCATCGGGAAATTTGGCATGTTGGATTCCAAGGCCACTTCTACCCCGTTAGCTTCACATTTCGCTTTGTGTGCAAATCAATGTCCCTCTACGGATGATGAGTAAGAGGAGATGGCTTCAACGTCGTACGCTTGTTCCATGGGGTGCCTTATGTATGCTATGGTTTGCACGAGGCTGAATATCGCCCAAGCCGTGGGTATGGTTAGTAAGTACATGTCGAATCCAGGAAAAGACCATTGGAAAGTGATGAAATGGATTATTTGGTATCTAAAGGGAACCAAGTCTATGGGCATATTGTTTGAGCGGAAGAAAGGGGCCGAGTTTGTTACGGGGTATGTGCATTCGGATTATGCGGCGGATCTTAATAAATGGAGATCTACATCGGGGTATGTATTCACTATTGCTAGCGGGCCAGTATCTTGGAGATCCATGTTACAAGCGACAAGTGATTTGTCTACCAAGGAGGCAGAGTATATGGCACTTACGGAAGCATCAAAGGAGGCGGTTTGGTTAAAGAGTTTGGTGAGTGAATTGGGGATGAAGCAAGAGAGTGTTAGTCTTCATTGCGATAGTCAAAGTGCTATGCATTTGGCTAAGAATCAAGTGTATCATGCCCGCACAAAGCATATGGATGTGCGGTATCATAGAGTTCGGGATTGGGTTAATTCCGGCGAGGTTTTAATTGAGAAGGTGCACACGGATGAGAATGCAGCAGATTTCCTCACCAAACCTGTGACTACGGAGAAGTCTAGGCATTGCCTAAAGCTTCTAAATCTCACTTCTTGTTAAAGTTCGAGGAGAGGCTCCTCGGTTAGGTGGAGTCGCATTGAGCTTGATAGTTTTCAGGGTGATCTTCAAGCAGGTTCAATGGTTTTCATTTCGGGTTTTTGGTTGGTTGGATCATTCGGATCGCTAACGTGGAGTTTGTGGTGTATTTTTGGCTCTCCGATAGCTTCCCGTTAGTTCACGGCTGTTTTGGGAGAAAAATAGATTTTTCTCGATATTTACAAAATTGCCCCTTTGAGGAAAATCTATAAATATAAGCTTATTTTCTGTTTTTGTGGAGTGCTGTTTTTCCAGCTTTAGAGTGAACATTTTGTGAGTTTTTGAAAGAGAAAAGTGAGTGAGAGCTTCTTGTTTAAGATTAGTTCTTGTTCTTGGTTATGAGTGACATTCTTGGAGAGATAAAGAGTGTGAGTGTGTAACCTTGTGGTTCCTCCATTTATCAAAGAAAGAAGAAATCCTACCATTGTGGATGTAACCCTTGTTTGGGTGAACCACGTTATATTTTTGTTGTTTCTTTTCTTTGATTGCTTTTGTGTTCTTGTTATCCTACTTGTTGATTGTTGATTGGATTCGTTTTGAGTTTGCACACTTATTTTTCATTAGGAACAAGGTCTTGGGTGTTTTTCGCACGCCAAGTGTTTGGTAAAATTCCGAAGTGAGTTTTATGGTCTTAGTTGATTAACATAGAACTGTTTTAGCGCAACATTCTGCAGTGAGACTAATTTCTTGTGGGCCATTAACAAAACCAAGGATTCTAAAATGTGCAAGAAGAAAGTCACGACGAAGTACATATCTAAATCTTGTTAGTTTGTTCAAGTACACTATATCCCTTTTAGAAAATGAACTTTGATATGATTATACATACTTCAATTCATATAATCTACATAAAGAATAATTTAATATTCAAAGGCTCCAAAGTTAAATTATGATTATTTATATAGAAAGCTGATTTTAAAGAAAAAACTCATGATATAAGCTAATAAAATGAGCATTAACCGGTAAAATAAAGAAGCAATATTAATGTTTGACCTTACTTTTTACAATTTTGGGTTTGTGGAAGTTATAAAAAAATCATTTCTTTCGTTTCAATTATATTTGCAGTTACCCAATTTTCAATAGAAATAAATCTTTGAGACATCACTCAAAAAAATCTTTTGTAATTGGCGACATTCACTCCTTACAAAAGGCACAAAACTATTTTCATTTTTTACAAAGGTAGAAACCCACAAACTTGAGTTCTAGTCCTCAACACGTATGCTCTCATAATTTTTTATTATTTTACAAATTTTATTTTTTAATTACAACCATAATAGAATTCTCTCATCCACAAGGATTATAAATGAAACCCTTTTATTAAAAGCTAAACTAAAACTTTTAACTTTTCTAAAAGAATAAAACAGATCCCTTCGTTATTTTTTAAAGGGAAGTTGATCAAGTTATAGTGAATTGTAAAGTTCGTGAGTTACAAAAAAAATAATTATAAATTTGCAAGCTTAAAACACCAAGTAATTTCAAGTTATAAAATTCTAAACATGGAGTATATAAGCCATAAACAAAACCAAGTTCATAATATCTAAGCATGTAGGTTAGTAGTGAAGCATATAAGATATAAATACCTAAAAACATAAAAAACCAAAATTTCACAACAAAAGGTTCATGGTATGAACATGCAATGATAAATACCAAAACAAATAACAAAAGATGAAATTGAACCTAAATACTACCAAGGAAACTATGAGAAATCTAAATCACATCCCATGAAAATACAAAGTTCCTAACTCTTATCACTGATGGAAATGACCACCAATGCTTTGTAAGGTAGTTGGATTCAACTTGATGAACATCTAGATTCCTAGGCCATCTACGAAGTGGTGAGAGGAGTGATCTGACTTAACTTGTCTTGGGGATTCTTACACATTTATCTTTATTCTAGTTATGCTTTCCAAATCATTATTCCTTGAATTCTCCTTTATTTATATCCATTGCCTCCTCAACCACCATGACCTTCCCATATTATGCTAGGATCTCATTCATTGTGATAGGAGGTTCCTTTAAGAATACCCAATATAGGTGAACATTGTTTTGTTGAAATCCATCACTTCTAATTTATCCCTATTTAACTAGTAGAATAGGTCTCTAAGGGACTCGCCCTTCTTCTATCAGACATTAAGGATATGAGTCACCCTCCTAGTAAGTTTTAATCTCATGAAGAAGTTGTGGATGAACTTCACTCAAATTATACCTAGTGATGTATTGGTCATACATTGGTAATGTGTCAAGTTTATATGAGACCCATTTGAAGCACTAAAACATACATGTACGGAATGTCATAGGATTTGATTTTTGAGTATCTTTTGGGAGTAGTTTTAGAATTTCTCCGATAGTATATTCAACATCTCAAAACTATGAACATGTAATAAAAAAATTGGTCATTTATCTCTGATTGGACTTTGAAAAATTCTTTAATAATGGGGGAGAAAAACCTTGTTCAACATAAGAAACATAATATTTTTGTTTTGCATTTTATGGCCATTGTGTTTTTACTGGTGTCATGATTTCATGTCAGAAATAAAACTAAATATCATTTGAAAACAAATAAAGAAATTTATGAGCTTATTTTCACCTTTTCCATCATACAAGAAGAGTAGAAAATCTCACTCAATCAAATGGGAAGTTAAATTCAATATTTATTCAAGTTACATTGTTGTTAATGCATATTTCACAACACTTGCGAATCAAAGGATCTAACAAACGTATATAAATCACATTTGGAGATTGAAGGATTTTGTTATCGAAATGATTTGAAATGAGAAAATGTTTAAGTTTGATACTCATTACAAGAAATCTCACATTCAGCTGCGATTTGTATACCTATAAAAAATATTTGTAGCTAAAAGTTAATATCTATTACAAAATTTATTTCATGGAGAAAATCATTATATTTACCGATGAAAATTCAAGTTTCATTGACAATATGTCCCCAGAAGACTGGCATTAAAGTTCTCACACGTTAGAATGGAAGTGAAAATTATTTAAGGACGAAATTAGTATCATTGACAACGAAATTATTCGTAAAAGTCAATAGTTTATATCTGCAACAAAAAACATTGTGTGGCCTAACGTTATCTATTATTGTGCAATGATTAATTTCGTGGTTAAAGGTCAGAATTCTTTTAAGTATTAATAACTCTTTTGAAATGATGTCATTTCAATTTTTTATTTCATGTTTTAACCACTCCCTGTAACACGATCTCAACTTATAAAAACCCACACCTCCAAACCCGAAAAACTTCTAGAAACCTTCAAACCAATCTCTCTCCGGCACTGAAGTTCCTCCTACCGTCTCTAAATTGCTCATCAGGTGCCTTTTCTCTCTTTGTATATACGTGTTCTCATTTATATGCATTTTATTGTCTATCAATATGTCTCGCAAGGGTTTGAAAACTAATTTGATCTTGTTTTGAAAGATAGACCCAATTTGTTTAAGTGGATTTTGGGTTATTTTCACACATACAATCATGAAATAAATCATGTTCGACAATTAATGGAAAAAATTTGACCGATTAAATCTTGCTCGTGTGTATGCTGATATGATACTGCTTTAACATATGATCTATGATCTTTCTTTGACATATTTTTACCAAGTTAAAATAATGATCCTTTACTTTATTTGATAATTAATGGATTTAGAATATGTTCAGAGTATCCATTTTATTGACAATTGAAACTCTTAAAATGTTTAGGTTGTATTTTTATGACCGAGTTTTATTTATTAACATCTATTGAGAAAAAGGCTTTTTGAATAAGATAGGCATCCTAATCTCCCATCACCATAACCTAGCACTGATTCAATTCCATCACTCTCTCTCTACACCTTAAATTGATGCCAAAATTTAGTGTAATGGGATTCACATTAGGCAGAGTCTAGAGAGCCATGCTTTTAGAAAATAATTACTATCAAGTATCAATATATTCTATAGTCAAAATTACTTTCGTTATTGACATTTGTAGTTATATGCCTTTATTTTAACTACCACCAATTGTTCTGGCTCCCTAAAATTACAAAACATGTTATTGCTTTTACAAAACTGGGTTTGATTGATCTTATATATAAAAAAGACAACCTTTGTAGTTGAATATATGAATGCTTATAATGAAAATTTGAAGTGAACTTCATCTCTTTACTATCTTTCATTTGAGATTTTTAGAGATAATTTAATTGAAAGATACACACCTCATGTGATAAAATGATTCACTGAATGGGGAAAAAACAATCTACTTATCATTTTACATTTAATAGGCTAATTTTTTTGTAGGAGTATGTTATTAGTTATCATTGCAACTTGACAAAGGGAATAGTAGGTTTTTTCTAATTAATATATATATATTAGCTTTTTACGTATCATTTAACATTTTTTGCATAACAAGATTTTCCCTTATTACAATGCCAATTGTCCAAGCTCTATGTGATAAACATTATTAAGTTACTTAATTATATAAATTAACGTACTAAAAACATTGTCAGGACCTATTTTGTAATAGCAATATTTAATTTATTTATTCTAATAACTTGTACCTTTTGAATTGTGGATTATAATTTCAACGTATTTATTATGACTTTGTTAAGTATATTACTAGATTCCACTTTCTTTAACTAATAATTTTCTACCTTCTACGCACTGAATATGTAACTCCTCCTCCCAATAGGCACTATATATATAGGACAAATTTTGTAAGATTGACGAAAACCCGTGTTTAATTGTTAATGTTGTGTGTTGCTTTTTCATTGATTGGGGAAATTAGGTATATGTAGTGGGAACATAATTAGAAAAACGTTGTGTTCTGACTTAAGGGTTTCCCTATATCCCTAATATAAGTAATTTTCTGGATATTAATGAGTTGTTATGAATAAAAATATTATATCTTGTGCTCTAGAATCTTAGGCATAAAGAATTATATGAAACTTTAAACAAGTTTTTTAATGGAAAACTTTTGGGTCTTAAGTAATCCATTAATTATAATCTTTCCAGTTGTATGTAAGTATGAAAAGAAATAAGTGTGAAACTAGTAAATACTAAAGTCAATAAGAACAGAGTTGTACACAAGGAAAATTTCCTTCACCAGTTTTCGCCTTAATTTGTAGGGTGAAACTAGTAAATTCTTGCTATTTGAATGCATAATTTTTTAATATTAATTTAATTTTATAGATGCATCCATAATGGTTTCAAATTAATCTTTTCATTTTGTTCTTGTTTTGTATTATCCCCATTTTGATCATTTTTTTTTGTTTGATGTATGTCTGTGCAAAATATTATTTTGATTTCTATTGATAAGTATCACTAATTGTTGTGAATTGTATTATGACTATTGTGTCTAATTTCTATTAGATGTAGTATAAACCATCATTTTCATAAGTATTTTAGTGTTATTGTATGTTTAATTGATTTAAGAAATATGAATATACATGGTTTGTCAACTACGAATGGTTAATTGAGATTCAACCTAGAATTTCGAAAAAGTGAAATTATTATAGCCTTGATCTTCTAGTTGGATATATTTTCTCATAACACGATAAGGTGTTTTGTGTTATGTTTTTTCTTTAACTTCTTATGATTTTGGATTTTTTTCTTTATTTTGAAACGTAGTGGTAATGGGATTTTAGGGTACTGATATATTAGTTTTGTTTAAAAATTAGTGTTCACTACATCAAAATACTAATTTTGTGACTACCTTCTTGTAATTGCTAACGGCGGTGACAAACTTTATCACTGCCATTAGGAGTCACAACATTATTTGTAACTATCATTAGGAGTCATAAAATATTTGGGTAATGAAAAATTTGAGTCAATTGGTTTGTCACTGCTAATGACAGTCACAAATCTTACAATATAATTAATGTGTGGCGGCTACAAGGAGTCACAAGTAACTTCCATAAGGAGTCATTAATTTATCACTAGACTTAAATTATGACTCTTATGAGCAGCCATAAAATTGTAGCTACTATGAGGAGACACAAATTTTAGATTTGTGACCGCTATCAACGGTTACAAATTTGTGACTGCTCGTAGCCGTCACAAATTTTTGCTTAAAACTTAATTTTTGATCGCTATGACTGCTATTAGGGGTCACCAAAATTTTGACCTAGGTTTAACTTCCCTATTCTCTCTCCTACGTGCTCTTCAATCTCCCGCTCTCTCCTCCATCCCTCTTTAATCTCCCCCTCCCTCCTCACAAAATTTTGGCATAGGTTAAACTCTATTTTCTCTCTCCTCTCTTTTCTCATAACTCTCATGCGTAGGGGTGTGCAAAATAACCGACCAGCCCAAAAACCGAACCGAAACCGATAGTTTTTTAAAGCCTGGTTTGGTTTACGATTTAAGGAATTAAAAAACCGACCATGTCGGTTCGGTTGGCGGTCTAGCCATGGAAAAAATCGAACCGAACCGAACCGATATCAATATTTATATTTAAAAACATTTACTTTTATATGCAAAATCCATTAATCGGCCTTAAAAACCGGTCAAAACCGAAAACCGCCCAAAAAAAATGACCAAAACCGAAAACTGATAAAATCGAATCGAAACCGAACCAAAACCGAAACCGACATGAATCAAAACCGACAGTTTTTTCCATTGTCGGTTCGGTTTTGGTCTAACCTTTTCCAAAACTGAACCGATTAGTTCGGTTTGGATTGCGGTCGAAAACCGAACCGAACCGACCCGTGCACACCCCTACTCATGCGACATCTGATTCTGCTGTGAAGAGCTCCCCTCTCTCTTTCGCTGTAAGTTTCATTTTTCTGTTAGTTTGTTATTTTAAGTTTTCAATTTTGTTAGTTTGGTGAGTTTTCTAATTTGTTGTTATTCTTATTTGTTATTTTGAGTTTTGTTATTTGGAATTGTTAGTTTGAGTTTTCGGTTAGTTTCGTTAGTTTGAGGTTATGGAAATGGGACGTGATTCCAATCGATAATAATAGATTTTGGAATTTTTGTAAATAAAATCCTTTTATCAACAAGGGTTAGGTAATCAAATGTCTTAATTTATGCACGTACATTAATAATTCTAATAGCATTTCCCCTGTCCATGTTTAGGGGACCTTGTAGGAAACATTATTTTTCATGTATAAAAAGTGCAAAAGAAAATCTCATGAGATGCATATTTTGTGAGAAATGTTTTGTTGAAAATACCCCGATTTGTTGCAAATGCCCTTCTTCCCAGAAAGCAAAGCGTTTCGAAATCAAGAAGTGGAATGATGTTGGTCTTTGGACTTGGGGTCCACTATAATACCTAACCCTAAATTTAATTTACATAAAATACTTGAATCATATGTTTTTAGTTAATGGGGTTATTGAACTTTGATTGCCTGGAGCAAATATCGTCATGGACAACTATGTTATTTTTAAGAATCATATTATGGATCTTTGTGAGTGTTTATAATAATTATTATTGTTTGTTACCTTGATTTTGTGATTTGATTGTGGGGAAATTAATGTGCTTTGGTTGAATTAGGTATAAAGTACAATGCTAATCAAACTAGCGCCACCAGTGATGAGTGTACTATTGCATGTGGTATGTATGCACTATTTTCATAAATTTTAACATTTAAGGATGTTACATATTTCATTAATTTTTGTAGCAGATTGATTTGTAGCGGTGATAAGAGGTTGAGGGTGAGACAATTGAAAACCCGGATTGTTAATTGGTTGTTGTGGTATAGCTTTTAGATTAATAATCTATGAGAATATTTGTTTACTATTTTGTGTGAATTTTAGTAAGAATTATTGATATGTGGTTTGTGTTAATTAATTTATGTCCTTTGCAAGTTGTTCATGCAATTCAAGTTATAAGTATTGATTATTTATACTTGTTTGGGGTTTAAACTGAGCTTTTGTGGTTGAAAATTGAAAACAACGATGAAGTAGCATGAATTGAGACACAAATACCCCAAAAGGTTCCAAGGTAAACTGAGAGAAGTCATGGTGTCCTCGTCGGACTCAGATTTCAAAATTGATTAGTTTATGCTTGTTTTGGTGTTAAAATTATGATTTTAGGGGAAAAGATGAAAATAGCAATCCAATTTTCTTGAGCGAGGCACAAACTCCCCATAAAGTTCAAACGCAACTTGTAGGAAGTGTCTATGTCCCCAATGGACTCCCGATTGTCTGAAATTGACTAGTAGACATTTATTTTGGGGTTAAAAATCAAACTTAGGTGGGAAAAACTCAAAACATCAATCGTGTGGCCTGGATAGAGGTACATACACCCTAAGAGTTACAAAGTAACTTGTAGGAAGTGGTGTGTCTCATCGGACTCCTACTTTTTAAAATTGACTTATAAGTGTTCGCTCTGGGGCTAAAATGGGATTTATGGAGTGAAAAATTCAAACCAAAATCAAATGGCCTAGATAGACTAACAAGAACCGTAAGAGGTACAAAATGAACTTACAAGAAATATCAGTGTCCTCATCGAACTCCCGGTTCTCGAAATTGACTAGAAGACCTTCTTTTTGTGGTTAAAGTGTTCATTGGTGTGTGAAAAGAAAAAACAACAATGACGTATACCGAAAATAGGTACTCATGTCCAAATCGGAATATCGATTTTCAAAATTGAATAGTCTACCATTGTTTTGGTGTTAAAATGGGATTTAGGGGTGAAAACTCAAAATAGGAACCGAGTGGCTTAAAAAGAGGCATGAAAATCGATAGATGTACAAAAGTAACTTGTAGGAAGTGTATGTGTCCTCATCGAACTACTAGTTTCCCAAATTGACTAGTAAGCGTTCATGTTGGGGTTAAAATTGAATTTTGAGTGATTATGTCGATTGACTAGTATACTTTAGACAAACTTTTCAGTTTAAATCCCCGACATATTGGGATTATACTTATTCATGATCTCAAAAGGTGATTATAACATCTTTTTTAATGTTCATAATGTCTTAATTAAAAGACCCTTGAAGGCTTCTCATAAAATTAACCATCTTTATCTCATCAGGATTTTGGTAACCCATAAGGTTAATGGATATGGTCAAGGCCCCTTTTCATGAGGTTTTTTCACCTCGTCCCTCCAACGATTAGTATTAGTAATTTCTTGCATTGAACTCATTACTAATTGTTTAAATTTTGACTTCTGTTGCAGTGTCTTATCTCAGAGAGTATTGATGCAAATGTATCCTTTTGATAACTGTTATATAACACTGTTATATAACATATAGAAAAATAGAGTTTGGTCCTATATGCTATTTTTTTAGTCTCCGATCCCATGTTATGTTACTTTTAGCATTGAGTTCCATAACTGCCTCAAGGTATGATATTCTCCAATAACTGTAAGAAGTTATCACCTAGTCTTTAAAACTCGTAGAAAATGGGACCCAAATCTAAGGAAAATGAATATGAGATGGGAGAATAAAAATGATCTCAAAGGAGGACTAATCCCCACATCTCCCTATAGCATATAACATAACTGTTATATGTTATATAACAGTGTTGTATAACTTTTATATAACATAACAATTATGTTATATAACACTGTTATATAAGGACTATTATATAACACTATTATATAAGGACTATTATATAACAGTGATATATAATTGTTATATAACATAATTGTTAAATAATTGTTATGTTCTTTAATTTATTTCTTGTGTTCGAACTTAGTTTGATTATATATCTTGGTACAAAATAATTTTTAATTTTCTCTTCTCAAGTCAAAACCGCTTTTGTGTTGCGCATAATGATTCATTTTGTATGTTACATAAATGTTATAACATTTAGTGTTATGTTTGGGCAATTACTAGTATAGACAAGACAAGTTAGTGTACCGCACAAAATATTGCTCGAGTAAACTAGTCTAGTTCAGGAAGAAGTGTTTATTTTTAATTACACCTCTGTCTTAAAAGATGTTGATGGCAACAATTCTGAATCCAACTATATTTTATTGTTTGTAGGTTTATACATGGCATACCCGCCATAGGTAGAATTCAAAGGCCTAAATCCAGGTGTTTACACTTCGTGGCAAGCAACATAAGCACAAGTCAATGGATACTAAGGCGCCGTATTCAACAAATTTTTGTCTATTGAAATTGCTCAGTAGGCATAATCTGAGTACACGAGGGAGGATGTCACCGCATCAATACCCCCCACGGTTGATATACCTAGACTTCATGAAGCGTATCCACCGCATCGTTACCCCCGGCCTATATTTAGAATGATTTGTTACATCGAAGTGTTGTGTCACTAATTTTTTTCTTTATTTTTTATTATATGTTAATTTTGTACTTGGCGCCCAAGAAGGGGTTGTATGATGTTAAATTAAGTTTAAAAAAGTTTTATGTGTACCGGATATTTGGAACATCAGAAATATAAATGAAATGTTGTCAAATTTTTTAGACTCGTTACATGTTCATGATATTTATTCTACTCTCATCATTTCATCACTTTGTGAAAATCTAAAGATATTTCTAACTCTTACCACATTTAACATATTCAACTTTTGTAACTGCTAATACCAGTCATAAATTTTTCAATTTTGTAACCGCTAATTGCAGTTACAAATATAGTATTCATAACTGCTAATGGCTACTATAAATATTAGAATCGTAACTGCTGATAGCAGATACAAATATTATATTCGTAACTGCTGACAGCAATTACAAATATTATATTCGCAACTACTGACGGCAGTTACAAATGGAAGTTACAAACTAGCGTCACCAGTCATAACCCCCATAGGGGTTATAAAAATTTGTGGCTGCTGTTAGGAGTTACAAATTTTCTTTTGTCACCTCCTAAATTATGAAAAAAAATTGCAGTTTAAAGGTCATTTGTGACTTCTAACAACACTCACAAATCTCATATTTTGGTGTAGTGGGTAATTTACATTCATTGTTGGGATTTTAACTTATTTATACACTAAAGTATAATATTTAGTTGCAATATAAGTTTATTATCTAAGTAGTTTAAAATATAAAATTATCGGACTGATATAGCTTCTATGTTCCTCTTCATGAAGTTCCTTTCGAAAAAGGGAATCTACATGGTTTCTTTCAAGGTATTGTGTCACTAAAATGGATTCTTATAGTCAAGGTTCCATTTACAGGGATAATTATATGTTATCGTGTGTTATAGGCTTCTATTATAGGATATATAGTTTCTCTTCATCATGGGATATATTGTATATTACCATACTTTATGTAACACCCCACGATTTTGGGACTAAGAAATTTAAATTTTTTTAGAGAAATAAAATTTATTTAAATTGGAGAATTTTAAAATTTGAAAATTGATGTCCAAAAATAGAGGATGTTATAAAGTTTTTCAAATGATAATTTTGAGTACGCCATTGGTTTCGGATGGGTCGAGATAGTCGAAATAACTTTAATTGGGTTTTAATTCGGTTCCGGAATATTTTTAAGTCAGTTTGACCCGAATTGGAGTGAACGAGTCATTTAAAGTGTGTATTAACATTTAAAACTGGGACTTATGTTTTAAGGGATTTAAAGGCTTACGGATCAATCCATCTCATTAGAGAGAAAGAGAGAAATAGAAAGAAGAGGAAAAGAAGAAGAAGGGAAGAGAGAGGAGAAAAAGCTTAGAGATTCTGGCCCCAAACGCGATCCCAGGGACGATTCAACCTCTACAATTCTGAGGCAAGTGTTTAATCTTCCTAAATATTTCATTTTTGTATTTCATTTCATAAATTGTGGATAAAATAATAAGATTTTGGGTATTAATATCAAAACCTAGATTTTGTGGTTTAAATCTTGAAATTGATGTTTATATATGGGTTGGTTGGTACAGAGATGGTTGGGATTAGATTTGGGATGATTTATTCGCTTAGAATCATGATTTGATGAAGGTTTAGGGGTTAGAAGTGATAATTTTAGGGTTTAGAATTCGTGGGTTTTATGAAGAAGAAGAGGCCTTCAAGGTTCTGCAGACCCGAATTGATTCCCCCCTTAAGAAAATCGATTTGGCTTAGGCAAAAGTGGCAGGTCTGCATGACCGAATCTATTCAGACCCTAGGCGAATTGATTCGTATTGGGACAGAGTCCCAGGTCCTTTGTACCGAATCGATTCATCGTTGGAGCGAATCGATTCTCCCTTGAGACCGAATCGATTTGGGCCAGGCCGAATCGATTCGAAAATAGGGTTGTTTTGTGGAATTTTTTTCTAGAATGATTTCTAACCCTTTTTGGTTGGGTTTATTGATTTGGGTCATGAGTATATGATGCAATAAATATGTTTTAGAGATTTATTGGAAGTTTATCGCATGAGTATATCGCGGGTACGTATCGAGTTATTTTGGGGACTCGTATACATATGTATTGGAGAGAATCATATCGACATAGTGGGGAATCTCATTGAAAATGGGAGTTCTATTTAGGGGTCATAAATGAGCCTAGTTATTATGTGCGGTTAAGGTCCCTTGAGAGAATATTGAGGGTACGTTATGGAATAGTAGGCCGATAATTGTGTCGAATCCTTATAGGGATAGGATTCTACTAAAAAAATTGATTGGGGACCAACGAGAGAGAGTGGTCGCGTATCCTTAGTAATGTTTAACTTAAGGAATAGATTTCACATGCAATAAGATTGAGGGGTCCATAGGGGTAATTGAACCACAGATGGGATAGTGATTATATATATTAGTGTGGTATTTCCCTAAGTGATGGGATCATGGGATGAATTTAAGATTGAGCTTGAGGTTTATAGACCATTAGTTTGGTGTATACCAATGGTTGAATTATTACTAGAGATATCGAAGTGCTTTCGAATATAGATGAGATGTGTAGTGCTTGCTACGTACACTAAACTTTGGGTGATAACCTTAATGTTGGAGATATATCAATGTTGGAAGATTATTTATATCATAGGAGAAATGGATGAGTATGCTCCAAGTGAGGGAATCGTATTCATATATCGAGGTAAGTTAATGTATTCGGGATGACAGCTAGTATATTGAGGATTATGTATGCTTATAGCCTAGTTTATATATATTATACATACGGATGAGAGATAGTGTGTATATATATGTGGAGATGTGGATATATATCTATATTGATATGTATATATGTATGTACTTATGGCATGAATATCGAAATCATATGTGATGGTTTAATTATATGATGTAATCGTATGGATGTATATATATTATACATGTGAATGATATATCTACTTGTATTGTTAAGCATATCCCGCACATGCTATTATTGGGAAGTTGCGCGATGAGGGTGAGCACCCTGGATCGAGGAGCAGAGTGTGGATATTCCCCAGGTCATAGCATCCATTGTGTTATTATGTGATTTACATTTTTTTGGGATGAGATGTGGTAGGTTTCGTCTCATTACTGATTTGGAACTATGATATCTTCCCGGACATCGTGTGTGTGTGTGTTGGCAACGATGTCGATGATATTGAGTCCGACCTTGGTCCCGAGGATGGTATATGAGTGATGCCCTGGAAGATGATAGCATGGTGCAGTATATTGGCATTATATAGCCGGTTGTATTATGTGTATGGCCATCGTACATTATATGTGTTATGTACACGTGGCTATGATAATGAATGGTTATATATATATATATATATATATATATTATATCCTATAGGTGAAAAGGATATGATCTTTTTATGGTGTATTTCTTGGGTGATTATGGTGCACCAAATTGTCGGGGTTGATGTATCGCACTTAAGGAAAATTTCGGTTATATCAACCCAAGGATTTAGTGGATATTTTGGGGTTACTCTTAGTTAGTAATCCAAATAGCAGTAGTATGATTGGTGTGGATGACATAATGGATCACTACGATTGACATTGTCAAGGAGTAGTGTATTAGGGGGGTTCCTTGTTTTGATTTCGCTTTGCGAGACGCCCCACACACAAAAAGCAGTGCAATGTTGAGAATAGAGAGAAGTTTTGTCCTTAATACTTGTAAGTAGAACTAGTATGATTGGTGTGGATGACATGATGGATCCCTACGATCGACATTGTCAAGGAGTAGTGTATTGGGGGGTTCCTTGTTTAGATTTCGCTTTGCGAGACGCCCCACACACGAAACGTAGTACAATATTGGGAGTGGAGAGAAGTTTTGTCCTTATTAAATTTCATGCATGTATTTAGAAACTAAATTATATTATTGAAGCCTAATGTTAATGTGTAACGTACTAAAATTTATAACTGGTATAAGTAAATAAATCGGAATCAATTAAGCTTAGTATGGCATATACGTGTGTATATTTAAGTGTGATTAGAATGGGAAGGATTCTTGGGTTATGTTAGGATGGAAGGTCTTGTGGTTATAGGTCGTTCCAACGGTAAGGTAGTTAGTCCTTATGGGTGGGGTAACTTAATTAAGATTTCAGGACGCGATTAGGTGCGCGTTGTTAGATAAGAGGTGAGTTGGGGTTTCATGAGAGTGAGACTCCACTTTATTTACGAAATAAATGCATTGATATTTATTATGCACGGTTAACACACTTGCTAAACATCTTTACACCTCGGGCGCTGACCCGTTTATATTTCTCTTCTATTATTTATATATATATATATATATATATATATATATATATATATATATATATTGTACTACAGGTGTCCTACCACGTGGATACCGGATGCTTTTCTATCTAGAGTCTGGGAGCCGTAGCAGTTGCGGACTGTGGCGGGATCTAGATTGCAGCCGCTTCCTATCTATTTGTGAATCTAGATAGGATTCATTTTGTACATCGGGTTTTCACCCAAGGGATATTTGTAGTTGTTTATATTTCTTCCTTATGGATGTTGTACTGTCTGTGACCCGACAGCTTATTAGGGTATATTTCCTTATATGTACTCATTTTTGTTTATTCTAGCACTTCATATATCATGGTACTTGTGTGCATTTTACCTTTGTTAGATACTTTAATGGTTGGGTTGTTGTTCGTGGCATGTTTTATTTAAATTTTAACATCTCGCTTATATGATTTCGGGCAGTTAGCCTTATTTATCTTAGTGTTGTCAGTTGATGTTGAGACTAAGCCACCTGAGACTCCTGATTTAATGTAGTATAGGGTTGGCCACTCGTTATTATTTTAAGCAAGTTGTTACAGATGGTATCAGAGCATCAGGTTCTAGTGTCCTTAGGATCTGTGCTAGTTTTCTGCGTTCTTCCGTTAACGTTCGTGATATAGAGCCCTACTATCAGGATTGGTGTATTCACTATGTTTATCTTCTTGTGTGAGGTGTACTCACTTGAACGACGTTTTAGACACAATTACTTTCATCTCATACGTCGCCAATAATAAGTCGGTTAGGAAGGGGAAAGATTAGAGATGTAATGCCCATAATAGGTTTTGGGTACGCTTTAGTTTGAGGTATTTCTTTTTGTGATTCAGGCAGAGATAAGAAGGAGAATTTCGTGATCGATAACGTAAGTACTGATGAGGAGAGAATAAGGAGCCCTTGGGAGGTTTAGATTGAGAAATTCTTCAACATTTGTTAGGAAACCTGGTGTTGGTGACTTTTACCGATGTGAGGTGTGTGAAGTGGTCCAAATATCGGGAGTATTGACTTCTGGGAAGAAGGAGTGGGCAAGTGTGGTCTTTGTACGACATGCTTTTGGATATTAAACCGTCTTGTGATGAGCTAGTAGAGAGTTTCTCTATTAATTTTCGGGAATGTGAATTGTTAAGGTTATTGTTTTCTACTTAGGTTAGGACAGGAAATTTTAGTGTTCCAACGAGGGAAGAACTTATCTTTTGGAAATGTGTTGATATAATTTAAGGGATTAGTATAACCGAGGAGGTTCAAATCTTAGTAGATTTATTTTGAGCGGAGAATTTAGCTCATGGTTGTGCTAGTTGGAAGACTAGGTACAGGTTAAAGTATTGTATTCGTTGAGGCCTTGTGTCTTGGACATAAGGTATTTGATTAGTGTGTTGAAAGACACGAAATTATTTTATATTGTATTATGATATAGGCTTTCGGGCAACATATAAAATGCAAAAATATTTTATAAAAACTTAATCCTGGTTCAACTGATCTCAATCCCCGGCATAGCTACACAGTAGTGTATTGGGAGGGTTCCTTGTTTGGATTTCGCCTGTGAGACCTCCCCCGCACGAAGGTAGCTAGTGTCAGGATTTGATAAGAGTTTAACCATTGGGAATTTCAAAATTTTATATATTTAATATGTTTCTATAGATTATATTGCTGAGATTTATATTTCTATTTGAGGCTAGTGGAGTCGGGTTATTGTTTTACGAGTTGAGCTCGGGTACGGGGTGTATGGGCGCCCTGGGTAGTTAGTTTGATTTTTAAAATCTATATGGTTCGATGTGAGAACTGGAAAGGATCGGTATGGTAATCTAGAGGGTAGAGGTAAGGACTAGATGAGATTCTAAGTCCTAGGCATATCTTAAATTTCGCGAGAGAAATTCTTGTAAGGGGCGAAGAGTGTAACACCCCACGATTTTGGGCTTAAGAAATTTAAAATTTTTGGGAGAAATAAAATTTATTTAAATTGGAGAATTTAAAATTTTGGAATTGAAGTACAAAAATAGAGGACGTTATAAAGTATTCCGAATGATAATTCTGAATACACCATTGGTTCCGAATGGGTCGAGATAGTCAAAATAACTGTCATTGGGTTTTAATTCAGTTCTGAAATATTTTTAAGTCAGTTTGACTCGAATTGGAGTGAACGAGTCATTTAAAGTGTGTATTAACATTTAAAACTGGGACTTATATTTTAAGGGATTTAAAGGCTTACAGATCAAGCCATATCATTAGAGAGAAAGAGAAAAATAGAAAGTAGAGGAAAAAAAAGAAGAAAGGAAGAGAGAGAGGAGAAAAAGCTTGGAGATTTTGGCCCTAAACGCGATCCCGTGGACGATTTAACCTCTATAATTCTGAAGCAAGTGTTTAATCTTGCTAAATATTTCATTTGTGTATTTCATTTCATAAATTGTGGATAAGATAATTGGATTTTGGGTATTAATATCAAAACCTAGATTTTGTGGTTTAAATCTTGAAATTGATGTTTATATATGGGTTGGTTGGTATAGAGATGGATGGGAACATATTTGGGATGATTTATTGACTAAGAATCATGATTTGATGAAGGTTTAGGGGTTAGAAGTGATAATTTTAAGGTTTATAATTCGTGGGTTTGATGAAGAAGAAGAGTCCTTCAACGTTCTGCAGACTCGAATCGATTCACCCCTTAAGCGAATCGATTCGGCTTAGGCAAAAGTGGCAAGTCTGCATGATCGAATCGATTCGAACCCAAGGCAAATTGATTCGGCTCGGGACAGAGTCCCAGGTCCTTTGGACCGAATTAATTCGAAGTTGGAGCGAATCGATTCTCCCTTGAGACCGAATCAGTTCGGTCTAGGCAGAATCGATTCGGAAATAGGGCTATTTTGTGGAATTTTTTTCTAAAATGATTTCTAACCCTTTTTGGTTGGGTTTATTGATTTGGGACATGATTATATGATGTATGAAATATGTTTTTGAGATTTATTAGAAGTTTATCACATGAGGAGATCGCGGGTACGTATCGAGTTATTTTGGGGACTTGTATACATATGTATTGGAGAGGGTCATATCAACATAGTGGGGAATCTCATTGAAAATGGGAGTTCTATTTAGGGGTCATAAATGAGCCTAGTTATGATGTACGGTTAAGGTCCCTTGAGAGAATAGTGGGGGTAAGATATGTAATAGTAGGCCGATAATTGTGTCGAATCCTTATAGGGATAAGATTCTACTAAAAAAATTGATTGGGGACCGACGAGAGAGAGTGGTCGCGTATCCTTAGTAATGTTTAACTTAAGGAATAGACTGCACACGAAATAAGATTTAGGGGTTCATAGGGGTAATTGAACCGTAGCTAGGATAGTGATTATTTATATCAGTGTGGTATTTACCTAAGTGATGGGATCATGGGATGAATTTAAGATTGAGCTTGAGGTTTATAAACCATTAGTTAGGTGTATACCAATGGTCGAATTATTACTAGAGATATCGATGTACTTTCGGATATAGATGAGATGTGTAGTGCTTGTTACCTACACTAAACTTTGGGTGATAACCTTAATGTTGGAGATATATCTATGTTGGAAGATTATTTATATTATAGGATAAATGGATGAGTATGCTCCAAGTGAGGGAATCAAATTCATATATCGAGGTAAGTTAATGTGTTTGGGGTGACGGCTAGTATATTGAGCATTATGTATGCTTATAACCGAGTTTATATATATTATACATACGGACGAGATATAGTGTGTATATATATGTGGTGACGTGGACATATATCTGTATTGATATGTATATATGTATGTACTCATGGCATGAATATCTAAATCGTATGTGATGGTTTGATTATATGATGTAATCATATGGATGTATATATATTGTGCATCTGAATGATATATATACTTGTATTGTTAAGCATTCCCCGCACATGCTATCATTGGGAAGTTACGCGATGAGGGTGAGCACCCTGGCTCGAGGAGAAGAGTGTGGATATTCCCTAGGCCATAGCGTCCATTGTGTTATTATGTGATTTATATTTTTTGGGATGAGACGTGGTGGGTATTTTTCGTCTCATTATCGATTAGGAACTATTATCGCTTCCCGGACGTCGTGTGTGTGTGTGTTGGCCACGATGTCGGTGATATTGAGTCCGACCGTGGTCCCCAGGATGGTATATGAGTGATGCCCTGGAAGATGATAACATGGTGCAGTATATTGGCATTATATAGTCGGTTGTATTATGTGTATGGCCATTGTACATTACATGTGTTATATACACGTGGCTATGAGAATGAATGGTTGTATATATATATGTTTAGAGTATATATATATATATATATATCACTGTTCTAAAAAACCCGCCTAGGCTTGAGGCTTGGGAGAAACGCCTCGCCTTAAGTTTTTCACGCCTTATTCTTGGTAAAATCCTTAAGGTGCATTTTTTTCTAAAAAGAACAATGCTTTAGTGAAATAATATCGTCTTTTAAAGAATTTTTTTACAAACCAGACCATTATCTCATCCAAAATAATCAAATAGTACTTTAATTTGTAAATATTCAGACATATTTTTATAATATGTACAATTTTAGTTTTTTAATAGCCTTGTTATGGTTAAAAAATATTAAAATATATTAAGAAGGCCTAAACGCCTTTTGACGCCTTTTTACGCCAAGGCCCGCCAAGGCTTCAAAGGCTTAAGGCTTGGCTTCCACGCCTCGATCACGCCCCGCATTTTTCAGAATGATTTTCTATCCAGAGCCTGGGAGCCGTAGCAGTTGCGGACTGTGGCGGGATCTAGATTGTATCCGCTTCCTATCGCTTTGTGAATCTAGATAGGATTCATTTTGTACATCAGGTTTTCATCCAAGGGATATTTGTAGCTGTTTATATTTCTTCCTTATGGATGTTGTACTGTCTGTGACCCGACAACTTATTTGGGTATATTTCCTTATATGTACTCATTTTATTTTATTCTAGCACTTCATATATCATGGAACTTGTGTGCATTTTACCTTTGTTAGATACTTTTATGGTTGGGTTGTTGTTTGTGGCAGCTTTTATTTAAATTTTAACATCTCGCTTACATGATTTCGAGTAGTTAGCCTTATTTATCTTAGTGTTGTCAGTTGATATTGAGACTGAGCCATCTGAGACTCCTGATTTAATGTAGTATAGGGCTGGCCACCCGTTATTATTTTAAGCAGGTTTTACACTTTACTATTATTTTTTTTAATTTTAGGAAGCCTATTTTGGTTGCCTTGTTAGATTTTTGCATTTAATTCTAGTCACTGCTATTTAATTTTGTTCATGTGTTAATGTGTTATAAACTCACACCTTTGGAATTTGATGTTAACTAGATGGATAGGAGTTGGATGCAGGAGACAAATAGATGTTCTAAAAAATACGTGATGGGTGTTAGATCGTTCATTTAGTTTGTGAAGGATCATAAAGGACCCGATAGCGATATTAGGTGCCTATGTTGCAATGTCTGAACATCGATATTAGAAATATTGATGAAGTAGAAGATCATATATTTTTAAATGGTATATGTACCACCTACACATAATGTAAGTATCATGGAGAATGCTCTATTATATAATACATGATGATTTCAATGATGATGATCTTAAAGGATGGATAGATTATGAAAATGAAGAAGGTGACAAGAAGCAATATGTGTCGAAAGACATGCACAAAGCGTCCTTCTTTCATATTGGTCAAGTTGAAGCATTTGAAATTAGCAATACTACTTTATATGTTCCCAAAGGGAGGGAGAAAAGTGTATACTAATTATTGAAGGACACGGAGCATAAACTATATCTCGATTATATAAAATTTTGTACACTGTCATTTCTCGGGAAGTTACTTCACTTGAAGGTCATCAATCGTTAGAGTAATAAATCACTTAATATGTTTCTTGAGCTAATGTATGAAGATTTTACTGATGGTGACATGCTTCCAAAGTCATATTAAGAGGCAATAATCTTGTTGTGTGGCTAGGGATTAGGATACATGTCGATTCATGAATATAAAAATGATAGTTCATTATTTGGAACGAGTTTGAAGATAAATAAGAGTGTTGAAAATATGGAGAGTCTATATGGAAGCTTATGAATGGTGGGGGTAAATGTATTCCTCACAAAATCCTTTGCTAGTTTACACTAAAACCTAAACTCCAAAGATTGTTTATATCGAGAAAAATAGTTGATGATATGAGGTGGCATAAAGAAAAGTGTTTCAATGACAATGTGTTGAAGCATCCTACCGACTCTGTTCCATGAAAGGATTTTCATAAAGAACAAAAGTGATTTTACCAAGACAATCATAATGTAAGTCTTGGCCATGAAAATGATGGTTTTAACCCCCTTGGTAACATACACAACTCATATATGCATGTGGAAAGTTCTACGTATCTCGTATCACTCCTTTCCTTGGCATTGTATGAAAGAGTCATTTTCTATGATGTCATTGCCTATTCACGGACCTTTCACACCTGGTAAGGATGAATGTGTATCTAAGTCCATTAATAGATTATCTGAATGAGTTATAGGAAGTTAGTATAGAGACATATGATTCATCCACTAAAAAGAATTTCCACATGCATGCAGCGGTTTTGTGGACTATAAATGACTTTCTAGCATATGACAATTTGTCCAATTGGAGCACTTAAATATATATGGTTTGCCCTACATGTAATGAACATACTTATCTAAAAAGGATAACAAGTATGATATGTTATATGGATCATCTTCCATACCTAGAGCCTAATTGTATATGGAGTAAGAGTAAAAAATTTGATGGTAAGGAAGAGCTCCACTCAAAGCCAATGGACATAGATGGGGATAATGTGTTGCGAAAATTGAATCATGAAAAAGATTATATTCCAGATAAACATGAAATCAACGTAAAACTTACACGTAACTCATAATCATCAAAAAATGAATACTGTATATAAAATTAAAATACCAGGTGATCAGTCCTAATAAAATACATGGTGATCAGTCCTAATAACTTACACCTACCGAAATAAATGTAAAACTTACACCAGACTAATAAAATACTGGGTGATCAGTCCTACATTAAATTAAACAAGAATCTCATATGATTCATTCTTAGCATACTGTCGAAAACTTTTTAAACTTACTAACCACCTAGTATTCAAAAGACGTGGTGTCAAATTTTATCTTTTTAATAAACCTCACTAACAACAGGAAAAAGAATATATATATATATATATATATATATATATATATATATATATATATATAATAAATCATACACGCAATCACTAAATCAAACACTACTGAAAATGAATATTTACAAATCCTTGTCGAGAAAACCAGCGGATACAAAACCCAACTCACAAAAATATACAACACAAGAATAATAAATGAGTACATCATTTGGCTAGAACAAAAGTAATAACTAGGGCAACATGCCCAATGGAAATACTGATTGTATCCTACTCTAGGAATGAAATGACTGAAGCGGCTACGTCAAATTCCTGCAACATCCACATATGCTGCAGTTGTGTAACCCTGGGATGTAACAATTCTAGCATCCATGTGGCTAAACACCTAAAAGGTTTTGGAAAACAATTTTTTTTTTTTTTTTGGGGAAAATTTAGAATTTATTGATTGGAGAGAAACAGCTTCTCTCAGAGCTTATACATAGATGATAAGAAACTATCTATTACATGAGGAATCTTTACTCACTATTCTCAAGTAAGGGACATGATGTTTATCTAAATAAAGAGACCCCTTAATTTCCCTCGGCATTTCATATGCTGTGTTGAACATTTTGGATTCTTGAGCTTCCATTCCAAGCTTTGATAGCAAATCAGCAGTGAAGTTTGATTCCCTATAACAATGAGAAACTTTAATGTTTTGGCCTTTGATGAGATCTTGAATTTGTAGAACTTCTTCTTTTATTTTCCAAGGAATTTTGAGTTGGTCATTTATGCAACTGACAATTAGAGCAGAATCTGATTCAACTATAATATTGTTCCATCCTTTTTGTACGCAATGAGCTAAGCTGTGTTTAATAGCCATTGCCTCCGCCAAGTTATTAGTCCCATCACAAATGCCCTTATAAAATGCCCAGATTAGATCGCCTTTTGAATCTCTCAAGACTGCTCCCAGACCCATTCTTCTATTAGAATCACAAGCACCATCTGTGTTTAGCTTCAAAAAGTTTTTTGGAGGTTTTGACCAGGCAATGAGAGAGAAGGAAGGGGTTTTTGGAATTGAACAAGGAATGTTGAGGTTTTTCAAAGAATGTAAACATATTTTTGATGAAGATTGAGGACATCCAAAACTGAAAAATGATTCTTGAATTCTTTTTTTAACTGACTCAATGATTAGAAGAGGATTCATGGAGCTATTTTGGAATCTTGAATTATTTCTACTCAGCCAAATTTCCCACAAAATAAAACAATAGATAAGCTGACACAACCTTTTAAAAGTTGGATCCGAGCTAGAATTCAACCACCAAAAAATGATTTTCTGTGAAGAGGAGGAAGAATTAGAGTTGAAACCTAGTATTTCTTCAAAGTAATCCCATACCTGAGAAGCTATAAGACCTGAGAAGAAGAGGTGAGACAGACTTTCTTCTGATAAAGAGCAACAATTACATCTGGATGCCATTTTAATTCCCATAGCTCTGACTGCTGAGTCAATTGGCACTGCTTTGAGAAGCACTTTCCACGCGAATGCTGATACTTTCGGAGGTATATATTTATCCCATATGAATTTAAATGATGCTGATTGCAGTTTGATTTCTCTAGTTAATTGAACTGCAGATGAGAAAGAAAATACACCTGATGTTGAAGCGGTCCAGTTCCATTCCTCTTTGATCTTGGTTGAAGTTTCTTCCATCATTGACCACGCTTTGCTAATCCTGTGAGCTGCCATAGATCCGTGTGAGATTGGCATTATTGGGTATTTCTGGTTCATAAATTCTGCCCATATTGATGTTCCTTGTTTGTACTCCCATGCTATCTTTAGGTTGGAGGCCTCTTTAATCGTTTGTAATGATCGGATTCCCAGTCCTCCTTCTGCTTTTGGGAAACAAATATCCTCCCATTTGACCCACTGGTGTTTTTTCCCATATTCTTTGTTTGTTCCCCATAAGAAAGAGCTGCACAACTTATCAATGAGGTTTAGAGTCTTCTTTGGGGGATGTATAGCAAATAAAAGGTATATGGGCATTGATCTTAGAACTGATTGTAAGAGGGAGATTTTTCCTCCAAAAGATAGGAATTTATTTTGCCAAGAGGAAATTTTATTTGCTATACTTTGAATCATAGGGTCGAACATTTCAGCTCTTTTCCTTCCTTTAAAGAGAGGAACTCCCAGATATTTGTTGTGTCCTACTCCTTGCTTAAATTTCGTCACTTCTTCAATTACTTTTTTGGTTCTTGGAGGGCATTTGGAACTAGTATAGAATTGGCTTTTTTCCACACTAATTACTTGATCAGACTGTTCTTCATAAGTTGCTATGAACTTCATCAGGGTTTTGAGGCTTTTCTTAGATCCATTTGTGAAAATTATCAAGTCATCTGCAAAGCTAAGATGGCTAATGATGCTACACCCCCTTAGATGTGAGAATGGCTTGATGGACCCTTGTGTGTTCATTAACTGCAGACCTCTACTTAGCGACTCAGCAGCTAAGACAAAAAGAGAGGGAGACAAAGGATCTCCTTGTCTAATCCCTCTTGAGGGAGTAAAAAATCCATTGATTCTACCATTTACAAGGATTGAGAACCATGAGGAAGATATACATCTCCAAATCATATCAATGAAGTGCTCGCCGAAACCAACCATTCTCAGAGTTTGAATAAGGAAATTCCAGGAGAGTCTGTCATAAGCTTTCTGCATATCCAGTTTCAGAATGACATTGCTTCCTTTCGATTTTCTATCAATTAGGTGCATCATCTCTTGGGCCATGAGGATATTGTGAAGAATTCCTCTACCTTTGATAAATCCTGTTTGGTTTGGAGAAATGAGGTTTGGGAGAATAAGACTCAATCTAGAATTAATGAGTTTTGAAATGATTTTGTAAGAGAAATTGCAAAGACTTATAGGCCTGTAGTCTTTGCACTTGGAAGAGTTGGAAGATTTGGGAATAAGGAAGATAAGAGTGGAGTTCCAAGATTTTGGAATATCTTCTCCCAAAAAGAAAGATTGTATGGCTAGAATAAGGTCTTGTTTAATTATTTCCCAGCAGGATCTAAAAAAACATCCATTGAAACCATCAGGACCTGCTCCACTGTTTGCATTTAGCTCTGAAATTGCATTCCATATCTCCTCTTCTTCTGGAATTTTTGACAGGCTTCGGTTCATTTCATCGTTGACTAACTTGGGGATAATTTTTGTCATTGTAGAGCTTCTTTGAGGACCTGCAGAAAAAAGATCAACAAAATAAGAGACAAAATGGTTAGAGATGTCCTCTTGGGTTTCAAGGATAGTTCCATCCTCTTTCTTAATCTTGTGGATCCACTGCCTGCGTCTGTGTTGATTAACTTGAGAGTGGTAAAACTTTGTATTTCGATCACCTTCAGCTATCCACTTGCATTTGGACTTTTGAAACCAGAAAAGTTCTTCATTTGCCAGAGCTAAGTTAAGGTCAGCCTTGACTTTTGAAAGGTTGTTTCTTGCTTCTGGAGTTGGCGAGTCTTCAAGTTTCTTCTCTGCATCAGTAATTTTATCTTCAATGTCTTTAATCTCCTGGAATACATCTTTTACCTCCGATTTACTCCATATTCTTAGGGCTGCTCTCAGTATTTTTATCTTGTATGCAAACACTGCCATTGGTCTACCAGAGGCAGGCTGGTTCCATGAAGAATGAATTGAATCTTTAAAAGAGGCATAAGAAGTCCAGAAGTTAAGGAATTTAAACGGTTTATGGGAAAGGTCTGAGGGACTAGGGATAGTAATCAAAAGGGGAGAATGGTCTGAACATGTTTTATTTAGATGTTTAAGGGTTGAGTGAGGGAAAGAATCAATCCAGCTTTGGTTTATGAGACCCCTGTCTAGTCTTTCAAATAACATTCTGCCGTTGGAAGATTTAGACCATGTGAATTTAGATCCACTGAATCCCATATCTTGAAGATGACTATTCTGTATACATATTTGAAAATCATTTGCAGCTCCCATATCAATTACATTACCCCCTGCCTTTTCGTCTGCTGAACGGACTATATTAAAGTCCCCTCCAAAAATTGTTGGCATGTTAGCATAATCACCTGCTTGATCTTTAATGAATTCCCATAACTGTTGTCTGTCAGCCCTATTACATTTGGCATACACCACTCCTATCCCCAATTTTAGTTGAATCATGGGATGCTCCATAACAAAAAATAAGGCTTGGCCTCCATCAGAAATTGATTCACAGTTTGCTCCATGTCTCCAAAAACACCAGATTTTATTAGAGATACTGGCATAGCAATCTTCAAAGTTCAGTAAATGCCTTAAGAAGTTTATTTTTTCTACAGGTATCATAGGTTCTAATATAGCTAAGAAGGAAGGGTTATGGACCTTACACAGCTTTTTTAATCTTCTCCTTGATGGCTTATTACCTATCCCTCTTATGTTCCAAATAAGTGAGCTAATCATTAAAACTAAGAGATTTGGCTACCTGAGAAAGTCTTGCTGATCTTCTAAAAGAGGAAGAATTACCTGATGTGGGAAAATTTTTGGTTGGAGAGTTTAGTTTTCCATGCTGAATCATTTGGATTTTTTTCTGAGCTTTCAAAATTTCTTCTTTCTTCCTGTGGTATCTCTTTAGTTTCCTCTCCACCAATTTAGAGAAGATTTTATATTCTGAAATGGGAGACAGTAGTTGGTTTGAAATGGGAGATATCGGTCGGTTTGGTTCTTCGAAGTCTGAGTAGGAGCATCTGAGAGTCTTTGTTTTTTGGTTACACTGGTCTAAGTCTTCCATCTCGAAAGCTTTTTTGCAACAATTTTCTTGTCCAAACAGTGTGTTCATCTCCCTTATTTCGGCTAAATCTCCTGTCTGCTTGCTTTTTAATTGTTTGATTTCTACATTTGATTCTTCTTTTCCTTTTGTCTTCTGATGGGGACTTCTTTCAACTCCTGCTTCTGTCTCTACTGGTTCAGTTATAGCTGTGTATGTTATTTCTCCTTCTTCAATTTCATTATTGTGGGAAGCCAATAGATCCATCTCTTGATTATCCTTTGAAACACCAGTGTTCTTAACTTGATACTACAATTTCTTCTTTGGTACTCCTGACTTCTCTGGCACACTGATCTTGGTAGGGGTGACTATTTTTCCTCCAAATTTACAGTCCTCCTCTTTATGGCCCAGTTTAAGACAGCATTCGCAGTAATCCGGTGTGGGATCATATACGATGGCCTACCAGAAACCATAGTCCTCACATCCTATCCATACCCTTTTTGGTTTTTTCTTCAAGAGGTTCATTTCTACGCAAACACAAGCAACACTAGGTCTTGAACAATTCAGAGTTGGATTGTCTAATTTTAAAGGTTTACCCACAGATTGAGCAATGGCGAAAAGGGCCTCTTTCGCAAAGAGGTGGACTGGTACACCTGGGAAGTTTATCCATGCTGGGATTATTGGGCTTTCATGATCAACCCTAAATGAGGGAGACCATTTAAACGTACGCATAGGACTCCTCCCTACAAACCATAGATCCTTCATCCACAATCTAATAAAGTCCTCTTCACAATGAACTTTAATCAGAATGTGTTTATGATCCAACAATCCGATCTCGTATGCTGATTTCAAACCAAACGAAGCAAAGTTTTTACATATGAAATCCAAAGAAGGCTTACCATGAGAGAATTTTCCCACGACTGCATGTTTGAAAGGAGCGGCTAGAGTTTCCATTTGGTCTTTTGAGAATATTATTGCAGGCTCTCCTTTGTATTGTTGCAATGGTTGGATATTAATTGCATGGTTACTGTTGGGTCCTTTTATTACTTCCACGAAGGATTTTTTCCAAGGGTTAGAATGGTTTTGAGGGTTAGGAAGATCAGGAGGTTTGGGTCTAGGAGCATTAGGGTTAGGGTGAAGGAAGTCGGCCATGAGAGCATTAGCATGAGAGAATTAGGGTTTTAATCCACGCAAATCCACACAGGTTGGTATTGGAAAACAATTTATAGCAAGGGTTAGAGCCCAAATCATTTTGAAAATATTTAGCAAGTGATGTAGTAAATTAAAATGCACGAATGCTCTTCATATTTAAGTTAGTGTCACACACTCTCTTGAGAACCACCTCACCCATCAACTAATGTGCACGCCTAATATACCTATATATGACCTATCTAGCTATCAATCCTCTAACTACTATTATCATATATACACACATATCCTACCTTTCCCACTACGCTATCCCGAGTGAGTTTAGTAAACGTTTTATAAGTTATTAACCACACTAACTTATTTAAATCATTTATCAATTGTTACTATATAACAATCTCACATGTTATATAATTAATACAACTCACATCATGTATTTACCCGTATATAAATCTACACCATATATATGTATCATCATATTACAACATTCCTACACATGTCGTAGATATAACCATCCTTCTGATTAGGATCTCATCAAATTCTATTTAAATTCTATCACCCTCACGTATACTCATCCACCCGCAACCCTGATGCGGCGCACTCAGCGAATCGGTAAAATAAACACATTGGAAGAGGCCATAGTACCCCACAGTAATGAGATAGAATCATACCTAAAGCGTCTCAATCCTGAACCCGAACGCTAGGACAGGGGGACAATACTTGTTGATGTAAAAAACTAGATTATCTCTAATTAATCAATCACAGATAAAGAAATTAATAAGACAAAAGATTTTTGAAGTGGTTCAGCCTTGTAAGAATGGCCTACATCCACTGTTTTTGTACTGCTGACTGTTCATTTGGAATCTCGATAATAGGTTTACCAAGAGATCCCAAGTCCTCCTCTTATGAGGAAATTACAATGTATTTATAGCCTTGAGGCTGTACATATGAAAGGATAATGCGCTATTATCTAGTAGACATATACATCTGTACGATAATTAATGCACATTTAATGCATAGCTGTCTTTTGATTCTCTTGATTTTGATGTTTTTCACGCTAAGTAGCTCGGACCACTTAAGTTGCTCGGTACGATTAAGTTACTCGGGGTGCCAGAGTTGCTCGGTACGCTTAAGTTGCTCGTCTAGAGTATTTGTATTTTCCATGTAGGTTGACACGTGTCTTCAAGTAATTAGTCCATGTCAGCAGACTAAATTTGGTATGAACAAAAGCCCCAATGTTTTACAGTTGAGGTTGAAGGAGAGTGTGGAACATTTTGCTTTAAAACTGCTTGGATTACTAATCTTCATGGATTTTAAGAAAATTTTCAAATTCCTTTTTGAGCGAATAATATCAAGCTTCATAAATATTTTAAATTTTCACGATCACTTCGATATTTGTACCTTTTTCTTCTTTTAGCCGTCGGAAACGCAAACGTCTTTCCTTGTAATCATTGTTTTTCTCTATTCCCGAGGTATCGTTTTTCACTTTTAAAATCTGTATCTCTGAACTCTTCATCTTCTCTCTATCTTGTGCCTTCGTTCTATCCATCGTTCATTGACAACTGATCTCTATTTCCTGTGTAAGATTTTCTTCCTTCTTTTTTATTTTCTTTATTCACCATGGTTTATCTTGTTGAATCGTTAGACAAATTTTGATCTGAGTTTTCAATCCCTTCGCGGGTTATCTTGGAAGAACTTTCTTATCCTTGTGATTTACTTTCTTTGGCAGAGGGACACTGGTTCCCAAGTCTTTTTGTAGCTGAGTGTGGTTTTTCTTTCCCGTAAAATCCCCTGTGTTTGGAGTTTTGCCAATATTTCGATATTGTACCTACAAAAGTAGCTCCAAATACATGGAGGGTAGTTAATGGCGTACATAGGTTGAATCAAATTCATGGAACTCATTTGGGAATTCTAGAAATTATGTATTGCTATAGATGGGTCACTAGTGATAATACTTTCTATTTAAAAACTAGGTTTTTGAATAGAGAGTTAGTTGTCAATCTTCCCGATGCTGATAGGGATTGTTTTGTCAATCTTCCTGTGGGATTATTATGGTCCTGGAGTTCTTTATTTGCCTGTGCCTCCCTTTAATCTTGATCTTAATTGGATTCCAACCCGTGCTATTCCTCAAATTTTGATCTCCAAGTACCTCGGTGATTACAACCTGCATTCAAATTTTGAGATATCTCATCCTGAACACTTGCTTGATCGACCATCCATAATGAATGTCAAAATGCTGCGAGATATAAATTTTATAAATTCCCCTTATGCCTTAGATGATCCTCCAGCTGGGGTAGAACCTGTTTTAGAAGAAGAGGGAAAGAAACCCATAGAATAGGGTATTTTTATGTAATGAATCAAACTTCATATCATATGTAATGTACTTGGTTTTAATGAAAAAAATTTAGTCTTTGATAATTTCATTTTCTTCGATAGTCTTTTGTATAATGTCCTTGTTTGTTGGTTGGTGAATATATATATATATATATATATACTTATCCCATGTGTTGTTTGATTATAGTGACTTGTCACTCATTGGGCCTAAGCAATAGAATGATTTTCATCCCATTTTCCTACTTAGTTATAGTAATCTCGTATGGATTACCTGGTTGCCTAGACAGTGGACGCCCCGAGAGGTCGTCCATCTTCTTGCCTAGTTTTGTACCAACCAACCGGAGTTAGTGGTAATGAGATGTCGACCAATCGGAGTTGGAGGTATTGAGTTATCGATCAACCGAAGTTGGTGGTAATGAGATGCCGACCAACCGGAGTTTATGGTATTGAGTTAGCGACCAACCGGAGTTGGGGGTAATGAGTTCCCGACCAACCAGAGTTTGCGGTAATTGAATTGCCAACCAATCGGAGTTGGTGGTAATGAGATGCCTACCAATCGGAGTTGGCGGTATTGAGTTACCGACCAACCTGAGTTAGTGATATTGAGTTACCGACCAACCGAAGTTGGGTGTAATGAGTTCCCGACCAATCGTAGTTGGTTGTAATTGAATTGTCAACCAACCGAAGTTTATGGTTATGAGTTGCGAACCAACCGGAGTTGGTGGTGTTTGAATTGCCGACCAACCGGAGTTGGTGGTTATGAGTTGCCAACCAACCGGAGTTGGTGGTGTTTGCTTTGATTTTGGGTTTGTGTAGTGTGTTGCACTAATATTCCAAAAAATTTCAACTTAGAAGGAACTATGGGTGAAACATCACTTTATTCATATTGAAGAAACTGTATTACATAGGAATTTCAATTACTGATAGTACTTTTGCAGGTGTTCCGCATTCCATGCATTCTTGAATTCTTCTCCCTCCAATGTTTCAATTACGTATGTCCCTGGACAAATAACTTCAGTTACTCTGTAAGGTCCATGCCAGTTGGCTTCCAGTTTGTTATGCTTTTGGATCACTTTCCTCAGTACATAATCCTAGGGGTGTGCACGGGTCGGTTCGGTTCGGTTTTGGACAGCAATCCAAACCGAACCGATAGGTTCGGTTTTGGAAAAGGTTAGACCAAAATCGAACCAACAATAGAAAAAACCGTCGGTTTCAGTTCATGTCGATTTCGGTTTCAATTCGATTCGGTTTTGGTCAGTTTTTAGTTTTGGTCGGGTTTTTTTGGGCGGTTTTCGGTTTTGGCAAGTTTTTAAGGCCGGTTAATGGATTTTGCATATAAAAATATAAGTTTTTTAATATAAATATTGATATCGGTTCGGTTCGGTTTTTTCCATGGTTAGACCGCCAACCGAACCGACATGGTCGGTTTTTTAATTCCTTAAACTGTAAACCGAACCACGCTTAAAAAAACCGTCGGTTTCGGTTCGGTTTCGGGCCGTTCGATTTTTTTGCACACCCCTACATAATCCCCTTCTTTCAAATCACACTTCTTCACTCTTTTGTTGTAGAACAAAGTTGTTCCTTGTTGATATATTGCATTCCTGATTACTGCTTCTTCCCTAACTTCTTCAAGCATATCCAGGTCTAATCGTCTCATCAAGTCACTGATAAGAGAACTGAAATTAAGCACCCTATATGTGGGTAGACACAATTCAGCAGGTATGACAGCCTCACTTCCAAATGTCAACATGTATGGAGACATACCCAGTTGTTGTTT
This sequence comes from Sambucus nigra, assembly GCA_949130495.1. Classification (NCBI taxonomy): domain Eukaryota; kingdom Viridiplantae; phylum Streptophyta; class Magnoliopsida; order Dipsacales; family Adoxaceae; genus Sambucus; species Sambucus nigra. The sequence continues at coordinate 264,929,931 of OX422213.1, read as the reverse complement.
GTGGTGTAGTGCGATAAGACCATAACATAGAATGTAGCTCGTTGATCCAATTTCCCTTTACATCATCCAGCCATTTTTTCAAACCATTCAGTAGGGTTCTGTTCGTCACTTCAGTTTGCCCATTGCTTTGGGGATGGCCTGGCACGGAGTGGATTTTTTATACATTAGATTGGTAATAATATGCAGCAAATTCCTCGTTGTCAAACTGGATTCCATGGTCAGTAAGAAAAGCGTGTGGGAGACAATATCTGCAAATAATATTCTTCCAAAAAAATTGATAGACCTTGTCATATGTCATATCAATGAGAGGTTCGGCTTCCACCCATTTGGTAAAATAATCCATAGCAACCACGAGGTATTTGAATCTTCCTTTGGTCGTAGGAAGTGGCCCGACCAAGTCTATCCCCCACATGAAGAATGGACAAGGGGATGTAATGGGTGATAACAATGCCTTATGAGTTCTTCGGATGGAAGAGAAGCGTTGGCATTTATCGCATTTCCTAGCATAAGCTGCGCAATCAGCTCTCATCATCGACCAGTAGTACGCCTGTGTTGTTATTCTTTGCAAAAGCGTATGACCTGCTACATGGGCCCCACAAGACCCTTCGTGAACTTTTGTGATCAAGTCTTTCACTTCGGAGGGATGGACACATCTCTGTAGTCCTGCTATAACTCCTCGTCTATACAAAATGCCACTGGTCAATACGTAATGAGCAACTTTAAACTTTAGTTTCTTGGCTGCAAATTTATCAATCGGCAAATCCCCCTCTTCAATATAAGCCCTGATGGGGTCCATCCAAGATGGTACCAAGTCGAGGGTAATGAAGTTCATCATCAAATCTTCATCTATGCTCCGACCAGCTAGAATTTTTATTGGGATTATTCTTCATAGCTCGGTGCGTGTTGCTAATGCTAGCCGAGCTAGGGCGTCGGCTCTTGCATTCTCCAATATCGATATTTTGATCAACTGAAGTGCAGTGAAATTCGATACAACCTGCATTGCTTTTGCATGATACTTAATCATTAGTTCTCCTTTCGCTGCATATACTCCGAGAATTTGATTTACGATTAACTGTAAATCACTGACTACAACGACTTGCTCTGCCTTCATTATTTTGGCCAGATTTAGGCCCATGATCATAGCTTCATATTTAGCCTCATTATTAGAAGCCTTAAATTGAAAGTGCAGAGTATACTCTATATCAATCTCATCCGGACTGTTTAAAATAATTCCTGCTCCACTGCCTGTAGTGCACGAAGAGCCATCCACATACAAATTCCATACATGTACTTCATCATCAAACTTTTGATCAGACATATTTCCTAGGTGGAATATTTGATGTTTCCTTTTGTCCTCCTCCATCACTTCTCACTGCTCGTTCATTATCTTCTCTTGATCATCCACAGATGGAAGTTGATCGGGGGTTAAATTTGATGATCTCGTAACATCCATAGGTTGGTCTGTATTAAACTCTTGTTCTTCAAAGGTATCTTCCTGAGTAAACTTTGTGATAAAATCCGCTACTGCTTGCCCCTTAAGGGACAAACTAGGATCATAAACCATGTCATATTCACCAAGTTCTACTGCCCAGTACATCAATCTTCCTGATTTTGCTGGTTTATGTATGGGCTTGTAAGTATGGCCTCATCCTTCTGCTCGCTTCGATTAGTGTCAGTGCCAACATTTCCAACCTTGGATATCTGATCTCTGCTCCTCGGAAAGCCTTGCTAGTGTAATATACTGGTTTTTGTACTCCACCTTCCACTTTTATCAACGCCGAACTAACTGCATTTTCTGAAACTGGCAGATACAAGTATAATTTTTCTCCCATCACTGGTCTAGATAATAATGGAGGAGTCCCCATATATTTCTTTAACACTTGAAATGCCTCCTCGCATTCATCATTCCATTCAAACATTTTTTGAAGTGTTTTAAAGAATGAGAGGCATCTGTCTATTGTTCGTGACATAAATCTGTTAAGTACTGCAACTCGCCCTGTGAGACTTTGCACTTCCTTCTTCGTAGTTGGAGATCGCAGTTCCAGTAGGGCCTTGATCTTTTTGGGGTTTGCCTCGATACCTCGTTGGTTAACAATATAACCGAGAAACATGCCTTCCTGCACCCTAAATATGAATTTGGTGGGATTCAACTTCATTTGATATTTTTTTAATTGATCAAAGGTCTAACTTAGGTCAACCAGATGATCGGCAACTTTCTGTCTCTTCGTCAGCATATCGTCGACATAAACCTCCATATTGTGACTGATTTCCTCTGCGAACACCTTATTCATCAGCCGCTGATATGTTGCACCTGCATTTTTATGTCCGAAATACATAACATTATAGCAATAAGTTCCCCCTAGGGTGATAAAAGAGGTACTTTCCCTATCCTCAGGCTTCATCTTAATCTGGTTGTAGCCAGAGTAAGCATCCATGAAACTCAACAATTCATGCCCCGAGATAGCATCCACCAGCTGATCGATTCGAGGCAAGGAAAAATTATCCTTTGGGTATGCTTTATTAAGATCAGCGAAGTCCACACACATCCTCCACTTATTATTTTTCTTATTTACCATCACCACATTTGCTAGCCAATCAGGATATTTGACATCCTCAATAAAAAAGGCTTTTTGTAGTTTCTCTACTTCTTCCTATATAGCTTAATTCTTTTCAGGGTTAAACACCCTTCTTCGCTGCTTCACTGGCTTGACCTCCTTATTCACGTTGAGCTCGTGGCACAGGAAACTCAAGCCTATCCCTGGCATGTCTTCATGAATCCATGCAAAAGTCTATTTTTTGCACCTTAAAAATGCTATCAGTTCCTTTTTTATCAATTCATCCAATGACACACCAATTTGGGTTGTTCCTTCTAGGTGTTCATCATCCAGAACGATATTTTCAGTAGCTTCCATGACTTGGCCCTTCACGAGCTGAGACTCATCTCTAGGGTCTAATGTTTCAATCTCCGCATCTTCTATTTCATCCACTTGATAAGTAGTAGTCTTCTTCCTAGATTCTTCTCATTCCTCTTGTTTAGCAGATGAATACTAGCATTCTCGAGCTACTTTCTGGTCTCCTTTCACCACTCCCACTCCAAAACGGGTTAGGAATTTTAAACATTGATGTATAGTAGATGGTACTACTTCTAACTTCTTTAAACCTACCCTTCCCACGATGATATTGTAAGTTGATTGGACATTTTTATCCATTACCTAAAAGTGTACTCTTTCTGTTCGACAAGCAAGCCATGTACCGATAAGCATATCCAACTTGATCGTCCCAAGTGGAAAAACTATTTTGCCAGTAAAACCGAGGAGGGGCCTGTAAAATAGGATTTTTGGAGAAAACGCATCAGGCAAAAAATGTAGAAAATAGGGTTTTCTACTAGGCAATGTAAACAAAATTTCCATCTTCGTAACCAAAACATCGAAAAATAGTTTCTCAAATGACGGTTTAATTTACCCAATTTCATACACTTCTTCAAATTCAAGAAATTGTTCTACAATTCAATTCTTCCCATCAAAACCCAATTTAGATATCAAATAACCAAAAACCATATCATCTTATCACACCCACTATGATATGAATAGAAATATGCAATTAATTTACATGCAAGTTAAACCACGTGCCTTAGGGTTTATAGAATCTGAATCTTTGATGAAGATGATGGGTTGATGAACATCCTCTCTTGTTCTTGATCTTTGGATCCCATGGATTCTCCCACTTGCTCCCACTTTATTACTCGAAAAAGGCTTTTTCTAAAAATGCATTATGAATGCCACACCCTCTCACTTTTAGGATTTGATAACTTAATACCGTTTTTTGGCTTGTGGGCTTTATAAAAATGGCCCAAACACTTATTTGGGACCTTAAATGTGTCTAGAAAAGTCTCGAAACCCATATTATACCTATGGACACACTTTTTTAACTATTTCGACCCATTCGAACTCAACCGTGCACTCCGAATTTCCATCTGAATGAATTTATGACACTCTCCCAAAAAAAAATTAACCTCAAAATGCACACAAAATAGTCCAGATAATTAAACCTCAATTCGCCAAATTAATAAATTCCTCAAATTTAAAAATTTCCCAAATCATGAATTTAGTTACTTCCAATAAAGTAAATTTTGTTTCTCCCAAATATAATTTAATTAAAGGTCCTTGAATTTACGGGGTGTTACACACTTCCCCCCTTACAATGGAATTTCGTCCTCGAAATTCGAATAAACCTAGTACTGCTCGTCTCAACTAGATCCCTAATCACTTACCCTTATCATTGCTACACATAGTTCTTAAGCGAATGTAATTAACTGGAGTTCCCATACACCCTCTACCCGTGCTTAACCGGAAGAAATAAAACTCGACTTTTACCAACCTTTAAACCGTCATATAACTTCAATCCCACAGTTATAACACTCCAAATATCTTTTTCTCATCATAAAAGTATATATATCCACTCTTATGCTAAAAAGGACAACAGACACTACCGCACCCTTACAATCACTAGTTTTCTTGCGTGAAATAAGCCCCTAGTTATCTCTCCCCGTTCGAAAATAACTCAACCCAACTTGAATCACATCAGAAAGGTCCCTACTCCCCAGGTTTCCATTAATAGTTTTAATATATTATTATGCAACACATCATAGTAAAATACACTCATATATATATGCTACATCTTATCTCATGTGAAACCTAGCAAAGATAATTCATACCCTAGTAGTGTAAACACCCGATCTTACTCTAACTACCCACTATAGCCCCAAACTATAGCTAATCGGTTTGAAACTTGGAAAACCATCCACGTTACTCCCATAATTCTCGAAAGTAGAAATATCTTATATAATATAACCATCCTCTTAGTGTACCTTCCACTCTCTTGTGGTTAACCCCAAATAACCCCGTTATCCCGCGATACTTAAATATATACACTATGGCTATTTCGGTCAACACATCCACCAATATCCGTCTCACTTACGAATCCTAGTGGTAACAAACCATAGGTTGTGACGCACTCAAAGTCACTTCCAAACACACCCACGCTCAATGTTTCATAATCCTAGGAACATCTTATTCCCGTTCCAATGGAATATACCCAAAATCATCGCCTTTACGCCTTCTCCCCAAATCTGCTAAGTATCTACACTATAGAGACTTTGGCTCGTCCCAGGGTGCCCATACACCCCATATTCCGTCCATATTTTCATAAACCTCCGATCATCACATACGTAACCATTTTATGTCAAGTTTCGATCCCCCATCTTTGATGTGGCTATATCCTCCAAATGTTTTCGATGACCTTACTAATTACCATTCAATATCCTCCCGATATTGCCCCACCTATCAACTTTTGATGCAAAACTTTGCAGTGTTTGTTTCGCAACACTTCCTGGCTTCACTGGCCCTATCCCTTTGTAGCTCTATACTCAACGTATTTTTTCCACACGTTCATTAATAATCATTAAATCCGATGAACTAGACTCCAATGATGTCTTCTGACTTTCGACATTAAGGCTTATGAGTGTAACACCTCCAAGCAAAGTCCACTATTTCTCAGTATTATTGATAAGCACCAAAAAGTGTTAATTTTATACCCCGAATAGATGCATTTTAGTCGCTCATTTTAATTAAAAATGACCTTATGTTCGTATTTGTTTATTTCTTAGGTCAATACGCAAGTGCGGTACAAATAATGCTAAATCAAGTTAATTGCGACACAATAGTAGTTAAAAGAGTGCATCGAAAAAATTAAAGAGATCGTGAACTCAGAAGTCCCATTTGAGCTTGCACCGAAAAGTTCCGATACCCCGAACCCTGTCCCCAAACCAAAACTAAGCCTGCACCGAGCATCACCTGAGCTTGTGTGTGTTGAGTTTATATCTTTATTATTTTTCTAGATTTTTATTTTGAGACATTTTATTTTTAGGATTTATTTAGAATTTTCTATAATTTATTTTCTATTCTTATATCTCTTTATTCTGATTTTGATTTTTATTAGTTTTTAATATTTATTTTATTTTATTATTTTTCTTAAGATTATTTTTAGGAATTTATTTTTATAATATTTTATTTTTCTTTAGTTTTTAGTTTTAATTTATTTAGTTAGGATTTTTTTTACTTTTTATTGAGTTTATTTATTTATTTTATTTCCTTTTATTTTTTAGTCTCTTAGTAATAGATTAGAATTTTATTTTTAGATTTTTATTTTTTTTATTTTAGTCTAGTTTTATTTTTTAGGTAGTGTTATTTTATTTAAGGGTCCAAATTAAACACACACAACACAATCACTTACACCCAATTCCCATACACCTAACAAACACACAAACACTCACCCTCACCCTCACCCTCACCCTCACCCTCACCCTCACCCTCACCAAACTAACCTACACCCTCACACACCCTATCTACCCCAACTTCATCTTCCAAACACCCACTTTCTCTCTCTTCCCTCCTACCCTCCATTAACACACCAAAACTTACCACCTAATATGCCTTTACCTAAACTAACCATTATCATACCCCTTAACCCGAAAATTCAGCCCAGGAATCCACCAGCTCCGACGAAACCGAAACCAAACAAAACCAAAAAACCTCAACCACCACAGCAACTCGAAAACCCCGAGTCGCGACCACCGCCAGTACCAACCTACCAATGACACAACCCCACTCCGACGACCCCCCTCCAAAGTCGGACGTACCCTCTACCACCTGACCCTAAGCCGAGCCCCATCTCCGACACCAAACCCAAAAATTCCATATCCCCTGCCTTTGATTAGTTTAACCCTTACATATACTCGAACCCAACTTCAAACCCATAACCATCCTTAACCCATTTCACCATCACTCCCATAAAAATAGGAACAAAGTTCAACAAGCCAAATAAAAGAAACCCACGTGCTTTTTAACCCAATCCTTTTGACTTGGTAAAATAAAATCCCAAAAAAATCTCCCAACAAAACTAAGATCGTGGGATTTAAAAGAGAAAGAGGACTCTCATATCAAGACACACACAGACACACGAGAGACATAGAAAATAGAAAAATACTATGTGTATTATGTACATAGTAGGTACATAAAGAAATTTCCAAAAAAATACAAAAAAAATAGTTTAGCATTACAATAATTTGTAGGTTTAGTTTTTTTGTTATGTAATCAAATGATGGATTTGTGAAAACATTGGGACACACATGCATAAACGCGATTTAAGGAATCAATTCAGAGGGAGACTTTTGTGTATTAGATTTCTTGCTCTACTCTTTAATTTGTTGTTCCATGTTTGTGACTGTGATTAATTATTTCATTATGCTTGGCTAGTCACCCTGTTCAAGGGGTGGGATACACTACGTAGGATATTAATTTAATTAATTGATTTCATTAATGTTATATTTCTAGGAAAATTAATTTTTAGCTGTCACCAATTAATTTATGTAATGAGAGTTAGTAAATTAATTATACAAATTAATGTTTGAATTTAGGGATCAAAGTAGAGATAGGTTTTTTCAAAATTTGAATATTAATTCTGTGATGAAATTTGAGAATTCATAATGTTTTTGTTAAATTGATCATATCGGGTAATTTTGTTGAACAAAGTGTAGTTCTTAATTTTTCATCGTGTGATATTTTTAAATTAGTTTTCTAAAAAAGATATTATTAAATTTATAATTGTAACGAGAGTTACATTATCGATTTAATATTGTCTCGAAATATTTCAAATTAATAAATTGAGAAAATAAAATAATTGATAATGCGGTGTAATCCTATTTCTTGACATTCTCACATTTTTCACACTCGATTGCACATTATTTTTCCGTATTTAGTCATTTCATAATTTTTAGCACTTATTAGTTAATTCTCCCTTGAAATTATTTTTTAAAAAAATTAAAAAGAAAAGATTTTAATACAAAAATTTGAAGTTGCAAGTATTCCTATTAATTGTTTCACCTTGAAAGTTGGATTGATACCCGTACTTACCGCAATATTAGTTGTTTTAGACAAGTTTTGTAGGTACTTGAGGGAATTTTGAGAGTGGTTTTTGAAGACAATGACATGATGCAAAAAAGTACTTATCAATTATCGATCCTCGATTTTCATAAAACCCAAAGCATACAACCAGGACACTTTAACCTCATCCCTATACCCACAAGCCTAATCATAGACTCCCACGTATCTAAAGGAGTCATATATTACTGCGTTCCCACTATCACAAAACCCTTAGCGCTAAATATTAATAATGAGATAAATCTCTCGGTTCCACGACAACCCAACATACCCTGAGTCTCATCAGTAAAATTCCTACGTACCAGGATCCAATATAACTAGACAACTGTACTATTTGAAGTCTACTTTGTCAAATATCACTGCGAGCTCAACCTTCTTTTGGTGGGATATCACACAAACATACCTCTTACCCTGGGACAACGAACACGATAGCCTTGTTATGATCGCCCACCATTGCAAACTCATTCGTACCCATGACAAAAACCATTCCTCGAATATTACCTCTCGAATGAGCTAATCCTCAGAACAATATATCATCTCAACATACCCACCCATTCCTTTCAGGTGGAACTGAAGAGTGCACCGCTACTAAATCCGTTTCTCATGCGAACCTAGTATTAATACATTCATGTGACCCGCTCGCATCACACAAAGCTTACCTCAATCATCTCAAAATAAAACTCTTAGTTTTGTTGCCCATAACACTATCGGCTCAATGGTTTATAGGAATAACACCCTCATCCTAACCATACCAAAAAAAATTCTACTGATGCCCTTTCTAGACATCCAATTCCTATCCCCTGCCTCGCTATGGACAAGATACACCCATGTGCTTCTACTCTTTTGAACATAAGACACCTCTATGTGTCATTCCCCTTTCTCTAGCCCCACTGTCCATGTCGGGGTTGTCCTTCTCACTGACCTAGTATCATTGACCCTGATTGCTACCCCAAACGTCCCTTTGGATTCGATGATCCCATAAACTTATTGACGTCATTTATGTCCCTAATCGAACCCACCATCACTTGGTAGAAATTCTATTGATCTCGATCATTAATCTTGGTCCCCTACTAGGTATCCCTTCCCTTGGAACCTTACTAGCACTAAAATTCCAATACTACTCATCTGATAGATTCTCTAACTCCCTTAGAAGCTCCCTTCTTGTGTGAGCATTGACACCAATATGTAAATGTACAACCTTGGTAATAATGACAACGGTCATTCTAGTCGAATCTTCTATCTGTTCTTGTATTTTATACCCTCGGTTCTATTATCAACTTGTCAATCTACTTATTTCTTCATATCCTTCTCATAGGTTACGAAATTTGTGAATTTTGTCGACTTTTCTTACCTTTCGGCCATTGTTCGACCCTTTTTGGAAAGTTACTGAAATTTCCCTTGCTTCCCTATTTAACCTACAGTGAAAGGATTCGTAATACTACGCACACCAAATTCCTTATCATTCGCAGTTTGACCCCATGGATGTGGTGACTCCCGTCACCCCATACTGCTTCTAAGAGCAAACTTCATTGATCAGAATTTTGACTTTAGTGTCACTACACTCTCCCACATGTGATCCAAATTGGATGTTCTTTATCCATTGGTAAATCACCCGTTTGTACCTTCCTCGAATTTAAGAAGATTGTCTTCTGAAACAAAATCTTCTTTGGCCCTTACCTCTTGTCGTCTACACTTGGGGTTGGGAAACTACTACACCCCAGCGGTTTCTCCAACTTCAATTGTTCGAAGAATATGGTGACTCCTACCGCGTCACTATTTCCAGAATACTCTATGGCGTCTGATGAGTTCTCCATCCTGCAATCCTTCTAACGTACCACGTTTTTTGTTCTATAATGTTCGATCTACCACTCTCAATTGAAACCGTATATGAATCAATTGAACTATATCCTATGGAAGGAGAACATAAGTCTCATACGAGAAGGAATACAACAATCCTATAATAAATCTATATATATCAAAGAATGCTATGCTAGAACGTGAAAAGCCGCACAAATTCTAAAGACACTAGAACTTGATGCTCTGATACTATCTGTGACACTGGCCTAATAAAATACTGGGCGATCCATCTTATATAAAATTAAATAATAATCTCATCTAGTTCATTCTTAGCATCACTATTGAAAACTCTTTAAACTTACTAACCACCTAGTATTCAAAAGACATGGTGTCAAATTTTATCTTTTTATTAAACCTCACTAACATGTGAAAGAATATATATAATAAATCATACACATAATCACTAAATCAAACGCTACAGGAAATGAATATTTACAAATCCTTATCGAAAAACCCACCGGCTACAAAACCCAAATCACAAAAATATACAACACAAGAATAATAAAATGTGTACATCATCTGGCTGGAACAAAATTAATAACTAGGGTGACATGCCTAAAGGAAATACCGATTGCATCCTACACTCGGAATGAAATAACTGAAGCGTCTAAGTCAAATTCTGCAACATCCACATATGCCGCAGCTGCGTAACCCTGGAATAGAACAATTATGGCATCCCTGTGGCTGGACACCTAGAAAGTATTGGAAAATATTCTAAAGCAAGGGTTAGAACCCAAAACATTTTGAAAATGTTTAGCAAGTGAATTTAATTGCAGTAAATTAAAATGCATGAATGCTCTTCATATTTAAGTTAGTATCGCACACTCTCTTGAGAACCACTTCTCCCCTCAACTAATGGGCACACCTAACGTACCGATATATGACCCCTATAACTATTAATCCCGTAACTAGTCCTATCATATAAATACACATATCCCACCTTTCCCACTACTCTATCCCGAGTGAGTTTCTTATATGTTTTTAAGTTATTAACCACACTAACTTATTTAAATCATTTCTTATTTGGTACTATAAAACAATCTCACAAGTTATATAACTAATACAATCCACATCAAGTATTTACCCATATATAAATCTACACCATAAATATGTATCACCGTATCTCAACGTTCACACACATGTCATAAATATAACCATCCTCCTGAGTAGGCTCTCATCGGATTCTCTCTAAATGCTATCACCCTCGGATATACTCATCCACCCGCAACCCTGACATGGTGCGCTCACCGAATCAGTAAAATAAACTCATTGGAGGTGGCCATAGTTTCCCACAGTAATGAGACAGAATCATACCCAAAGCGTCTCATTCTTGAACCCAAACTCTAGGACCGGGGGACTATAGTCCCCCAGCATTTTCTAGCCAGTGAATTCACCCACATCATGCAACCTCCCATGATAGCAATAGTGTGGGTATGCTTCCGTATAAATATTATTCACACGAATATTTATAAATCATATATATATATATATATATATATATATATATATATATATACTACACATCACCGCATATATATATATATATATATATATATATATATATATATATATATATATATATATTAAATCTAGGCTAACCGTGCACAAATACCGTAACACTAGCCTAATATTCCCAAGTCTATATACTGAATTTATATTCAAATAATTCCTACAATTATATATTTATCACTCAAGTTGTGTCACCCAATTAGAATCACCCTCGCATACATCACTAGCCCAAAATCTCATCATGTAGAACTTATTCCTCAAATCCCACATATTAAGGTTAAAACCTTTTTTATTTTTGAATATTCCATAATTTATTATATAACCCTATAATAAATTTTCTAAACCAAATTCGTGTCATAACACTCGTAACAGTACTCCAAAATTCGCCCTAGTCAATATCCCGACTCAATTGAATTAATCACGCATTAATTAATTATCTTGGCGTCACTCACCCAATATACCCGAACTCACTCGCTTGGTCCAAAATTTAAATATCCCGAACTTATTATTCAAAATTCTCCTTAATAAATTTTGCACAATTATTAATCTAAGATTTTAAATCAACTCAATTTCAACCTTAATTGCCTTATGGATTATTTTTTCAATTATCCTAATACTTTCTTATCTCACTTTATGTAAACGTAGTCTCCACTTTAGGCCTAATGTCCTTATTATAGAACAACAATCACAATCAATTAATCTTGGCAACCTCCAATGGAATAACAACTAATAACAACATTTCTTAAAAATTTGCCCCACAAATTTGTCCAGATTTCTAAAATGCCGTTTTGAGGCATTTTGGAGCCCTTTTTTTGGAGAAAACGCATCAGACAATAAAAAGTAGAAAACGATATTTTATACTAGGCAGTGCAAACATAATCACCATTTTTGTAACCAAAACGTCGAAAAATAGTTTCTAAAATGATGGTTTAATTTATCCAATTTCATACACTTCTTCAAATTCAAGAAATTGTTCTACAATTCAATCCTACCGATAAAAACCCAATTTAGATATCAAATAACCCAAAACCATATCATCTTATCACACCCAGTATGATATGAATAGAAATATGAAACTAATTAGATGCAAGTTAAACCACTTGCCTTAGGGTTTGTAGAATTTGAATCTTTGATGAAGATGATGGGTTAATGAATGCCATCCTCTCTTATTATTGATCTTTGTCTCCCTTGGCTTTTCCCACTTGCACCCACTTTCTCTCTCTAAAAAGACATTTTCTAAAAATGTATTATGAATTCCACGCCCTATCACTTTTAGGGTTTAATAACTCAATCTCGTTTTTTTTCCTTGTGGGCTATATAAAAAGGGCCCAAACACTTATTTGGGACCTCAAATGTGTCTAGAAAGGTTTTGATTCCCTTATTGTACCTATGGATACTCTTCTTCAACTATTTCAACCCATATGGACTCAATCGTGCACTCCGAATTAATTTATGATGTTCTTCCAAAAAAAATTACCTCAAAATGCGACACAAAATAGTCCAAATAATTAAACTTCAATTCACCAAATTAATAAATTCCTCAAATTCAAATTTTTTCCAAATCATGAATTTAGTTCCTTCCGATAAAATAAATTATTTTTCTCCCAAATATAATTTAAATAAAGGTCCTTGAATTTACGGGGTGTTACTGTGGGAAAGTATGTAACAACCCGAATTTTTTAAATGGGTATTTTTAAATTAATTTTGAAAAATTCGAGGAAAATAAATTTTTGAATTTAATTATTTTTAATAATTAAATATATTGAGTTTTATTTTTGTAAAGTGGAATTTCAATGGGTTTTGAATTTGGATTTAAAATGAAGTTTTTAAAGAGGTTTTAGTGATAACCTTGTCATTTTAACACGCTAGAAGAAAATCATTTTTCCTAAAGGGTCAATAGATCACCTAGGGAGTCGATCGATCGACTATGCCCAGATTTGTGTCGGTAGATCTATTTTAAAGAGTTGGAGGCTTTACAAATTTTTCTCTCTTATATAAATAGAGGTCGTGGGTAACCATCTGTGAACCAACTTTTATCATCTCAATTATGCAGTAGCCCTTTATATTTCCAATCCCTCTTTATGAAAACCCTAGACCCTAGTTTATTGAATGTTCAACCTTAGATTTGGAGGCCTATTTTGGGGATATCTCCTATTGGGGCTAGAACGTGATTTGATTATTTTTGTGAGAGGAACGTGATGGTGCGATCAGATTTAGAGGTTGAAATATACGTAATGATTCATGTGATGATTTTGAGGTACGGCACTTACACAATATGCTCATAAATTCTATCGAGAGTATTTCATTTTTTTCTATGTCGATAGTAGTCGTGATTTAATTGTGATATTCATTTGAAATCTGAATAACTGTTGAAATCTATAATATTGTGAATATTATATTATGATTTGAGCATCGTGTCATCAGATTTTAATATGGCACGGAGAATGGACACCCGCCAATAGTCCCACAAAGCGGTATATGACTTTGACATGCCTAGGGGAGCGGAGGGAGGCCTGGTTACCCATTGATGTGTTGTTGAGAAATTAATATTGATATAATGATTTATTTATACATTTGGTTTGTATATGCGATTCGCATTGTTGTAATTTATTCATCGTGCTAATTATTTTTGAGGATCTATTCCTTTCATACTGTGTACTTCCCCGTATTTTCATTTAGTGGCAAGTTATCGTGGATTGGAATGTTGTGGGCTATTTTGGAGAATTATTTTAGAGAATCGGTTGGAAGATTTATTTTGTTGTATAAATATGTAATTTTAGTTGGAGATTCTTGTATTTGAGAGATACTTTATTGTAATTATTATTGTGGAAATAGAAGGATTATGGACTTGTTGTATTTTAATTGTGGGAATTTAGATGCTCTATACTCATTATTAATGCTTTTAGTTTAGTTTTATCGCAGTAGCACACCGCATGTCTTTTTGGGCGCTTGGGGTGTTACAACATGATATAAAAAAATAGTAAGATACATAACCTTTTACATAATACTTTAACGAAACTAAAAAATAATATTCATCTTTAAATCATACATGATCGATTGTTAAGAAAATAAAAAAAAAATTGATTAATCTGTATATTATAAGAAAAATGTCACAGATCATATACCTTCTCTGAAAAATATATCAACATTAAATTATTTTCTACTTTCTTAATTAATCAAGTTTGAGATTGGGTGATATTCAATCTTTACCACCATTGGTGTGTGATGAATTACATATTTACCCATAATGAATGGAGAGAACGATTATATTTTATGTTTGAGACTTGAGACTAGTGAAGATTTTTGATATAGAAGCCCAAAGAAAAGCTATGAAAATGCTTTTATCCCATAAACATATTCTTTATTAATTTGTGCAAGGAGTGCATTGTGCAACAATGCTTCATGGCCAAAGTTTTAATTGTTAAAAGACTAGTACTTTAGCTACCTAGCAGCCTTTCTTTACGACTTTTGATGCTTGGGAATCAAAATTGAAGTCGTAAATTTTTGGCATTAATTACACCTTTTCTTTCTTTCTTTCTAATTTAGTATTTATCTTAAAAACTACATGTTTTTATAATATGTGTTTTGATATGTCTTTATTTAGTTCTTTTATGAGAAAAACAAAGGTTCAATTTCGTTTGTGTTTTAAAAATATGTTTTTGTTTTTAAAATCCAAATTTGGATGAAACTTACATTTGGTATGGATAAAACTACTCCCCTTTTTAAAACACGGTCTCAATAATGGGGTTTTAAACATTATTTTTTGAAAATAACTTTTAGTTGTTTCATAGTAATGACTCTTAATTAATCTTGCATCAACCTAAAAAGTGCACAATACTAGTAACGCCCATGCCCGAATTTTTGGGATACTCGTGGGTCAACTCGGTACGACCCGAATCTTAGGTGTGAAGTGAAATAAGACAACCTAAATAATGTTGCAAGTCCAATTTTATTTAATTTACATTTTACTTTTTTAGCATGAAATTCCACCATGTATCAAGCTACGTCTGGGACCCATGGGAAGCGTCGCCAAAATCAAAGAATTCAAAGTTCCTAACGTTAAATAAAATGAATATTCACCTGTATAATGCACTCAAAATACTAAACCACATGCAACCTACTGTAACAAAGGAAAGGGAATGAGCCGAATGCCCAATGAGAATTACAACAATACAATTTAGAATCGAATTGAATATAAGAGATTCTATAACTTACTACCTACGTGCACATGCAAATATTGTATATATTACACATACATAAACGAATGCAAGAATCTATTTTTATTCAAAAACATACTTAACTTGATTAAATCACATTAATCTTACAAACAGACCCTTCTTGCCCCTTATTACTTAACTTAGCATAATTTTCCTGATTTAACGCACCCCGTAAAATATTTAAACACAGTACCATTTGTTTAGAGAAAACACTTCATTTATCGAAATTTCCTATGTACTCACACAAAATCCACTTTAGTAATTTCCTTCAATACACCTTTCAATACACGCATGCTCTGTGTTAGAAAATGCTTGTTTTTCTTGTTCAAAATTTTCATACACAAACTCGTGTTAGTTGTGGGTTAAACCATCATTGGTTTCCTAACTACCCGTTAGTCACATCACTTTACCATTTATTTCACTTTATGTGGACATTAGTCAATTTCTAATATTTCTAGTCCATATTATCCACATTATCTTTCTAACTGTAATATTTACCGATTTCATTTCACTTAGGTTGTCTTTTTCTTATATTTTCAGTATAATCGATTTCCTTATCATGTTCCACTTTACTCGTTATATTTTTCTTAGAGTTTACCACATTACCATGTATTTTAATGGGCTTCACATCGTCGGCTACCCTACCATATGCTTTGGCGGGTCTTTCACCCAATGGCTTCGAGCCCTTATTAATTGTCCTCGGCTCTTGCTAGTTTCCTTTATCATGTATTTTAACACTTTTTCGTGTCCATATTATTTCACCTACCAATGCCAAAACCTGGGGACCACTTCCCCGTATTTATGTTACAATATGGAAAATCACCATTTCTTTCCCTTTTCACTTTAACATTGATTTCATTCGTAAAATCACTTTTGTTTAGGACTATCCTATATAACACCTCTTTCAACATTTTTATTTCATACAAAAGTTCCGCTTTAAAAAAATTTACCAGTTAATCCATTTGTTTCCAAACTAGTACTTTCCTTCATTTTCAAATGTGTTATTTCCCAAAAATATTATTAAGTTATACATTCCAACTTCTTGAATATTTTTACTCATTAACATTCATTGTACAACCTGAGTTAACACACCTTTCAAGATGGAAATATCTTTATCTCATTACCTTTTTTATCAGAGAAATCATTTGACATTTTAAAGACCACTTCATAACAAAACACCATTTTCTTCTATTACCATATGTAATCTTGAAAATATATAGTTATCACATTTTCCACACTTATTAATAGACTTTAAGAACTAAAAATTATATTTTCTGTATTTCATATTAAAACTCATTAAAACCTTTACTAAACTTGTTAGTATGCTCATTACCAAATTACTACAAGTTTATATACATAAGGATAGGGATTTTAAGTCCAAAAATCTATGAAAATGAATTCAACACATGATTTATTCAGGAAATTTTAGTATACATTCAAAAACATGCTTCCCAAGACTGAAAGATATTTTTGTTCTTCAAAACATGAATACATATCTAACTTCATAAAAGTACCATTTTTACAATAAAACTTCAAGACTTTATACATAAGACATCTCAAAAAGATAAATTTTTTTAAAATATTTTATTTCCTAGTATGTTTAACACTAAATTTTCTTGAAAATATATCATTTTCTCAAAACATTTAAAGATCACATATAAATCATTTTACAAAGAACATGAGAAAATAACTATCTTGAACCATGCATACATTATACTCTCAAAACTCTACATACAAGACCAAATATTAGGAAAATGGAGTTCTTAAACATAAAGAGTAAAGTTTCTCACCTCAAAGAATATCCAAAGATAGTAGGATTAAGAATATGGTGATGGAAACCTCCGACCTCCCAAGATGGCCTCAAGGAGGTTACCTAAATCAACTAGTAAGCCCCATGACATCTCCAAGAAATACACCTTTCAAGCTCCTTTATTCTTTTTCTTCTTCTCCAAATATACCTAACACCATCTCCATACATTGATATCTTGCCTAACATGTGGTGTATATGGGTTTATGGGATTAAATATGGTGAAAAAGATTTAAAAGTATGGTGGTGTTTGAGTGGAGGAGTGGTAGTGCTAGGGTGGTAGAAGTTAATTAGGTGGTGGTGAGGCTCAAGTGTTTGTAATACCCCATACTTTTAAAGATATTTAAATTACACTGTGGATGTAATTTGGTAATTTAAAGAATTATTGTGAATAGTAATTCTAGGATTTATTAGTGAAATTAAATAAATTTAATATTATAAAGTGAATAGTAAATATTAGTTTTCCAGTGACAAATTAATATTTACGTGGATTATATTTCGAGACTAAGTATATGAGTAGATTATTTTTATTACATGTCGCAGTTGGGTAAAGCGACAAAGGAAAATATTTTAAATTGGAAAACACGCATATTGAACGTGTTTGGTGAAAATAGTGAATTTCAGTTAAGTAACTCGAATAGAGATTTTGACTGCGCCATTGGGTTCGAAATGGCTGAGATAGTCAAAATAGAGTATCCGGGGGTAGTATTCGGGTTCCGAATATTTTTGGACTAGTAGGGACTCGTAAATGAGTACACGAGTCATTTAACAATTGGGTATATACCCAATTTCGGGTTTAATAAGAGAAAACCCTCATTTCTTCCCCAAAGTCAGATTTAAGAGAAAGAAAGAGAAGAGAGAAGGGAGAGAAGAAGAAGAAGAAGAAGAAGAAGAAGAAGAAGAAGAAGAAGAAGAAGAAGAAGAAGAAGAATAAGAATAAGAAGAAGAAGAAGAAGAAGAAGAAGAAGAAGAAGAAGAGAAGACGGAAGAAAAGGAATTTCGGGCCAAAATTCACGAGATTCGACTCGGGGTCGTCGGATTTAATTCACGAGGCAAGTGCTTAACTTGCTTTATGGTTTAGTGTGTTTATTTCTCATATTGTAGTTGGTATAAAACTAAAGATTTTTGGGTTGAAATTTCTTGGATCAAACGGGTTTTCGGAAGATTAAAACGGATATAACTCGATTAATACCCAATTTGAGAAACTTGGAATTTATTGAAATTAATTGTTGGTTATGAGTTATAGGATGATTAGAACCCTTTCTATATGTGTATTTATGATTGTTTGAGGTGGTTTGATGATGAGAGAGGAGATAAAAGCTTGGAGGTGCTTTAATGGAGGTTTGGATTTTTGGAGAAGAAGATGAATAGTGACTAATGTCACTTCCGAGTTGTTTCGGCTAGGAAGACCGCTGATTCGGCTCTTGGTTAAAGCATGAAAGTTGTAGATCTTTTCGATACGGTCGCGTAGGAGCTGACCGCGTATTTTTTTGATTTTTTTTAATTGTTATTATTTTTCTAAGAAAGCAGTTCTGGGGTTGAAATCATCAACTTGGAAATCAAATCGGAAATTGGAAAAATAAAGGCTAGAATTGTTTGGAGATAAATATTTGGTGTTCCTAAAAATAGTGTGGGGACTTCTAAATATATATTTTTTTAGTAAGGCGTGTACCTTGGGTTAGTTGAAAGTAAAATCCAATATTTAACCAAATAGGGGTGTTCGTGAGGAATAATACTTAAAGGTGTATTTAGGTGTGATTTGAATAATAAATAAGAGAGTACGTATTGGGGGTAATATTTTAAGGGTGTGACTGCTTATATTATTATGAATGGAAATATTTGAGGTTATTGGCTATCGTTATAAGAGTTTGAAAATTATAGCCATAGTATATTGAGAAGAGATATAAATAATATATATACGATGTCGTTAAAGTATATATATTATGAGACGAATGAATATATCGGGGTTGTTGATATTATCATTGTGCGGTGAGAAAATCTCGAAAATAAAATATTGGGGATTAGTCCAAAATTGATCAATGCGTAGGATATTCGAGATATAAATATACTACGTAGGGGATTATTATATGGGTGGTGCGTATGCCCTGATGTTATTATATAGATGGGTTAAATAATTACCTAGGGGAAATTATGTATATGTGAGATAAATACCTATCGTTATAATATGGTTGTGTGAATACCTAATTGATGATATATGTATATAGGTGGAATCTGTACCTATATTATTGTTTATTATATGTATGACATATCTACCATACTTGCTATTACGGGAGGTTGACGTTCGATAGAGGACAATCTTATCCTGTGTTGCCTTCGGGGGGATTTTAGATTTGGTACCTCAAGAGCATGGAACCTAGGTACGGGATATCTGAGAATGATAGTGTTGACGGTCATATGGGTGCGTAGGCTTGGAACTATGTTCACCTCCAATATGTGTGATTTGTAATGATACAGTTCCTGAGTAATGTGGAACATGTGATCCTTTAGTACGGGATGTACTTGGATTTGATAGCAGAGTATGTGTGCACCACTGTTAAGCCTATGGGTGTCGGATATGAATATATGTATTGAGATTTAAAATATATGCGTACTAAAGATAATCCACTGTTGCTTAGTAGATGAGAATGACTAAGCTACTTATATTATAGCTCTTTGGACTGATTATTATACTTGTGCGTATACTATGTTGTTAATATATGAGATGAGACATCACATAACGTAACTCTATATAAAAGGGAAAATAATGAAGAAAGTGATATACTCCTTCCGGTAGATTTATATCCGGATTTAAATGAATATGGATCTTATGTCATAATGAGAACTATTGATAAATACGGGATGGTATAAATGTGGTATGTACTAAGGGCCTAATGGATCCTGGCGATCAACATTGTCATGTAGTAGTGTATTGGGGGGGTTCCTTGTTTGGATTTCACTTCACGAGACACCCCACGCACGAACGTACCGTAATGTTGGGAATGGGGAGAAGTTTAGTACTTAGTACTCGAATTTATCAGGATTATTAAAAGATGGGTAAATACATTAGTTAGAGAGGGTAGATTAATTAGGTTGTTTAAAAAGGTATGCAATAGTTGTGCACTATTAGAAGAGGGGTGAGGTATATCTCATGTTAGAGCGATTCGAGTTTATATATGAGAAATATCATATTTTAAAATATGGATTTTAAGCACTTGCTAAAATGTTTTCAAATCTCGGGCTCTGAACCGTTTTCTTTATTTTCCCTCTCTCTCTCTCTCTCTATATATATATATATATATAGGTGTCTAGACACAGGGACACCTGGATGATGATTCCTTCGAGTCGTACGTTTGCTGCAGTAACTGTGGATGCAAGCAGGTATATTATAGACGCTTCTATCATTGAGATCTAGATAGGAGATATTGTAGTAACATTCAGGATTATGGCCCAACTGTACTCATTTATTCTTTTATCGCCTTTTAGCGCGGAATTTCGATTTGGTTGTATTATTGTACCAAGTGTTCGGTTATTTTATTTTATTTTATTTCAGTTGCTGCATATAAACTATTGTAATCGTTTTATTTGAATGGTTTGGTTAAAAAGATTAGTTACTTGTACCGAATACTGACGAGGTTCTGTTAAAGTTAGTTACTTGTACCAAAACAACTTCCCGTTCATTCATCACTCAGGCAATTGAAAATGGGCTACGATGTTTAGGTTAAAATATTATTTCCCTTCCATTTGAGACCTTGGCATAGATCGAGCACACGACCCTCTCATCGGGACCTAATGAAAATTCCAAAAACTTTCTTACAGATGATTGATGTTATACACTATATATTAAAACTCGGGCTCACTTTGCTAAGGTACCTAACAGAATATAAGATGTCGTGCACAACATATAATCCTTTAAGTCCAAATTACCGACGTCACAAAGGATCATATTCCTCAAATATTGCATCATGTTCTCCAAAACCACATCATAGAAGGCTACCTAGGGTTTACTATTATGTCACTTCAAATAATCATTGTTATACGTGTAACACACGTATTTCTGATGACTCACAACCCACATCATAGTTTAAAATACACATCCATCAATGAAAAATTACTAAGGCACTTATTTACAATGATAGAACCCTATCAACCTAGTCCTGAGTACATATCCTTAAGTAATAACCAACATGGATCTACATGCCTACCTAATTGTCAAATTCCTATGATGTGATACTATCCCAAGGATCAAGTTTGCCTAATCACATCATCATTATTAACCTCCCACAAGTACTTAACTAATGAACCTAATGTGTCTTTATCACAAAATCAATACTTCTTAGACATACAACTTTAATCACTTAACTCAATAGTTGGCTTTCAAAAACTCATGTCTCTAATTCAATGGACATTATTCACCTTTGTTAACATTTTAAGAGACCTCTCACATCATCAAAGGTTGGCACAAGTTCACTTCACACTAAGGAACGTGGTATCGCCACTAATGGGCATCTAATACACTCGCACATTACTAACACGTCTAAATCAGATGTGCAGAGAACTATTAATGGAAACTAATATGACCACCTTCTACTTGGCTATGAGTTTCCCGTCATGATAATCTCCTTGACACCATCGTCGAGAACATGAACCGAAAGCATCACATGTCCAACATAACCGACCCAAATCCAACACCAATGTCTAAGATCCTCTATCGACCTCACAAAGTCACTCTAAAAAGTAACCTTGAACCCAGTGCTCTAATACCATTTTTAACATCCTGGCCCAAATTTATGGGTTACTTGTGGGTTAACCCGGTCCGACCCAAACATTAGGTGTAAAGTGAAATGAGACAACCTAAACATGCTACCGTCCAATTTATTTAATTTACACTTTACTTGTTTAGAATGAAATTCCACCGTATACCAAGCTACGTGTGGGACTAGTGGGAAGGGTCCCTGAAATCCAAGCATTCATAGCTACTAATATAAAACAAAAGTAATACCTACCTGTAAAATGCGCTCATAATACAGATTCACATATAACCTATCGTAATAAAGAAAAAGGGATGAGACGAATGACCAATGGGACTTACAACAATGCAATATACCACCTACATACACATGCATATACCGTGTATATATACACATACATAAACTAATGCATAAATCCATTTTTATTCCAAAAAACGTACTTGACTTGATCAATCCACATTAATCTTACAAAAGGACCCTTCATTCCCCTTATTACATAACTTATCATTCTTTTCCTAAATTAATGCACCTGGTTAAATATTTAAACAAAACACTGTTTGTTTAGAAAAAACACTTCATTTACTCAAATTCCCTATTTACTCGCACCAACCCCACTTTAGTATTTTACTTAAAAACCAACTTCAACACACGCATGCTTTGTATTAAAAAATATTTATTTCCCCTTTTAAAACCTTTCAAAATACACATTTGTTTTAATTATGGGTTAAACAATCCTAGGTTGCCTAACTACCTGTTAGTCACCTCACTTTACTACTATTTTCACTTCACATGGACATTAGTTAATTTCTTATGTTTCTTGTCCACATTATATTTTTAATTGAAACATTTACTAATTTCATTTCACATTAGGTTATCTTTTTCTTATTTTTTTAGCATAAACAATTCCCTTAACATGTTTCACTTTTATCATTATCATTATCTTTTTTTCACAGTTTACCACTAATCGTGTTCTTTAACAGGATCCACACAGCCAACTATACTACCATATGCTCTAGCCAGTAATTTGGATCTTTCACCCAAGGGCTCCGGGCCCTTCTTACACTTTTGAGTTTTCTTTATCATGTGTTTTACACTTTTTCATGTCCACATTATTCCACTTTTATCGGCCTAAGTCAAAACTCGTGAACTACATCCCCATATTTGTGTTACACTTTAGAAATGACCATTTCTTTGCCTTTTCCACTTTAACGTTGATTTCATTTCAAAAATCGCTTTCGTTTAAGACTATTTTGTATAACACCTCTTCTAATAATTTTATTTCACTTTATATAAAATTACAACTTTACCCATTTATTTCAAAACTTGTCACTTCCTCCATTTTTACAAATTTTATTTCCCAAAAACATTATTAATATACATACTAACTTCTTAAATGTTTTTATTCATTAATACTCATTGTACTCCTTAGATTTAACACACCTTTTAAGTTGAAAATCTCTTTATCTCATTACTTTTTGTATCAAAGAAATCATTTGACATTTCAAAGCCTACTTTACAACAAAAACGCCATTTTTCTTTATCGTCACATGTGGTCTTGAAAACACACAATTATAATATTTTTCACATTTAATAACACACTTTAAGGACTGAAAATTCTACTTTCTTTATTTCATGTTAAAACTCATTAAAAGCTTTACTAAACTTTTCGTATGGTTATTGAAAAACTAATACAAGTTTATATATGGGAAGATGTATTTTACGTGCAAAAATAAAATAAAATGAGTTTAACACATGATTTATTCAAGAAATTTCATAACAATTGTAAAAACTTACGTCTCAAGACTAAAAGACATTTTTGTTCTTCAAAACTTGAATAAATATCTAACTTCATAAAAGCCCCGTTTTTACAAGAACACTTAAAGACTTTGTTCATAAAATATCTCAACGAGATAAATATTATTTTAAAATATTTTATTTCATAAAATGTTTAACACTATATTTTCTTGAAATTATATCATTTTATCAATACTTTTGAAGTTCGCTTGTAAATCATTTTTCAAAGAACATGAGAAAATAACTATCTTGAATTCTTAAAAATCTACATGCAAGACCAAATTCTAGGAAACTATAGTTCTTAAACTTAAATAGTAGAGTTTCCCACCTCAAAGAAGCTCCAAAGATGGTAAGATGAAGAAGATGGTGATGGGAACCTCCCACCTCGCAAGGCAACCTAAATGTGGTTGCCTAGCTCCACTAGTAAATTCCATGAAATATCCAAGAAAAACCCCTTTCAATCTTTCTTTCTTCGTCTTCTTATTCTCCAAATATCCCCATCAACATCTCCATAAATTTCTATCTTGCCTAACATGTGGTTTGTATGGGTTTTATGGGATTAAATATGGTGGAAAAGAGTTAAAGTATGGTGGTTTTAGGGTGAGGAGTAGTGGTGCTAGGGTGGTAGACGGTGGTTTGGTGGTTGTGAGGCTCAAGTGTTAGAGGGAGAGAGAAAATTTGATTGAAATGCCTTTGAATGCTCCAAAAACTCCGTTAAATACCCCCAAACCCTTAGGGGTTAAATTCAAGAAATGACTAAAGCTCCAACCCCGAGTTCATCTGCTATCATGGGAGTGTGACATGTGTTTAAGACAATGGTCTATATAGTGATATCAATTTCTCATTTGGACGAGATTTGGATCTCATTCGAATGAGAATTACTCTCGCTCAAGCATCCTTTGAATGAGATTCCCACGAGGGTAGGTTATCTAAACATGTATCTGTCATTGAAAGGTCCTTTGAGTGGATATTCGAACGAAGGTGGTCGGTCATTCGAACGATAAAGGGTCTTGTTTAGACAACCCTAATATTCTCCATATTAATTATAATG
Organism: Sambucus nigra; assembly: GCA_949130495.1. NCBI lineage: Eukaryota > Viridiplantae > Streptophyta > Magnoliopsida > Dipsacales > Adoxaceae > Sambucus > Sambucus nigra. The sequence goes on along the minus strand of OX422213.1, from coordinate 264,904,951 downwards.
CCATTATAAAGCCAATTAATTGCACCAAGGGTATGATATTATTCAAATTTGACCACTATTGATCTCACAAGTTCTAAAGACCAATTGGGTCACATTAAGTCACCAATTTACTCGAGTACGGTCAAAATCATGGGGGTCGGGTGTTACAATACCCATTTACAAAATCCTTCCTATAACGAACAACAACAAGCCGTTCATTCCCTTATATATTCCTAGCACATATGGTTTGTGAAACCATATCTCATCGCCTTCTCCATTGAAGAGTTGGAAATTCCACGAATCAACTTATAATAATTTCTCTAAACCACTTGATAAGGTATTTAGTTTTTGTAATTTGTATTTTGTGACAGGTATAACGGGTTCTTTTTTATCTTTATTTGTAGATGGGGATTTTAAACCACATGTAATTAATCAAGAAAATTCTCCTGATTTAGACTTGACTCTTCCCGAAGTTAATAGAATGGTAAGGAAGAGGGACCACATTGCTATGAATATGTGCAATGCTCACATCGAGTGAATTTTGGTGGTCACGAATTGAATTGTGACTAGAATTTGCAATTTAATTCCATAATAGTGTTATTGGTTATGTACTAAACATTAATTTTATATTCAATGCCTAACAGATGTTTAGTTTGATTAAAGGATAATAGTATTTTTATAGGAGTACCTCACATTTGTTGGATCATGTATTTATTCATAGAATTGTGTAATTTTTTAAAGGGCAATGGTATTTAAAATTGTTTTATTGCTTTAAAAATAATTTTTAACAAATGCATTTTTAAAGTTCTATTTTTGAAAATTGTTTTATAAAAAACTAATGCGAAATGCGTATGTAGGTTTTTAAAACCAAAAAAATAGTTTCAGAAAACTTTTCCAAAAGATTGTTTTTATGTTATAAGTTTTAAAACACACCAAGCAGACCTGAAATGTTTGAAAACATAGTTTTTCTCTTATTCATTGATGACAGGGGAGTGGATTTAGGATAGGGTGTTACATGTATTATAATTTGAATTGTGTCTATTTATTTGATCATTAATGTAATAACTTTTTTTCTTTATTTTAAATGTACATTCAGATGCTTATTACTTGTGTTTCTCTAACAAACTCCTCTTACTTTTTCTTTTCAGATTGAGATGATATGTCTTGAATCTAAATTTATATATGAGCAAGGTACCCTGGTGAGCCGAGACAAGATATGAGATCAAGTTCAAAGTACAAAATCAAGATCAATTTACTTGGATATGTTCCTAAATGGAAGACTTGTAGAAACACGCTAATGCAACATAAGAATGCAAAATTGGAATATTCACTTAAGGAGTCTACTGAAGTTTAAGAATATTTTATGGATCATTTACAAGCTCGTGAGTTAAATGTAAATATTCAACAGGAAGTGCATCGGCTCAAAAGGCATTAATGGAGACTCAGTGTGCGATAGTATATGTTATTCTAGCTCGACAAGCCGAGTGTGATGACTTAATTCATTATTTAATTGCGTTATGTTCATCATCTTTTTGTCTATGGTAATCTAGACATCCCTTAGTTTTGCTACTTATACACTTTAAAATGCTCTAATTCTTAATTTGTTATAATCTCATTAACTATTAACTTCCGCTCATTGTTATAATTTGTTTATGTAAAATAGAAATCAAATCCAAATATAAATGCATTATATTTTTTAGCAGTTCTACTTTATCTTCACTGATGACATTAAAAATTTTCAATTGCTGATTTGACGTCGATGGAAAGTTCTTCTTGGGGGCACAATTCACTTGTGACATTTTTAAAGAGATGAAATTTGTGACTTCAAGTAATTTAACCTTTTTTTTTCAAAAACATTTAGAACTTCTTGACAATGTGCTTCTAGGTGACCAAGTACTACCTTCTTAATTTGGATTGTGTCTTGCTTATTTAGTTAATTTAATGGATTTCAATGATTTTGTTTTTCTCTAGAATTTTGAGTTATAAATTGATGAAGTGAAATTTTTTAGTTACTATTATAGGGTGTACACATTGATTATTTAGATGGGGATTTTATTATGGTTTGTTAGTAAAGCTATCATTTGCAATAGTATTCATTAGTATTTATATACTGATTTGGTGGTATACATCGTTTGATCAAATTCTTTGCTAAAATAAAAATAAAATTATTACACTTTCATTGTAACTAAAATATAGTTTTTTCATGAAAAGCTTTCATAGCCAAAAATGCAAATGAACTGATCAAAAGAATATATTCACTTTAAAATTTGGTAGCTAAATATATATTTTTAATTGATAAAAACAAGCAAAATCTTCAAAATTAACTCGTGAATCTATATTTTTCCACGATTACAGTTTGTAACTATTAATCTATTTTCCTAGTTAAAAGTTACATGAACTCGGCTACTTAAATACAATTGGCAACGAAATAATACTTTTGGATACAAAATGTTGTACAATTAGCTACAAAAAATGCGATGTTCAAAACAATTATTGTCAACGAATAAGTTTTTGTGGATGATTGTTTGCTTAATTAGCAACGAAATATAATTTTGTGGCAAAATACATTTTGTGACGGACCTTTAGCTATAAGATTTTTTTTGTTGCCAAAGACAATTACCAACGAATTATTTTGTTTTGGTTACAAAATATTTTGAGGCTAAATTCTAGCTCTGTTATAGTGAGTTTAAATTTGGGAGGACTATCCACACTTATGCAGACTAATTTCTTTAAATAATTTATCACTCTAACCAATAATATTATTCTCATTTAAAGTTATAAAAATTGTAACACCTCGTAATTTCTAGGTCATTATTTTAATTAAGTTAATTCAGTAATTAGTGATTCTTAATTAATGAGAGTTAATTAAACGGAATAATTAAAGGTGAAAATATTTAATAAAGTTAACTAGGAGTTAATTTTAGAAATATGATCCGAATGACGATTTTAAGTGCACGATTGAGTCCGGTAGGGTCAAAATAATCCAAAAGAAGTGGGTACATACATATATTGGGTATTGGGGTCCAATTACACATGGGTGAACTTAATAAAGACAGTTTGGACCATTTTAATTAGGGCTCATAGGCCCAAAACGTGAATAGTGTTTTAACCCTAACAGGAGAAGAAAGGAACAGCCAAAGGAAAAGAGAATTTAGGGATCTTGAAGAGAAAATTGAAATTCAACTTCATCTTTCAAAACCTTAGGTCATCTTGGTTAAGGCAAGTTGTTTAAATTTTGAGTATTAAATTGTATCTTGCTATTCATATCAAAAGAATTGTAATTCAATTGAAATTCTAGGGTTAGTTCTTGCATAAATTGGGGTTTTATACTTATAAGGATTATAAATCTGTAGAAGATCTGTTTAATGATGCATTTGATGATTGAGGATTCAAAATTAATGAGATTATTAGGTCTAGAATTGTTGTAATGGAGGAAGGGACTTAGAATGATTTTGGGGAACGTTTCTGCAAAAACCTGTTTAAAATAGGGGTTATAAATTCATCAATGGCGGATTGGGTTTATACAGAAGCAAGAGAAAGGAGGAATTACCATGGTCATCCAAACAACATGTTAATTCGTTCGAACGAGATCCACTGTCGTTTGAACGACATGTCTCTTCGTTTGAACGACCTCTGATGGTTGCCAGATCTCTGAAATCCCCTGGATCAGACCTGCTGTGTTGGAAAGTTGAAATTCGTGCCCTCACTGAAATTGTAAAATTTAATGTTGAAATAGGGTTAATTTGGAATTTCTTAACCTTGGAATTATTTGACTAAATTGCATGATGTGGGAGATGTAAGCTCATGATTTAGTATATTAAAATCTTGTTATTTAAAGTGATTAAACTTGATTGTAGTAAATTAATGGGTGGATTATAACCATTAAATTTTGGACTTGTCACTTATACTTTTATATTCAAGATTGGTATGTATTGAGATACTTTTATATTCATATTTGTGGACAACTTGTAGTCGATGTTGTTCGACAAACTATTCTACTTACTTTATGGCATGTTTTAGTTTTACTCTCGTATTGGATTATTTGTTGTTCTTCTATTTCGTTTTAGTTGGATTAATAAAGATAAAATTTGGCATCCGTTTAATAAATGACTAGGTGGTTAGTAGTTAATGATTTAGCGACAGTGATGCTAAGAGTGAACCAGATGAGATTCATGTTTAATTTGATATAGGACTGATCACCCGATATTTTAATAGGTGGGGTGTTATAGACGGTGTCAGAGCATCAGGTTCTAGTATCCCTAGGGATCTGTGCGACCTACTTTAGTTTTAACACTGCGTTCTTTGGCCTATAACCCTATTGTTAGGACTGTTAACTCATAATATGTTTATTGGTTATCGATCTTATGGTATTTCAAGATTTGTATATATTGCGAACCAATACAACTCATTCTACATTTTAGATGTCGCCTAAGAGAGCGAGAGGTAGACCCGCGAGGGTAGACGCCCGAGCAGGAGAGGGTGAGGCTCCCTAGGAGCCTGAGGTACCGCAACCACAGGGGTTTGTTTCTACCGAGTAGGTAGTGGGTATAGTAGCACAGGCGGTTAATTCCACCATAACAGCGATGGCCGCGCACCTTCCTCAGCACCAGCCAATTTAGCACATGACTCAAGCACGGCCCCCATGGCTGAAAGGGTGGCAGCGAGTTCGAAAGGCCTTCCAGAAGGGTCGTCCCCCAAAGTTCAAGAGTAGTGCGAATGTGATTTCAGCTTACCAGTGAATGCGTGATATACAGAGGAAACTATGGATTGTGGAGTGTAGTGAGGTGCAGAGACAGATGCTTGTGACATTTAGACTGACGAGAGCCTCCTTACAGTGGTGGGAGTCCACTACCATAGTTGCAGAGAGGGATGCCATGACAGTTGCATAGTTTTGGGCGCAGTTTGACCGCAAGTACTTTCCCCCGACTGTTGAGATAGAGACGAGAAGTCTTAGGGAGATGACGCAGGGAGGTAGATCTATTCCTGAGTACGAGGAGGAGTTCACCCATCTGGCCACTCTTGTGTTGGATGAGGTGATCAACTAGGAAATGAAGAAATCTATGTTTGTTGATGGGTTGTCCTGGAGGATTAGGAAACATTTAATAGGGAATCCGTCTTTTATGACGTATACCGATGTGGTTAATGCAACCCTCCTTAATTATCAGGATCACCGCTTCCATCTTAAGGGAAGAAAGAGGGGTGGGAAGCCAATCCATTAGGGAAAGGCCAATAGAGGTTATTCGAGTGGTGCACAGTAGGGGAAGGATACCCATCAGCGGAATCCCACCAAGAGATTCTGATTTGGAGGTCAGGGGTTTAGGCAGGCCCAGCAGGGCCCAAATTCGCAGCAGGTTCCTCAGGGCCGTCAAGGCTAGGGGAACAATGGAGGTGGCCATCAGGTCCAACTGTCGGGGTTGCCTCATCAGGGCCCTCAGGGCCCAGCTCAGGGATCGCAACGTCAGGGTCAGCAAGGTTAGTATCAGAGAGATGGACCGAGGCACTGATATATTTATGACCAACTGGATCACATCAAGAGATATTTCCCGCGGAGATATATAGGCCAGCAGCAGGGTGCCCCACAGGGACATCAGGCACAGGGACCTCAGGCAGCACTAGCACTCCCGATCCAACAGCAGATGGGACAGTTTCAGTACGGACGTGTGTACAACGTTCAAGATGTTTCGATCCCTCCAGCACCACCCGCACCGCCAGCAGTTGAGGGTACATTCCCTATCCATGTTCATGATGGAAGAATTCTTTTTGATACTGGTACATCACATTCATTTGTTAGGAATCATTTTTTTAGAGTGGTTGGGTTGCTAGACACCGTCGATAGTTTAATCATGTGTGTGGAGTAACCGATAGGGGGTGGATCTCTTATTTAGTCTATTTGTAGGTGGCAGACATTGTGATTAGGGGTTTGAGTTTTGCGAAAAATCTTTTAGTATTAGATTTGGACGGCTATGATTTGATCTTGGGTAGGGATTGGTTAGTCAGTTATAGAGCGATGGTTGATTATTATGAGAGATCCATAGTGTTTGGTATCCCGGGGTAGGAAATGTTTTTAGTGGCTATGCCCCTTCCTGTAGGAGGATCACTCACTCACTTATATTACCTTGAGGAGGAGACCTCATAGGAGGTGGTGGTTCTGATACGCTCGATTCCGATGGTGAGGGATTTTGAGGACGTATTTTAGGACATACCGAGATTATCGCCCAATTGGGAGATTGAGTTCGTCATTGACCTAGCACCAGGTACTATGAAGATAGCCCAAGTGCCTTACTGTATGGACCCTTCACAGATGAATGATTTGAGGGAACAAATTTAGCAACTCTTTGGTCAAGGATTTATTCGACGGAGCACATCGCCATGGGGTGAAACTGTGTTGTTTATGAAGAAGAGGGACAACTCACTTCGTTTATGTGTTGATTATCAGGAGTTGAATAAGGTCATGATTAGAAACAAGTATCCACTGCCTAACATTGATGATCTTTTTGACCAGTTACGAGGGTCAACATTCTTCTCCAAAATTAATCTACGATCGGGATACCATCAGTTGAGGAATCTTGAGGAAGACCTTCTGAAAACTGATTTTCTATCGCGGTATGGTTCTTATGAGTTTTGGGTGATGCCATTCGGGCTCACCAATGCACCGACAGTATTCAATTGAGAGATTTTCTCGATGAGTTTATCATAGTGTTCATAGACGACATTTTAGTCTATTCACGCACGGAGGAGGAGCATGTCGAGCATCTTTGCATGGTCTTACAGACATTATAGGATCACCAGCTTTATGCAAAGTATGAGAAATGTGGGTTTTGGCTTTGAGAAGTTCAGTTCTTGGGCCATATTATGTCGGAGCAGCGTATTTTTGTATACCCAAGAAAGGTATCAGTGGTGAGGGAGTGGGGTCAGCCTACGACATCGATTGAAATCAGGAGCTTTTTGGGGTTAGCTGGGTACTATCGCCGTTTCATCAGAGGGTTCTCCAAGATAGCCGGACCGCTGACCAATTTGAATCGAAAGGGAGTGCCTACCCTTTGTATGGAGCGATCAGTGTCAGTTATCATTCGACGAGTTGAAAGGCAAGCTAAAATCGGCCCCCATTTTGGCGCTACCGACGGCAGGAGGGGATTATCAGATTTATACTTATGCGTCCTTACAAGAACTAGGGGGTGTCTTACAACAAGAAGAGTGAACTATAGATTATGCATCTCAGAAGCTAAAGACCCATGAGAGGAATTACCCCAACCATGATTTAGAGTTGATCGCGGTCGTATTTGCCTTGCGAATTTGGAGGCATTGCCTTTTAGGGGAGAGATTCACCTTGTTCACGGACCATAAATCACTCCAATATTTTTTTACTCAAAGGGATTTGAATATGAGGTAAAGGAAGTGGTTGGAGTTCGTGAAGGATTATCAATTTGATATTCAATATAATCCTTGTAGTTACGGATGCGTTGAGCCGGCGACTAAGGGAGATTTGGAGGCTATTTATAAGGCCAAGTGGAGTGAAGTTAGGCACGAAAATAAGGTCACCGGGGCGTGTATGGAGATTTTAGCAGTCACACCCGAAATTGTTATGTGGGTGGTGAGGGATCAGGCGGATGATTCTTTTTGCAAAGACAATATAAAATAATTGCAAGCAGGGGGTGAGGACTCCTACTCCATTAGCTCTGAAGGTGGGTTACGCTTTAAAGGACGATTAGTCATGCTAGAGGACGAATATTTTAGACACGCTGTGTTGATGGAGCCTCATGGCTCCAAGTTTGATGCACATATTGGTGGGGACAAAATGTACCAAGATATGAGAAGGCAATACTGGTGGACGGGGATGAAGCGGGACATTGCGGAGTTTGTGTCGAAGTGTTCCACATGTCAACTAGTAAAGGTAGATCATTAGAAATCGTCGGGTATATAGGCCTCATTTTAATCAAATATTTGCTTGTGTGGAAGTAAGTTGTGATACTTTTTGGCATCTTTCGATTACTTATGAATTTGAAGAAATTTCTTAAACTTTCTTGCCAACAAGACGACATCCTCAAAGCCGAAATCATAGTCGTCATTCGAAAATTTAGTTTCCTCCTTTTGGGCTTTCAAAGAAATGCCTTTTTCTTTCTTTGGCACTTGCTTGGAGGTAAACATGTCGAGTTCATAGGTTTGGAATTCACCTACGACCTCTTCTAGTTTCGACGAGTTAAGCATAACAAGGGAATTCATAGTGGTCACTTTACTATCAAACCTACTTGGTAACGATTGCAAAATTTTCTTAATCACTCAGTTATCGAGAATCTTCTCACCTAGGTTAAACACTGCATTAACATTAGTGGAAAAACAAGTGTAAAGCTCATCAAACATATCACTCTCTAACATCTTAACCATCTCAAACTGTGTAGTGAGATTTGGCAACTTATACGCCCTAACAGTGTTCGTTCCCTCGTGAGTGAGTGCCAGTGTATACCAAGCTTCTTTCAAAGTTTCACAAGTCATGATACAATTATACTCTTCATGTGTGACATGTGAGGAAATAGCGTGCAGGCCTTTAGAGTTATACTGTGCAAGCCTATGTTTAGTCTCAGTCCATGACTCAATGGGCTTCAAACTAGTGACCTCAACCTCTCGTGTGACAGGTGGTGTCCAACCTTTTTCAGCCGCTAACCAAACACGCTCATCAATAGACTTTAATTCACTTCTCATTCGCATTTTCCAATAAGCATAATTTGTACCATAAAAAATAGGAGTGCGAAAACTGTCAAAATTTCCAAAATTCATCCTTACAAGCAAAAAGGGATCAAACACAATAAAAAATGTATTTCTAGCTCTGATACCAATTTGTAGGCCTCTTTGTAATCAAAATATCTGCTCCTGTGTAATTAAGTTAATGATGAATGAAAATCAACTTTCTCGTTTTGAAAACTCTTTTTCAATTTTATTAAACCAAGTTGATACACAAATTAACTTAACCAAATTTTATCTGGATTAATCCTAAACATGCATCTAGGTATTAAAGCAAGTAAAGTTAAGTAAAAATACTCACGATGCCGTATGTACGAGGAAAACCCCAAAACGGGAAAAAACATTGGACAACCCAAGCTAGACAATCACTATGAATAATGGTTTTACAAAGACAGATTAGCCTTACCCAACAACTCGATCCCCACGGGTCTTGACGCTCCTTCTGATCTTTTACCATTCTTCAATAGTGCCCACACAGGCCACATTCTCGTCCATAACACTCCAATACATGAATGTCTTGGTGTCCACCGATAAGGCTTGATACGTCTATGATGTTGAACATGATTTCCGTTGCTTCTCCACCGCAAAACCAACAAAAATAAGTTGTCCAAAGATGAACAAACCAAACTTGGTGCTGCAAAGATCACATAAACATATGATAATGATAACTTAAATCTTTGTAAACTCTAAGGATGTGTTTAAGCCTTTGAAACCTTAGAAAACATGTGCAAACATGTTTCTGAATCGTAAACTATTTTTTCATAATGCACACACTTCAAGGAAACACAACACCTTTGTTTATAATAAATTTAAGGCGGTGTTAGAGTCTCGTTCGAACGAAACTCTATGTCGTTCGAACGATATGAGTTCTCATTTGAGAGACATCTCTTGTCGTTTAAACGACGTCTTCAGATAGAGTTTTAATTAAACCATTTTAAAAACAGAGTTTTGATTCAATCCAACTATTATCCAATTCTCATCCGTCCTTATCTGACATAAACAAAGTGTAAACATTTAAAACATTCTTGTTTTACAAATAACATCGTTATTTTTGTAAAATAAAATTTTGAGTTTCATTAACATTATGCATTCATACATGTGTGATCTCGGAATGTAATGAAACCTTGAAGATGAGAAATTGCACCAATTAAACTTCGGCATGATTAATTCCATGTAGCTTTGCTGCAACGTCTTCAATGAATCTTCGATACATTATACACTCGTGGGATAGGACAATAAAAAACTATCGATTACTCAAACATGTTTTTTTCCGAGAATAAGTCAAAACAATATTAAGACTTAATTGGAAATTTGGTCCTTACATATCTCCCCCTTTGACTATTCCGGGACAAACCAACACTGAAATGCCTAAGTCGGGCCGTCAAGATGTATGACGCCTAAATTCCATCCCATAAAACCCAAAATGAAAAGTACATCATCAGTTTAGGATAAGGTTATTAAACAATGGACCGACAAGCATGAAATTTGTCTCGAAAGTCTGAATGTTATATAGACTTGAAATCTCGAATATCATTGAGCAATTTCTAAAAATTTAATTCTAATTTCTACAAAAATTTCTAAAAGCTCTCTAGAATTTTCTATCACTAGTTTTCTCTCTAGTCTTCTCTTGATAAAAGGTTCTCTCTTCCTTTAAATAGTAGGTGCCATGGAGCTAGGGTATTTTGGGAAGGTTTAATGGTGTAGGATTAAACGGGGAGAGGTTTTGGAATATAGGTGGGGGTAATTTAGGAATTAGAAGGGAGCATGTGGTTATAGTGAGGTCATGTGGGAAGGTGGGGGAAATGAGGTAATGGTGATAAAAAAAAAAGATTTGGTTTATGAGGGTAATTTGGGTAAAGATTAAAAGTGGTTAGCTGGGGTTATTATGGGAAAAAGGGAATAAAGGGGTAAATGGGTTTAATTGGCATGTCGGTATTTGGTTTTATTTTTCTTTTGTTCTTGGCTTGAAAGCAGATGGAGAAATCGGGTAAAAGGTTTGGAAATAACATGGGTCTTGAAATGGTGAAATGGGTTTGGGCTATGGAGGTAGGTGGTTTCGGATGCTGCTGGACACGGGCTGGCTGGGTCATGAATGGGTTTGAATCGAACCGAGTTCACTGCGGGTTGGCGTTTGCAAGTTCGGGGATGAGTCGGAGGGGGTAAGGGAATGCTGACCTTCGTTGGTCGCCGTCGGCTGTGGCAGCAGGTTCCGTAGCGAGTCCGTGGGTCTCTGCCCGGAGGTAGATCGGGAAAGGGTTTTAGGAGGTTCCGATTGGGGCAGGAGCTCCGGGGTTTGGCTGGGGAGCTCCGGGTAGAAGCTGGTGCTTTTTTCGGCGCCGGTTTGGTTTGATTTCGGGTTTGGGTTTGGGTTTGGGTTGGTATTTGTTGTGGTGTTGTTAATGGAGGTAGAGAGGATGAGGATAGAGGTATGGGTTATGTTAATGGTGGTTTAGGAGAGAGAGAAAGAGGGTAGGGGATGACGAATAGTGGTGTAAGGGTGTGTTTTGGTGTAGGCTAGGGTATAGGATATTTAGGTGTGAGGGTGAGTGAGTATGTTAGTGTGGGTGTGTGTGTGTTTGAACCCAATTAAAATAATGAAAATAAAAATAAGTAAAATCCTAAAAATATAAAATTAGTAAAAACTAAAAATAAAACTTCTAATCTATAAAGTAAAAATAAAATAAAATAAAAGAAATAAAACTAAAAACCTAATAAAAATATAGAAACTAAAGATCTAAAAAAAAAGTAATATATAATAAAACTAAAAATAAACTCCAAAAAATTAATCTTAAGAAAATAAGATAAAATAAAATAAAAACTAATACTAAAAACTAATAAAATCAAAAATCAAAATAAAATTATACTAAATAAAAAAAATAGAAAATAAATCCTAGAAATTCTAAATAAATCCTAAAAATAAAAATGGCTCAAACTAAAAATCTAAAAAATGATAAAAAGGCACAAACTAACACACATGGGCTTCGGGTATGTGTAGGCTAGGTTAGGGTAGGCTAGGGTTACGGGATAAGGGAATTAACTCCATTATAACTATAAATTTCTTGGAAATATAGCTTTAAACACCGCAACTGCAATTAGGCCTGCATATTGAACAATTAAGCGTATAAGTCCCATATTGCCGAGAATTAGCAACTAAAATGCATCTATTAGGGGTATAAATTGTATAAGTCAATATGAAATATCAAAATGATATAAACATAATACCAATAGGAGAAACAAAACTCACAAAACTCCCCCTACATCAGACAACTCTCCCCCTTTTTGTCTCGAATAGACAATCCAGTGAGAAGATAAACAGATCTATCATGCAATATACCAATTTGATACTAATATGTAAAATTAACAGAGAGATACCAATTTGGTTTAACTCATAATAGGCTAGATAAACATTAAATAACCAGCTAATAATGATCAAGCAATGTCAAATCAGTAGCTAGCAAATAATGAATCACACACAAAGTATATCAAGCTAAGCAAGTGTGATAAATGAATTAATGCAGTAAAATATGTCATCAATCAAAAGTGAAATGCATAAACAGGAATCCAGTACCAAAATATGTAACAATATGCAGCAGGGTACAGAAATAAAAAGACAACCAACCAAAAGTCAAACTGGTCAAAGCAGGTTGTCGTTCGAACGAGTCAGGGATGTCGTTAGAACGAACTAAGACATTGCTAGAATGAAATAGTATGTCGTTTGAACGACATACTCAAATTTTCACAGGTTCTCCAGAAAATCAAACAGTGTTGCCCAATGAACATATATTAAGAACACTCAAACTAGAAGGGGATTAAAACATTGAAATAGTAACAAAATAGTAGAAAAACTCAAAACAAACAAATATGATTAACATGCTAACATAGTATCGATGTGCCTAAACATGAACATGTAATGTATTTACGTGAACTTAACAAGTGAATCATAATTCCAACACATCAAAATGATCAAGAAGCTCTAATCAATAGCAATCTATCATCAAATTTTATTATAGCCATATGTGAAAATTAAAGTATGAGCTTAATGAACGAAACAAACATCATGCACACGAATCCAGAATTTTGACGATTCTACAAACAATAGCGTCATGGCACGAATTTTCAACTGTTAGGATTCTTTGTGCAAACCCATTTAAATTGTTAACCCATCCAAACTCCCTCAAACATATCATATTATTCTAGTTGAATGAACAAACTAATTTGGCCCATTTTGGCATATGATTCTTTTTATTGCCATTTTCATTTTTTGGGGGGCTCTTTTAAATGGTGGATTTCACTACGAGTCAATTTTACACTCTCGCAACCCTTTCCCGTACACTCATCATATTTTCAATATAGATTACTATGCTCATGGGTAGACGGTTATTATATGCACACTTCCTCCTTAATTCTACTTACGCATAGATGGAAAAATTAAGATAAGAACATCTCACCAAACTCAAATATGCAAGAGTAGTCAAACATCCATATAAACTCGTGCATGTGTGCAAAGATGACATATATACAAAGTCGAATCAAAATGCATATCAACTTCAAAACAACCCCATAATACAATGGTTAAGACCAATCTAAGTATCGATAATAATGACCAAATGTCCTAGCCACATGGATAATGGAAGGAAGGGGGTCCAAGCACACCAATATGCCACATCAAACATGTTAACTCACGACACAAAAACAAAGACCAAAAATATTTTTGGCTTTTTCAAAATATTTTGACTCAAATAAAAGCAAAATCTTTTTGTGTTTTTCTCAAAATTTTCAAAACCAAAAATCTTTTTGTATTTTTCAAGTAAGATGCAATAATTGAAAACCATAATATAAAATGATAACCATGGTAACACACTCAACCTTTAGATTTATCATGGTAAGAATCAAGTTCTACCAAATGAGAGCCATGAAGTTTTATTCCTAAAGCTACCAAATTCGACTTTCTAACCCAAGTAGATGTATAATGACACATGGGGTGGGGGGAATTGGGGAAACTTTATTTCTAAACTTCCTAAACTTTCGAGGAGCATTCCTAAGGTCATAGAAAAACTTTATAAGGTGACCTTTACTACCACAAAATGTGCAAGTGTAGTGATGGTATGGAAAGTGACCTATATGTGGACCTTTTCTAACGTTCCTATGTGGCTCTCTCACCCGTGAGGGGGAATGGGAACAACAAGATCATCAAAGACAATACCACCCCTATCTTTATTAATTTGGACTGTTCCTAACATCCTATCCAAATTCTCACTTCTAGCCTCTAAGTCAATCTTAACTCTAGACGAGTCTCTCAAACTCTCCTCCAACTCCTTAATCCTAGACTCGAGGCATAGACTCCTCAATATCTATCACCTCCTTTTTTAAATCCTCCATAAAACCTCTAAGGGTGTCTCTCTCTTTCTCGATGTACTATATCTTCTCCCTAAGCTTCCTCTCTCGTTCCCTAAGTTCCTCAATCAACGCATTATCATTTTCTACGACTCGCTCTTTCAACTTAGCTTGAAATTTTGAGTTAGACTTTTCACCTTCACTGTCTCCTCAAACAACTCTCGAAATGAAACTTGCAACTCTCCTACGTCGATCTCCTCGTCCTCTCTCTCATCACCATTATCCTCCCATGAATCACTCTCAACAGCCTCAGAAGTTCCATGCACAAGAGTATCCTCGTGGGAAGATATATCGTCGTCTTTCACATGACATGCCATAAACGCAATAAAGTTAAGCTCAATGGGGGAATCCTCTCCCTCTTTCAGTTCACTATCACTTAAGGTGGAACTATAAGCAATTGGTTGCTTTCCCTCTTTCTTAAGTCTAGTGGGGCACTCCTTGACTTTGTTTCCATACCCCTCATACCCGAAACACCTATCAGACTCATCTCTTTTAGGCTTCTCACAACTATCCTTAGGGGTGGAGTCTCCCTTGTTCTTGAATTTCTCAAACTTTTTGGCATATTTAGATTTCTTATGAATTTGAAGAAATTTATTTAACTTTATTGCAAATAAGATGACATCCTCAAAGACGGAATCAGAGTCGTCATTCAAAACTTTAGTTTCCTCCTTTTGGGCTTTCAAAGGAATGCCCTTTTCTTTATTTAGCACTTTCTTGGAGGTAAACATGTCGAGTTCATAGGTTTGTAAGTCACCTACGACCTCTTCTAGTTTCGACGAGTTAAGCATACCAAGGGAATTCATAACGATCACTTTACTATCAATACTACTTAGCAACGATCACAATATTTTCTTAATCACTCGGTTATCGGGAATCTTCTCACCTAGGTTAAACGTCGTATTAACAATAGTGGACAACCTAGTGTAAAACTTATTAAATGTCTCACTCTTTAACATCTTAATCGTCTCAAACTCTGTTGTGAGATTTGGCAACTTAGACGCCCTAATAGTGCTCGTGCCCTCGTGAGTGAGTGCCAGTGTATCCCAACCTTCTTTCGATGTTTCACAAGTCATGATACAATTATACTCTTCAGGTGTGACATGTGAGGAAATAACGTGTAGACCTTTATAGTTATACTGTGCAAGCCTATGTTTAGTCTCAGTCTCAGTCCCTGACTCAATGGGTTTCAAACTAGTGGCCTCACCCTCTCGTGTGATAGGTGGTGTCCAACCTTTGTCAACCGCTAACCAAACACGCTCATCAATAGACTTTAAAGCACATCTCATTCGCATTTTCCAATAATCATAATTTGTACCATAAAAAATAGGAGTGCAAAAACTGTCAATATTTCCAAAATTCATCCTTACAAGAAAAAAGGGACAAAACAAAATAAAAAAATGTATTTCTAGCTCTGATACCAATTTGTAGGCCTCATTTTAATCAAAATATTTTCTTGTGCAAAATTAAGTTAAGGATGAATGCAAATCAACTTTCTCTTTTTGAAAACTCTTTTTCAATTTTATTAAACCAAGTTGAAACACAAATTAACTTAACCAAATTTTATCTTGATTAATCTTAAACATGAATCTAGTTATTAAAGCAAGTAAAATTAAGTAAAAATACTCATAATGTCGGATGTACGAGGAAATATCCAAAACGGGAAAAAACCTCGGACAACCCAAGCCAGACAATGATTATGAATAATGGTTTTACAAAGACATATTATCCTTACTCAACAACTCGATCCTCATGGGTCTTGACACTCCTTCTGATCTTCTATTGTTCTTCAAAAGTGCCCACGAAATTTTTTTGTCTCCCATGATGATCTTCCACAACACTCGACTCCACGACTGGCTCGGTGTCCACCGATAAGGCTTGATACGTCTATGGTGTTGAACATGATGTCCGTCACTTCTCCACCACAAAACCAATAATCACAAGTTATCCAAATATGAACAAATCAAACGTGGTGCAAAAAAGATCACATAAACATATGATAAGATAACTCGAATCTTTGTAAACTCTAAGGATGTGTTTAAGCCTTTGAAACCTTAGAAGACATGTGCAAACATGTTTCTGGATTGTAAAGTGTTTTCCTAGAATGCACACACTTCAAGGAAATAGGACACCTTTGTTTATAATATATTTAAGTCAGTGTCAGAGTCTCATTCGAATGAACCTATATGTCGTTTGAATGACATGAGTTCTCATTCAAGCGACATCTCTTGTCGTTTGAACGACGTCTTCAGATAGAGTTTTAATTAAACCATTTTAAAAATAGAGTTTTGATTCAAACCAAATCCTATCCAATTCTCATCCATCCTTATCTGACATAAATGAAGTGTAAACATTTTAAAACATGTTTGTTTTAAAAAAACATCCTTATGTTTGTAAAATAAAATTCTGAGTTTTATTAACATTATGCATTCATACATGTGTGATCTTGGAATGTAATGAAACCTTGAAGATGAGAAATTGCACCAATTAAACTTTCACATGATTAATTCCATGTAGCTTTGCCGCAACGTCTTCAATTAATCTTCGATACGTCATAGACTCATGGGATTGGACAATAAAAAACTATCTATGACTCAAACTAGGGGTGTTTACGGTCCGGTCCGATTCCATTTTTTGTAATTTTAAGGACTGGGCCTATTTAATCGATCCTAAAAAAAGGACCAAGATCGGACCGATTAAACCGATTTTTAGGGCTTAATCGATTCGATTTTTAATATGGTCGGTCCGGTCTAACTTGTCGGTCCTAATCTTATTGAAATAATATATACAACTCTGAGATTGAGTTATAGATTATCTGCAATATATACAACATTTGAGATAAAAGTTTGAGTAACATATTAATACCTACCAGAATGAAAAAAAAATCGAAATGAGAACAGATGTAATAGATGTAAAAATTAAAAACAACATTGGAGATAAAAAAACAACTCTGAGATTATGAAGGTGATGCAATAATGGGAACAAGTTTTGTGCGTTGGGGAGCAACAATAAAATAGTTCGAAACAATAAAACTCTTCAAAATAAGTTTTTTTTTTGTAACAAAAAAAAACAAAAACACCGTGTGAAAGATTTTGAATACCTGAGTAGTAGAGACGATGCAATAATGGGAACAAGCAGCGACGGCGTAATAATGGGAACGACCAGTGACGGTGCATCAGTGTTGTGCA
The DNA here is from genome assembly GCA_949130495.1 of Sambucus nigra. NCBI lineage: Eukaryota > Viridiplantae > Streptophyta > Magnoliopsida > Dipsacales > Adoxaceae > Sambucus > Sambucus nigra. The sequence continues at coordinate 264,887,657 of OX422213.1, read as the reverse complement.
TTGAGGAGGAGCGGGGCGAAGGAGAAGAGAACAAGAATTATATTGAGGGAGAATAAGTGTTGAGGAGCAGTGGCGCAACAGTGCTGATGTTGAGGTTGAGTTGAGAGAGAAGAACAAATGTAAATAGGTGATGTGCGTGTGTTTAGATATTTAGGTTTCCTTCCTTTCTTTCTTTTTTATGAGCGTACTCCCTTAAGTTGTGTAATTTACTTGTGTGGGAGTGAGTGTGTTATTATTAATATATATGTATAAACATAATTAAATACATATATATTATAGTAACCGGTCCGGGTTGGTCCAGACCGGGTATTTAATAAGGGAGATCAAGAACCGTACCGGTGAGACCGATCAGGAAAAAAATTGGATCAGACCGATTATAGAAAAAATTGGCAAAATTAAGATGGTCCGGTTCGGTCCACCGTTCCATTCAATTTTTTGAACACCCTTAACTCAAGCATGTTTCGTGCGAGAATAAGTCAAAACAACATTAAGACTCAATTAGAAAATTGGTCCTTACAGGGGATGTGGCAGCCACTTAAGATTATGTTATGGAAGTGGGAGAGCATCTCTATGAATTTTATTATGGGGTTACCTGCTTCACATTGAGGGAATGATTCCATATGGGTCATAGTAGATCGTTTGACCAAGGTGTCCCGCTTTCTGTCGATCCGTACGAATTTAGAGACTTTATAGTATGCGAGACTATTTATCGTAGAGATAGTCAGATTACACGGGGTCTCGATCAATATAGTGTCCGATAGGGACAAGATCTTTGTATCGCATTTCTGGCAGAACCACTAGGAGGCTATGGGCACCGAGTTGAGGTTCAGTACCCCCTATCATCCTTAGATGTATGGGCAAACACAGAGGGTGAATCATATGCTCGAAGATATGTTACGGTTACGTATTCTTGATTTTGGGGAAAGGTGGGAGCAGTACCTTCCTTTGGTTCAATTCGCATATAACAACTCGTACCAATTTACCATAAACATGGCCCCATTTGAGGCATTGTATAGTAGGCCTTGTTACTCACCGTATTGTTGGTTAGAGGTGGGGGACAATAAACTTTTGGGGCTGGAGATAATTCGGGATACATCCGCGAAGATTGAGTTAATTCGGGGGCGTATCCGTATAGCCCAAGATAGACAAAATAGCTATGCGAATGCGAAACAAAAGCACGTGGAGATGGAGATCTAGGATCAAGTGTTGGTATGGGAATCCCCTATGAAAGGGGTGATGAGATTTGGCAAAAAGGGGAAGTTAGCGCCAAGGTATTTAGGCCCTTTTCCAATTATTGAGAGAGTTGGACCGGTGGCGTACCGGTTGGGTTTGCCCAATCATTTGCAGCGTATCCACGATGTGTTTCATATTACGTCATTGAAGAAATATAAGATTAGTCCAAGGGCATTTTGGCATGTTCCACTTGAAGAGATAGATTTACAGCCCGACATTTCTTATGAGGAGAGGCCAGTATCAATCGTAGATCATAGTGAGCGCAAGTTATGATCCAAAGTAGTACAACTTATCCGGGTTCAGTGAGCTCATCATAGTGAGGATGAGTTCACTTACGAGCATGAGGAGGAAATACAAGAACAGTATTCAGATCCATTTACTGCAGGTACATTCGAATTTCGAGGATGAAACTCCCTTGTAAGGGAGAGAGTATGTAACACCTCGTAATTTCAGGGTTATTATTTTAATTAATTTAATTCGGTAATTAGTGATTCTTAATTAATGAGAGTTAATTACACGGAATAATTAAAAGTGAAAATATTAAATAAAGTTAACTAGTGAGGAGTTCATGTTAGAAATATAATCTGGATGACGATTTTAAGTTCGCGATTGAGTCCGATAGGGTTGAAATAGTCAAAAAGAAGTGGCTACATACATATATTGGGTATTGGGGTCCAATTACACATGGGTGAACTTAATAAAGAGAGTTTGGACCATTTTAATTAGGGTCCATAGGCCCAAAACGTGAATAGTATTTTAACCCAAAGAGGTATAAGGGGTTAGACATCACTAAGTCATAATAGAAGACTAAAGGGAGAGAAGAAAGGAAGAGTGAAAGGAAAAGTGAATTTCGGGATCTTGAAGAGACAATTGCAATTCAACTTCATCTTTCAAAACATTAGATCATCTTGGTTAAGGCAAGTGGTTTGAATTTTGAGTATTAAATTGTATCTTGCCATTGATATCAAAAGTGGTGTAATCCAATTGAAATTCTAGGGTTAGTTATTGCATAAATTGGGGTATACTACTTATAAGGATTATAAATATGTAGATTATTTATTTAATGATGAATTTGATGATTGAGGATTAAAAATTAAGGAGATTATTAGGGGTGGAATTGCTGTAATGGAGGAAGGGACTTAGAATGAATTTGGGGAATGTTTCTGCAGAAACTTGTTCAAAACAGGGGTTGTAAATTCATCAATGGCAGGCTGAGTTTATGTAGAAGCAAGAGAAAGTAGGAATTACCATGGTCGTTTAAACGACATGGTAATTCATTCAAATGGGATCTACTATCGTTTGAACGATAGGGCTCTTCGTTCGAACGACCTCTGATGGTTGCCAGATCTCTGAAATCCCCTGGTTCAGACCTGCTGTGTTGGAAAGTTGAAATTCGTGCCCTAACTGAAATTGTGAAATTTAATATTGAAATAGGATTAATTTGGAATTTCTTAACCTTGGAATTATTTGACTAAATTGCATGATGTGGGAGATGTAAGCTTATGATTTAGTATATTATAATCTTGTTGTTTAAAGTGATTAAACTTGATTGTAGTAAATTAAAGGGTGTATTAAAACCATTAAATTTCGGGCTGAGAGATGGGGAGTTTAGTTTTACTTAAAAAGGGGAGATATTAAGGCAAGAAAAATTAATGTGTAAATATTAACAATAAAGAAATCAGGGCGTAGACTTAAATATTTAGGCTTGGGTAGGGGCACAATACTCCAATGGCCTAGATTTCTATATATGTCGGTGTGTAGTACATATATGAGTTCTATATATATATATATATATGTGTGTGTGTGTGTGTGTGTGTGTGTGTGTGAATTATATATATAGTAAAGCAATACCAATAAATGCTATCATAGGAGGTTGCGCGATGTGGATGAATCCCTTGGCTTGAGGAGCAGGGCGAGTATAGTCCCTAGGCCATAGCATTCGTGTTCAGGAGTGAGACGAATGGTGCCTAATTCTAATAAACTATCATGGGAAAATATAGCCGCCTCCACAGCGATTGTATGTTTTGTTCTGAGACGGGGAGCCAAACGTATGAAGGTTTCGGGTGGGTTAGAATACTTTATTATGATAGCATCTAGAGAATGCCCGATGAGTGCCTACTCGGGGGAATAGTTATATATATCTATCTATGGCATATACATGCGAATGTTGTAGTATGAGTTCGTATATATGGTATAAGTATATACGAGTTAGTACATGATGGAAAATAGTATTAATTATATAACTTGTGAGCGATTATATTGTATTAAATGGGAAATGATGATTTTTGTAAGTTAATGTGCATAGAAAAATTAATAAGTAAAATACTATACTCACTTGGGGTTTATTAGTGGGGTAATTAGTATAGTATTTGGGAAAGGCTAGTTACGAGAGAAGTGGCTAGGAACATTAGGTAACCCATTAGGCATGCACATTAGTTGTGGGGTGAGGTAAAACTCAAGGGAGTGTGCGACACTAATTTAAATATGAAGAGCATTTGCATATTTATTTCTTGCATTTAAATTGACTTGATAAATATTTTTAAATGTTTTTGGGTACTAACCCTTGGTATAAAATATTTTCAAAAACCTTTTAAGTGTCCTCCCACAAAGGCGCCAGGCTTAACTCCTTCGTACAGGGTACGTGGCTGCAACTAAGTGGAGTGTTGTGGTTTCCTTGATGTAGTCGTTTATCTCATTCTATCTTAGATAGGGATCTTGTCAGTTGTGCTTTCGGACTTATACTTTTATATTCTGGATTGGCATGTATTGAGATACTTTTATATTCATATTTATGGAGGGATTGTAGTCGATGTTGTTCGACAAACTACTGTACTTACTTTGTGGCATGTTTTAGTTGTACTCTCGTATTGGATTGTTTGTTGTTCTTCTATTACGTTTTTGTTGGATTAATAAAGATAAAATTTGGCATCCGTTTAATAAATGACTAGGTGGTTAGTAGTTAATGATTCAACGATAGTGATGCTAAGAATGAACCATATGAGATTCGTGTTTAATTTGATATAGGACTGATCACCCGGTATTTTATTAGGTGGGGTGCCACAAAAATGTCCCCCCTATTGTTGATAATTACATGCTTTTGTGTTGAATATAATTATATATGAAATTGAACATATTTATGCAGCAAAAAATTAAATTAAAAGAAAAATTACAAATGAAGAAAATGACTGAGTCGAGTGTTGGACACTCTCTCCTTAAGACAAAATGCACTTTTGATATGGTGCTTATGGAAATGAACAATGAGCGTCTGCCTCGATGAAACAATCTCAATGCGCGCAAGAAGCACTTCAATGTGTGTATCCCATGAAAACCAATTATGTTCAACACTATATCCGACTCAATTAGGAATGAAAAGTTTTGAAAAAAATATTTAGTTTCTCTCTTTTTTTAAATGAGGACAAGTCTTGTATTTATAGAAAACAATGTGTTCTTTCATGAAAAGATATGGACTTTTATTAACAGTTAAGTTATGGACGTTTTTCATGAACAATCACAACTAATGGTGAACTGTCATGACCTTTAGCGATGGTTCTGCAAAAATAGTCATTATTTATAGGGAACAATCACAACCTTTAGTGACAATTCAGAAAATTCATCCCAGAAAAATAAATAATATTCCCAATAATTTCATAAATAAATGGGGAACTTTGAAACCAAATTTACCATTCACCATTCATCCGTTTTTAATAAATGATTATACCGCGTGACTCGTCTTGCTATAAGGAACATGTACGCACTTGGTCCCACCACGTTTGACGTGCGGGTCCTACTTTTGTAATGGCTCAAAGTTAGCCAATATATATTTTGCTCAAAATATTAATTTGTGTAAGAGCACAATATTTTTAGCAGGCTCTCACATAAATGAAATTTGGTTGAAGAATCAAATGAACGTGAAGACAAATTGGAGAGAGTATCAGGGGAAAAGAACTGCATCAGTAAAGATAGTTTTTGTCACACCCCAAACCCAATATCCATACTAATCATTTGTTATTAGAATAATTGGATCATAATCTTGAGCCCATTGGAAATATACTTCATTTATCAATATTTTTCTGCATAATTGCATAATGAACAGAATATTATTATTATACCATAATGCAATCAATATCAGAGTCATAATTAAGCGAACATACAATACTATGATTAACTATGATAAAATTTCACAATCATCAACTCAATCTATACTAACACAATATATACAATGTGTGAGTATATTAAAATCTTCAGTGTGACAATGATAAATTCCCCATATTTAAACCCCAACTCTTTCCAACGGTGCAATTCTCAAAGTTACCGGTCATATGGTATCCTAGCTGGCAACATACAAACCTGAAATTGTTAAAATATAAATCGTAAGAATTAAGCTTAGTGAGGTACTCATTCCCTACAATGAAATAAAAATTCAATATCGAATTTGTGGATATAAAATTCGAACAATCCAGCCCATTGGTAATAACAAATCCCAGATCATAAGATCCAAATAATTCTGCCCATTGGCAATAACAAATCCTGGAACATGAGTTCCAACAAATCCTTGTCATAAGACAAATCAAATCATTGGATCTTTGTCCAATTCCAATCCTAGATCATAAGACCCATACAAATCCTGGATATTTGAATATCCAAAAAAATCATGAATATCAAAGTATTCAAACCAATCCTGGATCATAAGACCCAAACAAATCCTGCTCTTAGAGCTATATTCATATATCTGTATATATGAGACAATCATAAGTATACTCACCTTGGAAATTTAACAAGCTTTCCCTTTTACTTTATTTGGCTCTTGTTCAGTCGATTATTCTTATCTTCCTATCATTCTTACAATATTAGTATCATTATAAGAATATTAACAATTCAAAGAACAACTTCAACATGACTCAATTCATAAGCATCATATGATTCAATTCAAATCATTCATCATAAATGAAGTCACGTCTAGACTCGGGAATGATATCTAACATATTCAAATTACATCTCAAACCAACTTTAATTATTCTGGTAATCTAATAATTATCATAGTAGATTTCCAACACAAAAGACGATACATCATTCTAAGTTTCCTAAAGCAAGATATGCCCATTTCTTTACCACATAGCAAATCCGCCCTATAGGCTCATCTATTGTTCACTCATCTTCCAAGAATTTTCATAATTTTTATATATCATAACATTCTATGATATTTCACCCAATTTTAGAAAACATATTGAATAACACAAGATTAAAATTTCATAATTTCCAAGGTTCATTTGCTATGTGAAGCAAAACATTAAACATATGGTATGCATATTTACTCTTTTGGGGCAGATTTCATACCCGAACTTCAAATCATCACCCAAGATTCATTTCATGGTATTTTTACTTTATTTTCGGATATGATATACATATATGAGTCTATTTTTTTCTTCAATTAGAATCAATCAATTTCAGTTAGTATACAAAAAGATATGATAGTTTGAATACACAAGGTTTCTAAACAAAGTAATTTCAAGGGTTTACACATTCAAGTTTGCTTAAACCTGCATCTATCCATGAGTACACATCAAGACATGGAATTTAAGTAAAAAATTTATTATTTATATCATCAAAATAAGCAATACAAAAAAATCAAACAAGATTTATGGATGGAATTACCTTAGGGGCTTTTACGTAATTTTCTATGAATTTTTCTTCAATTCCTCCTCACACTTTCTTCCTAAACTTCAAAACTCTCTTTCGTTAGGTTAAAACTTTTCCATGGATGAAATATGCTGAAGGAAGAGCTTAATATAAGGGGTATAAGTCGTCATAAGGTCACCCCCCCCCCCCTTGGTCCAATCAAAATATAACATTTGGCATCATATAAAACAAAATATCATTTAAGGCTAAATGACTACTTTACCCCCTATTCGTAAAAAGATAATATCTTCCCGCTCGGATGTCCATTCGATGAACCGTTTATTGTGTTACAAACCCAACTCATATATTTACAAATATCTAGTTTATACCTCAAGTCAATTATTATATTGTAACAGTCAAAACTTGCCTCCAACATGAACATTCTTACCGAAAACATCAAAATTTGGTGTTTTTAACTAATTCAATATTTCTTACTTTATGAAGGTAGAATTAGACTAAATACAATGACTTAAAATTATATATACTAATAACATATTATTCATATCACATAATTTAAACATAATTTATCATAATTATATTCGGGTTGTCATAATTCTCCCCCTGTTAGGAAATTTCGTCCCCGAAATGAACTTACCTTGGTTATCCGAATCAAACAAATACGGATAACGCATCTTCATGCTATCCTCACTCTCCCATGTAACTTCTTCCATGGAATTCCTTCTCCACATTAACTTCACAAGTTGCATCTAGCAACAAAATCAACTATTTCCTTCTTCATATTATTCCACCAATAATGCTCCTTTAAATCCATATACATTTTAGTGCTACCAGGATGCATAGCATAAATAAAATTATAAGACTCATCTAAAATTTTCTCTTTCAATCCACCCACATTAGGCACACATAACCGTTGCTTATACAATAAAGTACCATCATTCACAATACAAAAATCTTCAGACCTACCATCTCGGACATCTTGTCGTTTCTTCTCAAGAAAAGGATCTTGGCTTTGCAAATCACGAATACGGGTAGCTAACAAAGGTCTCACGCTTACATGAGCAAAGAACTTGTCCCCATCTGCTAGCTTAAATTGTACTCCCATCAATCTCAACTCCATGATGTGGGAAACTCTAGAACACCGAATACAAGATAACCTTCTCGAAGCCTTTCTACTCAGAGCATCTGCAACTACATTTGCCTTCCCTGGGTGGTAGTGAATTGTACAATCATAATCTTTAATTAACTCCATCCACCGCCTCTGCCTCAAATTCAACTCCTTTTGAGTAAATAAATACTTAAGGCTTTGATGGTCAGTAAAAATTTCACATACCTCACCATATAGATAATGACGCCATCATGTGTAGGATAATTACGTTCATGTGTACGCAACTGCCTAGAAGCATAAGCAATAACCTTACCATGTTGCATAAAAACACAACCCAACCCCTAATGTGAAGCATCAGTATAAATAACAAAACCATCTCCACCATGCGAAATAGTAAGAACAGGTGCAGTTACCAACCTCTTTTTCAATTCATCAAAACTATTTTCGTAATCAGAATTCCATTAAAACTTAACATCTTTTCGGGTTAGTTTAGTCATCGGCAAGGAAATCGAAGCAAATCCCTTAATAAACCTTCTGTAATACCCAGCTAAACCCAGAAAACTCCTCACCTCAGTCACATTACTGGGCCTCTCCTATTTTAGAATAGCCTCTACCTTTTTAGGATCAACACATATACCATCTCCAGAGATAACATGGCCTAAAAATACAACTTATGATAGCCAAAATTCACACTTGCTAAACTTAACATACAACTTCTCATCTTTCAACGGATTAAAAATAGTTATGAGATGCTTTTCATGTTCAATCATATCACGTGAATAAATCAGAATATCATCAATAAAAACTATCACAAATGAATCAACAAAAGGATGAAGCACCCGATTCATAAGATCGATGAATATAACTGGAGCATTAGTCACCCCAAAAGGCATCACCAGAAATTCAAAATGACCATACTGAGTATGAAAAGAAGTTTTAGAAATATCACTTTCCTTGACCCTCAACTGATGATAACCCGATCGTAAGTCTATTTTTGAAAACACTTTAGCACCCTGTAACTGATCAAATAAATCGTTTATACGGGATAAAGGGAATCTGTTCTTAATTTGATCTTTGTTCAGTTGCCTATAGTCAATTCACAAACTCATGGTACCATCTTTCTTCTTCACAAATAAAACTGGTGCACCCCATGGAGATACACTAGGGTATATGAACCCCCTATCAAGTAAATCCTGCAACTGAATCTTGAGTTCTTTCAACTCAGCAGGTGCCACTCTATACGGTGCCATATAAATAGGGGTTGTCCCCGGTTCTAATTCAATACTAAATTCAACTTCTCTTTCTAGAGGTAACCCTGGCAACTCATTAGGAAACACTTCAGGAAAATCCCTTATAATAGGAACATCGACTAATTGTAAAGCCCTCATTCCTAGTGTTAAGAACATGTGCAATAAAACCCTCATAACCCTTATTCAATCATTTCCTCGCCTGAATAGCAGAAATGATGCAACTGGAAACAATATTCCTTTCCCCCACAAATTTAAATTCAGGCTCACCATGCATATTAAAAACAACTTCCATACAGAAACAATCCATATATGCATGATATTTATATAACCAATCCATTCCCAGAATTATATCAAAATCAGAAATATCCAATGGAAGTAGATCTATAACTATATATCTAGCCCCCACAGTTAAAACACAATCACGAAAAGCATATTCTGAAAAATGCGTTACTAAAGCTGTTTATTGAAAATAAACTATTTAAGTAACTCCGAGTTGTTTTTTGAAGAAACCCTTTTCTTAAATCAAAAAAGGATTAATCACAAGAAGTGTTTAATAAAACAATATGTACGAGATCTTATTCAAGATTTGGGCAACAAGTTTTAAAAGATAGTTTAAGCAAGTTTTAATCACATCACAACCAAGAATGAGATGAGAAAATGTAGAATGATTCTGTTCACAATTTTTTACATGGTAAAACCTCACCAATTGAGGAAACATCCATGACTCCCTCTACGGAGTAAAATGAAAAATCCACTAAAACAAATTTATGAGTTACAAACTATATAACTAACATGAAAATAACTCAGATCTATATAAGTTTAAGAATGTACCCTTTGGTGTCCTTATAACTTCTCTGCAGTTCCTAACAAATTACAGTTACACTATATGTTGTGATCTTTTCTTTTCTTTCTTCTTTCAAAACTTTGAACCTTATTTGACCTTTCAATTAATCCCAGAATCCATGGATATCTTGCTTAGAAATCAGCCAAGATCTTAATCAATCTCAGTTTTGAAAATATTTTCGAGATTGAAAACCTCCAAGTGAGATTCCAAACTAGGTCAAAGGTTTAGTTTTACAAGAACAAGAAACAACAAGCATTTATTGTTGATTTCAAAGTAAGAAAACGTTTTAGAGAAAGTAATCAACAATATATTTCTCAAGATGAGAAATAAAGAATGAAACTAAGTGTAATGTAACATTAATAACTCAGATCTGAGATTTTTATGAAATTAGAAACTAGATCTAAGTAAAAGTCTAAGTTGGAAACAAGATCTCACGAACACAAGGTTACAACAACAAAAATAACTCAACTCAAACTCTCAAACACTCAAGAACACTTAGGGTAGTGTTTTTGGATATGGTGTTTGGGTTAGGTTTGAAGAGGATTTAGAAGAATGAAGTTAGGGTTTCTAACTCTCTTTCTCTCTCTGGTTTATCTCTTCTCTCTTCTCTCTTCTCTCTCTACTCTCTCTTCTCTCAGAAATAATGAAATGGAAAAAGTCTTCGAAGTCAGAGAATAGAGGCCTTTATATAGTGAGAGGAGAAGGTTCGAGATGTTGGTTCAAAACCAAGGGTCGGGATTAAGTCAATTTAAATTGACTTGAATCTAAGGGCTCAAACAAGTCGGTGGTTAAACGAAAGCTGATTGGTTTAGAAGGTTACACAGGGATTCATCAAGACGACATGCAGACCATTGATAACAAATCATCCAAGGGTTGATAACACACGCGTTGTTATCTCAGTAAAGAAACACACTTCCAACCAATCAGAGGCAGACAGATGTAGGGAAAATACAGGATCTGAAACGCGCGTCTAAAATAATTAAAACCATACCCTCATGTTTATGCCACTTTCGGTTTCTACCCAAGGTAACATTATTCCAAAATACACAACAAAGTATATTTAGAGTTTGACCCCAAAAACTTATAAATCAAGTTTTAATTAATAAAACATGGTTTAAAAATTGTTTAAAAAATCCCAAAAAATTATTAAAAATCAAACTTAGGGATTTAAACAAACTCCACATATGTACACACATTATTATGAAGTATGACATGTATGAATTGAATTCTACTATGTGTGAGAGTTGGCAATAGTCTCTTGATCACTACAAGTAAGAGAGATCAATAGGCAATCCAACTTCTCAGGCTCTTTGGTTTCTAGGATGGACATAATTTTGTCACAATTTCCAAACTAGATGAGCACTTATACAATATAGACTCAAGTGAGTCAAAGTTATAAGGGCTTCATATTCATCTACAACCATATCCCCCATAGGCATATAAATACCCAACCCCACATCTAAACGAGTACATGGTCTATTCAGGTATACAGCAAAAGCATAGGACACAAAAGAATGTGTGGAACCAGGATCAATAAAAATATAAGCACTTCTATCAGTAATAGAAAGTGTACCTGTCACCACATCTGGAGTAATCTGAGCATATTTCATTGTAAAAACTCGTCCACCTGGCCTGGAACTACTACCTTGTCCTCTGCACATACTTTTCACTGCATTTCCTGAAGATAACACTTTTCTTGCTACTTCACTATGTGCTACTGGAGTCTATGCCAACTGCGGACAATTCTTCTTAATATGCCCCACTTGATGACAATGGTAGCATTCCAATCCCTTAAGCTTAGGACACTTAGATTTATAATGACCTTCCTCTTTACAAAAGAAACATGTAACACCTCCTATTGGGGCCTCACCTCTCCCCGACTTTCTGACTGAACCAAAAGATCCTCCACCCCTGGTATCTCTACCAAATCTCCCCTGACCTCTACCACTATCTCCACCACCTCTCTGAAATTTATGAGGTTCCATCTTAATACTTCCACCCTCACCTCCCTTAGAGTGAGATGCGTCGAATCTAGTTTTCTTAAAACTCTCTCTACTCGCCATCCCTTGGTTCATTTGCCTTTCTGCTATCGTGAATTTGTTTACCAGAGAAGCATAATCTTCTCACTCATAAGTAGCCACTCTATTTTGAATAGGTCAAATCAGTCCATCTTGAAACTTACTACATTTATCTTCTCCATTAGCCACATAATTAGTAGCAACTCTGGACAAAGCAGTAAATTTAGCCTCATACTCGCTCACAAACATTTTCCCTTGGGTCAAATTTATAAATTCCCTCAGCTTCTCCCTCCTATAAAATTTAGGGAAATACTTAACATACAAAGCTTTAATAAATTTAGCCCAAGTAATAATATCAGTACCTTCCATCCTGGGCACCAAATGGTTGTTGGCTTCACGCAAATATTTTGTCTCTCCTTTCAGCTTAAACACAACTAGATTCACTTTCTGGTTATCTGCAACCTTCATAAATGCAAATATAGTTTCTAGATCTCTGACCCACATCTCATCTTCTATAGGTTCAACTAAGTTTCTAAAAGGCACGAGGCGTGGTCGAGGCGTAGAGGTCAAGCCTCAAGCCTTAGGAGCCTAGGCGTGCCTAGGCGAAGCCTAGGCATAAAAAGGAGTTTTTCCTTTTTTTATTATTTTAATTATTCTAAGGCTAGTAATATAATAAAATAGTACATACCTTGAATTTTGAAAATATATCCATATGTTTGGTGGCCATCTTTCTCATATTCATGCTCCATAACCAATATTTGTCAACTAATCCTTTGTTTTTTAAAAGAAAAGTGTGCCTTAAGCATTTTACCAAGAATAAGGCGTAATAAGGCATAGGCGATGCATTTCTCTCAAGCCTCAAGCCTAGGCGGGCCTTTTAGAACAGAGGGTTCAACTGACCCTGAATATTCTGGAGGGTTCAACTTCAAAAACTTCTCATGCATGTAATCCTTCATTTCCTTCCTTGCCTCTTTCTTAATCCTGGTCACAGTCTTTGATTCTGGATATCTAACCTATTGCTCTGCCATTAATGCCATATTTCTTTCCTGTTGTTCTATCATCCTCAATATTTCATGTGCCATTATTTGCATCTCTGTAGGCTTCTCTTGCTCTCTAGACCTTCCAGCAACACTTTTTTCTACTTCAGTATCTCTGTACGAGAAGCCACTCCCTCTTCTCTATGGTGTCCATTCCCAGGTTCCATCTGGAATTATCTGTAATACAACAAAGTTATAACAAACAATATAAAAATTTTATGGTACTAAACTATTGGTTAGTACATAAACAATTCATAAATATAAAATCAAATCAATATTTCCATCTAATCGTCACACACGTCCATAATTAATAACCACGATTTGATACAAATTATTGTCACACCCCAAACCCAATATCCATACTAATCATTTTCTATTAGAATAATTAGATCATAATCTTGAGCCCATTGGAAATATACTTCATTTATCAATATTTTTTGCATAATTTCATAATGAACATAATATTATTATTATACCACAATGAAATCAATATCAGAGTCATAATTAAGCGGACATACAATACTATGATGAACTATGATAAAATTTCACAATCATCAACTCAATTCATACTAACGCAATATATACAATGTGTGAGTATATTAAAATTTTCAGTGTGACAATGATAAAATACCCATATTTAAACTCCAGCTCTTTTCAACGGTGCAACTCTCAAAGTTACCAGTCATATGGTATCCTAGCTGACAGCATACAAACTTGAAATTGTTAAAATATAAACTGTAAGCACTAATCTTAGTGAGGTACTCCTTACCTACAATGAAATAACAATTCTATATCAAATATGTGGATATAAAATCCGAACATGTCTGCCCATTGGCAATAACAAATCCTGAATCATAAGATCCAAATAATTCTTCCCATTTACAATAACAAAACCTGGAACGTGAGTTCCAATAAATCCTTGTCATAAGACAAATCAAATAATTGGATCTTTGTCCAATATCAATCCTGGATCATAAGACCCAAACAAATCCTACTCTTAGAGCTATATTCATATATCTGCATATATGAGACAATCATAAGTACACTCACCTTGGAAATTTAACAAGCTTTCCCTTTTCCTTTATCTGGCTCTTGTTCAGTCGATTCTTCTTCTATTACTATCATTCTTACAATATTAGTATCATTATAAGAATATTAACTATTCAAAGGACAACTTCAACATGACTCAATTCATAAGCATCATATGATTCAATTCAAATCATTTATCATAAATGAAGTCCCATCTAGACTCGGTAATGATATCTAACATATTCAAATTACAGCCCAAACTAACTTTAATTCTTCTTGGTAATCCAATACTTATCATATTAGGTTTCCATCACAAACGACAACACATCATTCTAAGTTTCCTAGAGCAAGATATGCCCATTTCTTTACCACGTAGCAAATCCGCCATATAGGCTCATCTATTGTTCAGTCATCTTCCAAGAATTTTCATAATTTTTATATACCATAACTTTCTATGATATTTCACCCAATTTCATAAAACATATTTAATAACACAAGATTAAAATTTCATAATTTTTAGGGTTCATTTGCTATGTGAAGAAAAACATCAAACATATGGTATGCATATTTACTCTTTTGGGGCAGATTTCATCCCCGAACTTCAAACCATCACTCAAGATTCAATCAAAGCAATTTCAGTAAGTATATAAAAAGATATGATAGTTTGAATACACAAGGTTTCTAAACAAAGCAATTTCAAGGGTTTACACATTCAAGTTTGCTTAAACATGCACATATACATGAGTACACATCAAGACATGGAATTTCAGTAAACAAATGATTATTTCTATCATATAAATCAGCAATACAAAAAGACCAAACAAGATTTATGGATGGAATTACCTTAGGGGCTTTTACGTAGTTTTTTATAATTTTTCTTCAATTCCTCCTCACACTTTCTTCCTAAACTTCAAAACTCTCTTTCCTTAGGTTAAAACTCTTCCATGGATGAAATATACTAAAGGAAAAGATTAATTAAAAGGTTATAAGTCGGCATAAGGTTATAACATGTGGCATGTGGAATCATATAAAACATGTGGCATCATATAAACCTCCTTGGTCCAATCAAAATATAACATGTGGCATCATATAAAACAAAATATCATTTAAGGCTAAATGAATACTCTACCCCCTGTTCGTAAAAAGATAATATCTTCCCACTCGGATGTCCGTTCGATGAACCGTTTGTTGTGTTACAAAATTAACTCATATATACACAAATATCTAGTTTATACCTCAAGTCAATAATTATATTGTAATAGTCAAAACTTTCATCCAACATGAACATTCTTACCGAAAACATCAAAATTTAGTGTTTGTAACTAATTCAATATTTCATACTTTATGAAGGTAGAATTAGACTAAATACAATGACTTAACATTATATATACTAATAACATATTATTCATATCACATAAGATAATCATAATTTAAACATAATTTATCATAATTATATTCGGGTTGTCATAGTTTTTTCCTTTGAATCCTTCTTAGGGAGAGACTATCGAGTTTACTGTCCAATCAATGAACGTGATATCTTGAATTGATTAACCTTTTTTTAAACCGAGATAATAGAATTCACACAGTTCTTCTCCAAACATTCTTTCTCTCATTGTTGTGTCCTTTTTGGCGTTTGACACCTCCTGGTTTCATGAGTGTATTAGAGAATTTAACAATATAGATGTTGGTTATTCTCGTAGAAATGGCATCTTCTCACTCACATAGGTGATTTCTATAAATATTATGCTGCAAATACCCCACTTGAACCATATAGTCAAGATAGAGAAATCATTAAAAATAAAATCTATCCTGTTACACGTGACATATAGTACACTAGCTCATTCTAGGGATAGGAGGAAGAATTTATTTTCTTCTAAGTTCTAACTGAATTGGACATAATCAGATTGTCCCGTTAAACATAATTCTTGGGGTCTTCAGTCATTCAAGTTCGATTTTAACCGATTTCAATCCCATTCCCCTTGATGAACTTTCCTTATTCTCTCCTTGGTGGATCCGCAGTAATGATTAAAAAAATCACTAAATTTAAAGGTTATAAAAATGCAGTGTCTAAAACTAAAATTTTTTAACAACAAATGATGATTTATAAGTCATCAAGTATTATCGCACTAATTTTTCCTTTCACTAACTACCTGAAGTTAGTCACGAGTGATAATCTCTTCTTTTTTTGCAAGAATTAAAAAAATCGCTAATTGAATCATGCCACAAATAGATTATACACATTGTCACCTATAACGTAATCATTTCGCCATTTAATATATTATTATCATGTAATACTTATAATGCATGTCGCAAAACACATGACCAAAGATGATCAAAATCAGATATATTACGTAATTATGTAATTAATAAATGGCTATCACGTGATATCACACATTATTGTCATATCATTATAAATATACTTTCATTTTGCCAATACACAAATATTCACAACTTTAATATTTTGTTACTCTTTTTTCAAATGACAGTCAAATTTGATTATTAAGTAAAAATATTTAAATATAAAAAACTATTCATTAATGATATAACATTATAATACACTTTAGATAAATTCAATATATATCAACTATACTATAATATTGAAGAAATATATTAATACTATTCAATTAAAGAATTTGCCAATCATACTAAGCGTATTATCATTATGACACAAGTGACAAGTAATCTAACTCCCACATGTTATATTCATGTCACTGGTCGGACATAAGGACTAATAACATTAATATGTAGTTTAATATTTCAATATATCATAAAATGGGATCTATGGATTGTAGTCGATATTCATATGATACTAGATTTTAGCCACGCGCCTTTTAAAAATCTTTTATATGTAACATGTTTGTGACTTAGTTTTTTTAAAATAAAATCTAGTGTCAATATATATATATATATATATATATATATATATATATATATATATATTGATTTTTTAAACTAAATTGAGTTTTAAGAATGATATAGATAAATTTTCCAAAAAAAATTACAGACCATAATCATTTACAAACCTACAAAAATTTCATGATTAAAAATTCGAAGTAAATGTTAATGTTAGAAATATAATATGTTATGAAAACAGTGTTGGAAGTGAATAAAAGTCTAGTAGACAAACATACATGTGAATAACTAGATAAAAAAAAATGTTGGCTACCACCATAATTACATTCCTAAGTTCCATCCAGGGTGGGGTGTCCTATTAATAGTATTCATATGCATTTGAAAAGCAACAAATAAAAAAAATGTTATGCTTGTTTTCTTTATTAAAAGCTATTCATTAATCTACGAAGAAGTAAATGAGACAATATACAATAGTTTCTTAATATTCAAAGAATAGATACTTCATGATCTGCAAGAGAGTTACTAATTTAGTTAAACATTTCATTGACCATATGGTACATATGATTCTATATGTATGTAATAAATACTTTAATGTTATAATAACAAAATATAAACAAGGAATCAGCATATAAACAAACACACAATGTTCATATTATTGAAGCATACAAATTAGAGAATATAAGAATTACAAAAGAAAAGAAAAATTATTATATTCATTCAAACTTAATAACGTTTCACTAGATAACTTTTGACAATGGACCCAAAATATTCATTAAAAAAAGAAATATAAATCTATTTCAGAATCAGTTGATGAGGAGGGTCGACCTTTTTCAATGTTGTGGTAGTGCGAGGTCAAATGTAGAGACCGGAGGTGCAAGTGGTTGTGCTAGAGGGAATGAGAAGGGAAATTTAAAAGAGAGATTAACTTTGAAAAGAAGAGGGAAGGTCAAAAGTCTGTAGAAATGAATAAAAAGATATTAAGAGAAAAAGAAACGAAAAGTTTCTCAAATCCATGAAATGTAAATTTAATTTGTATAATCATAAGACACTATTCATATTTTTTTAAATATACTCTACTAAAAGCTTTGATGGGTTGTCATATCATATTGTGTAATTTCATATCAACAGTTAGAATTAAGGAAATTTTTTTATGTAATTCTTTATTTATTTTCCCTAAAAAACAACAAATCGTTATAGACAAACATTTCAATCAAGTATTTCAAAGAAACAAATATAATATATTTACAAACTCAGAATCCTATATAGCCTAAAATTATACAAAAATAGAGAATTAGTGATATGAAGAAAAGTCATATAAAGTATCAACAAATTTCAATTTAAAACTATAATTAATTTAATTTATATCATATTATGTGAAATTATTTTTGTCTCCTACATCTTGCAAAACTAAATAGGTTACACAATAATAAAACATATATGTAAAACTAAAACCTTAGTGGGCGAAAAAATAAGGATGGAAAAATTATTACCATGTGGTCTGCAGAATTAAATGGCATTGCAAAGAAAAAATAAGCAAAGAATATCCATAAGAGAGGTGAGGGAATAGTATTTACATGTCCATTTCTGTAGGAAGGGGTATGAAACCAATTACTGTAATGCATGGGATTAATTTACAAACGGGGCTTAAAAATAAAAAATGAAAAGAATTATACAATACATAAATATCACTTGTAAAAATACAGGGAAAAATACATTAATGAATTACACAAATTCAACTCAAACCAAAGTAAAAAGCTATCTGCAACTTTTTGTCAAACACAAAGCACACAATGTCTTATACCTTATAGCTTACGCACAACTCCAAGGCAACTACAAACTTATTATGGTGTATAACTTAAAAGATATTATTGAATAATAATGAAAATATAAAAAAAGTTCAACACTAAAATAGATATATTAATAATAAATTTATGAAACAAAACATGTTGGATGTTTTGTGAAAAGGCTAAGTACACAAGGTACAATTTGATAATATATGAAAGTTGAGGTGAGATGGAGGAAATAAATAAAGAGGAGAATGAAGCTTATGGATAGAAGGCTATTTGATTAGAAATGATTTTCTTGCCTTTTCTCTCTTACATGCATCACACTTATATAGTACATAAAAGACATAATAATGGAAGACAAAACAATAATAAAACATGGAACTTAAAACATGGAGACAACCATAAAATATGGCTTAAAGCATGCCATAATAAAAGGATTTTTGTCTCAAGTAGAACCCATCACATTAAACAACAATCTCTCTCTTAATGTGAGGCTCCTTAATTCCCAAGAGTTCCCTTAATTGCTGAAATTTTCCTGGCGATAGAGCTTTGGTGAAAATGTCCGCAACTTGATCTTCTGACTTGCAATATTTGAGTTTTATATCCCCATTTGTAATTACTTCCCGGATGAAATGATATTTTCTAGCAATGTGTCTTGTCCTACTATGATAGACTAGATTTTTTGCTATTGATATTGCTGATTTGTTATCACAAAATAACTCTGTGCCTTCTTCTTCCTTTTCTTTCACGTCTTCCAAAATTCTCCGTAGCCAAATAGCTTGAGATTTTCCTAATGATGCGGATATGTACTCCGCTTCAGCTGAGGATTGAGACAAAGTTTTTTGTTTCTTTAACGCCCATGAAAATATACCAGAACCTAGAGAAGGCATAACCCGAGGTGCTTTCATGTCATCAACACAGCCACCCCAGTCACTATCACAAAACCCAGTTAACTTCATATTCACATTTTTGTAATACTTGATTCTATAGTTCAGTGGCCTTGCAAGTATCTTAACACTCTTTTTCCCTCCCCAAGATGGAAATGACTAGGAAAATGCATAAATCTATAAAGTAGACTTAATGCAAACATGATATCTGGTCTTGTTGATGTTAAATATAACAAATTTACAACCAAACTTCTGTCGAGTGTTTCATCAACCTTTTTTCCTCCATCTTCCTTCACGAGTTTTTCATTTACAACCCGTGGTGTTGTCATCGGTTTGTACCCAAACATTCCAAACTTCTTAAGAATGTTTTCAGCATACTTTGTTTGACAAATGAACACACCATCTTTTTGTTGATAAATTTCAATATCAAGAAAATAATGTAGCAAACCCATATCACACATTTCATACTTCTTCATCATTTCATTATTAAAATCTTCAACCACCTTTTCACTACTTCCAGTAAAAATTAAATCATCAACGTAAAGTGCAACAATAAGAATATCAGATGTACCTTTGCATTTTACATTCAAGGTAGGCTCGTTCTTGCTTTTTTTTTAATCCATTCCCAGTGAAATATCCATCAATGTTACTATACCATGCTCGTGGAGCTTGCTTTAGACCATACAAGGCCTTCTGCAACCTATACACCTTTTCTTCTTCTCCTTTGGTAACAAAACCCAAAGGTTGTTCAACATAAATTTCTTCTTCCAACTTTCCATTCAGGAATGTCGATTTAACATCAAGTTGGTACAATAACCAACCTTTTTGAGTCTCCATGGCAATAATGGCTCTTACAGTGTCAAGACGTGCAACTGGTGCAAATGTTTCATAAAAATCGATACTGGGTTGTTGTGTGTAGCCCTTTGCCACCAATCTTGCTTTATTTCTTTGCACGGTGCCATCAGAGTGGTGCTTGACCCTGTAAATCCACTTCACCCCAATGATATCTTTGTCTTTTGTCTTTTCAATAATATGACATGTATTGTTCTTCTCAATAACATTAATTTCCTCCTCAATCGTTTTTCTCCACGTTTCTTCTTTTATGGCTTCTTCAAAATTTTCTGGTTCAATGGTATAAAAGTTGCATCTCTCATATACATCACTTAAACTCCTCATTTTTTTTGGAGTTATGGGTGGTGATGATGAGGATGAACTTATAGAACCATTTGATGATGGTGATGATGAGCTTGATCGTGGAGATGTTTGAGGTGCATCTTCATTTCTCTCATTATCAATTATTGATTTTTGTTGCTCTTCCTCAACAAGAATTGTCTTTTTCTCGACTTTGCCTTTTTCCCAGTTCCAAATAGCACCTTCGTCAAATAACACATCACGGCTTGTGATCACTTTGTTGCTTTTCAATCTAAATAGTTTATAGACCTTAGATTGAGAGCTATAGCCCATAAATATGAACTTCTCACTTATTTCATCTAGCTTTCGTCACTTCTCTTTCGAAATCTGAGCATAACATACGCAACCAAAGATTTTGAGATGACGCACTGACGGCTTTTCAATGGGATTTTGATTCCAGATCACTTTAGTTGGACATCGATTTATCAAATATACCATTGTGTATACTGATTTCGCCCAATATACTTTAGGCAGCCCATTTTCATGAAGCATTGATTTTGCCATCTCCATCACGGTTTGATTTTTCCTTTCTGATACTCTATTTTGTTGTGGAGTATAATTAGTTGTGAGCTGTCTTTCTACACCTTCATCTTCACAAAACTTTCCAAATTCATTGGAAGTATATTCTTTTCCATTGTCACTTCTCAAAACTTTGATAAAATGCCCACTTTGTTTTTCCACAAAACTTTTGAACTTCTTGAAAATTGTAAAAACTTCAGATTTTTGCTCTAAAAAACACCCATGTCATTCTTGCGAAATCATCAATAAAGAGTATGAAGTACTTATTTTCTCTATGAGAAGGAGTAGTCATTGGACCACATACGTCAGTATGAATAGCTCGAGTACTTCATTTGCTCTCCATGCAACTCCTTTTGGAAAAGACTTTCTGTGATGCTTCCCGAGAGCACAACCTTCACATATTTCATTATTTTCTTCAATGCAAATGGGCAGCCCCTGAACCAAATTCTTTTGGCAAAGTAACTTGTGAAGCACCTTATACCTTTGACTTGCTTAAGTCTATACTGTATAAGTGTTCAACTAGTTTGGAAATAGTGACAAAATTGGTAGTTCATCCTAGAAACCAAAAAGCCTCAGAACTTTTCTCTCTAATTCTCATCAATGATCTATGAAGGTAAAAATTGAATCACACTACACACAATTAGAAGTGCATACATGTGTTCATATTGCTTAAAATTGAGTGTGTGTTTAATTCCCCTTGAATTGGAGCTTTAAATATTTTTTGGGAATTTTTAGATATTTTTTAAACATTTTTTAAGAAATGTTTTTATTAATAAAATGGGATTATATATTTTGTGGGGTTAATATTCTATTTTGGAAACTTATGTTTTCATTAAAAAGTTTGGTTGGGTAGGATCTCAAAGCGCTAGAGACTTCAGGGTGATGTTTTGTAATTAATTTGACGCGCGTGTGAGAGCCACTCACAGGCCAACACTTGTCATCCTCCGGGTGAATGTATTTGTGTTTGTTATGTGAGAGGGTTGGATGGATGTTTGATGATCGTTGGATCATTCCTAATCGAGGGTCTGCATGTGTTCTTGGTTAATCCCGGTGCTATCCATATGATCCAATCAGAATCATTTTAAACCACCGCTGTTTTATAACCTTTGGATCAAGTCAAACCTTACAAGACTTGATCACAGCCCTTGATTTCCCTTGAACGTCCAGAACCTTCCCTCAGCCCTATATATACCCTCCTCTTCTCAGCCTTAGAAGACTTTTGGGCATTCGTCTTTCTGAGAGAAAAAAATAAGAGAGAAGTGAGAGAGAAGAGAGAAGTGAGAGAAGAGAGAAAAGAATAGAGAGAAGAGAGAGAAAGGGAAACAGTTAGCCAAACCCTAACCCTAACCCTAAACACTTCAACTCAGAAACAAACCTTCATATACATTCAACCCCAAACACAACCTTGAGTGTTTGAGAGAGTGGTTTGTTCATATCGTTGCTTTAACCTCTTGATCTTTTGATCTTGTTCACAACTTAAACTTCAGAGTGAAGATCTTGTTTCTTTTTCCATAGAAACGTTAGATCTATACTCTGCATGTTACATTTTTCACTAGATCTGTATATTTTCTACTTGGTTTAAGAAAATCATTTCTGATTTGGTTTTAAAATGTTTTATGGTTTCTGTTTTTACAAAACTTAACCTGACCTAGTTGGATTCGCACTTGGAGGGTTTTCAATCTCATAAATATTTTCAAAAGAGATGGATTAAGGTCTTAACCGATTTCTGAAGCAAGATCTCCGTGGAATCTGGGTTATATTAAAGGTCAAAAAGGTTTTTAGTTTTATAAGAAAGAAAAATAACAAAATCACAGCATATAGACTTTATATGCAATTTTTGTAGGACTTTCTGTAAATCTAAGTGTGTGTGAGTTCATGCATGTGAATAGGGATCACTTCACAAACACTTAACACACTACTACACTGGAAGTGTTGTGTTTAAGATCAGAGATCATTGAGTCGACGTAAAGAAGCTAAAGCAAAGGAAGTTAGCAAACTGAAGAACATCATCAACAAATCAGATCTATGAGAAGTTAGAAAGACACCAAGTGGGGTATATTCCTAAACTTAGAATAGGTTGATTTGTGTGTTTGCAAGTTGTATTGTTTGTAACTGATTTTTGTTATTAGTGGATTTTTGCTTTTGTGACTTAGAAGTCACCGTGGATGTTTCATCTGTTGGGAGAGGTTTTACCACGTTAAAATCATTGTGTTGATTATCTTCATCTACTCATCTCATTCTATAAGTGTGCTGAATTTTTGAAACTGCCTTAGTTTTAAAAACTGATTATACAATCTTAATTACTCTCGTACATAATTTTCTTTGTAAACACATCTTGTTTATAATTTTTATTTTTCAAAAGAAAAGGGTTTCTCCAACAAACTTTTTGGAGTTGCTTATACAGTTTAATCTTGTATTAAACGGCATTAGCGACGTTTTTCAATTGGTATCAGAGCCCTGTTAACTTTTATTTCAAAAGATCTTGTGTTTCTGAAATCGTTTTCTGAAAAACTTAACTATGGACGAAAAGAATGGAAGTTTTGGTAATCTGTCCAGACATCCACTCTTTGATGGAAACAACTTTGCTTACTGGAAAGTAAGAATGGCTGCCTTCATCCAAGGGACTTTAGGAGATGATGTCTGGGACATTATTGAAAATGGATACACTTATCCTACTAAACCAGCCACTGAAGGAAGTGATGAGAGGGTAAAGAAAATCTTAAGTGAATTTACCCAAGAAGAGAAAACCATTTCTCGAAATAACAATAAAGGCAAGAATGCCATTTTTATGTATATTAATGAGTATGAGTTCAAACGAATCTCATCTTGTGCCACTTCTAAGGAAGCTTGGGACACAGTAATCACTGCCCATGAAGGAGACTCAAGAGTTAAAGCTGCTAAAACTCAAATGCTTATCCAGCAGTACAACTCTTTGATCATGACTTATTCTGAGTCTTTTGATGATTTTTACATGAACTCAACTGATATAGTTACTAAGTTGCATGCTAATGGTATAACTTATGATAGGAATGAAATTGTCTCTAAAATTCTAAGGTCATTACCACAAAAGTTTGACAGTAAGAGGTATGCTATTGAGGAAATGAACGATCAATACCTTACCCCTGAGTTACTCAGTAGCAAACTTAGGACTGTGGAAATGGAATTAGACTTTAAGAAACAATTAAATCATTCTCAAAGAAAACAGCCCAACTCTAACTTGAGTTTTGCCTCTAAGATACCCAAACTTAAGTCTAATTTGACCAACTCTGACTCTGATGAGGAGTGTGATATAGACAAACTAGATAATCAGATTGCCTTAATGTCTAAACAATTTAAGAAAATTATCAAATTTCGAAACAAACAGGCATCTAAACAAGGCAAGCCTAATTATCCTACTCTGTCTAATTCCAAACCTTATGAGAGAGGACTTGACAAACATCCTAAGGATAACAATTCCAGACCCACTAGAGACCTTAAAAAGATTGAATGTTTTAGATGTGGGAAACTAGGTCACATTGCTCACGACTGCAGGGTTAATCTGAATAAAGCCAACACACACAATAGAGCCAATGTCTGTAAAACTTGGAATGATTCAAGTGACTCTGATGAAGAGGAACTTGAGTCTTCTAATGTACTTGACCCTTGCATGTCCTTTTATGCTAAGATCATTTACAATGATAATATGCCTGTGTGTGATAATGATGCTCCTACTCTTGCTTGTGTGAATACTCCTTTGATTGGCCTAGACGCTTTATTATCTGAAAATGTTGCTAGTTCTAGTTCCGTGTGTGTGAGTCAAAGTGATCTCGATAACGACGATGTAAATGGGTGCGTGAGTACTAAAATTGAATCGTTAGGGGTCACTACACACACTTCACTTAGCGACTCAGACACAGATGACCACCCTGATATCCATACTTTGTATGCTAAAACTCTTAAAAAAGGCACTAGACTGGAGAAGACTATTAGAGACTTGACTATTAGAGGATCTAAGTCTTATTGTGAAGTTGAATGCTGAAGAGTACACTAACCAGTGTCTGACTCATCAATCTGAAATTGAAACTTTTGATCAAAAATTAAAAGAGTTGACTAAAACTAATGAATCCCTGGAAATAAAATAGAAGGGAACATTATTAGAACTGGAGGAAGCAAAAACAAAGACAGCTACTGTTTTCAAAAAAATTTCTAAGTTTGAAAACAATTCAAATTGTTTTACTGACTTTGTTGTTGACTCCAAGGCCAATTCTGATGATAGAACCGGTATTGGATTTTGCCCTAAGAACAAACCACAAACTACAAAACTTGAACCTATTAAGTTTGTGTCTGGGGGCAAAAGACCAATTGAAACATGTCAAGACTTTCATTTTATTAAAAAGGAATTTGATCAAAAGCAACAAGAGAAAGACATTGGAGAGTCTAGTAACTCTAAGACTGAGACTGCACTTAAGACTAAATACGTCTGTCCTTTGATCAGAAAGGCTGATTCTACCTTTAAGACCATCCCTCCTAGGAATAGCACTACTTAACAGAATGCAGTTAAACCCATTTTTAGAAGTTTTCCTAAGGAAATTCATCCCTCAAGCAATCAATATTGCTCTTACTGTGACATTTATGGTCATTCCTTTGAAGGTTGTTATGCTAGGCGTCTAAACACCCCTGTTTACAACACTTCTGTCTACAAGAACTTTAACTATTCTAGGCAAAGTCGTAACAATTATGTCCATCCAAGACAACCTGATAAGAACTCTAACTACAGAAATAAAAAGACCAAAACTAAGAGTTCATTTAAGAGAAAGGCTCCCAGAAACTTTCCTAAACCAAAAGCTCAAATTTTTCACAATAATCAGTTTTCTGCTCCAAATGTTTTTCGACAAAAAGCTGTGTCTCGAAAATTTTATCAAATGAGGGCAAACATGCGCAAAATTAAAACTAGAGCTATTTGGGTTAGAAAAGAGGATCTTTTACCCCAAATGAAGTGTAACATTGTCATCACTGCTTTAAAAGCTGAACACACTTCATCTGGTTGGTATTTAGATTCAGGATGTTCCAAACATATGACAGAAGATGAAACCAAACTTTTAAACAAAACCAGATTTGCTGGTGGGAAAGTTGTTTTTGGTGATGGTGTTTCATCCCAGATCATAGGTAAAGGAACCCTAAAAGAAGAAGGAATGCCTGTTCTCGAAAATGTTCTATTAGTTAAAGGCCTTAAAGCCAACCTCCTAAGTATATCACAATTTTGTGACTCTAACCATACAGTCACCTTTTCAAAGAACAATTGTAAAATTCTAAATGATAAAGGTGAATGCATTATTACAGGATTTAGAACACCTGACAATTGTTATACTGTCAAGACTAGTTCTGAAACCCGTAACATTGTCAGAATGGATGATAATGAGATCTGGCATAATCGTATGGGTCACCTAAGTTATTATATCCTTGTTAGATTGTCTAGTCAAGAGATTGTTAGAGGTATTCCTAAAATTAAACCTATTTCAAGTGTTGTCTGTGGTCATTGCCAGGAAGGAAAAATAGTTAAGACTTCGCATAAAAAGGTTAAAGACATTCTCACCTCTAGACCTTTAGATCTCATCCATATGGACCTTATTGGTCCTTCTAGAACTGTTAGTCTTTGTGGACACAGTTATATCCTTGTCATGGTTGATGATTTCACACGATTCACTTGGGTTGCCTTCTTAAAACATAAATCTGACACGTTTCAGAATTTTTTGAAAATTCTTCTAAGAATTGAAAATGAGAAGGACACAAAAGTCAATCGCATTCGTAGTGATAGAGGGGGAGAGTTCATAGACACAAGAATAGTTGAATATTGTGACTACAACGGTTACAAACATGAATTTAGTGCCCCTAAGACTCCTCAGCAGAATGGTATTGCTGAAAGGAAAAATCGAACTCTTCAAGAGATGGCACGTGCCATGTTGCATGCCAAATCTCTACCTAAGTACTTCTGGGTAGAATCTATTAGAACTGCATGTCATATCATTAATAGGGTTTACCTGAGGAAAAACTCTAAACAAACCCCTTATGAGTTGTGGTACGGTAAGAAGCCTAATCTGAAATACCTAAGAACCTTTGGAAGTTAGTGTTATGTCTGTAAAGATAGAGAACATCTGTCTAAATTCGAAAATCGTGGTGATAAAGCCATCTTCTTAGGATACTCTCCAAACAGTCGTGCTTATCGTATATACAATCTGCATACTAAGGCCCTTATGGAATCGATAAATGTAATTGTAAGCAAAACTATTGTCGAAAATAAGACATCTGAATCACCTATTGTGGTTGAATCTGAAAATGATTTCAAAACTGATTCACCAGAAATAGATGACTCATTACCTATTGAGAGTCCAGATGTACCTGGTTGGGTCTCTAAAGATCATCCCATTGACAACGTGGTCGGTAATCTTAATGAGCCAGTTCGTACTAGATCCCAGTTAAGAAATTATGCTAATTATGCATGTTTCGTCTCCCTTGTGGAACCGAAAAATGTTAATAAAGCATTGAATGACACACACTGGATTTTTGCTATGCAGGAAGAACTTTTACAATTTGTCATTCACGATGTCTGGTATCTTGTACCTCGGCCTCAAAACAAAAATGTTATTGGAACACGTTGGATCTTTAAGAACAAATCTGATGAAAATGGGGTGATTCTTAGAAACAAAGCTAGACTTGTTGCTCAAGGCTACTCTCAAATAGAAGGAATATATTTTAACGAGACTTTTTCCCCTGTCACTTGTCTTGAATCTGTTCGACTTCTTTTCGCCATTGCGTGTCACTTAAAATTCACACTTTATCAAATGGACGTCAAATCTGCCTTCCTAAATGGAATTCTGTCCGAAGAAACATATGTAGAACAACCCAAAGGGTTCATTGATCCTAAATACCCTAACAATGTCTTTCGTCTAAAAAAGGCTTTGTATGGCTTAAAACAAGCTCCTAGAGCTTGGTATGAACGTCTTTCCAACTTTTTGTTGGATAAGGGTTTTAAGAGAGGAGGAAATTACCAGATTCTCTTTGTCAAACATTTTGACAAAAACATTATTATAGCCCAAGTCTATGTAGACGGCATCATCTTTGGGTCTACTTCAACATCCGAAGTTAAATCCTTTTCTGCTAGTATGCATAAGGAATTTCACATGTCCCTTATGGGGGAGCTACAACTTTTCTTGGGATTTCAAGTGAAATAGAATTCTGATGGATTATTTGTCTCTCAAACCAAGTATGCCTTAGATCTTGTTAAGAAATTTGGTTTATATAATGCTAAAGTCGCCAAAATGCCTATGAGTACTACTGTTAAATTATGTAAAGACGAAACTGGAAAGTCAGTTGATTCCACACTCTATCGTAGTATGATTGGTAGCCTACTCTATCTAACTGCCTCACGACCAGACATAATGTATGTTGTATGTCTGTGTGCTCGTTACCAGAATAACCCTAAAGAGAGCCATTTATTGAGTGTAAAACGTATAATAAAGTACATAAAAGCACTCTTAATCTTGGACTTAGGTACACTAAGGATACCTGTAGCACCATCATAGGGTATACTGATGCTGATTGGTCCGGTTGTACTGATGATAGTAAAAGTACATCAGGTGCTTGTTATTATGTCGGCAATAATTTAGTTGGTTGGAGCAGCAAAAAACAGAATTGCACATCTTTATCTACGGCTGAGTCCGAATATATAGCAGCAGGAAGTTGTTGTGCTCAATTGTTATGGATCAAACAGATGTTAAGTGATTATGGGACTAAATAAGATCAATTACAATTGTATTGTGACAATCAAAGCGCCATTAACATATCTAAAAACCCGGTTCAACACTCGCGAACTAAACACATTAAAATAAGACATCATTTTATTCGCGAACTTGTTGAAACTAAGGAATTAGAAATTCATTACCTGCCTACTGATCTGCAACTTGCAGACATGTTCACTAAACCTTTAGACTATAATAGATTTCTGTATTTGCGAAATTCTATAGGCATGGTATGCGCTGATTAAACTCTTAAGACTTTCAGTTTTACCCTTTGTCCATTTTAGACAAAATGGGGGAGAAATTTGAGTTTTATGAGTTCAATTTTTTGTTCTCATTTCATCTAAACTGCTTGATCTTAGTGTACATATTTGCAGGAATCTCTTTCTACTGGTTGTCTACCTTTTCTAGTGTAAAAATTTGTAAATAGTTGAGTTATGTAATTTTTGACTTTCTAGGAAATGGGTAGGTAGTAACTTCTGTATAGGACTAGGTTTTATCTCTTTTGGTTCCCTACGAGTTTTAAGCTAACTCAAAGGAGATTTTGTCTCATATTTCCAAAGGGGTAGATTGAAGCACCTTATACCTTTGACTTGCTTAAGTCTATACTGTATACGTGTTCAACTAGTTTGGAAATAGTGACAAAATTGGTAGTTCATCCTAGAAACCAAAAAGCCTCAGAACTTTTCTCTCTAATTCTCATCAATGATCTATGAAGGTAAAAATTGAATCACACTACACACAATTAGAAGTGCATACATGTGTTCATATTGCTTAAAATTGAGTGTGTGTTTAATTCCCCTTGAATTGGAGCTTTAAATAATTTTTGGGAATTTTTAGATATTTTTTAAACATTTTTTAAGAAATGTTTTTATTAATAAAATGGGATTATATATTTTGTGGGGTTAATATTCTATTTTGGAAACTTCTGTTTTCATTAAAAAGTTTGGTTGGGTAGGATCTCAAAGCGCTAGAGACTTCAGGGTGATGTTTTGTAATTAATTTGACGCGCGTGTGAGAGCCACTCACAGGCCAACACTTGTCATCCTCCGGGTGAATGTATTTGTGTTTGTTATGTGAGAGGGTTGGATGGATGTTTGATGATCGTTGGATCATTCCTAATCAAGGGTCTGCATGTGTTCTTGGTTAATCCCGGTGCTATCCATATGATCCAATCAGAATCATTTTAAACCACCGTTGTTTTATAACCTTTGGATCAATTCAAACCTTACAAGACTTGATCACAGCCCTTGATTTCCCTCGAACGTCCAGAACCTTCCCTCAACCCTATATATACCCTCCTCTTCTCAGCCTTAGAAGACTTTTGGGCATTCGTCTTTCTGAGAGAAAAAAAATAAGAGAGAAGTGAGAGAGAAGAGATAAGTGAGAGAAGAGAGAAAAGAATAGAGAGAAGAGAGAGAAAGGGAAACAGTTAGCCAAACCCTAACCCTAACCCTAAACACTTCAACTCAGAAACAAACATTCGTATACATTCAACCCCAAACACAACCTTGAGTGTTTGAGAGAGTGATTTGTTCATATCGTTGTTGTAACCTCTTGATCTTTTGATCTTGTTCACAACTTAAACTTCAGAGTGAATATCTTGTTTCTTTTTCCATATAAACATTAGATCTATACTCTGCATGTTACATTTTTCACTAGATCTGCATATTTTCTACTTGGTTTAAGAAAATCATTTCTGATTTGGTTTTAAAATGTTTTATGGTTTCTGTTTTTACAAAACTTAACCTGACCTAGTTGGATTCGCACTTGGAGGGTTTTCAATCTCATAAATATTTTCAAAATAGATTGATTAAGGTCTTGACCGATTTCTGAAGCAAGATCTCCGTGGAATCTGGGTTATATTAAAGGTCAAAAAGGTTTTTAGTTTTGTAAGAAAGAAAAATAACAAAATCACAGCATATAGACTTCATATGTAATTTTTGTAGGACTGTCTGTAAATCTAAGTGTGTGAGAGTTCATGCATGTGAATAGGGATCACTTCACAAACACTTAACACACTACTACACTGGAAGTGTTGTGTTTAAGATCAGAGATCATTGAGTCGACGTAAAGAAGCTAAAGCAAAGGAAGTTATCAAATTGAAGAACATCATCAACAAATCAGATCTATGAGAAGTTAGAAGGACATCAAGTGGGGTATATTCCTAAACTTAGAATAGGTTGATTTGTGTGTTTGCATGTTGTATTGTTTGTAACTGATTTTTGTTATTAGTGGATTTTTGCTTTTGTGACTTAGAAGTCAGCGTGGATGTTTCCTCTGTTGGGAGAGGTTTTACCACGTTAAAATCATTGTGTTGATTATCTTCATCTACTCATCTCATTCTATAAGTGTACTGAATTTTTGAAACTGCCTTAGTTTTAAAAACTGATTATACAATCTTAATTACTCTCGTACATAAGTTTCTTTGTAAACACATATTGTTTATAATTTTTATTTTTCAAAAGAAAAGGGTTTCTCCAACAAACTTTTCGGAGTTGCTTATACACTTTAATCTTGTATTAAACGGCATTAGCGACGTTTTTCAACTTGAGGCCATGAAAATTCAAATGACCAAGTTTTCTATGCCACAACCACGATTTATCAACAGATTCTACCTTCAAGGCAAAATTTCCACCATATTTGAAAATTATTGGAAAGCTATGGTTCTTCTCCATCTTTATCTTCTTAACGACTTGTTTTCCTTTTCCTTTTTCATAAATAGTGCACCCATTTTCTTCAAAGTGGACAGCATATCCATGCTCTACTAGTTGTCTAACACTTAGCAAATTTTGTGTTAAGTCCGAAACAAGTAAAACATCGTGAATGAGCTTAGCTCCTTTGTTGGTTTGAACACCAATTGTTCCTTTACCCTTTACATGGACTAACACACCATTTCCCATTTTCACTTGAGAGTTGATGGTTGTATCTATGTCAACAAACACGTCTTTATCACCGATCATATGATTTCTACAACCACTATCAAGAAACCAAACATCATTCTTTTGCTCAGAGGCACTTTAACATGCATAGAATAAATTTCCTTCCCCTTCTTTTTCTTTCGCACAGCTTGCTTGTTGATTGTCCTAGTATCTACAGTCCTTTTACAAATGACCAAAGCCTTTGCAATTGTGACATTGAGGCTTTCCTTTAAACCAACAGTCTTTCTCCACATGGCTACTTTTGTTGCATATATTACATCATTGAGACCGTAAGAAATCTTTATTTCTAAAATTTCTGAAATTATTGAATCTTCCTCTACCTATGCTTTTTCCTCTTCCTCGGCCTCTTCCTTGTCTACCACCTCTTTCAAACTCTCTTCCATCATGACTTAAAGAACCTCTTTCACTATTTTGGGGTTTGAAACTGAGTTTAGATTGAAACGCGCTCTCAATAGATTTTTCAGAGCGTTGTAACAATCTTTGCTCGAATGATTTTAAGGACCCCAACAATTCTTGGACTGTCATCTTAAAAGTATCCTTATTATGCTCAATAACAGGCACCAGAGAATCAAATTTTGGAGGTAGGCCATTTAAAAGTTTCATTACACCTCTTCCGTCGATTATTTGATCACCATGCGCCTTCAATTGGTTGAGAAGTTCTGTGAATCTAGAAGAGAACTCTTTTAGAGTTTCATTCTCCTTCATTTTCATATTTTCCAACTCCCTCCTAAAAGCATGAAGTTTAACAGCTCTTACTTGTGTATTTCCTTGAAACTCCTCTTGAATAATGTCCCATGCTTCCTTGGCCTTGGTTGCTCCCATGATTCTTGGAAAAATGGAGTTTCTTAGGCCTTGTTGAATGTGAAGGATATCTTTAGCATCCATCTTCCTTGAAACTTTCAATTGGTCCTTTTAAGCAGTTGACAGTTTTACCGTTGATTCGGGTTTGCCATACCCATTTTGGACTAAATCCCAAACATCTTGGGATATAAAGAGAGTCTTCATTTTGATACACCAGAAATCATAATTCTCACCTTAAAATATTGGGATTAAAGGTTGTTGAATATTTAGAGTGGAATTGCTTGAGGTTGCCATGATAATTTTTCTTCAAGTATTTTACTCCTTGGCTTTCTGAATTTTTTTACAGCAACTTCTAGAATTTTTTACAACAGCTTCTTGAATTTTTGAATAACAACAACAACTTTATGGAAAAAAATTTGGACAGCAATAGAAATTTTTGGACAGTAACTTGTTGAAATTTTTTTTGGACAACCACTTGAATTTTTTTTGGACAGCAACTTCAATTTTTTCGACAGAATTAGGCCCTTTTGATACGAAGCTCTGATACCATTTATGTTGGATGTTTTGTGAAAAAGTCTAAGTACACAAGGTACAATTTGATAATATACGAAAGTTGAGGTGAGATGGAGGAAATAAATAAAGAGGAGAATGAAGCTTATGGATAGAAGGCTATTTGATTAGAAATGATTTTCTTGCCTTTTCTCTCTTACATGCATCGCACTTATATAGTACATAAAAGATATAATAATGGAAGACAAAACAACAATAAAACATGGAACTTAAAACATGGAGACAACCATAAAACATGGCTTAAAGCATGCCATAATAAAAGGATTTTTGTCTCAGGTGGAACCCATCACATTAAACAACAAAACCAAACAAAATAAGAATACATACAGTTAATTAAAAAAAATATTCAATTCATATATAACCGTAACAATAGTTTTAGAAATTGGACACTCACAAAAAAGTTATATGAGGCCCAAAAACTTTTAATGGACATATGTTGCTAAAAGGTTAAGATGAACACTAACAAATAAGTTGTATATATAATCTACGTATCGAGAGAAAGATTTACAAACATTAATGTTGCGATTAGGGGTGTTCAGAAAACCGAATAGACTAGCAAATCGAACCGGACCACCCTATTTTTATCAATTTTTATTTTTAATCGATCCAGTCCAATTTTTTTTTTGACAGATCGGTCTAATCGGTCCGGTTTTTGGTCCCCCTTATTAAATAGCCAATCTGGACCGACCCGTACCGATTACTATTAATATATATTTAGTTAATTATAATTATACATTAAAAAGGGCATGCTCGTCATTTAAAAAAACCCAACAAAAGCCCTAATCTAAGACACACGCTCATTCTTCTTCCTCTCTCGCTCACAAAACTCAACAGTCGCTCCTCATTCCTCTTCTTCTCTCTACTCTCAAACTAATCATGTTCATAAACTTAAGCTTCACTCAGATTAGAGCTTCTTCTAAGTCACACGCATGTTCTCAATATTCTTCTCCCCCATTCGCTTCTAAACTCGGCCGCTCATCCTCTCCGCCTCCTCTTTTGTACCATTCCACATCGCCATCTCAATTCAAGTAAGGTATTAATAAGTTTTTTTTGCCCCAATCAATGAGCTTGAGAACATTATAAATATTCTGTATAACATGTATGATTAATAACTTGTTAGGCAGAATTTTGAAATGAAACCTTCATATTAAACAATAAATGCTAAAAAACCAGAAATAAAAAACAATTTTGTGAGGCTTTTTTTATGAACATACAACATACATAATCTTTTCTTGATGCATTTTGTATTTATTACATCGGCCTATCACTTATGATAATGTCTTAGGGGTGTAAGCGGTAAGATTTGGTCGGTAAATAGTAGATACCCATACCAAAACCAAACTCTAGATGGTAAAACCAAATCGTACCAGTTTACCACCCGGTACACCAAAATCAATACCAAAACCAAACTGGCTGGTATTTCTGTTTTTGTGGTAATTTCGGTTTTTTCTGCTTTCGGTAAATTCTGGTTTCTTCTGGTTTTTTCTAGTTTCGGTAAATTCGGATTTTTTTTGGTTTCTGGTTTCGGTTTTTTCTGGTTTCGGTAAACAACACTAAAAGTCCCAAAAAACCAAAAACAAAACCAGCCAACTTTTTAAATATTGAAACCAAAATCGAAACCAACTTTTTTCAGGTTTTGGTAAATTTGGTACGATAATTTTGGTTAATTAGGTACGGTACGGTAATTTCGGTACAATTTTTTCTGGTTTCGGTAAATTCGGTAAGGTATGGTAATTTCGGTACGATTTTTTCTGGTTTCAATAAATTCGGTACGGTAATTTTGGTAAATCGGTTTTTTAAATATTAAAACCAAAACCAACTAACTTTTTTGTGGTAATTTCAGTTTCGATAAGACTGGTTTCTGGTATTTTAATATTTGAAACCAAAACCATTTTTTTCAGACCAAAATGGTACGGTACGGTAAAAACTTGTACCTCTTCCACCCCTATAATGGCTAATAAAAAGTAGTAAAATGGGTTGTTCAAAAACAGGTTTGAAATGCAAAATTAGTGGATGGGTCAAAATATGTTTGTCAAAGTGAAAAAAATTGATAACTAAAAGATTGATCATCCTGGGAATGAAGGACTAGGCCAAAAATATGCTGTATATTGTAGACCGGACTAAAAGATTGATCATCCTGGGCAACTTGCGATGCTCATTGAAAGGAGGGATTGGTCCGAACCCAAATGTAATGAAAAAATTAAGAGAGAGAATTAAGGGTTTCAAATAACCTTACCGGGTGATGATTTTAATTTGTGAGAGACGAACTATGGTTTATAAAAATTATTAAAGATGAATGGTCTTTTTTTTAACGAAAGAGAGACGAATAGTTGTCATAATGGATTTGAGGCAGGCTTGGTTTCAGTCATTACTTTTTCGCAGGGTTGAGTTCAGACAGTTGAGTGCCCAACTCGATTTAATTGTCCATCTTCTCACCTGTTCAATTTAGCTTCTCAAATTATGATGGGAGGAAAAAGAAGCACCAATACATAGACATGCATATAAGTAGATAATAAATGAATCAGAAATGCTATGCCACTGGAGCATTTTATAAAAGAGACACCATTTTAGATATTATATATTAGATTTTGAAATCAGACAATATGTAGTATTCAAATGTAAAAACACCCTTTTAAAAAAATTAGAATTTTAAATAACGTCAATAACTCCATTTGCAATCATTACTTACAATGGTTTAAGACTATTTTCATTGACCAACAATTTTGAATTTTGCAAGAGAACTTGCAAACAAGAATGTAAAACTCATGCAACAATAAATGGCCATATTTTCTTAGAGCATATTTATAAAACAGAAGCATTGGAACCACTTGCATTATTTTCATAGCACTAGTTGAAAACCCGCGCGTTATACGTTAGAATAGGATATATACTCGAGGAATTGGAAATACATAAAAGATTGTAAATCAAAATAGAAACTCGGTTAAAAACTTCATAGTATTTGTGATTCTAAAACATGTAAAGAAAATATACATAATGTTTCGAAAAAACATAGTTATTCTAGTCGTACAGAAACACAGCTACCGAATCTACTGAATTCATGCTTTAAGAGTGTTCAACATTTTCCTTCTACAAAAGGCGGTGTTATTAGAAAATCATGTTATAAATTCCCATAAACCACCATATCACCAAACAGTTTAATACCATATATGAAAACCAACCAAAGCACTTAAACAGTAAAATGTAAACCCAAGCACAGTCACTTGGTTAAAAAAAATACCAATGGAAATAAAGTGTGGTAAATTATCAAACACAAACACAAAATCATAAATATAATTATGAAACCCATAATTCCAAACTAAATGTGACAATTCTAGTATCGTAATGCTTCCTCACTCGATATCAATAAGGATTATTCTATATTTGTTTTCAAGAAAACGTACTAAATGACATAGTGAACATACATACAAAATACTACCAAAAAATATCAAAACCAAATTTGACAGCTATGAAAAAAATCGTGCCCAAAAAGAAAGGTAGGAGTATATATAAAATGAATTCTTAATCTTGAGATTTAAATATCAAGCTTCCTCCTATGTGCATCTGTACACGCGCAAATCCAATATGAAAACTAACAAAACAATCACTTATTCTCTCCAGTGAACCCAGAAGCATATTCTTTCAGGAGAGGCTCTCTTACACCCATTATTACATTTCTTCTCCTCCATATAAGAAAGAGAACCATCCATAAAACACCCAAGGTTTACTGTAATTTACGCTAAAAAGTATTATCATTCGCTTTGACTTAAAAGACTTGCCTCACCACCAGATTTAAAGTAGTGAAAAACTGTGCATCCATAATGAGTCCAGTGATCCCCGCATTGTTCACCTGCTCAAAAATAAAATAAAATTTCACAGTAGTTTACTGCAATTCGATATAATAATTACCCATTTCATAGCTAGATATTAAAATATAGATATAGTACAATAAGGCCCTTGAGAAACAACTTCCTTTTCCATAAAGTCTAGATCTTTTAGCTATTAGATATGGCCATGATACCTATGATTTTTCTAAAATATATTATTCACTGAGGGACTCCATCAAAAAAAATTATATTACCAAGGGATTATTTTTTCAAGAAAAACTGTGTGTGTTCACCCAAATATGAATATTTACAAGTGTCATTTCTCTAATTTTCTGTAAAATGACCAAGATATATATTTCTTACTAATATATCAAGCTTCCCAAATTTGGTTTTGATGTGATCTGCTAGGGAAGTAATGGTAGCTTGATCGGTGACATCAAGCTTATGAAAAAGCACATCAGACAGGCCACAGGCTCTAAGATCTTCAACAGTTGCATTGCCCCTCTTCTCATCTCTTGCTGTTAGTATAACCATAACATTATTCGTAGCTAATTGTCTACACATCTCTAATCCAATGCCTTTATTACCCCCTGTAACAATTGCAACTCTAAAATCAAATAGCATAAGGTATACACAAAGAGTGGGAGTTAGAAAACATCAAGAAGAAAAAGAAAATAAAAAATTTAGGGTGTGTTTGATAAAAAAGTTGGAAAAAAACTGAAAGTTAGTTCAATTTCATGTAATGTTGGAATATTAGTGGGTGGACGTAACAACATAAAATGAATATCGGGAGTACTAACCTTTATGAACTTAATAGCCATAAAAGTGCAAGATTTCAACACTAACCGAATAACCAAAACTTTGACCAAATCAAATTTGTACATTCCACGCAACTGAGAAATATACTAAAACTTCAAATTTGAGCTCCTCGACTAAAGATTTTCCTTGTGGCGGAAGAATGAAAATATATGAAGCTGGAATGTTTTTTCAATTAGACATTTTACGAAGAAAAAAATCACAAAATAAGGAGTAACTATACAACATACACTTGTGATTGGTCTTATTTAACACACCTTAAAATGCACAGTGCCAAGTTATATATAGACATTGATATTATCTCAACCAAACAAAAATCACCCTCTTGAACACTTCCTCAAACCAAGATCTTGCACAATGAACTTTCTGGTTCGGCAACCCATCCGCCAAAGCTAATGTCACCAGGCAGTTCTTTCAGATGCATCTACACTTCCTCCTCCGTCGAAACTTTCTGGGGGCTTTACAATAGTGTACACCACCCAAGCCATTAACCTATGAAAGCAGACTTGTAAAGTTTATTTTTTTTTTGGTATAAAACTTGTACTATTTCAAACATAAAATTACACTAAAGTCGGAGGAGTAAACCAAGACTCCGATTAAATCAACTACCAACCAACCTACACTTGCAAATTGAAAAATATTTCACATTGACTTTCAAAATTAGAGTCCTAAGGTACACCAACGAAATAAAATTTATCCATATCACATAAATGATATTACTTACAATAAATTTAATTAGTGATAAATGAGTAAAAGCAATTGAACTTAAACTTTAACAAAATCAATAGAATGACAAAGAAAAAACTGCACCTTTATATTTTCAATCTAGTTTGTACAACATCACCAAACACCATATTTATGTTTATAATCTCGATTGCCGGCATCGATTCAACAACAGATTTCAACAGGGAAGGGTGATTGGAACAACTAAAAATATTTGATTTCAATTTGCGTAAGCTGGAATGACAATCAACGAATCCCGTGGGATTTGCCGTTATTCGGTCAGCCTAATGTATAGAATAAATTAGGTCCTTTCCTAGCATTATGAAAGATTAGCAGTTGCAAGTATCACAACTCATAATTTTCATCAACTTAAAATAAAGAAATGCCCATGAATTCATATAACAAAGACGGGGTTGTCCATCGAAGTCTAAGCTATTAGTTTCCATTAATATTAGAGTAGTAAAAAAAATGAGATTTCTTGAATTCTTATTGTGTGCAAGATATAAGGTCCTTTAATTACTTTGATAGCTCGTATTATCCTATTTACTTTAACTACTCTTTGATCCTAATCGCTATAAGAAATCTAACAATTTACTCATGCACACACACAAACCAACCAATTTATTTTGGATTAACAGTGTTAAAAGGTAGCATATTTATATCTAGATTAACAAATTATTTCAAGCTCGTAGAGAAGGAAACAAATCAAAATCAACAGACTAATAAGTAAGAATAATTCAATCCCAATCACCACAAAAATTGAAGACACCTTTTTACCTTCCTCCCCTGCAATACAAACTTAAAAAGAACAGATCTAGGGGTTTCTTTTTCACATGTGTTTCAACATTGATATATATAACTATATGTAATAAACGACTGTGACCTGCGTTTCCCTTAATACAGAAACCCCAAATTTAACATTTACATGTTCATAAATTCATATACCCAGACAAACTATAAACTATAAAGCCCCAAACCCCTCATAATATCCTTTTTTTAACAGAAGAGCTCTTGAGTTTGAGTTCAGAGATCTCTACTCCCAAACCCCTCTTCTCTCTTCCCTCATTCTTTCTTCTCCAAGATCTAATTTTGTAACACCCATTATCTCATACTCCCAATTTAATGATGAAGATGATACAAAAAATGAAGACCCAATTGGCTGGAGAGAAAAAAATATCCAGTCATTGAAAAAGAATCTTTACGAGTATGAAAACTAGTGGGTTTGCAATTCTTCCCTTTGCACTAATCTCGTGGTCCCCATTTTGAAGATAAAAAGTTAAGAGATGATGTGCCGTTTCTTCTGAACGCCCTCCATATCCCTAGTACCAGCCCTAGAGGCATTTTCGTCCCTTCTCAATCAATGAAACACTCGAAAATATATAGATATCCCAGAAAAACTTTACATATTCCATTTGTAATTATTGGTCCACTATAATTTTTCACAAGGATATGAAGCGATTCGCATATGAAGAGTGTAAATATAATTTCGATCAACCAAACTGCATATTACATTAAAACCAAACTGAATATTCCTATTTGATTATTGAATAAACACATTTATGTTTTTTTTGTAAAAAAATACAGAGAACTTTAAAGGACCGTGGCATCAGTAATTCGTCCTCTCTTCAGTTTTTAGTCCCTTTTATTGACTTTGATTTTCAATAGCCTCTGAATCGGTTGTCTGC
Organism: Sambucus nigra; assembly: GCA_949130495.1. Classification (NCBI taxonomy): domain Eukaryota; kingdom Viridiplantae; phylum Streptophyta; class Magnoliopsida; order Dipsacales; family Adoxaceae; genus Sambucus; species Sambucus nigra. The sequence goes on along the minus strand of OX422213.1, from coordinate 264,847,134 downwards.
ATATTGGGCACCGGATTGTATAGAACCTCAAAACTTTTGCACATCCACTACACATAACTTATGAATAATTGATATTTGAACTGAAACCATAAATAAAAGTTGAGAAAAATTAAACTCATCCCATCAAAGACTGTTTGGAGTAGATTTATTATATATAGGAAAAAGCTCAAACTTACTCTTAAATCTGCACACCTTGCTAATCCAGATAAAATTGTATGAGGATCTATACATCATATTTGTTTGGTGATCAAACGTGATGTACCAGAGTTGGTGGTGAGCTTCAGCTCCTCCGGCCTTCTGCTACTCCACTCCACCATAATCTCTACAGCTACAAAATCCAATACCAAATATTATTTAACTTTGGGTATAAAAAAACCCAATAATTAGAGACCTAAACCAAGTGATTGTAGAGAGAGTGCAAATAATAAAAATACCAGATTCGTACCATATCTGAAATGTATGGACAAACATAAGTTCCCATTTCAAAATCTAATATGGGGTCATTTAACTTTAATCCCAAAATTCGTGATGCCCTCAATTTTCAAAATTGTTGAGGTTGAAATAAAAGTGGGTTTGAAAGAAAAAATGATCCTATAATCTACAACACACAATCCATTGAAAAGGTTATTTCGATATTTACCTTTTCATTCTCTCTTTGACTGAAGTGGGGAGGAATATCATAAGAGGGTTGGGAGCGAAGAACTGAAGAATTTTGCCCAGATGGGTTTCGCCATGATGGATGTCAAAAATGAAAGGTTGCTAGTGATCTCTTATTGACAAAAAAATGGGAGTGAAAAGAGGCGTTATTAAGAGAAAAGAGGCGTTATTAAGAGAAAAGAGGCATTTAGCATTTAAAAAAGTTTTGTTGACATGTGAATAGTATTGAGTTTGAGAGTCTTAAATGCTTTGCCTATGTGGATAGGCTGGTTGGAGAGGAGTTTTAATGCCAGAGTCTTAAATGCATTGCCTATGTGGATAGGCTGGTTTGAGAGGAGTTTTAATGCCTTGTTTTGCATTTTATAGTAGTAAGAGATGTATGTGGGCATTTATAACACGGAAGCAATAAGTGATGTAAAGAAAAAAAATTCTTTATATGTTTTCAAGTTTTACAACGGGAAATATTCTTTACATGTTTTCAACACATTGACTTTAAACCACCGATTTTATAAGGGGCAATAGTTGAGAAGTCTTATTTTTAGTCAACCAGACAATAGATTTTTTGAGTGAGTTATTAATATTAAGCAAGGTTCAAAAAAATTCGGGACCTGATCGAGGCGTGGAGGGCAAGCCTTAAGCTTTAGAAATCTAGGCGGACTTTAGGTATAAAAAGACATGAAAAGACGTTTAGGCCTTTTTAATATATTTTTATATTTTTTACCCATAACAAGGCGATTAAAATACTAAAATCATACATATCATAAAAATATGTCTGAATATATACAAATTAAAATACTATTTGTCTATTTTGGACGAGATAATGGTCCGGTTTATATATTCCCGGTTAATATAATTATTTGGGCCGTCAGTAATTCTCGCATCGTAATAGACACTCACGTCCTGATAAATAATTTCCCTTAGGTTCAAACTACCCGTCTAGGTTTTACTCCTCATTATAACCCAAATATCCCAAATATACCAATTAATCCACAAGGAAGTGTTATCTCAACATATAAACAAGGTTACGGAACACTCGGGATTAAAACAGGCTAAAAAGTCTAAACTGTCAGCTCGTTAACGAGAGTTCGTTCAAACGAGAGTTCGTTCAAACGAGAGTTCGTTCAAACGAGAGTTCGTTCAAACGAGAGTTCGTTCGAATGAACTGGGCCTTCTAACGAGATCTCGTTCGAACGAAAGTCATCGAACGAACATCCCTCTCGTTAGAAGTCAAACTGTCAACTCGTTAGAAGCTCGTTCGAACGACCTGGGCAGGTCTTCTAACGAGTGGCCAGATTCGAGCCCAGATTTTCCTTAACTCGTTTTTCCATCTTTTCTTCACCTCTAATCTTATCTAAACCTCAATCCAACAATCGTTCATGGGTTCTAATAATTCCTAAACATACTTAGGTCATATACTAACGTATTTTGTGGGATTAATTCATCCTAAATCTCATCCACATATCAAATCTCTACATCTTTTTCCCCAATCTCAAGAACATGAACCCTAGAAATTTAATTCATCCATAGACATAAATAAATCCGTTTTTATGGTATAAAAGATGTATTTTTCTCTGACTAATCATCCTAACATTGTTCTACATGCAATCTCCTCATAAAATTATAAATCTCTACATCCAATTCAATGGGTTTTTATCATTCTCCAAGAACAATGAAATTTTATAAGTTTCCTACGCATGGAAGAAGCATTCTTTGCAAAATATGTAATTAAACCACTTGCCTTATGTGTATCTCTGATTTTGATGACGAATTTCTGAAGTGTTCTCTCTCTCTCTCTCTGCAGAATTCTCCTCTCTTCTCTCTCTCTACAAGCCTTCTTCTCCAAAGTGACAATGGTGGCTAGGGTTTTCCTTAGGAAGAACTAATTTCAATAACCTCCGTAGCCCCATAGGTTATTAGTGGGTAATTGCCAAATCAGATTTTAATTCCTAATTTTTGTGGGTTTTAATTCCCAAAAATCCAAAATTACCAACTACCCTTATACGTTGCCGGTATGGCCTAAAAATGCCCCGGGACCCAAACTAAACCCCCGGCTAGTGTTTTCTGACTATTTTGACCCTTCCGGACGTGTTGGCGCACTTAAAACGACCATATGGTTAATAGAAATAAAATTCACTTTCATAATTAAAATAATTATATTCCTGACGCGACTGTTACACGCATCTCAACAAAATTCCAAATTGTCGTATTTCAATCTCACGACAAATTTCATAATTTCCATATTCATATATAGCCATATATACTCATTAAAATCAAATACCAACTCGCATCTCGCTAGTATTTTTATCCTGATTAATTCCCAATTAATACACATTTAATTCAATTAATCCCATAAATAAATATCACCAAAAATACGGGGTATTACATACTTCCCCCCTAATAACAGAATTTCGTCCCGAAATTCGAAACTAGAAAGTACCTGGTAAGAACAACTCTGGATAACGTTCGCGCATCTCATCGTCGCGCTCCCATGTGGAGTCCTCGACATTATGATGTCGCCACTGAACACGCACTAACGGGACTATCTTTGACCGCAGTTTTCGCTCACTCCGGTCCAAAATAGCAATCGGCCCCTCCTCGTAGGAGCTATCAGGCTGGAGATCGATGTCCTCCAAAGCAATGTGAGAATGAGCCAAATCTTCTCTAAGATATTTCCTTAGCGAGGAAATATGAAATACATCGTGAATCCGATGAAAATGCTCCGGTAACCCAAGCCTATACGCAATCGGTCCAATCCGCTCAATAATAGGAAATGGTCCCACATATCTTGGTGCCAACTTACCTTTCTTCCCGAAACGCATAATCCCCTTCATAGGAGATACTCTGAGCAAAACCTGGTCCCCCACTTTGAACTCTCTGAAGAACCTCTTCGCATCAGCATAGCTCTTCTGCCGATCCTGAGCTACCTGAACGAGACTCCGAATCAATTATATCCTCGCCGAAGTATCCTGAATCACTTCCGGCCCAAGTAGTTTGTTGTCCCCCACCTCCAACCAATAGGCTGGGGAACGACAAGGTCTACCGTACAACGCCTCAAATGGAGCCATGCCAATGGTGAACTGGTAGGAGTTATTATAAGCAAACTCCACCAATGGAAGATACTGCTCCCCTCCACCCCCGAAATCAATGATGCACATACGTAGCATGTCCTCAAACATCTGGTTTGTACGCTCGGTTTTCCCATCGGTCTGCGGATGATAAGCCATACTCAACCGCAATTCCTTGCCCATGGCCTCCTGAAAACTTTCCCAAAACCATGAAACAAATATCTTGTCTCGGTCACACACGATATTTAGGGGCACACCGTGAAGTCTCACTATCTCAGCAATAAAGAGTTGGGCATACTGTCCCGTACTGTAGTATGTCCTTACGGGTAGAAAATGAGTGACTTTGGTCAACCTGTCCATAATTACCCAAATGGAGTCGTGACCTCTCTGTGACGTAGGCAACCCCGTGATAAAGTCCATGGATATGCTCTCCCACATCTACATCGGGACCTCCAACTGCTGTAGAAGTCCTGTCGGTCTATGATGATCCACTTTTACTAGCTGACAAGTGGCCCATTTTGAAACAAACACAGCAATATCTCTCTTCATCCCGCTCCACCAATACTGTCGTCTCATGTCTTGGTACATTTTGTCCCCACAGGGATGTACCGCGAACCGTGAGCCGTGCGACTCTGCCATCACCTCGTGTCGCAATTCCTCCCCTTCTGGAACTACCAATCTCCCATTGAAGCATAATCCCCCGTCTGAGCTAACGGTATAGGACTCGGCTCCTTCTGCTAGTAATCGAACTATCTGCTCCTGACCGAACGAGTCATTTGCCTGTGCCTTTACCACCTTCATGATAATCTGTGGCGTAACAATCATCACAGACATGAATGATCGGGCCACTGCATCCTGGTGGCCCAACTCCTTCCACTTGGCCTTCCACACCCCTGCCACCTCATATAATGGTCTACGGCTCAACGCGTCTGCTACTACGTTAGCCTTCCCCGGGTGATACTGGATATCGAACTGATAATCCTTCACGAACTCAAGCCACCTCCATTGCCGCATATTCAAATCCTTCTGCGTGAATAGGTACTGTAGGGACTTGTGGTCCGTGAAAAATCAAAACTTCTCCCCCAAAAGGTAATGTCTCCATATCCGAAGGGCAAATACAACTTCCGCCAACTCCAAGTCATGAGTGGGGTAATTCTTCTCATGAGGCTTAAGCTTACGGGAAGCATAGGTTATGGCCTGACTCTCCTGCTGCAATACACCTCCTAATCCTTGCAAGGACGCATCGGTGTAGACTAGATACTCAACTCCCGGTCTCGGCAATGCTAACACATGTACTGAGGTCAACTTATCCTTCAACTCATCAAATGCCAACTGACAGGCATCACTCCAGATGAATGGCACACCCTTACGAGTCAAATGTGTCAAAGGACCCGCTATCTTCGAAAATCCCCAAATGAACCTCCTGCAGTATCCTGCTAGGACCAAGAAACTACGGATCTCAGTCGGTGTCGTGGGCTGTCCCCACTCCCTCACCGCGGATACCTTCCCCGAATCAACAGATATCCCCCGATCGGAAATAATATTCCCCAAAAACTGGAGCTCCTTCAGCCAAAACCCGCACTTATCATATTTTGCATACAGCTCGTTCTGACGTAGCGTCTGTAAAACCTGCCTCAAATGCTCTGCGTGCTCCTCCTCAGTCTGGGAGTAAACCAGAATATCATCGATGAAGACAATGACGAACTGATCAAGGAAATCTCTGAACACCCTATTCATCAAGTCCATAAACACAGCTGGAGCATTGGTCAAACCAAAAGGCATAACCTGAAACTCGTAAGAACCATATCTCGTTAAAAACGCAGTCTTCGAGACATCCTCTTCCCTGATACGCAACTGATGGTATCTCGATCGCAAATCAATCTTCGAGAAGAAAGAAGCTCCTCTCAACTGGTCAAATAGGTCATCGATTCTAGGCAACGAATACTTACTCCGTATCGTGACCTTATTCAACTCTCGGTAATCCACACACAATCTCAGTGAACCATCTCTCTTCTTCACGAACAACACAGGGTCGCCCCACGGCGAAGTACTCCTCCGTATAAGCCCCTGACCCAACAACTGCTCAATCTGATCTCGTAGCTCTCGCATCTCTGCCGGAGCCATACGGTACGGTGCGCGTGCTATAGGTTTCGTATCTGGTAATAAGTCTATGATAAAGTCTATCTCTCGACTGGGGGGTAGGTCTGGTATCTCCTGAAACACATCAGAATACTCCCTGACAAATGGGATCGAATCTAAAGGAATCACAACCTCCTTAGAGGTATCCTCCTCTATGTAATACAAATGAGCGGTCGAACCTCCCTCTGGGCGAGGCATCGCCACTACAAACATCTCTTGCCCCGGAATGGCAAAAACAATGCTCCCATCGAAGCAATCAATCATGGATCTATAATCAGCGAGCCAATCCATACCGATAATCACATCGTGCATATGCATATTTAATACTAACATGTCTACAGGTAATACCAAACTACCAATCTCTACCCCCACTCCCCGGCATATAAAGAAAATAAGCGACCCACTCCCCAATGGTGAGTCTACACACGTCACTGTGCTCTCTGCTGTGGCTAATAATCCTAAGACTTTAGTAAAATGTGTAGCTATAAAATAATGCGTTGCCCCCGTATAAAAAAAAACCCGACCCATAGTACCATGGATAGGAAACATACCCTCAATCGCGGGTGGTTCCTGTGGAGCTGTTGCCTGGTGGACGTTATAGACACGTCCATATTGTAACTGCCCCTGCTGCAAAGGAACTGCTGGAATGGCTGGAAGTGCTGGCACCTGGGCTGGAGCTGGGAGGGCAGGTGGAAAAAATGGCCTCTGTGGTTCATGTCGAGCACCCTGCTGCTGCTGCGGGGCCCTGCCCCTATCAGGACAGTCCTGGCATTTATGGCCAGTCTTGCCACAAACGAAACACTTCCCCGGGAAGTTCCCCCCTCTCTGTCCCTGCTACCCCCGGCCCTGGTGGCCGTTACCGTTCATCCACTGGCCCTGTTTGCCCTGCTGAAACTGCTGCTGTTGACCATTATGACCCTGCTGCCCTTGATGGCCGTTCGGACCCTGATGGCCCTGCCAGAAACCTCCCTGTCCGTGCCTAAAATTTCCCGACCTGAACCTCTTATGATCCCCCTGCTGGGAACCCTGGCTGCCCTGTCTCTACCCCTGAACATATTGTGCCCCACTGGCACCATTTCCTCCAGTCCTGCCCTGATGGCTGGAATCTCCCGATCGCTTTCCCTCAGCCATGTGAAAGCGGTGATCCTGGCAATGGAGCAGTGCAACATTAACCACATCAGAGTAAGTGGCCAACGATAGGTTCCCCAACAAATGCTGACGGATCCTCCAAGTCAACCCGTTTGTAAATTTCTGTATCTTCTTCTCCTCTGTCGGTATCTCATCCGGAACAATGTTCAGAAGATTAGTGAATTCGGCCTCATACTCGGCCACAGTCTTACCCTCCTTCTTGAGGCTCATCAACTTCCTCCTCATCTCCGTGTGAACAGCTGACGGAAAGTACTTGCGGTCAAACCGCACCCAAAACTCCTGAATAGTGAGAGTATCTCTCTCCTCCACGGTGCTAATAGACTCCCACCACTGCAGTGCAGACCCCACTAGCTTAAAGGTAGCTAGTATCTGCTTCTGGACATCGGTGCACTCATACATCCTCAGGTGCCGCTGAATGTCCTTCCTCCATTGACTCGAAACTACGACATCGGAGCTACCTGCGAACTCCGGTGGGTGTTCTTTCTGAAAAGCATCATGTACACGTTCCCAAGAAGACGGGAATGCATGTGCCTGAACTGGCGCGGCTATCGGAGCCTGAGGTGGTGCCTGCTGAACTACGGCTAGTGAGGAATTTACCGCTTGAGCCACAATGGCTGCAACTTCGGCGACATTCATCGTGCCCTGAACTGGTGCGGGCTGTTGTTCTGGCGTTGCATCCCTGGAAATCCTTTGTGCACATCGTGGAGGCATTCTGAAACAAGAATAAAGTCTATAAGTTCGCAGTTATAAACTCAAAATAGCTGAAGAACGTAGCATAAACAAAAGAATACAACAGTCCTAAAATATAGGGCTCTACATCAAAGAAAGCTCAGCGGAAACATAATAAGCCGTATAGATCCTAAAGGACACTAGAACCTGATGCTCTGATACCACCTGTGACACCCCGACTAATTAAATACCGGGTAGCTACTCCTTTATTAAATTAATATAAAATGTCAAGTTGGTCCAGTTAATAACATCGCTGTCGAAAACATTTTAATGATTACAAACCACCTAGTATTTAAAAAGTAAGTTGCCAAATTTTAATTTAAGTCTGATTAACATACAATAAAAGAATAATGGAAGAACAACATAATCCATTCGCCATAACGAAGCAATATAATAACCAACAAAATAATAAGAAGTCCGGAGGAAAGCTCCTCACAACAATCCCACAACTGAAAATAATATGACAAATCTGAATCCTGAATTAATTACATGCCCGAAGTCGGAATAACTGAAATAAATGAAATGTCTCTAAAAGAAATGGGTGACATGCCCTACAACTGATAAATGCTAAATATAGAGTCAATATAGATGAAGCGTCTACAAGCAAAGTCTTGTAACTTCCACAAACAACTACAGCTCGTCACCTGAATGAGGATCCTAAGCATGGTGTCCCTGTGGCTGGGCACCTAAAATGGTTTTTACAAAAAATAGATTTGAAAGCAAATGGGTCAGAGCCCGAAAGTGGAAATCATTTTAAAAACAGCAAGTGTTTTAATAATATTAAAACATTAAATGCAAAATACATGTTAGGACGTGCACTCACATGAAATTCTCACCTCTCGACTACATGTGCACTCCTAACGTACCGTACCCATCTAAATAACATACATATCTAACCAAACCGTAATACGTTCTACCCCTTACTACTCGATTCTCATTATTACATTCTAGCGTTATCAATTAAATATAGGGCTTTACTTAAACTCAGATTCTCAATTAGTAATACAATTCACTATCGGTTAACCCGTTATGTTTTCTCAAAACATTACCATAAGTATATTCACAATACCAACATGAAAGTTCCCATTAATTAAGTGTATATTATTCACGTCATAAATATACAATACAAGCACCCCGAGACTAAGCTGCGGTGCACACATACTCTGCTATCCATCCCGGTACATCACGTACATAAGGATCACGCATTCCGAATCTCTCAGGAATCGTTCTCAGATAACAACAATCACAAAAAATGGAGGCGAACACAGTCACATCACATGGGTCACGCACATACCTATGCTCCCACGATCAGCAGACTTATAAACATCCCAATAAGTCCTTCTCTGACCTATGTTCATCGAGGTACCAATCTAGATCCGGGCAACACAAGGATTAGAGGGCCCTAAGCGAACGTAAACCTCCTGTGATAGCAAGTATGGTAGGTATGTCATACACATAAAATCATATACATATACTAAGTATGCACACATCTTAGTAGTAACCATAATATAGTTGTGGTATACTTCTCATTCTCGTACCAATATATAATGCTACACAATTTATATATTCCCGGTTAATATAATTATTTGGGCCGTCGGTAATTCTCGCATCGTAATAGACACTCATGTCCTCATTCATAATTTCACTTAGGTTCAAACTACCCTTCTAGGTTTTACTCCTCATTATAACCCAAATATCCCAAATATACCAATTAATCCACAAGGAAGTGTTATCTCAACATATAAACAAGGTTACGGAACACTCGGGATTAAAACAGGCTAAAAAGCCTAAACTGTCAGCTCGTTAGAAGTTGTTCGAACGAGAGTTCGTTCGAACGAACTGGGCCTTCTAACGAGATCTCGTTCGAACGAAAGTCATCGAACGAACATCCCTCTCGTTAGAAGTCAAACTGTCAACTCGTTAGAAGCTCATTCGAACGACCTGGGCAGGTCTTCTAACGAGTGGCCAGATTCGAGCCCAGATTTTCCTTAACTCGTTTTTCCATCTTTTCTTCACCTCTAATCTCATCTAAACCTCAATCCAACAATCGTCCATGGGTTCTAATCATTCCTAAACATACTTAGGTCATATACTAACGTATTTTGTGGGATTAATTCATCCTAAATCTCATCCACATATCAAATCTCTACATCTTTTTCCCCAATCTCAAGAACATGAACCCTAGAAATTTAATTCATCCATAGACATAAATAAATCCATTTTTATGGTATAAAAGATGTATTTTTCTCTGACTAATCATCCTAACATTGTTCTACATGCAATCTCCTCATAAAATTATAAATCTCTACATCCAATTCAATGGGTTTTTATCATTCTCCAAGAACAATGAAATTTTATAAGTTTCCTACGCATGGAAGAAGCATTCTTTGCAAAATATGTAATTAAAGCACTTGCCTTATGTGTATCTCTGATTTTAATGACGAATTTCTAAAGTGTTCTCTCTCTCTCTCTCTACATAATTCTCCTCTCTTCTCTCTCTCTACAAGCCTTCTTCTCCAAAGTGACAATGGTGGCTAGGGTTTGCCTTAGGAACTCTTTTGGAACTAATTTCAATAACCTCCGTAGCCCCTTAGGTTATTAGTGGGTTTAGTGGGTAATTTCCAAATCAGATATTAATTCCTAATTTTCGTGGGTTTTAATTCCCAAAAATCCAAAATTACCAAACTACCCTTATACGTTGCCGGTATGGCCTAAAAATGCCCCGGGACCCAAACTAAACCCCCGGCTAGTGTTTTCTGACTATTTTGACCCTTCCGGACGCGTTGGCGCACTCAAAACGACCATACGGTTAATAGAAATAAAATTCACTTTTATAATTAAAATAATTATATTCCTGACGCGACTGTTACACGCGTCTCAACAAAATTCCAAATTGTCGTATTTCAATCTCACGAAAAATTTCATAATTTCCATATTCATATATAGCCATATATACTCATTAAAATCAAATACCAACTCGCATCTCGCTAGTATTTTTATCCGGATTAATTCCCAATTAATACACATTTAATTCAATTAATCCCATAAATAAATATCACCAAAAATACGGGGTATTACATGACCCTCATCGGAGGTCATTGTTCAAGGGACTAGTGACTTTATTTGTCGAAAGGGATAAGTTAGTTACTTTAAGAATGACTTAATACACAACATCCTTCATTTTATTTTCCAACTTTACGGATGAATTTTTTTTAATTACCGAGTTTATGTGTAGTTCAAAGGTTCATATATTGTTTATGTTCAATTTTTTTAGTTAATAAGCTAATATATTCAATCACGGTAATTCTGAAGATATTTTAGTAACTTTATTTGTGAAAACTAATAAATCTGTTACTTAAAAAATGACATTACACACATCAATCTTCATTTCATTTTTTGACTTTATTTGGCATTTTTGAATGTTTAATCAATTTAAAATATTTTTTATTTTGGGTCAATTACAAATAAAGCCCTTCAAATATTTGTTAACACACATTTAGTGTAAGCATTTTTATTTTTTTTGCAAAAAAGTTGTTCAAAGACCCATATGACCAAATTTCTCTTATAATTGAGGGTCCGCGCCAGCGGCACTTCCACCCCGCGACTCCCCCAATGTCAAAGCTCTGTTAACCCCCATCGAAGGTCCTTGTTCAAGGGACTAGTGACTTTGTTTATCGAAAGGAATAAGTCAGTTACTTTTAGAATGACTTAATACACAATAACCTTCGTTTTATTTTCTAACTTTACAGATGAATTTTTTTAATTATCGAGTTGATGTGTAGTTCAAAGGTTCATATATTGTTTATGTTCAATTTTTACAGTTAATAAGATAATATATTCAATCACGGTAATTCTGGAGATATTTTAGTGACTTTATTTGTGAAATAGAATAAATCAATTACTTAAAGAATGACATTACACACATCAATCTTCATTTCATTTTCTGACTTTATTTGGCATTTTTGATTGTTTAATCAATTTAAAATATTTTTCTTTTTGGGTCAATTACAAAAAAGCCCTTCAAATATTTGTTAACACACATTTAGTGTAAGCGTTTTTATTTTTTTGCAAAAAAGTTGCTCAAAGACCCATATGACCAAATTTCTCTTATATTTGAGGGTCTGCGTCATCGGCACTCCCACCTCGCGTCTCCCCCAATGTCAAAGCTCTATTGACCCTCATCGGAGGTCCTTGTTCAAGGGACTAGTGACTTTATTTGTCGAAAGGAATAAGTTAGTTACTTTAAGAATGACTTAATACACATCATCCTTCGTTTTATTTTCTAACTTTAAAAGTGAAAAAAAAATAGTGACTTTGTTTGTGAAAAGGAATAAATTAGTTACTTACAAAATGACATCATAGAGATAATTCTTCATTTCAGTTTCCAACTTTATTCATTTTAACAATTAATAGTCACATGGCAATGTGTTTGTAATTGACAAAATTAGTCACTTTAACTATGTAACAAGACACCAGTTATTGGAAACCACTTTTTTATCATCCAACAATATTTGATTCATATAAAATGATACAAACATTCCTTCACTAGAATGCCAATATTACGTAAATGTATAACAAACATTAGCTCAACTGTTGAGTAAAATACATGTCAAAAATTGGAAACAGAGTATTTGAATATAGTCACTTTAGGGATCTTTTTCATGAATAATCACAACTAATGGTGGACAGTCGCGACTTTTAGCAAGGGTTCTGAAAAAATAGTCATTATTTATCGCCAACAATCACAATCTTTAGTGACTCAAAAAATGCGTCCCAATAAAATAAATAATATTTTTAATAACTTCATAAATAAATGGGGTACTTTGAAACTTTTTTTATTAAATATTTATTCGTTTTTAATAAATGAAAGTATCATGTGACTCCTCTTACTACAGAGAATATGTACGTACTTGATCGAACTACATTTAAAAAGCAGGTCTTAGTATTATAATGACTCAAAATTAATCAATATATATATTTTAATCAAAATATTAATTTGTTTAAAAACGGTCAATTATTGTTTAGCCCCTTGTATAAATGAATATTTTTTTCAAAAGACAAGTATTTTCACTTTTATACATATAGTCCCTCCATATATATTATACGTTTTGTCTTTCTGATTATGACCTTCTTATTTTTGGAAATTTTATTTGCTTGCTTCTATTCCTATATCGTCGGAGTCCAAATAGGAACATTGGTTAGTTTTCTCAAATTAAAGAGTCCGTTCTAATTAGCTAACTTCTTCTTTTAGAAATTGATGAATTATATACTCAAATGTATTCAATCTCAAATTTAGGTTAACGTTTGGGACATACTTCGAATTCTTCAATGTTCTTCATCTCACTGTGATCGTTGTTGTTCCTCTTCACATTTGACGGTATATTTTGTTCTTTTCTCAATCTGAATTCATAAATTAGATCATGTATGTATACGTTTTTATGTTTCATTCCTCAATTACTTTTTGAAATCGAGCTGGTATTTGATTTGTGTCATTAGGTTTGGGTGTATGTATTTTGATGTTTATACTTCCTTACGTTTTTTATTCATCACTATATATTTATTGATTTTGATTTCATTATGTAATAGATGATCTGCTTGTATGATTTATATGAAAGTAATCAGTTATGGATTGTATTAACATCATAATTGTTGTGTTTTAATTTGATTCATTATGTATTTTCTTTGATTTCATAATGAAGTTGAATTATATGTGAGTTTAATTGATGTGTGTTATTCGTTTGTTGTTTAATATGATAGTTAGGCTTCTTATGTATGTTTTATTGTTTTATTCAATGTGGTGGTTATTGTTTTGAGAAAATGTGGTTTTCATGCTCTGTTTTGCCCTTTTTTCTATTTTTCTATGTTTTTGGAAGTATTTCTATGTTTTTTTAACAGTTTGTTAGTGTTGTTAATTTGGTAGTGTAAGATTTCATCTTTATGAGTTTTGATGGTAATATGATGTCTATTATTTGTATTTGTTTTTGCAGTTTGTAGATCTATGGATAATATTCCTGTTTGTATGTGCTCTTATGGTTGTATATTGGCTGCTATAAGCGTTGAAACTGCAACTTCGTATTATTCTTTTGTTGATGAAGTATGTTCAAACTTTAAGATTTTGCAAAGAGAAACTGTGAAGTTCTCATATTGTGTTGGAAATTTTTTGGGAGTTATTTTGGAATCCGATGGGGATTTTAGACTTATGTTGATTTGTTGGAAGAAGTCAAATTATGATTTTATTGAAATTAAGGTAGATGATTGTAATTGTGTTGGTAGTGAAGTTTTTTAGATTGGGGACAGTTTAATTGACGTTGAGCATTCATTAAGTCTTAATTCATTTGATGTTATTGATGAATATTTGGTTGAATTAACATCATCAAAATCAAATTTGATTTTGTCGGATTCTTGGGCAAATGGGATTATTGAAGTTGGACAGAAGTTTGAAGGGGTTGCGAAAGAGTTTCGAATAGTTTTATGAAAGTATGCATTGGAGGTTGGATTTAAGTTTAAGTATATAAATAATGATAATTTTAGGGTGAAGGCTCGTTGTATTCAAGATGAAGATATTGTATGTAACTGGCGTGTGCATGCATTTGTGAATGTTGTGAATGGTTTTTTTTATATTCAAACGTTGAATAATGCGCACACTTGTAGGAACCGTGTTCGTAAGTCAATAAGTGAAATGATGTCTGTAACAACCCTCGCTTTTGAGAACTTATTTTATATTATTTTACTATGTGGAGCAATTATATATAATGTTGAAAAATGGAGTAAATATTAATTGAATGAGATAAAAGTTAATATTTACTAAATTGCTGCATATTTACTGTATGTGTATGTAAATATCCCCATGTTGAGTTTTATAGTGTCATAAGATTTAAATGACATTCATGGTTTAAAATGAAACCATGACTTGAAATGAGTTATAAAATTTCCAAATGATAATTTGGAGGGCGTAGTTAGTTTTGAAATGTGCGAGATAGTCAAAATGAGTGCCATATTGCATTTTTATGTTCCGGGCACTTTTGATTGGTTTTGACTCAAATGCGTAGTTGTGAGTCATTTTAATGGGGTATTAACCATTTAAGTTGAGAATTTAGACAAAAGGCACGATTTATGTCTTGCTAAGCCTTTTATTTCTCTTAAGTGCATTTGTTAACCTAGAGAGATAAAGAGAAGAAGAGAACTTTGGAGAGAAAGAGAGAATTGGAGATTGAAGATTGGAATTTCTTCTACCAAGAGAAAATATGAGATTTCTTCATTAAGGAAAGTTTTCTACTTGCTAATATATGGTTTAAGATGAGTAAATTGTGTGATAGTTGTGTATTATCATTTGTGGATCAAAAATGGAATTTATGGTATTTGAGCCTTGATTATGGTTTATGTTGATGAAATTGTGGATAATATTAGTTAATAATCATGTAGGATGATTTGGGGTAGATTAATGTTATTGGATGTGTGTTAAAAGTGAAGAGATTTGAGTTTTGAGGAAAAATTAGGGTTCAAAACCCATAACCCATTCTTGGCAAATTCACAGGGGAGAATCGATTCGGCCCTTGGGCGAATCGATTCGCTTAGGGTCAGATTCCAAGTCTTCTTAGATCAATTCGATTCGGCCAAGCCAAATCGATTTGGCAGATTACAGAGTGCCAGTTCCCCTAGTCCGAATCGATTCGCTTTTTGGGCAAATTGATTCACTAGGGCGAATCGATTCGGCCCTTGGGCGAATCGATTCGTTTTCCTGCTGTTTTTGAGTTAGTTTTATAACTCAATTCTAATCCATTTTCTTTAGGTATAGGGCTTAGGAACCTTCTTGTATGAAGTAAACTAAGATTCCTAGAGTTCTAGATGAGTTATTTTACTACCCTACTTTAGTAATAGTATATGTGGGGGTTATTCCGGGGGTATACAAAAATATGTTAGGGCATTTAGTTAATTATTAGGGGTCTAGAAGTTGCAAGGTCGAGTTGGGAGACTTTAAAGGCTCATTTGAGGTATGATACTCATGGTGGGTTATAATGACACCCTAACATGTTGGAAAAATGAATTGAGAGTTTATTCATTTATTGAGGAGAGTGATGATGATATGATTCACTTATGGCTCCGATTAAAATGAGATATATCCATTAAATGAACATGTACATGGTAAATGAAAATGAAATAAAAATGGAAATGAATATGGTAATGATGATGGTAAATGATAATTTACTTAATCATGATAATGTATATGGTAATTTATTTAAACACACCCTCTCTAAATACCATCATAAGGTTAGTTCGCGCGTGAGGTGAAGCCTCCTGGCTAATGAATGCAGGGTGGATGTAGTCCTAGGCCATATGAGCACTTGTTGTATATTTTCTGCGATGGTGAGGTAATTTCGGGTGCGGTTATGACTCTCCCGCGGGCATATGGCCGCTTCCCGACGTCTTACGTTGTAGGTTCCCAGGTGGTCGTAATTGATAGGCCCTGGAAGATGATGGTCATTTAGGGGCGCGCACAGTGGAGAAACTCGGACGGGAAGTCTTAGAATCGTTATATATATATGATTATAACTATTCTTAATCAAGTGGGACTTGATGGATTATAAATGCCATAAAAAGAGCATAATGAAATGCCACAAAGAGCATATAATTGTGATTATGTTTCCTGGTAAGGAAAGGAACAATGAATGAACATAATAAAAAGGATGGAAGTTTTTAATAACGTTATTTATTCATATCTTCGTGCATAACTGAATTGAATTTATGATCATTTAAATTGCCTTAGCTTATGCATTAGATTGTGTATGTAGATTCTTATTCTCATTGATCATGATTTAATTGTTCATAACTGCCATACTCTTTATTCATCTGGTGATCATATAAAACCAGGGCCTGACCCGTTCATTTTCCTTATTGTGCATGAATTTGTATCCGCTCAGGTTCTCTGTCGCAAGGGCGCCCGTTCTGATTTTTCTGATTCCGTTGCTTTTGAGGAGCCGTAAGAATTTGCGGATATTATGAGATGCTTTGTATAGGCGCTTTCATTTTGCACTCTAGTTATGATCGGGTCTTTTATTCGGACGTGTGGCCTAAACTTTTGTAACTGTCTAATGGATGTAATATGTAACTTAATGATCATGTTATCTTTGTTATGTATTTGTTGACCGACAGCATATTCAGTCCCTTTATTGTATACTTGTGGTTGTTGTTATAATATAAGTTCTCTTGGGTTTCCACTTTCTTTTCAAATTGGGTTGTTTAAATGCTTTCTTTAAATTATAAAATAAAAATTTTTGGCAACCCGTTTTTCTAAAATATAGAGTGGTAATCCCGTATACTTATTATCTTGTTGTGATGCTGAGGATGATCCATCTTTGATTCCTGTTATATTAGAGTATCGGGCTGGCCACCCCTTATTTTGGTGAGCGGGTTGTCATAGATGGTATCAGAGCATCAGGGTCTAGAGTCTTTAGGATTTATGCGGACTTGTCACGTTCTACCATAGCGTTCTTTGATATAGAGCTTAATGATAGGACTGATTTGTTACCTATGTTTGCGATCTTCTGCCAGATAGATTATTTTATGTAGTATTCTAACACTATTGCTTCTTTATCTCAGATTCTGCCTAAGAGAGGCCGCCCCGCTAGAAGGAATAGAGTATTAGAAGGGGATGATGGTCCTCCATCGCCTCTACAGGGGAATATTAATGCTGCTGATGTAGCAAATATTGTGGTCCAAGAGGTCAACGCAGCGATGACTGTAGTGGTACAGCAAATGCCACAAGCTCAACAACGAGCGCAGGATGCACAAGCTCCTACAGGACCTTCTCCGTGGGAGAGAGTCAGAGAGTCCTTTTTAAAGGGATATCCCCTGGAATTTGATGGAGGCTCTGATGTTAATAGAGCTAATCAGTGGAAGAAGGATATGCAATGCCATCTTCGAATGTTTCTCAAATTGTTTCATCCTTGTTTTTAGAAGAAGTTCGCGAGAAGCCCTCGATTAGGCCAATTGACATAATGAGTAGCTTTAAGAGAAAATACGAGTTTGATATATCTTACCATATAGCGTGGAAAGGAAAAGAACTTTCTACTGTTGAGTTACATGGGCATGAGGAGAACTCTTACGGCCAATTAATGTCATATTGCAACAAATTAATTAAAACCAATCCAAGCTCTTTCAGTTTTATTGAGCATGATGTTGTTGATTTTTTATTTAAGAGATTGTTCATAAGCTTTAGGGAATGTGTACTAGGATTTCAGTATTGTAGACTAATACTATTCTTGGATGGGACCCATTTGTATAGTAAATACAAAGGGGCATTGTTAGCTGCCACGTCAAAAAATGGTGATCAGGGTATGTTATTGTTTTCCTATTATTCAATTACTAAGTTTTGTTCAAAGTGCTTTGCAAATCAGTGGATTTTAATGTTATTACATTGCATCAAAATATTTTTGAATTTGTTTTAAAATGAAATGATTTTGAAATTGTCTTAAAATTATTTTGAAAATAATTTTTCTCCTAGTAGTGACTTTATTTATTCTGTACAATTTTTAGTGACTTTATCAGTGTGGAAACATATTGGCATATATATATTCTTGATTGTTCAATTTTTCTAATATTATTTTATATTTTAAACTTTTTACAGGTTTATTTCTACTTGCTTTTGCTATTGTTGATGCTGAAAATGAGAGAAATTGGAATTGGTTTATGAAATATCTTAGGGATGTTTTAAATCCTATGGGGAGAGAGGTAACATTTATATCGGATCGCAATCAAGGAATTTTGGATATCGTTCCAAAACATTTTCCAAACTCTCCACATGCTTTCTGTCTTTATCATCTTCAAAATAACTTACGGGATAGGTATCGTGGATTCACTTCAAATTTTAAGGAGCAAATGGTGAAAATATTTAACATGTGTGCAATTTCTACAACTACAGAGTCTTACCTGAAATATCGAAATGAATTGATAAATGAGGGAGGTGTTTTGATAAGGGATTTCTTGCAAAATTATCCGGAGAAGCATTAGTGTTGTACATTTTTCAGTGGACGTAGATATGGGGAAATGTATTCAAATGCGGATGAGTCATTCAATGCTTGGATTAAAGAAGCTAGATATTTACCAATAGCACAATTGGTTGAAATTATTCAAATTAAAATGATAAACCAAATCTCTAGAAGATGTCAAGAATCAAATAAATGGACAATGATATTGTGTCCTGAGATGAACAAGAGGTTCAATGAGTTACTAGCAGTTGGTAGGGGGTGGAATGTTACACGGTCGAGTGAGTTTATTTTTCAAGTTCATAACGAGAAAGCTAAGACACTAAATTTATTGGATCGTGCTTGTTCTTGTTTCAAGTGGCAATTAAGTGGATTTCCATGCTCACATGACTTGGTTACGATTCAATCAAACGGTTAGGATATATTTTAATATGTTGAGGAGTATTTCATTGTTGACTATTTCAAGAAGAGTCACTCATTTCCTATTGTTCCAGTGACTGGTATACAAGAAGATGAAGTTGTTAGCAATGATGTGATATTGAAAGCCCCGATAAAAAAGTTCCCCTAGGAAGACCAAGAAATCGTAGAATACCATCTCGAGGAGAATACCGAAGGCCAATGAAGTATAGTAGGTGCTAAATGGTTGGGAATCATAATTAGAAAACTTGTAAAGTAATCATAGAAGGTGGTTGACTGCAGTTGATTTTTAATTTTTTTTCTTTACAATCTCTTTGCATTTGTCGTTTTGGATATAAAATTTGAAATTACTTTTTATATATCAGTTTGTATTTGAGTTTCAATAAATGAGAAACAATAGTGCATTTTTCTACTTTTGATACTGTTAATATTGTTGTGTTCGTAATTAAAATCTACGATTTTAATTTCTTTATTAGTCTAACCAAACAAGTCAGTTCATATAAACAGTACTTTTAACAGTCCCTCAAAGAGCCATATGACCAAATTTCTCTTATATTTGAGGGTTCGGACCAGTGGCACTCCCCACCCCACGTCTCTCCCAATGCCAAAGCTTAATTGACCCTCGTCGGAGGTCCTTGTTCAAGGGACTAGTGACTTTATTTGTAGAAAATAATAAGTCAGTTACTTTAAGAATGACTTAATACACAACATCCTTCGTTTTATTTTCCAACTTGAAAGATGAATTTTTTTAATTACTGAGTTTATGTGTAGTTCTAAGGTTCATATACTGTTTATGTTCAATTTTTACAGTTAATAAGCTAATATATTCAATCACGGTAATTCTCAAGATATTTTAGTTACTTTATTTGTGAAAAAGAATGAATCGGTTACTTAAAAAATGACATTACACAAATCAATCTTCATTTCATTTTCTGACTTTATTTGGCATTTTTTAATGTTTAATCAATTTAAAATATTTTTCATTTTCGGTCTATTACAAAAGAGCCCTTCAAATATTTGTTAACACACATTTAGTGTAAGCGTTTTTATTTTTTTTGCAAAAAAGTTGCTCAAAGAGCCATATGACCAAATTTCTCTTATATTTGAGGGTCCGCGTCAACGGCACTCCCACCCCGCGTCTTCCCCAATGTCAAAGCTCTATTGACCCTCATCGGAGGTCCTTGTTCAAGGGACTAGTGACTTTATTTATCGAAAGGAATAAGTTAGTTACTTTAAGAATGATTTAATACACACCATCCTTTGTTTTATTTTCCAACTTTACAGATGATTTTTTTTTAATTACCGAGTTTATGTGTAGTTCAAAGGTTCATTTATTGTTTATGTTCAATTTTTACAGTTAATAAGATAATATATTCAATCACGGTAATTCTGAAGATATTTTAGTGACTTTATTTGTGAAAAAGAATAAATCTGGTACTTAAAAAATAACATTGCACACATCAATCTTCATTTCATTTTATGACTTTATTTGGCATTTGGGAATGTTTAATCAATTTAAAATATTTTTCATTTTGGGTCAATTACAAAAAAGCCCTTCAAATATTTGTTAACACACATTTAGTGTAAGCGTTTTTATTTTTTTTGCAAAAAAGTTGCTCAAAGACCCATATGACCAAATTTCTCTTATATTTGAGGGTCCGTGCCAGCGGCACTCCCACCCCGCGTCTCCCCCAATGTCAAAGCTCTATTAACCCTCATCGGAGGTCCTTATTAAAGGGACTAGTGACTTTATTTGTCGAAAGGAATAAGTCATTTATTTTAAAAATGACTTAATACACAACAACCTTCGTTTTATTTTCCAACTTTTCAGATGATTTTTTTTTAATTACTGAGTTGATGTGTAGTTCAAAGGTTCATATATTGTTTATTTTCAATTTTTACATTAATAAGCTAATATATTCAATCACGATAATTCTGGATATATTTTAGTGACTTTATTTGTGAAAAAGAATAAATCAGTTAGTTAAAAAATGACATTACACACATCAATCTTCATTTCATTTTCTGACTATATTTGGCATTTTGGAATGTTTAATCAAATTAAAATATTTTTCATTTTGGGTCAATTACAAAAAAGCCCTTCAAATATTTGTTAACACACATTTAGTGTAAGCGTTTTTATTTTTTTTGCAAAAAAGTTTCTCAAAAAGACATATGACCAAATTTCTCTTATATTTGAGGGTCCGCGCCAGCGGCACTCCCACCCCGCGTCTTCCCCAGTGTCAAAGCTCTATTACCCCCCATCGAAGGTCCTTGTTCAAAGGACTAGTGACTTTATTTGTCGAAAGGAATAAGTTAGTTACTTTAAGAATGACTTAATACACATCATCCTTCGTTTTATTTTCCAACTTTAAAAGTGAAAAACAATTAGTGACTTTGTTTGTGTAAAGGAATAAATTAGTTACTTACAAAATGACATCATACACATCAATCTTCATTTGAGTTTCCAACTTTATTCATTTTGACAATTAATTGTCACATGGCAGTGTGTTTGTAATTGAAAAAATTAGTCACTTTAACTATGTAACAAGACACCAATTGTTGGAAACCACCTTTTTATCATCCAACAATATTTGATTCATATAAAATGATACAAACATTCCTTCACTAGAATGCCAATATTATGTAAATGTATAACAAACATTAGCTCAACTGTTGAGTAAAATACATGTCCAAAATTGGAAACAGAGTATTTGAATACATGTCAAAAATTGTAAACAGAGTATTTGACTAACAAAACTTCAACTACTGAATATGTAGTTCCAAACATTGTCTTTATAGGTATCTAATTCCCCAAATAAAGTCACTTTTTTGCTCTTTTATGCTCAGCAGAATTTAGTAACTTAATAAGCATTTTTGCCCGCGTTTTGTCCATTGCATTTTCGACAAATGTTTCTTCAAGGGCCTTTCCATATGCAATTTTCTCCTTGTAGTACGACACCGCTATACCACAATCATTCCTATTAATTAAAATAAATCAAGATTATTAAAATAATTTTGATATGAAATAAGTTTTGTTATTGAAAGTAAAATAACTTACGAATCTTTTTTTTGTTGAGGGCGGGGGACTGAAAATTGGAGTTAGCTATGTGTATACGATTCTATCCAGATTTTAGCCGCATCTAAATCTATTGGCATTTCATTTGCAAAGGATGCAGAAGACCCTATTTTTTTGGGTGGTTGTACCATAGTAATGCTTGGATTGTTTCTTAGTTCATTCCTCTTCTCTCCAACATATTTCTCAATATGTTTGATCTGATAAAAATTATTTGACATAAATTAGCATTATATAATATTGAATTTCAGAAAGTATTTATATCGTTTTTTACCATTAGCAGAGTCTCCCTGAAGTATTTTCCTTTTTTCTCTTGGGCCTCCATAACTTGTCGAGTTATAGTGCAACCATTTGCTTGCAAGCTTGTCAAATACTAGTAGAGTGAAATGACCGGACTTTTCATGGAATAGTGGGAAGAATATAAAACGTACACTTCCGATGTACATTAATATTTTCTCAAATATTTGTGTGGTTGCAGCTACGGTCTTTCCTTTCTGGACATAGTTCTATAGAAAAAACATAACATAAGTGAATTTCATCGTTTATAGGTGAAGTAAAACTTACTTTATTAGTTATTTTCATCAACATATATGATTAGTGACCATAACAGTAACATTATAAAAAATAAGTTACTTTAGTTGTCAAATTTTAAACTTAAGAATAATGCTTACCAAAGAGAAAGTTGTTATAAACAAGGATTTCTGGTCAACATTATTGTCTCTAAGCAGTTCAACACAGAGCAATTCCACATAAGCATCAATAGCATGCACGAAATAATGATTTCAGTATTTCTTAAATATACTTTTTAGCATGATAAAGTACTTACTGTAGAGAGATATCGTATAAATAATTTTCACATTAACAATCATATGGAAAATATAGAATAATAAATATAGGATTACATGGCTTGTAATTTCTTTTTTTGTAGTATCAATGTTGCTTCTCTCCTACTGAGATAAACTCCTACTCTAGTCTAAAAGTAGGTGCTGAAGATTAGAATAAAAATTGTAAGATTGCAATGATATGTAATTATAATAAAGTTAATAATAAAATGAAGTTAATAATAAAATGAAGTTAATAATAATATGAAGTTTATAAGTAAACTTACTAGACATTTGACTTGTCAAATTTTTTCTTCTCTGGATTTGGAATGTAAACTTCAATTTCACAATCTTGGACGATTATTCTCTGCGTCATTTCCATCAATGGATCAATTTTCATCTCACTCTTTTCTACTTCTTCTTGATTTGAACTTTCATCCAAACCGGCTGCATTTTCATCCTCTCTCTTTCTCTTATTTTTCCCAAATGTGTAATCTTCATGTACTTTCGGAACTCTGTTTGCTCTCATCTTTACACGTTTAGCCATGGAACTTGGTTCGACTTTGTTGCTTTTGGATATCTGTTCTGGGCTAATTGGGACTTCAATTATTTCTCTACACTTGTTAGCAGATTTAAAAGCATTTAACTCTACTTCCAACTTCATGATTTCATTATTATTTTTCAATAATTTTGCATGTCAAAACAGTGACCTCATCACTGTGTGCACTATTCCTCCTTTTTTCTTCATCTCACAGGCTTTCTATTTCAAGATATTGAGACCTTATTTGATCTAAGAACCAAAGTTCTTTTTCTTTACTCTCTCTTTCTATAGCCTCTATTATCACTTGTGTTTCCTCTCGAATCTTCTGAATTTCAGTGGCATTATCTTGCTTTAGCTTTGCTTCAACTTCTGTAAGCTTCAGAATTCTTTCTTTTAAGCTCCCCATCTCTTCATTCATCTCATTTATCTTCAAGTTTAACTGTCTACAACACTCATTCTCACCTTCATACCCACCAAACATATCATTCATATCAAAATTATCTTCTCTTTTTTTATCTTGACATTCACCTTCATCTTGAACCAAATTATCTTTCAAGTTATTGTCATCATCCTTCTCTTTGACATTTTCACTTGAATTATTCAGGTCAGCTTGCCGTTGTTCATCCTTTTCCTCTTGTTCTCGACGCACAAGTACTTCCCTTTCATTTTCCCATGAATTAAATAATTAAAAAACTTATATTAGTTACTTTTTAATATGTATATTTATTTGTGATGTATAGAGTTGTAGCTAAGTAATTAGACACATAACATATTGTATTAGTTAATCCTAATGTCGATAGAAACAAAAATATATATATTCGTAATATTCAAATTTCTGCAGAATAGTTACTTAGATTGTATAGAGTTAAAATATTAGTTACTTTGATTGGATAGAACTATCATATAAGTTACCCGTTGGAACTGTAATTCAGAAATTGGCACTTCTTCGACCTTTTGAGCTACATCACGAAGATTCCATCTTGTGAAAGACGGATATTCTTCACTTATAATCGTCGATCGCTCAATGAGGTAAGTGCTCTCACAAAGCCAAAACTGAAATAATATTTCATTATATTAATTTGATCAGTGTGAATGAAAGGAAAAATAACAATTTACACATTTATAACGTACCGGTAATAGCATTACACATCCAATGACTTTCATTGGTGATACATAATACTTATGTATTGACTTCAATAAGAATGTTTTAACTGCCTTTGCCCAATTGAATGTGCCGATTTTCTCCAACTTCTCAACGTAGTTAACAAAGAACCAAGCTAGCTTTGATCCCTTGTTTGGAAATAATAGTGTGCAGCAAATATGTAGGCATAGCAGTTTCACAAAATCTTTTTGATCTCTTGTTTGTTTCCCGTTGATGGATTTCTTAATTTCTTTTTCAATTAAGACTTTTGTTAATTTTTTTCCTTTCCCAAAATATCGCTTCACAAAAGCTGTTTCTTGTCTGTTCTTTTGCGAAATACTAAACACTTCTTCACCACACTTTAATCCAAATATAGTTTCAATATGTTCTTCTTCAATATCATGCAAGCGTCCACCAATCCTAAACTTATTCGTTTTTATGTCAAATGATGAAATTATTGTGCATATTGTGGCATTTGATTTTCGAAAGCTTCCGGTTGCAATTTTTTCATCAAAAATTGTCTTGAAAATTTTCCAAAATGGAGTTTTCTTCAATAACACCAAATGTTGCAACTGTATATGTGATTTGATAGATTTAACGAGCTTGTTAAAAGGTAAAAAACTTGACCTTATTTGATTAAAATTAACCACTTCTTCGACAGTCTCTTCTTCTTGGCTACTGGAGCTTGTACGTGGAGGTGTATGTGAATTTGAACTTTTCATCCTTCCTACAATTTAAATAATCAAATAATATAAATAATTTAATTTATATATGCAATCAGAGACTTTAAAAGTTATTAATATAGTAACTAGTTACTTTAATTTGTATCCCTTTTATAAACATTTCATAAAATTTTACATATTTCACTATGATTTTCTAGTTACCTCATGAATGAAAATGCAATTAAAGTGCTTAATAAACAAAATAAATCTAATTTATATGTTAATATTACTCAAAATTTCTGAAATATAAGTAAACCTAATGAAGTATTTTATAAATACACAAATTTTGTTATTATTTTCAAATTATTAAAATGTATATGAACGTAACGACATGCAAGTCATAAAATAGGTTTTCATAAATCTAGTTTTTAACATTCTTGTAGTAATTTCCTTCTAAATGAGATATATAACAATATATTTGAATAAAAAGGAAGAGAAAATCGTTGTAAATGTAAAATTTGTGTACGTTTCAAGGTTTGGGTTTCGAAATACAAATTAATCATTCATCTGATTTTGTTCAATAGAAATGAAACAGTTAATAATCAAAATATACCGATCGATTTCTTCTAAGTAGTTCTGATTCGCAGTGGATTTTGATCGCAGAAAGATAAGTTTTAGGGTTGGATACTGAGTTAGAGCTGATGGTTTGTTCGAAGTGACTGAAGTGTTTGGATTGCAATTGATGTTTGCAAAATTGAAGAAAAAGGAAGCGTGAGTTTGAAATGGTGAGAAGTTTGTGTTGAAACATGTGTGACATCATTTAGAGATACCTTTGTATTTTGATAAAATAAAAAAGCAAGCGAAGGTTTAATCATGCATTGTGAATAATGACTGGACTAATCAAGTATTAAATTATATTTAAGGAACTAAATGGGTTAAATCGTTAAAAAAAACATTATTTTCAAACACCACCAACGTAAATCATGCTTATAATTGTGTTTCATTGATCTCAAAAGTATTCATTATGGATGAAGATGGTTCAACTAAAAGTTGTTTTGGGTGATATAGTGATGTGCGGGTGTTTCGAATGAGGAATCAACGAAAGTGCACCGAAGCTTCGTTCTTTGTGAGATCAAGATGGTGCAACTATATAAACCACAACGAAGAAATCGGTTCTCTTTGCATATGACATCACCACCACCACATATTCCTTTTTTAAATTACATTTTATGATATGTGTGTGCGAGAGAGAGAGAGAACCAAACCAAAATAATAAATATATGAAGAATGCAGATCCAAAAGTACCATGGACGAAGCAACCAGGAATATGCTACCCTATTCCAAATTGTCCTAACATGCATTTCTTGAAACTTTGAAAGACTCAAATTTTCTTATTGAGCTCAGCAAAATAGACACATTAAGGGCATGGAACCACGGATTGCTGGTGGGTGGGCCCATCTCTTTTATTTGAAATTTCATAAAATAAAGTTACGATCAACTCATTATTATTCATCATAGTGTGAAATATTGTAATGTCTTTTAGTAATCAGTGTGATTTGTTTTTGTGCTATGATTTCTCTAAAAGCAGCAAAAGTATTTTCGGAAACTATGCCCTTTGTAGTGAAGCACTCTTGAAGATATCAAAATGCTAAAACAAACACGTGTTCCATGTTTTTGGATGTTGGAAAATGAAAAGGTAAACAAACGTGTAAGAAAATAAAAATGATCTTACAGTTTATTATACTTTTTTTTCCCTTCTCCTTCCTATTCACGGAGTCACTGAGATAAAAACACCACATATGGTAAAAAGTGGAAAAGTCAAAAGAACGTAACCATAAGCACTTGGAAATGTCTGAAATAATATAAATTATGATGGTTTATTTTATAAAAGTAAATTGGAAGGTGAACATAGGATTGTTTGCCAAAAAAAAGGTGAACATAGGAAATCACAACGTACGGTCACTATCGAAACTTTTCATTCTTTAAAGCCAAGTCTTTAGGATAACGTCTAAATTGTAATAATTGCCGGTGAGATTTGAAATGATTTGTAATGTCCGACTAATTCTTTTAAATTTTGTAATATTTCTTCTCGAGTAGAAAATTTGTTGCAATGAAACCTACGTCTTACTTCTTTTAAAAAGTTAAGAAAATGATGAATAAATACTAACACGATTGCGTTTAAAATTAAATTAATATAGTTTTTTATTAATCTCTTAATTAAACAATAATCAAGTCAATTAACACTCACTCACTCACTCTCTCTCTCTCTCTCTCAAGGAAATAGGGATGGCATTGGCAGCTGTGTGAATTTGGGTCGGGGTTTTAAAAATCCTAATTCGTCCCATTTAAAAATGGAACGGGACGGGACAGAGCGATTTTATTTAAATTAACTCATATTCCGTTTCATTTAATAAACGGAATGGGATGAGTCAGGGCTCCTATGGGTCCGATTAATTTTAAAAATAGTAAAATTAAAAATATTACATTATACCCTTAAATGTCTATAATGATTCGTATTCCAATATGTGAAACAGTTCCCTAATTGTCAATCCATATTTTCACATAGATCTTTTACAAAATTAATAAACATATAAATATTTGTGTGTGTGTGTGTGTGTGTGTGTGTGTGTGTGTGTGTGTGTGGTATTTATATAGGGATAAGTTAAACGAGGCGGGACAAATTTATTTAAATTAACTCCAAACTCGGCCTATTTAATAAACATATATTTTTTAAAACCCATACCCGCTAATAATTCATTAATCAGGTTTTAAAACCCGCCCCATTAGGGTTGTTGCGGGTTGGACCTCCAACGGGGCGGGTTAAATTGTCATCCCTACAAGGAAAACCACTACCCTCATTAATTTGCTGACACCATACCAAAACACTACCCCTAAACACAAGACCACCGCCCTGATAACCACAAAAAATTGCACTATGACCAAAAAGTTAATCAACCAACACACCCTAAACACCCCTCCACCAACACAAACACACCACCACCACTGCCCAAAAAAAAAACCACTGTTAACACATGGTCACACACACACATGAGCTCGTGTACATACATATACAAATATACGCACACAAAACACATGCATACGCATGCACACACACAACACATACGATCATACACACACACGTATATATATATATATATATATATATATATATATATATATATATAGAGAGAGAGAGAGAGAGAGAGAGAGAGAGAGAGATTGTAACAACCACCTATTTTCTTCACATACTGATTGACTATTCCAATACGTCGACGATATGACGCGTTTGTCAATTTACCTAAATCTCAGCATCAATAATAATAAATAATAATTGAAGTGAATTTAAACAATCCACAACATGCAATAACAATAAAATAATAAACATTGAAATAACCCAAAGTCTCAACATCCAACATAAATAAACGAGATCAAGATGATCCTTACAAATTTCTGAATAATAGTTTATAACTGAAAGACTGAAGTGAAATAATATCCTAATTTATTAATGAAAAATAAATTATTGGATAGCCACGAAGTGGCAAGTATAATTCTTATCAGCCTTGTGTCTCCTGTCTAAAAATATTTGGATATTTTAAATATCTTTGGTCAGAGCCCAAAAGTTATAAGAAATATCTCACAGTATCGTAGTAATAATAATCATGTGATTCATAGACGATGAACATGTCAATCACTCGACATTCACATGCAAGAGATACCACACCCCTCATTATAAGTAAAATATTACACGAGTGTCTCGACCCAATACATAATCAATACTAATAAGTCTTTATCACTAGGCTAATAACTGAGCATCTCATATTAATATACTATATCGAAATGCAACTAACTACACATGTAAAGAATATAACCCAATACCAATCCTTCATTCACATTCCCCGAAAAGTAAGATACACGCGATCTCATAAAAACACAATAATGTGGCATGGTATCTTTTAATTTAAATGTTCATGACATTACTATGTCGTACATTTCATTGTCTCATAAAAACAACACGAAGACATCTACCTTTCGAGACCTTCTTATGCCTCTATCGATAAACTCGTAAGAGTCCCTCACCTAACAAAATTTAAAATAAGCACACACATAAGAATATGGGATTATTATGTAGTCATACCACATGTTAGTCCCATACGAAAACTCATCTGATGGATCAAGTCATCCGTGTCTCACATCGCGAGGCGGTGATCAACTGAATGCATGGTCAAATATATAATGACCTCCACAAAGTCCTGTGTCTTCATCTAAGATTGCGGTACCCGATCACAAACCATTAAAAATATACATCCTCTCAAGCGTACTCGAAATTATCTCAATTCCAATTAGTGGATTGTCCAAATTAATTCAAGGTTTATTAATTTTCAAAACCGAATTAACACCCAACTATTGTATTATCTTAGTTTATTATCTTATAAATTATATAATTATGTACAGATATATATTTCTTATTATATAGCCCAACTATCATATCCCACAAAATCCCAAAATACCAAGTCTACAAGACCGGATCAATTCACCATCCGAATTAATCCAAGCTTGGGCTGCCGTCGGGCTAGAGCTATTGAGTGTGTCCCAGAGTTATTAATGGCTGCTAAAATTCTACAAAATTCATCCTGAAACCTTTAAAAAAATAAGAAATCCCATCCTCGAATTACACATGTCACTAATTAATGTTCCTAACATGTTTGTACAAGATTTAAAGTGATCCCAACATAATTAAAGGTTCAAATCTCCATAATCATAATATAAAACTAACTTCATCTTCACCATTAAATTAGGTTAAATTAATATTCGATTTAAAGTAAATTTCTCAAATTAATTTAGGGTTTTTATTAACATAAGTAAATTATCCCTAAACATGAGTTATAACATAATAACCATAAATTAATATGGATTAAACAAAGGCTCTTTAAAAAAATCCCAAATTATAAATTAAATTATTAACCTCGTTGATAATGTTAACATTACTCCGTATAAAGCCAATACTAGCACCATTAAATTGAAGAGTTAACACATAAATGCGCTTCGAATCCCAAATCAGATTAAATTACAACGAGATTATAAACAAGTTACAGATTATGTGATGATAAAGAAAAAAATTTCTTCCTTGAATACCAAAGAACGAGGGATTACTTTGCTTTTGATCATTTGCTCCTCTCCGAAGTTCTCCTCAAGTTCTCCCAATTATCTTAGGATTTTATGGTTATGATTTATGTATAAAGTTATTAATTAATGAGTTTTAACACTCTTTAAATAACCTTAAACCTGCAAGTCATTAAATGGATTAATTTTGAACCTCAATATGAGCCCAAACTAGTCCAAAACTTAGTGCAAATGTATACCTACCCACAAGGCACAATCTAATGCATTAATAAAAACATATTTAGGCCTCCGTATTATTATTACTCATAAAACACGATTATACCTCACAATGTAAAATAAAATACACACTTAGTTATTTTATCAATAACTATAGTGTTATACCCAAAATATGTCAACCAATGGACAAGAGACGTCTGTCATGAAAGCCAACACAAACACATGAAGATATACTTAAGGACCAACAAAAGGCCTCGACTAGTGAATAAGGCCATAGCTGGTACCCAGACAGACCGGAGACTATACTCTATGTGTCCTCCAAAACACTTAAGACCACAACATGATATCTCAGAGATCATGGACACTAAGTGAAAACTACCTAACAATGATTCCAGAAGAATATACCATCGACCCTTATACGTCAGATAAGAATTATAAGCTATCCACTTTCTAAAAAGATTCCTTCATATAATCATTATCCATAAGTCACGTGCATAATGCACGTGACTATCCTAACCCCATGCATAACCAATACTAATAAGTCTTTATCATTAAACTAATAAGTGAACATCTTATATTATTATACTACATTGGGATGCAACTAACTACACATTTAAAGAAAACAACCGAGTACCAATCCTTCATTCATGTCACCCAAAAATTAAGACACACAAAATATCTTTAAAACACATTAATGTAACATAATATCTTTTAATTTAAGGGTCCATCACTTGACTATGTCACACATTTCTAGCCTCTCATAAAAATAATATGAAGGCATCTACTTTCGGGAACCTTCTTGCACCTCTATCGATAAACTTGTACGAGTCCCTCATCTAACAAAATTTAAAATATGAATACACATAATAATGGGGGATCATTACGCAATCAAATCATCGACTAGTCCCATACCAAAAATCGTTTGATGGATCAAGTCATCCGTATCTCATGTTGCGAGACGGTGATTGACTGATCATATGATTAAATATATAATGACCTCCACAAAGCCCTACTTCATCAAGGAGTGCGGTACTCGATCAAAAACCATTTGAATCAAATCCCGACCGTTAGATTCCCCACGAGTTAAATACAATATGTTTACATCATCATGAAATATATATATACTAGAGTATTGCCCGTGCCTGAAGGCACAAAGAAAATTCTCCAACGTACGTAATCACAAAATGACAAAAAAATTCCAAAGTATGTAATTGCAAAATGGCAAAAAAATTGTTCCCCTGCAAAACAAAGTTTAATTTAAAAAAATGCTCATAATATCCTTTATTTATAGGACTATCCACCTTGTTTAACAAATAATAAATAGTCCAACATTAATGAGCACCAATAATAATACAGTCCATTCCAACTACAACTATAAAATAAAGTTTGTAACATGTGGAGGTGTCAAGTTTGAGAAACTAATGCGTATGTGAATACTTCTAAACACACTAATGCATATGTAGCACAAATAATGTTCTAAGTACCAAGTTCGTCATTCATAATACAAATATTTTATAAAAAATGGACAAAGTTTTCTTTGTTTATGTGACTATCCATCCTATTTAAACAATACAAAATACCACAACAATAATAAGAATAATAGTCCATCTCGAACCTCGCATCTGTCATCAACTATTTAACTCAAAAAATATATGTATCACAATATACAGTTAAAAATTTCAAAGAGGATTCTATTTACACCTGGTCATTGATTTAATATTTGATTGGTTGGATTCTGGGCAAATATGGAACCGGGGCTCGCACCATGAGTAACATTTGGTAGAACATTTTGAGTAACTGACTTAATAGTCTTCAACAACATCTTCAATAACATAGTTGCACACATCTGAAAAGAAAAAGATTTCGAATAAATATTTTTAGAAACAGAGCATCAAGAATATATAATACATGTATGGTGAAATTGATTTGCCAGCTTGTTGGCTAAGCTTGTTCGTGTATGTCTACTGGTCTAATTGATATCAGTTACATTACTTGATATCAGTTTGAATACTTGATATTGGTATAATACAGAGCATCAATTGGACTACTTGATATCAAGCCTAATTGCAACTAATACAATATTAGCATCACAAATATTTTTGTGCAGTGAATACAATACCAATGAAATGAATACAACACAATATTAAACTAATACATCGGAGGAACTAGGGGGGGGGGGGGGGGGATGGATCAAGAGATAGCTCGCAAGAGGGGAATGAAAACTGAAGTTTATCCAGTCGAAAAGCATCACAGTAGACAACGAACAACAGGTTGTCTAGTCGAAATCATCATAGCGAACAACACTTTGTCCACTAAAAGAATACTGTAAAAAAATATACCATGGATGACCATCATAAGAATAAAAGTAAAAGCAGACTGTAAAAAAATATTGTTTAGTTTGTTTACTTTTTGAGCTGATCTCAAATGAGTTGTCCAGCTAAATGTAATTTACTTAAAAAGAATTGATCAAGCTTATATAGAGTCGCCAACTGATAAACGTTTGGCTACAGTGTGACCGTGTAATAAATTACAATAACGTGAGATACATACATTTTCAATGTTCAACAATATTTTGATGTTCTAAACGACCACCTACCATTGATGACATCTGTCGAGCAACTGCCGAACGACCACCTGCCAAGATGTTCAATAATATTTTGATGAAATGAATGTTCCATTTACTGAACCAACGAACATCAATAGTCCAAACTTATAACAATTGATAAAGAAATAAAGCAAAACTCAAAACACTAAAATTGAACCATAGAGCATAAAAAATAACATAATGAAATTCATTTGAGCAGTTTTACTGTGGTCTCTCACTCTAATTGCATAATGAAATTCACGTAATGAAACTAACAGTGATAAATCATTCCTACGAGCAGTAGATGAATCTAACTTGCAAAACCTCCAAATTCATAACAATTGGCAAAATGAACAATAAATAAAAGAATATACATTGAACATAAATAGTATTAATTATTGTGTCCGTGAAGTTATTTTCAAAGTTGAAAACAAATGGAACTGGTCTGAAGGATTATCAGCAGCTGCGGGTTAACTGAAATACAGTGACTCTGCTCGCGCATGAAAATTAGTTAATGAAGCCCTACATTGTGAGAATGTGTACAAATGAAAAATCGAGAAAGCCAAAAAGAATACCTGACTTTGGAAAGCCACGAAACTAACAAAACCTCCGAGAAATTCTAGTTTGTAATCTAAATAAGTAAACAAACAAAAAAATGATTAGCGATTTAATTGAAGAGAATTAATGGGAAAAAAATGATTTCATTCAAGTCCTAAATACAAAAAAATGATTTAACACTTCCATGTTTCAACCATCATTAGATAAATGAGAACAAATATAAACAACAAACATCAAGATTAATTATGAACAATAAGCATATTCACACCTGTAAATATTGAGAACAAACTTTCAGTGAACCCGCATATGGAATTAAAAAACAAAAAAAATCCTATATGATAATCGTTATGGGGATTTTCGAGTGCATTAAAACTTAACTTCAACATAAGTGCCTATTCAGTTTTACAGCAGCAGTACCTACTCATTTCAACAGTACCTATTAAAATTATCTATTAAAATCATATTAACTTGAGCTTCGAAATATGTGTCATTGAATTGTATCGTGAACCATAAGATTCATTACAATTGTATCCCACAACTGTGCACATACAAACATACTCTGAACATTCAAAAACATATTGGTAAAGCTTGTTCGTGTATGTGTATGTGCGTGCATGGTGAAATAACTTTTTATCTGCAATAGTAATTATAGAAACTGAATATTCAAAACAAAACAATTAAAATTGTACCAACAAATTAGAACATAAAGATGCCCATACAAAAGTGGAGGACTATAATAATATTTAGTGCACCCATGAAGTAAAAAAAGAAAATGAAGGCAAATAGAGGGTAACAAAGCCAAACCAAACCGAAAATTCACGATCAAGTAATATATAAATGGATAATAAGTGGACAGAGCAGTGTTGTAGTTGTTACCTACAAAGTATCAATTTTTTCCATCTAGCCAACTGCCAGAGCAGTTAACAAAGGCGCGTTGGGGGCTGCAGGCCGAGGCGTGCTCCTATTTAGTACTGGGATGATGGTGTGGGACATATTTTCATCCGACCACATCCTTCAAACGTTAACATGTGATGTTGTAGTGACTGCAGCGTCAGTTGGTAGTGCGATGGACGGAGAGGTTATTGGAGTTGCCAATACTAAATTAAATCATCATTTGAGACACCGCATACATTAAATATTAATCAAGTAAATTTCAATTCAACACCGCAAACATTAAATTATATAACCCCCATATAATATTGATAATTCTTCATGAACCACATAAGTAAATTTCCAGAAAAACAAAATAATTAATACAACAATAAATACTAAATTTTGTAAATAAATAAATCAAATAATGAATTATTGTCAGATAATCAAAGTGTAGAATTATTAATTCTCATCTATGCGATCTAAGAATCTACTGGACTAGGGAGATACCTTATTCTGGCAGGTTCTCTTTCATCAATATCTCCTCTACTGGCACCCATTTTGACCCACCCATCATATGCATCCATATTCACTAAATGCGTAGTATGAGCAATAAGGTCATCATCCAGAATGAGTAGTAGGAGAAATAAGGTCATCATCCAGAATGAGTAGTAGGGGCAATAAGGACATCATCGAGAATTGAAGCCTGCACAAATAATTGAAAACGCTTATATATTGTGGAAAACCCATTTTAATAGAAGAACCATTAAAAGCCATTTCCTTAGAAGAACCATTTAAAATCATTTCATTAGAATTTTATTCAGATTGGCATAGGGCTGATTGATAATGTGGTTCCCGATCATGTTTGTTCTCGAGGAAAAACACAAAAGTAGTACAAATTAGTTAGATGACATAAGGGTGATGGTATCCTAAAATTTAGAACCAACAAAAAACCCATAACTAAGCCCAAAACCATAACCATAAGCCCAAAATCCTCAAATATGAAAACTTAAAAAAACCACAAAATACAAAACTGTAATACCCCGTGATTTTAATGACTTTTAAAATGAGTTATATTTTAAATTAATGGATTAATTGGATTTTATTATTAATTAATTCATTTGGGTTTTATCCGAATGGTGGATATTAAAATGTATGATTCTGAATATTACTTAAAGATATTTAGGTAATATATGAATGTGATGTCATTGATATGATGGTGTGATATAAATTCGGTAATTTGAATTTTTAGTCGGACGCGGTATGGGACGTGTCGGGACTAAATTGTGAGATTTAAAAGTAAATTTATTTTCTATCGACCTTATAGTCATTTTGACTGCGTCGTTGCGTCCGAAAGGTTCGAAATAGTCAGAAAATTCTATTTGGATGTTAACTTTGAGTCTCGGGTCATTTGGAAATGAATAGACAACCCAAAAGGGCATTTTAGTCATTTTCTAGGGGGGTGAATAGTGATTTCAGGTTTTGTCCTATTATAAGTATTGGTAGATGAAATGTACGTGGGTTATTCATCTCCTCTACACAAGATAGAGAATTCATCTTCCTAGAGAGAGTGAAAGGTTGCTTTGGAAGGGAAAAACCTACTTGGGAAGGAGAAGAACTAAGACCAAGGATCACCACCCCCAACCACCACCGGAGTTTGACCGGAGAAGGGACAACCACCTGAGATATAATACACCAAAGGATCAGACCTTCAGTAGAGGCAAGTGTTTGATATTTGCAACTTAAGTGCGTATATTGTCCATGTTAGAATAATTATGAAAATAGATGATTTTTCATGTTTGGAAAACATAATGGAGTTGTTATATGGATTTCTAGAAACTGAAATGATATAGAAAGTAAACTCATGTTGTAGGATGATAATAATCCACCAAATGATCTGAATCTGTTGAAGGAAATCTGAAAACCATTGATGTGTTCTTGAAGTTAAGATGTTGATAATTTTCTAGAAAAAGTGGAGATAAACATGCTTTTTAATCCAATCCCTTGATGATTCTAGGATGTTTAGAGTATTGGAAATCGGTCATATATGTTGATAAAACATGTAGTAATAATTATAAGTCATTTCGGATGTTAATATGAAGGTTTAAATGCTCAAAACTGGTGAAATCCGTAGTTGCTGAAATGCAGAAAAACCAGGCTACGACCTGAGTGATCGATCGATCGACCCCATGCCTTCGATCGATCGACCTCCCAGAATATGTAAAGTTGCTTCTTTTTAAATGTTGATTCTTATCCCAAACCTTTTGTGGATCTTTGGTGATTATTATTTGGATATTATGGGACTTAGAAAATACGAGTAATCCTTTGATAAGTTTTGAATTAATTTGATTGGGATTTAATTGATTAGAATAATGATAATTAATTTAAAGGAATTTCGGTTGCTAGATTCATTTGTTGAATTCTAAATGGGGATGTATGAGGATTAAAGATAGGACCAGTAGGGGTGATTTAATATAACACCTGGGTATCCTTAAGTTTATAAGAGGGTTTAATCCTAAGTGAAAGAAGATGGGTTTATAAGAGATTTGAAACTATCGGTTTTAACCTTAATTAAAGGGAGAGTTTAATTCGTAGTAATTTGGGAGAAATAATGCTATGGACCAGTAGGATATTAGTGACTTCTTACTGAATATACGTTGAGGAAAAATCTACTTGAACCTTGTGTATTGAGTGAGGCTCGGGGATAATTAAATTAAGAAGTAAAGTTATGACATTTTAATACGTGGGATTTAAAGAGATATAATGCTATGTAAGGGAATAATCTAAGGTTAATGTGAGTACCTTGTTGTTAGTATATCATAGGTATGATAATGCCTATTTAATTTATTGATGATTTATGTGTATGACATACCTATCTTACTTGCTATCGACGGGAGGTTTGCGCATGAGGGCAGTCATATCCTGATGAATCTATGGGATCTTTGATTTGTCGCTCGAGAACATAGGTTTATGAAAGACTTATCGGGGAGTTGATAAGTCCGCTGACTGTGGGTACGTAGGTATGTGCGTGACCCATGGATACGAGAACTATGTTCGCCTGCAACTTGTATGTTGTTTATTGTGGTTCGAGGAATCTTTACCGAACCTTTAGTCCCCTATTCGGCGACTAGCGATGATGGGACGTGATAGCAGAGTAATGCATTGCACCGCAACTGTGACTCGGGGTGCCGTATTATATATGAATATATATATATATATATATAATGTATTAAATGAATGAATGGATGTTTATTGTGGTTAAATCTATCTACGGTGATAATTGTAGATAACGGTGAATAGAGAAAAGAATGAAATTAAGTTAATGAATGTTTATTCTTAAAGAATTGAAAAGCTTAATTCATAAATGAATTAATGTAAATGAATAATAATGTGACGTATGGTATGGGACATACAGGGATTATGCTATGGGAATGGAATTATATTATGGAGACTAGAAAAGAGAAACCATTAACTAGGAGGTCAATAGGAAATGTTAAGTGTGCACTCTAGTTGAGAGGTGAGAACAACAAGTGAGAGTTGGATCTAACATGTACATAATAAATGCTTTATTGCACTTGTTAAATACTTGTTGTTTTATAAATCATTTTCATAATCGGGCTCTGACCCGTTCCCTTGCATATTTTCTTTTCTACTGTATCTTCTATATCAGGTCTCCAGCAGCAGAGACGCCAACCTTAGAGGATTATGACATGCTATGGAGCTATGGAGCTTTGCTTAGATGCCTATCTTCTTTTTGCTTCACAATATTCTTAGTTAGGGTATGTCGCCCAAAGGATTCAGTTATCTCTTGTCTATCTGAGTCATATACTATTGTATTCGGGTTTTTTTAATACATTTAATATTGTTGGGATTACTGTAATGGATTAATATTATTTGGGAATGTTTATTCCAATTGCAATTAAATTCTTTGGTGTTACCTATTTGGTTATCAGTGTTGTAGAATAAAATGTGTTGTGTTATTCTTAAACTGGAAATGGATTTTCTTAAATTAAAATTTGGAAAGTTTTTAACACCAGCTTAATTGGGTATTGGGTGAGTTGTAAATGTTTTCGACAGTGATGCTAAGAATGAGCCAACTGTATAATCTGTTTTAATTTGGTATGTGACTAGACACCCGGTATTTAATTAGGAGGGGTGTTACAGGTGGTATGAGAGCATCAGTTTCTAGTGTCCTTTAGGATCTGTACGGCTTATTGTGTTTTCAGCTTAGTGTTCTTTGATGTAGAGCCCTATGAGTAGGATTATTTCTTTCTATGTACTCCTACGTGCTTCAGCTATGTTGTCATATCAAATACTGATAGTGTTCTCTCATTTTAGATGCCTCCTCGATGTGCACCTCAACCCGTCCCAGCTCAGGGTACGATGACTGCGGCCGAAGTTGCTGCAATTATCGTTCAGGCAGTCAATGCAGCTGTAGCTGCTGTTCAGTAGGCTCCAGCACCGGCACCAGTTGTGCCACCCGCGCAAGGGCAAGTGTTTCCGACTACATGGGAACGAGCGAGGGATGCCTTTCAAAAGGCGCACCCACCTGAGTTTCAGGGAGGATCAGATGTTGTGACTGCTAGCCAATGGAAGAAAGATATCCAACGGCACTTGAGAATGCTCGAATGTACTGAGGTTCAACTTCAAATACTAGCCACATTCAAGCTAGTAGTGAAGCTTTTCAATGGTGGTAAGCTACAACCACTATGGTGGAGAGAGACACAATGACTATCCAAGACTTTTAAATACGGTTTGATGGGAAGTACTTTCCTTCCGCCATCCAGACAGAGATGAGGAGGAAACTACTTGATTTGAAATAGGGAGAGAAGACGGTGGCGGAATACGAGGAAGAATTTATGAGATTAACTAATTTGGTACCAGCTGAGGTACCCACTGAGGAGAGGAGAATTTTAATGTTCACTGATGGGTTGAACTATAAGATTCGCCAGCATTTATTGGGGAATCTTTCACTACATACATATGCAGATGTTCTTAATACTGTAATGCTCCACTTCCAGGATAACCTCTTTCATACTCAGGGTGTTAAGCGGGGATTTGGGTCAAGCCTGCAAGGCAAGACTACCGGGGGCAGTTCTAGTGGGACTCAGTCAGGGCAGAGTCA
Source organism: Sambucus nigra (assembly GCA_949130495.1). Lineage (NCBI taxonomy): Eukaryota > Viridiplantae > Streptophyta > Magnoliopsida > Dipsacales > Adoxaceae > Sambucus > Sambucus nigra. Next base: position 264,807,281 of record OX422213.1, on the reverse strand, counting down.
TCAGCGTCAGGGTGAGCAGGGTTCCCAGATAGGGGATTATGCTAAGAGTTTGCGATCTGTAGATTTTCGATATGAGGATAGAGGTATTGGGCAAGGACAGCAGGGCCATCAGGGCCAGAGACAAGTTCATCAGGGCCAAGGGAAGGGAGGTAATGGCCAGCAGGGACGGGGTCAATAGGGGCAAAGTGGTGGAAAGTTTGGGGGAAAATGTTTTGTATGCGGCAAGTATGGGCACAAACAATAAGATTATCCTGATAAAGACAAATTCCCTCAGCCACACAATGCTCGACATGAGCCACAGGTACCAGTGTTTCCACCAGCTGCTCTTCCAGCTCTAGCTCCGATGCTAGCACTACCTCCCATTCCAGCAGCACTCGCACAACAGGGTCAGTACGGGTGTGTATATAACGTCCATCAGGCAGCAAATCAACAACCACCCGTGAATGAGGGTATGTTTTCTATCTAAGGAATTATGAGGCGTATATTGATTTTTGTAGCGATTAATATTGTGTGGGCAAAAGGGTTGCTAAACTCAGCCTATAACACTGTTATTTACGTAGACACACTGAGGGGTGTGGGACACCTATATATTACATGTTATCACGTAGATTTGATTTTTATCATGGGATTACTTACTTTAGGCATGTCCGAGCATGATGTGATTATCGGCGTGCATTGACTTGTGGTGTATGTACTACTACTATCCAGCAACTTGTCTTCTATAAGAGAGTAGATGAGTAGACTCTATTTGAAATCCATAAAACCTAAATTTTTGTTTAAATCGATAAACCTGATATTTTTAAATCGATAAACCAAATTTTTATATACTATTGACTAAGGACCTGAGGAGTTTCGATGACCGACTACTTTAGGTAGTAGTGTATCGGGAGGGGTTCCTTATTTGGATTTCGCTTGCGAGACACCCCACGCATGAAACTAATAACCGTTGGGATTCGAAATAAGTTAGGACTTTGGGATACGAGTTTATTAATTTTAGATAAATATTATAATGAAGGTGATACGATAGGGTGTATGGGCGCCCTGGATGGTTGGATTGTAATAGTTTTCAAAATTGTGAAATTATAAGGATCCTTCTTCCGAACTTGGTTACATGAATGATATAGGGAAGATTGGGTAAAGTTTATATTCGATTCAGTTGAAACTATAGGGTGAGAAGGGGCGTATAACATCAATAGGGATTTTTGATAATGTACTGTATGGGCGGTACGTCTTAGATTTCTTGCGATGTGAGATTTATACTCGGAGTTGACCTGATCGGTATGACTTATATTCCTGAATTTCGGGACAAAATTCTATTATAAGGGAGGAAGTATGTAATACCCCGTGATTTTAATGACTTTTAAAATGAGTTATATTTTAAATTAATGGATTAATTGGATTTTATTATTAATTAATTCATTTGGGTTTTATCCGAATGGTGGATATTAAAATGTATGATTCTAAATATTACTTAAAGATATTTAGGTAATATATGAATGTGATGTCATTGATATGAAGGTGTGGTATAAATTCGGTAATTTGAATTTTTAGTCGAACGCGGTATGGGACGTGTCGGGACTAAATTATGAAATTTAAATGTAAATTTATTTTCTATCGACCTTATAGTCATTTTGACTGCGTCGTTGCGTCCGAAAGGTTCGAAATAGTCAGAAAAGTCTATTTGGATGTTAACTTTGAGTCTCGGGTCATTTGGAAATGAATAGACAACCCAAAAGGGCATTTTAGTCATTTTCTAGGGGGGATGAATAGTGATTTCGGGTTTTGTCCTATTATAAGTATTGGTAGATGAAATGTGCGTGGGTTATTCATCTCCTCTACACAAGATAGAGAAGTCATCTTCCTAGAGAGAGTGAAAGGTTGCTTTGGAAGGGAAAAGCCTACTTGGGAAGGAGAAGAACTAAGACCAAGGATCACCACCACCAACCACCACCGGAGTTTGACCGGAGAAGGGACAACCACCTGAGATATACTACACCAAAGGATCAGACCTTCAGTAGAGGCAAGTGTTTGATATTTTCAACTTAAGTTCGTATATTGTCCATGTTAGAATAATTATGAAAAGAGATGGTTTTTCATGTTTGGAAGACATAATGGAGTTGTTATATGGATTTCTAGAAACTGAAATGATATAGGAAGTAAACTCATGTTGTAGGATGATAATAATCTACAAAATGATCATGAATCTGTTGAAGGAAATCTGAAAACCATTGATGTGTTCTTGAAGTTAAGATGTTGATAATTTTCTAGAAAAAGTGGAGATAAACATGCTTTTTAATCCAATCCCTTGATGATTCTAGGATGTTTAGAGTATTGGAAATCGTTCATATATGTTGATAGAACATGTAGTAATAATTATAAGTCATTTGGGATGTTAATATGAAGGTTTGAATGCTAAAAAATGGTGAAACCCGTAGTTGCTGAAATGCAGAAAAACCAGGCTGTGACCTGAGTGATCGATCGATCGACCCCCTGGCTTCGATCGATCGACCTCCCCAGAATATGTAAAGTTGTTTCTTTTTAAATGTTGATTCTTATCCCAAACCTTTTGTGGATCTTTGGTGATTATTATTTGGATATTATGGGACTTAGAAAATATGAGTAAGCCTTTGATAAGATTTGAATTAATTTGATTGGGATTTAATTGATTAGAATAATGATAATTAATTTAAAGGAATTTCGATTGCTAGATTCATTTTTTGAATTCTAAATGGGGATGTATGAGGATTAACGATAGGACCAGTAGGGGTGATTTAATATAACACTTTGGTATCCTTAAGTTTACAAGAGGGTTTAATCCTAAGTGAAAGAAGATGGGTTTATAAGAGATTTGAAACTATCGGTTTTAACCTTAATTAAATGGAGAGTTTAATTCGTAGTAATTTGGGAGAAATGATGCTATGGACCAGTAGGATATTAGTGACTTCTTACTGAATATACGTTGAGGAAAAATCTACTTGAACCTTATGTATTGAGTGAGGCTCGAGGATAATTAAATTAAGAAGTAAAGTTATGACATTTTAATACGTGGGATTTAAAGAGATATAATGCTATGTAAGGGAATAATCTAAGGTTAATGTGAGTACCTTATTGTTAGTATATCATAGGTATGATAATGCCTATTTAATTGATTGATGGTTTAGGTGTATGACATACCTAGCTTACTTGCTATCAACGGGAGGTTTGCGCGTGAGGGCAGTCATATCCTGATGAATCCATGGGATCTTTGATTTGTCGCTCGAGAACATAGGTCTATGAAAGACTTATCGGGGAGTTGATAAGTCCGCTGACTGTGGGTACGTAGTTATGTGCGTGACCCATGGATACGGGAACTATGTTCGCCTCCAACTTGTATGTTGTTGATTGTGGTTCGAGGAATCTTTACCGAACCTTTAGTCCCATATTCGGCGACCAGCGATGATGGGACGTGATAGCAGAGTAATTCATTGCACCACAGCTGTGACTCGGGGTGCCGTATTATATATGAATATATATATATATATATATATATATATATAATGTATTAAATGAATGAATGGATGTTTATTCTGGTTAAATCTATCTACGGTGATAATTGTAGATAACGGTGAATAGAGAAAAGAATGAAATTAAGTTAATGAATGTTTATTCTTAAAGAATTGAAAAGCTTAATTCATAAATGAATTAATGTAAATGAATAATAATGTGACGTATGGTATGGGACATATGGGGATTATGATATGGGAATGGAATTATATTATGGAGACTAGAAAAGAGAAACCATTAACTCGGAGGTTAATAGGAAACGTTAAGTGTGCACTCTAGTTGAGAGGTGAGAACAACAAGTGAGAGTTGGATCTAACATGTACATAATAAATGCTTTATTGCACTTGTTAAATACTTACTGTTTTATAAATCATTTTCATAATAGGGCTCTGACTCGTTCCCTTGCATATTTTCTTTTCTACTGTATCTTCTATATCAGGTGTCCAGTAGCCGGGACGCCAACCTTAGCGGATTATGACATGCTATGGAGCTTTGCTTAGATGCCTATCATCTTTTTGATTCACAATATTCTTAGTTAGGGCATGTCACCCAAAGGATTCAGTTATCTCTTCTCTATCTGAGTCATATATTATTGTATTCGTGTCTTTTTAATACATTTAATATTGTTGGGATTACTATAATGGATTAATATTATTTAGGAATGTTTATTCCAGTTGCATTTAAATTCTTTTGTGTTATCTATTTGGTTATCAGTGTTGTAGAATAAAATGTGTTGTGTTATTCTTAAACTGGAAATGGATTTTCTTAAATTAAAATTTGGAAAGTTTTTAACACCGGCTTAATTGGGTATTGGGCGAGTTGTAAATGTTTTCGACAGTGATGCTAAGAATGAGCCAACTGTATAATCTGTTTTAATTTGGTATGGGACTGGCCACTCGGTATTTAATTAGGAGGGGTGTTACAAAAACTAGCAAAAACAGTGTTGAACTTTTCAACACTATCAAACCTTAATTTTCTATCCTATGTATGTAAAAACAAAACTACCAAAAACAGTGTTGAACCTGAACAGACAAAAAAAAAATAGAAGGCATAGATAATGGAATCAAATTATAAACAAAAAGCATAAATGATCAACCAAACCTTATTATATTTAAAATTTCGAAACCAAATACAATTCTCATACTTAAAAAATTACAAAACTGAAGGCATAGAAGCTGAAATTATTAGAAAGTATTACCTTATCATATCGCAAAAAACAAAATTCCATAATTTTCAATCAACCTTGAAATAAAAATAAGAAAAGATATTTAGAGACAAAATACAAAGAAGTTTATGGGGTTTTGAATCGTCCATGCCAACATTTGTCACTAAATGTAAAAACATGGATCGTCTATGCCAGAATCCATAACTAAAAGTAATAAGACCCTAGAACACAATGAATATCCACAAACTATATATTCGACGACATATTATTCTATCACAAAAAAGAAGATTTATTATGTCAGAAAACCCTATTTGGTAGCAATGGTATCCCCACAAAATGTGTGTTAATTGGCAAATCATGTAAAATAGCAAAAATCCAAACCTAATAAAAAAATGAGAAACCAAATTAGTACATGCAAACAAAAGTAAACCCAATCTGAAACCCCAAACACAACCCCAAATATGTAACCATGGCACAAAATGAAATCAAAATAAAACCTCAACTCTTCGTTCGGTTTTGAAATCAGCAATCCAAATCCTTTTTGAACAAAACATCAAAGATTCACGAACCCAGTTGATTAAAAACCAAACATCAGATCTTTTTTAACCCAGTTGATTCATAGCCTTTGCTTATCATCAAAACAAAGACAGTATAACAAAGAAACATAGAATATCCATAAAGACAATACATCCAAAACCCAAACCCATACCCACCAAGTCTATATCATATATCAAATATCCATAAAGACAATACACACAGACAATAGGAGAGGTAAAACCGTAGAGAGAGGATACCCAACGGCTAGAAGCAGAGTATTCACAACGTCGAGAGAATAGAGTGAAATGAAAGTTTGAGAGTGAGAAAGAGGTTTAGAGAGTTATGAGTTGGGTGAGAGAAGGGACGCTGATAACGGAGTGGGGTTGTACGTGTAAAGTGAGAGTGAAATGGGGTCGTGTGTTACCAAAATGCCCTAATTTTTAAATTAAAGGGTAAATTTGATGAGTAAAAAAAGAGGGGAAAATCAAATAATTGAAGGGTAGACTTGTAAAAAAGAAAGAGATGCTATCTCAACCATTAAAATATGTAAGGAGGTGGCATTCATCCGCACCGTTAAAAATGTCTACATTTTCAAAAACTTCCATATCTTATTATATATATATATATATATATATATATATATATATATATGAAACCCCTCAAAAGCCTAAAAATCACAAAGTCTACAGGACCTAATCGATCCGCCATCCTAATTAATCCAAGCTTGGGTTGAATGGATCAAGGCAATGTACAATGCACGTGATTGTGTCTCAGAGTCATTAATGGCGGTTGATATTTCCAAAAAAAACACTCGACAACCTTTAAAAAACTATGAGATCCCATCCTTAAAAAATATAAGTGAGTGATTAACGTTCCTAACATATTTGTACAAGCTTTAAAGAAATCCTAGAAAAATTAAAGGTTCAAATCTACATAATCATAATATAAACCTGACTTCATTTTCTTCATTAAATTAGGTCAAATTAACTTTCGATTTAAAGTCAATTTCTCAAATTAATGTAGGTTTTTATTAGAATAAGTAAACCATCCAAAAACCTGAGTTATAACATTAAAATCATAAATTAATAGTGATTAAACAAAGTCTCTCTACAAAATTCCCAAATTATAAATCAGATTATTAACCCCATTAATAATATAAAAATTAACATGTATAAATCCAATATCAACACAAGTAAATAAAGGATTTAGGACATAACCACGCTTCGAATCCTAAATCAGATTAAATTACAATGAGATTATAAAAAAGTTATAGATTATATGATGATAAAGAAAGATATTTCTTGCTTGAATAATAAAGAATGAGGTATTCCTTTACTTTTGATCCCTTGTTCCTCTCTAAAATTCTCCTCAAGTTCTCCCAATTATAATAGGCTCTTATGGTTATGAATTGTGTGTAAAGCTTTTAATTAATCACTGTGAACGCCCCTTAAACAAAAATAAACCCACAGGTCATTAAAAGGCCTAACTCTGGACTTACATTTGAGCCCAAACTAGTTCAATATATAACCCAAATGTATACCTACCCACAAGCCCAATCTAATGCATTAAAAAATACATCATTAGGCTTCCATATCACTATAGAGTGCGGTCCAAATGATAATACCTCATAACACATGGTTATATCTCATAATATAAAATAAAATGCACATTTACTTATTTTACACGTAACTGCATTGTTATACCTAAAATATGTCAACTAATGAACAAGATACACGTGCCATGGAAACCCATGAAAACACATGAAGATATGCTCAATGAAAAGTAAAAGGCCTTGGACTTTGAATAAGGCCATGACCTGGTACCTAGACAGGTCACAGACTATACTCTATTTGCCTCCGTACACACATAAGACCATAACTTATATCTCAAAGGTTGCAGGCACTAAGCGAAGACTACATCAGAAGGCCATAACCTGGTACCTTAAAAATTATAGACCCTTAATCTCAACATTGACTCCAGAAGAATATGTCGTGGACCCTTACACCTTAGCCATGGACTGTTAGCTATAAACTTTCCAGAAATATTCTTTCACATCATCCTTATCCACAAGTCACATGCACAATGCACATGAGGTACTAAACCAATTCCTATAAATAAATGTGCACACCCTCTCATTTAGTAAGAAATAAATGAGTAGAGAAGCTCTTCCAAACTCTTTATATCTTCTCTCTACACTGGATAATACTCTAGTCACCAGCTCCAGTAACCCTAGACCAATATAGCCGTGGGCTCTTACTAGTTTACACTATAAGTCCACATTTTTTACAACACAACACAACACATGTATGTTTATGTATTTATCCCATTTATCTATTCTTGTGTTCCTAATAGGCTCCCAATCTTGAACTAAATGTATAAATCTAATGAGAATAAGGCTCCACAATGGACATAGGCTCACTTTCATGGCCCAACCACTCTAAATCTCAGGTTTTTCTCTCCTTTACTCTATTATGTACTTTTGACTATTGTGTATAGCTTTGATAACATTATTGACACCAAAATCTACCACCCTACATGGACTAGTCACAAGACAACATGTTTCATCTAATGCAGCATAAATCCAAGTCATCCTGACCAACAATGATGCCCGATCAACGATGAAGTTCGACCAACATGGAAGACCGACCAACAACCTGTACTGATAACAAAGCAACAACAATCCTACAACCTGTATTATTAATGAAGCGACATCCTTCATACAATTAATTCTCATTATATATTGATGTAAATGCCTAATAAATAAAAGCATTCCATCCTTTCACACGACAACTATCAGGACCCCTATTGGGTTATAAATACTTTGCATCACCCTCATTGCAGGGGAGAAGAAAAACAAATCAAGGTAGTCAATACATAATAGTGGACATAGGCTATTCATTTGAGCCAAACCAATCCTAAATTTCTTGTGTCTTGTTTATTTTACTTAATTTATCTGTGATAAATTAATTAGGCATAGTCTTGTTTTTTACATCAACAGATTAGCGCTGTCTGTGGGAACGTATTACTCAACGTGTTCAGTAATTCACCATCCATGGATGAAATACCTGAATCAAGTACCAGGAATGAGGGAATTCCTCCTAATCCCTATGCCCCTCCAAACAACAATGATTTAACATGAATTTTGGCTAGTTTGGCCAAGGGTCAAGAGGCTATGCTGGATACTATATGGCAGTTGGCCCAAACCTCGCAAATCGGAGTTCCTGGACAATTTAATCAAAGGAATATGCCACTTCCACCAATAAGGAGTGCTAGTCATAGCCATTCTAGAACTTCTAGGGATCCTTCATACCTTCCTGGAGAGACTTCTTCAAAGAGGATCACTAACTCCACTGATGGATGTCCCTTATCCCAAAAAGATTGAGTGCTTTAGAAAGGCTAAATTGGGCCTCTCCTTTCGATCATTTGGGACCCGAGGGAAATTCCCTACGGGTTGCGTTGAGCAATACTCGACGACCAAGTGATTTAAGGGAAGGTTCCTCCCAATCCATATTAAGCACCCGACGAACTGATAGATCCAGTCAGAGGGGAGGTTCGCAAGAAGAAATTTCAATATGATCTTTTGGTTGGCATAAAAAAGATGCCACCCGTGGCATTGGTAGTAATGCTTGGAAAGGTTCCATTCAACGTTTGGAAGATAAATTGGGAGAAAAGGCCAAGGCTAAAAATCCTCTCCAAAGAAGTTTTATTTAGGGATCCCCCTTTATGCAGGCCATTGTAGATTTCCCCACGCTGATCAAGTTTAAAGCTCCAGTGGTCACTCCCAAATATGATGGGAAAACTGATTTAGTTCTTCATATAGAATAATATCAAGCGGCGATTGATATCTATGTTGTTCCTCATAAGATGAGGTGTAGGACATTTTTAGGAACAATCATTGGATCTGCTTAATCTAGTATAATAGTCTTCCTCGGGGGCAGATTTCTTATTTCTAATAACTAGCCGAGCTATTCATTGGTAATTTTTGCTTTGGAAGAAAATCAGTGAAACGAGTAGCTCATTTACTCGATGTAAGATAAAAGGAAGGAGAAAGTACCAGGGATTACATAACTCATTTCAATAACGAGAAACTGGAAGTCATTGATTATGAAGAGAAGACCGCAATTGCTACCCTCATGAGTGGTTTACTCCCTAACAATCTGCATTATACCTTGGCAAAAGATCCCCCGAAGATGATGAAAAAATTGATGGCCAAGGTAGAAAAAATTATGAACGCAAAGGAACCTATAGATGCTAAAAAGAATTCAAATGTAAAGGTGGAAGTAAGGATAGAAGGAAACTCAGATAAGAAGGAGCACAAGAATCACAATGATCGCAGGAATTCGAAGTTAAAAGAAGGCATAGATCGGCTAAAAAAATTCACTAATTACACTCCCTTAATGATGGATATACATCAGGTTCAGGAGGAAATCAAGCACAATAATGATTTGAGTTGGCCTGAAAAGTTAAGGTCACTTGCTGATAAGAGGGATAAGTCCAAGTATTGTAAGTTCCACAAAGGTCATTGTCATACTACCAACTGGTGTATTGCCCTCCAGAATGAGATAAAAGAACTCATTTGAAGAGAAAAGTTGGATAGATTTGTTAATCGATAGGCCGGTGGAAGAACTGGAGGTAGGGGTCGAAAGAGATATATATCACCAGTTAAGCCTAGATAAGATAAAAAGTGTAACCACGATGAAGATCTAAAAAATGATCTTGATCTCCCCAAGAAGCCTAGACAATTAGAATGTGAGGTATTCACACTCAGTTTTGGATCTTTTGATTGCCACGTGATTATAGGTGGAGATGCAAGAGGAGGATATCATACAACAGAAAGGAAAGCTTACCCCAATGAGGCTCAAGCTTGTTCCTATATCCAGCGAATTAATCTTGCCGAGGAAGATCGGCTAAGAAATGTTAACAAGGATAATCTTGTAATTGGATTTTCTAAGAACGATCTATCTAGAGTGTTGTACCCTTATGATGTTCCTTTAGTGTTCAGAGTCAGGATGAAAGAAGTACTGGTAGCAAGAACATTAATGGATAACGACAGTTCGACAGATATTATGTTTGGCCCCTATTTTGATAGTCTGGGATTAAAACTCAATTAGTTGGAGCCTCATCATAGGACACTAATTATTTTTTCTGGAAAGCAATTATTTCCACTGGGAAGAATCAAACTAGACGTGTTGATCGGGACATGACCGGCGAGTAGGACAGAGAAAGTGAGATTCTTTGTAATGGAAAAAAATGTTCATTCCACATATAATATGATCATGGGAAGAGTTGGTCTGAATAAATTCGAAGATTTACTCTCTAATGTTCATCAATGCCTAAAGTTCCTGACCAACTTTAGAGTGGAGTAGTGAAAAGAGATCATAAAGTAGCTCGGAAATGCTACTATTCCTCTTTCACAGAAGAAGATATGTTGGAGACAAATAGGAAAACAACCACTTATCAAGTGGATATATCTGAGCCAAGCAGTAAATCGGAGGTTAAAATCATAGATCCACGAGATGAATTCGAGCTTGTGAAAGGCCACGTGATGGAGGCAACATAAAACATTGTTATAGATGATGATAAACAAGAACGAATAACTCAAATAGGATCATCATTGGAACCAATTCTTAAACATAAGTTGGTGACTTTCTTGAGGCAAAGAAAATAGGTGTTCACTTGGAGTCATGAAGATATGCAGGCCTAAACCCAAATTTCCTATGTCATGAGCTTAATGTTAGTAAAGAGGTTAAACCTATGAAGCAAAGAATAAGAGTTTTTAGCCCGGAGAAGAACCAGGCTATACAAGAAGAAGTGAAGAAGCTTTAAAAATCTTCCTTTATTGAGGATGTAAAGTACCCAGACTGGTTGGCTAACGTAGTTATGATCAAGAATAAGAACAACAAATGAAGGATGTGTGTGGATTTTACTGACTTGAACAAAGAGTGTCCAAAGGATCACTTTCCTTTACCAAGAATTGATCAATTGGTAGACTCTACTTCAGGGCATGAGCTGATGAGTTTCATGGATGCATATTCTGGTTATAACCAGATCGAAATGAAGCTCGAAGATAGAGAAAGCACTTCCTTTATCACTCCATGAGAAACTTATTGTTATAATGTTATTCCATTTGGTCTGAAAAATGCAGGTGCTACTTATCAGAAACTAGCGAACAAAGTATTTGAGGAGAAGATATGCAAAAATATGGAGGTGTACGTTGATGATATGCTCACTAAGAGAAAAAAAGCTACTGATCATATTGCTGACCTTAACCAGATGTTTGATCACTTGGAAAAGCACCAGAAGAAATTAAACCCCACAAAATGCGTCTTTGGAGTGCAGGAGGGAATGTTCGTCGAGTATATAGTTAAAGCTAATCCAGATAAGATTAAAGCTTTGATAAAATGCAGTCCCCTACCTCTAAAAAATGTTCAAAGACTAACAGGATGTGTAGCAGCACTCAACAAATTTGTATCCTGAGCAACGGATAAATGCTTTCCATTCTTTAAGGTGCTCAGAAAAACGTTCGGATGGAACGATGAATATGATAAAGCCTTCCTAGAATTGAAGAAGTACCTGGGAGCACCACCACTACTCTCCTAACCAGCATTGGTAGAAAATCTGTATCTATATTTGGCATTTTTTGAGTCAACTGATAGCTCTGCCTTGATTAGGGAGGATAATGGAGTCCAAAATCCAGTTTATTACACTAACAAAGATTTTTGAGGTGCAAAATGTAGATATCCCAGATTAGAGAAATTAGCGTTGGCTTTAATTGAGGCTAGAAGACGAATGAAGCCATATTTTCAAGCTCAAACCATAGTGGTATACACTAACATGCCACTAAGGCAAGCTTTGCATAAGCCAGAGAAATCAAGGAGATTGATGTATTGGGCTGTGGAGTTGGGAGAATATGACCTTGTATATGAACCAAGGAATACTTTTAAAGGCCAATTTATGGATGATTTTATTATAGAATTCACTTACTCAGAGGTCCCCGAGCAACAAGGAACTCTTTCCAAACAACATTCAGGAATCAAAAGACCTACTGAAGATACGCCCGATCAACTCCAACAAAAGAAAACTACAGAGGAAGGTATAACCGATCAACCAAAACCTTCCAGTGGAGTACATGAGATGAAAAAGAAATATGAGGAAGTGAAGGATAAAATTTTCCATCATGGAATTCTAACAAACCAACCGTTCAACAATGCTATTCCTATATGGAACTTATATGTTGATGGTTCATCATGCGCAACTGGATGTGGGGCCAGAACCATTCTCGATACCCCAGATGAGCTACATGTAGAGTACACTCTATGATTCCAATTTCAAGCTTCCAATAATGAATTAGAGTATAAAGCTTTGATTATTGGGTTAAATCTAGCTAAATCGCTAAACGCTGAGCAAGTTGTGGTGTATAGTGACTCACAGTTGGTGGTAAATCAGGTGTTGAACTTATATGCAGCAAAAGGAGAAGTGATGACTAGATATTTGTCCAAAACTTTGGAAATAATTACCACTTTACTAGATGTCTAGATGGTCAGAATTCCAAGATTGGAGAATGCCCGAGCATGGCTAGCCTCAGTAACCAGAATAGAGATACAAAAAACTATTCCTATTGAGCTACTTGCTAATAGAAGCATTGATGAAGATTTGATGGTAAACTTTATTGCAGTTGATATGGGGTCATCTTAGATGGACCCTATAAGAGCATATATTAAAGGTGGGATTCTTCAAGCCGATCTACTTGAAGCTAAGAAGCTAAAATACAAATCTATAAGATATGTGCTAGATGGTGGTGTATTATATAGAAGAGGATTAATTGCAGGTCTACAACGATTTGTGCAACCAGCCGAAGTGAAGGATTTGATTGAAGAAGTCCATGAAGGGTCTTGTAGAGCTCATGTAATAGGAAGAACGTTGTTACGGAGAATCCATACACAAGAGTACTACTGGACAACTATGCGAGAAAATTGTACAAATTTTGCCAAGAAGTGTGATAAGTCCAAGAGGTTCTCCGGCATACACAAGGATCCACAGGCTCTCCAAACACCAATTACTTCACCCTGTCCCTTTACTATGTGGGGAATTGACTTGGTCGGGCCTCTGCCGACCACCCGCGGAAGGTCTAAGTACTTGGTCATAGCTATTGACTACTTTACTAAACGGGTAGGAGCTGAACCGTTGATTGATATGTCCTATGAAAATGTTTATCAGTTTATTTGGAAGAGTATCATATGCAGGTATGGCCTACCCTATGCCTTTATCATTGATAATGGCACACAATTTGATAACGATGAATTTGCTGCTTATTGTGCCCAGTCCAACGTCCAGAAAATCCACTCTGCCTCTGACCATCCTCAAAGCAGTGGCCAAACTGAGGTAACTAACAGAACTTTGCTGAATGGGCTGAAGAAAAGGTTAGAAAATGTAAAAGGAAATTGGATCAATGAATTGCATTTCGTCCTCTGGGCTTACCGAATAACTTCCAGAACAGCTACTAGAGAAACTCCCAACCTACTGGCATTTGGTAATGAGGCTATAATCCGTGTCGTGCTAGGTTTACCTATGGATAGAGTTCTTAACTTCAATACCCCAGTCATTGACTTAATGAGAAGGATGGATTTAGACATGCTGGAAGAAGTTCATGAAGATGCAGTTTTAAGGAATGCAACTTATCAACAAAGGATTGCACGATTCTACAATAAGAGGGTCATGCCGAGCAACTTAAAAGAGGGTGATTATGTTTTGAAGAAATTGATTCATAAGAATAATAAACATGAATTGGCATGGTCCTTATTGTATTACTGCAGGTATCCGACCAGGAACATATCGGATTGAGACCTTGAAAGGGAAAGAATTCAAGAACCCATAGAATGCAGAACACCTAAAGAAGTATCATCAGTAAATGTAATTATGTTTTACTCAGTTCACTTCGATATTAGTGAGAGTATGACTTTTCCAAAATTATTATTTTTTTGGAGTACTCGTGCTATGCACTTGCAAAATCAATGAAGGCCACCAAGAAAGTTGGTCGGTATCAACAAAGGCCACCAACAAAGTTAGTCGGCATCAATAAAACAACCAACAAAGTTAGTTGGTATCAATGAAGGCCACCAACAAAGTTGGTCAGTATCAATAAAAACCACCAACAAAGTTGGTCAGTATTAAAAAAGGCCACTAACAAAGTTGGTCGGTATCAATAAAGGTCGCCAACAAAGTTGGTCCGCATCAGTAAAGGCACCAACAAAGTTGGTCGTTAAACATATAAAACCACGTAAGGCAGAATTATAAGTCCTAAATGCCTGGTTAACGAAGACCCGGAAAAAAAAATTCATCTAAACTAGGCTGAAAGATGGACAAATGTTCCACTCATGCCTGGAAACCAAGGTAATTAATGCAATTACCATAAAGTTTACGTACATTAGTAGAACCATGGTGAAGCATTGGTAGTTGGTATAAAAATATCAATAGAACTGATGAAAAACTAGAGATTAACTGAAAGTTGATCCATTCATAGTCAAAGACTAAGAAAACATTCATATAATCAAAGACTAACTAAAAGTTGATCTATTCATTGAATAAACTTATCTTTAAATCAAATGATTGCATATTATTATTTAAATATGGAGAAACAAACTATAAAAGATTATTCTGCACGACATTTCCCTTCAGCCTTAGAAACATGATCCATGCCAGCAGGAGGATCATCCAAGGTAAAAGGAGAATTAATAAAGTTAAAATTCTGAAGCATTCTGGTATTTCTACTACTAGGACGATCAAGCAGATGAGGTGGTCAGAGGATCTCCAGTTCATCATGAAGATTGTAATCTCCCAAGTATTTTGAAATCAAGTATTAAGGAATACGATGAACAAGTATCCAGTTAACATCTAACTTGAATGGAGGATTATCATGATGCAGCAATCCCGGATCATACCAATCCCATAAAGAGTTGTTCTGATCCACCTTCATCAGAGTTAAAGCGTTCATCCAACCCCATTTGTAAGATTTATTTTGGGCCTTTTGAAGTTTATCGTCAAAATATCCCAAATCTTCATTATACCCATCCATCCAAATATTTCTTGGTTGTATATGGAATTGAAAGGTTAATTTATCAACTTGTGATTATAGCTTCTTCAGTACCCAATCCTTAACCTCTAATTAGGAGGATTGGGTGGATGTTCAGATAAGGTCTGCATCTTTTGGGACATCTCAGTAATAGCTTGGTCTTTTACTTTTAACTGTGCAACTTGATTGGCAAAGGCCTGTTCGGTCCTAACTTTATATGTGGTTCCTCGGTTAGGCCTATTTTTAGCTCGAGAGGAAGAAGCAAATTTAATGTTTTTCGAGGCCTCCAATTCATCTCTTAAGGTTGCATTCTCAGCTTCTAAAAAGGAGTAACCTTCATCGGTAGTAGCAACAACAGTTCCATAGGCAGACTTCAGAAGATTTACTTCATCCCTCAAATTATTATTCTCCTCTTCCAGTAGTTTAGCAATAGTCCTAGTTTCTTCAACTTCAAGTTTAAGAAGAATCTCCTTTCAATTGTAAATAGGGACAAATTTATCAAATCCCTGACCTACACTTAAGCTCTGATATTTCTACTCATAGCTCTAATGCAACAACACAGTAGATTCTTTATATTGTTCTTGAAGCTCTTTTATCATCTCAAAATAGGCAACATTGTTTGCTACCGCCCGATCAAGTAAGTACTTCAAATATTGTTAAGCTTCCATAACTTGCTCTGAGCCATCATCATCAAGCAACTAAGTGATTTTTTCTTCGAAAAAGTCAATGTGGCCATCTTTGAAAAAAGTATTGCACTTCCTCAGTATCTTAGTATCATGGGATAATAGTTGTTCCATCTTTCCAATAAACTAGAAAAAATAAATAACCACCAATAAATAAATAAGAATAGAGAACATGTACAATCCATAAAAGATGAAGAGGAGCAAAAGGTTCTTTTATTGATAATAAAAAGTTCAAGTACAATAAATATAAAGAGAAAGAAATAAAAAGTGAAAATGCCGAACAACTTTACAACTTCTCCCGATTAACCCTCTTATCCTTCTCAAAAGAGGGGACTACAGGTTAGGGTTACTTAGTTTACTCGATCGGAGGAAGAGAAGACTCAAGGATTTTAAATTAATTGGTAGGATACTCAACCACAAATGAAGACTCTTTAGAAGCAGCTTCATCTTCAACCTCATCTTCTATGATTGGAGGAGGACCATGAATATACCTCTGAAAAAGTTCAGAGTCCTCAGTTGTGTTAAAATCTTGAAGGGCAGCAACCGAACCATCTCTAAAACATTTTTGCTTCACCTACTCAATTTGAGCAGAAGCAGTAGAAATGGCTTTATTCTAGTCCTTTTCCCAACCAGCACTGATGGAGGCCTTCACAACAGACTTTATCTTAGCTCTGGAAGAGGATATGAGTTCTTTATCAGCCTTTACCCTGAGTTCAACTTCAAGGGAATCCTCATCAAACTTTGCTCAAGCATCTTTAGTTGTCTTCAGTTTCTCTACCTAAGTGCTCCTATTAGCCTCCAAGGTCTTTAGGTTTTTAGCCCAAGCGCTTTTCTTAGTCTCCAAGGCCTGGTGAGATTGGAGCAAAGATTTCTTCAAGCCTGTCAAGACTTCCTCCACTTCATTTGAAGAAGAAGAAGCCTTAATTGCATCATCCTTTTCAAATATATTTTTGAAGTGTACCAAGAACTACAAGAAATGAAGATCAGAATGAGTATGTGAGAGATATAAAAGACAACCAAACTAAGAAAATGGAAATTACTTACTGATGCAAGGCTCTGAGTAGCCAATTCAGAAACCCTCAAACTTGGGAGCATAGCATCCACCCCTTTGTGGTCTGGAAGAGTACCAGACTTGATCAGCTTCCTAGCTAAACCAGGAGTAATAGCTACTGGAGGAATAACATCAGAAGAGGGTAAATACTCTACGGACAGTTGATCAGTCACCTGGTCAACTTACTTTTTCACAAGCCCTCTTCTAAGTCTCCTCAGGGTAACTTCAACCTCTTTGGGAGATACATCCTTGGGAGCTAGGTCTTTGGGGGTTAGATCCTTTGGGGGATGGGGGCTTCATAGTATCGCTTGTTTTCTTCTTGGCCCCTTCAACAGATGATTGGAACCCAGAAGCACTACCAATGTAAAGATCAGGAAACTTCCTTTTCTTCATAATTTCAGACAAAGGGGTATCAGAATCAATATCAAACTCTTGGTCAAAATCAATTTCCAGAGCAGGATATGCAACGGGTCTGGTAATAAAAGAACAAACAGTGTTTCTATATTGAACCAGATAGGAGGTAGACCTAACGTGATCTTCAACAACTACCTTATGAAGTCCCCAAATATACTTTAACTCTCTCAAATTTACTTCACTCTATTTGGGTAGTTTTCTTTTTTTCTCAAATGCAATACCATTTATAAAACAACAGTCGGTACAACATTTTATCAAACATAAACAGGGAAAATTTACTAAAACATAAAACGATCTATTCCGTTGCCAAAGAGCGGACATTTAGGTCCTTGATATTTAGTGCCTCCAACTAAAAGGGCATGTTGCAAATTTTTTATAACTACCCCATGATAAAAATAATCCATGTTAGAATCAGGGAGGTTAACTACTAAAGCTTTATTAACATCCCTAGTTTTCAAATAGAAGGTGGCATAACTAGTTACCCATTTATAATAAAATATTATTTTTGAAATCCCTAGATGGGTTCCATAAATTTGATTTAACCTATAAACTCCATTTACAACTCTCCAATTGTTGGTATCCACTCTTGCAGGTACAATGTCAAAATATCGACAAAACTCCAAACACATGGGATTGGGAGGAAACGTGAAACCACATTTATCAATAAAGATAGAAGGGAACCAATGACCCTCAGCAAGAGAGAAAAAATCAGAAGGAAAATGGGATCCTCTAATAAAATCCAAGGTGGAATATTAAAATCGATCCTGAACTTATCAAGGGACTCAATAAAATAAACCATGATGAAGAAAACAAAGAAGAAAAGAGGAAAAATTCTTACAAAGATTTAAGGATTCAACAAGAATTGAAGAACAGAAAATAAAGCGATCGCATGAAAAAGCAAAGAACACAGCTACAGAATCAGAAGTAAGAGGTAAAAGATGATCGAAGTTTTTACCGCCCTTTTTATACGACGCATTAGAAACTGGGAAAAGTAATGATTGAAGAGAATGATGTTTGGGTTTACAATGGATAACAAAGGAAAAGACGAAGATACCCCATAAACGTTCGCTAAAATTTGCAATATTTATGAAATTGCCATCCGCGCCCATAAGTTGTCAATCAAATGGATAAATTTTACAAGTCTGGAAGGTCTGCAGCCAAACCAAATAGCCTGAACTACTGATGAAGAATAATATTTCACACTTTTGCATCATCTCTAAATACGAAACATTGGGGGCTTCTGTTGATACAAAATTTACCACTCTACGTGGACCAGTCACAAGATATCACGTGTCATCCAATGTGGCACAAATCCAAGTCAGCTCGACCAACAATGATGCTCGACCAACATAGAATACCGACCAACATGGAAGATCGACCAACGACCCGTACTGATAGAAAAGCGATAGTAATCCTACAACCTGTATTTCTAATGAAATGACAACCTCCATACAATAATCCTCATTATGTATTTGTGTAAATGCCTAACAAATCAAGGCATTCCATCCTTTCACACGAAAAGTATTAGGACCCCTATTTGGCTATAAATACTTTGTATCACCCTCATTGCAGGGGAGAAGAAAAACAAATCAAGGCAGTCAATACATAATAGCGGACGTAGGCTATTCCTTTGAGTCGAACCACTCTAAAATTTCTTGTGTCTTGTTTGTTTTACTTAATTTATCTGTGATCAATTAATTAGGCATAGTATAGTTTTTTGCATCAACAAGCATGATATACAATATTGAAGGGTTGGGTAGCAGTTAATACAATTCTAAACCCTAAGTTTGAGAGAGGAGAGAAATGAGAAAGAAGATTAAGGAAAGGGACATTTTGGGAAAATTTTGAGAAGAGATCATCATATTTAATCCAAAGAGGCAAGTATATTCTTGATTTATGTGAGTTGTAGTTAATAGTGCTAATAATTGAATTCGTGCTAACAAATTGGAAATTTGAACAATCATTGTGTATGAATTTGATTTGTTAAAAATCTGGGAATTAGAGAAACCACCGTGTATGAAATTAAGTTACAAATTTCTATGTTTTATATATGCAAGATGATGAATAAACCATTAATGTGGAAATTAAGAATCTGTGAGAAATTGGGTTAAATATTGTGTTAAAAATTTATTTGGAGAAGTTATTCACGTTGAAATAATTGGTTTATGAAACCCCTTAATGATGGTGATTGGTAATAATGATTATGATGAGGATTGTACCTAAATTCATGAGAAATAGTTTTGAGGAATTGGGTAAAAAATGCACATACCATAGCATAGTGCACTAGATCTAGCGGTACCGATCAACCGGGGTCCAAGGGTCGGTCAATCGGGGGTCGTGTTTAGATGAGCGCGTGAGCATGTAAGTTGAATTATGTTTGTTTTATTTTTTTATAAATCTTTAAAATGGGATAACTCCGTCATATGAACTCAAAATTAGGTACCGTTTATGGCCACACATAGCTAGTTGAGAGGAGTACATAAATCCTAGGAATATTATTATTTAGGCGAAAATTATGAAAGGTCTAAATTACCCTTGAAGATGTAATGAGTGATGAAACGGTCCCAAACTTGAAAGATAAATTTGTAGGAACCTTGTGAGACTAATAGGAACCAATTCGAGTATATAGAAGGTGAGAAGTATAATCCTATAATTAAAAAAAATAGTGAGGTATAGCTAGTTAATGTGGGGCGTGGAAATTACATACGAACTTGTTAATACTTGGAATATATATAAATATGTGAATTACATATATAGATATATTCATATGAGTGGAATGTAGATTTGTGCGTATTTACTTGTTACTCGAGGATACTATCGAGGAGGTTGCATGTAGTGGGCGGTCCCACCCCAAAAAAATCCAGCGGGGTCTGGATTTTGCTCCAGGTTAGAGTGCTCGGGTGGCTCCTACCGTGATGAGAGGGGAATGTCACACAGGTCTTTAAGGAAGGTTTATAAAAACCCTAGGGTCGATGTATTTCTAACTGCCTATATTACTTTGGTTACGATTTTGGATCGGTGGTGAGATTTTGATCCGGTGACCAGTGGTGATACGAGATGTGTCTGGCACCTGATGGCATGTACGAGGGATGCATCTTATAAGACCAATCTATGAAGATGCTATGTATATATACGCGTAGTGAGTGATATGTGTATATATCTACAGATAATATGTAACTATCTATTGACAATATCAATGTGATATTTAGTATATTGAGTGATATGAGAATATATCTATTGATAATGTGTGACTATCTATTGATAGTATCAGTATGACATTTAGTACATTAAAATAGATGATAATTACATATGTTATAGTAATCGAAATAATGGGCTTAATTTATGACGGGATGATTAGCGCGCTAGTTAAGATAGCTATTATGGTCTAGTTGGATGGAATAATATCTAGATGATGTAATACCCTGTAATTTAATGATTTTTATTATGCGATTAATTAAAAGTAAAATGGGGAGCAATTGGAATTCATTATGAATAATTGGAAATAATCCGGATTGAATATTACTAGAGAATAAAGTAATATGTGATTTATATTGAATATTACTTAGTGATAAAAAGTAATATGTGATTATATGGCCACGAGTGGATAATACACGAATTATTGAAATTAAATCGGGACGTGCATGTGAGTCGTGTCGGGACTAAATAGAAGGGGTAAAAAGAGAAATTATTTTCAAGTCATTAAAATGGTCATTTTGACTGCACCAATGAGTCTGGAAGGGTTGAAATAGGCATAGAAGTCTACCCGAGGGTTTCATTTGGGTCTAGGGTCAATTAGGAACCAAAAGGACACCCCGGAGCGGTATTTTGGTCATTTTTCTTAGTTGGTTAATAGTGCGGGATTTAAGTTTTATTATTTAAGTTTAGAGTTTGTTAAACTAAGAGATCATTTACTAAAAGGCTAAGCAGAGGAAGGGAGAAAATTCTCTTGGAAGAGGAAGGGTTATGAGAGCAAATTAAGGGACAACCACCTTGCACCGCCATCGAAAAAATGATTGGAAAGGAGGAGGAAATATCCTACACACATCTTCTCCAAAGGATCAGACCTACACCTTAAGGCCTGTGTAATTCTTGTTCCAATTAGTGAGTATAATATTCATGTTAAATTAGGAGTGATAAACATCCATGAAAACTATATAACAAGATGAAAATTTGATGATTTTGATGTAATTATTGAAATGAAAATTATTTAGGATTATTCCTTTGATGAAATTAAAAGTAAGAACATGAAATTTTGGGTTTAATTGATGAGGGAATTTGGGGTTTATATGTGTTCTTGAGAAAGAATTTTATCATGTAGATTTTCTTGAATTTAAAATAAGATTAGTATGATTCAACAAAATTCCATGATGATTTTGATATCGTTTGATGTTATAAATAATATACATACTTGGGTATATTATTTGGGATGAATTATAAGGAGTTTGGGATCATTTGGTAGAGGTTTTTGGGATGAATTATGCTATAACTCATAGGTAGAAATATGTAGAAAAAGGGCACACATTGTATGATAATTTTAGGACTGTTTTAAGAGGAATTTGGTAGTCTGCTCGTTAATTGTTGTATAAAATAATATTTTTCACAATTTTGTAGTTTTAAGTTTTTTCAAAATCGGAGCAGAAAAGCTTCAAAATTGTAATTTTATATTTCTGGGCAGATTGTAACTTTATCGAAAAAAAGGATTATTGGGAATTAAAATATAAGTCGGGCTTGTTATAATGAGTCTGGGTTTTGAACCAATATGTATGGGTTGAAGGTAGTTACTGGAATAATTAATTAAATTCTTTTGGTTAACAAGAGATGTTAGGAGTAATGGAAAATGTTAATAAAATGTGAATTATTAGTTTATGGGATAAACTTGAAATAGAGTACGCGTGGAATTTGTTTATGGGATGAAAGTACCCATTTGTTGATATATATACATAGGTGGAGCGAATACCTATAATATAATTGAGGTTTAAAATACAATAATACGTAGAATATTCGAGATATAAGTATACTACATATGAGAATTGTAATAAGGGATGTGATTATGCCCTATTATTGATATATATAGGTTGAGTGTATGCTTATATGATGATTTATGTGTATAACATACCTAACCTACTTGCTATCGACGAGAGGTTTGCGCATTGATGATAGTCATATCCTGATGAGTCTTTTGGGGGATTTTTAACTTGTGCCTCAGAATATAGAACCGAGTTATGGGCTATCTGTGATAATGATAGTGGTGACGGTCATATGGGTGTGTAGGTATGTGCGTAGCCCATAGGCTTGAAACTATATTCGTCTCCAATATGTGTGATTTGTGATGATGGTTCGAGTGATATATTGAACCAATGATCCTTTGTACAGTGACGAGATGTACCCAAAAATGATGGCAGAGTAGTGCATGCATTGCAGTTGTGTCTCGAGGTGCAGCATTGTGTATATATATAATAAAATGAATATATATATATATATATATATATACACGTGTGATGTTATCTACTGTGTGAATTGAGTGGACTCTGAAATTAATTAAGTATGAGAACACTTAATTATATTGAGAATTGAATTAATATATGTATTTGTTACATGTATTGTGAAGGAAATACGTGGGGAATGATAAGGGCTATGATCAGTTGATACAATGAGATAATATAGTGAAAATGGGAGTAGCAACTAGAATAATTTGGGTATACGTTAGGCGTACACATTAATTGAGAGGTGAGAATCTCAAGTGAGAGTCCGAGAATCTAACATGTATATAATAATTGCTAATAGTAACATTTATTCACTTGCTATTTTTAAAATCCTTTTACAATCGGGCTCTGACCCATTTTTTCTTGCATATTCTCTTCTCTCTTGTATGTATATATATATATATATATATATATATATATATATGTATATATTACCAGGTGTCCAGCTACAGGTATGGCCAACATAGATGATTGGATATTTATTTGCTATGGAAACTATGGTGTTGTGGACCTTGCATTAGATGCATCATTCTATTGATTCATGTACTCTAGTCATTTCTCTTTATGGTATGTTGTCAAAGGATTCGTGTCATTTCCACTCTATCTCAATCAGTGGTCTTATTTGTGTCGGTTTTGGATACATTTGGTTTATTGTATTGAGATGTTTTAAACTGGGGAGTTTATTCTAGTTATACTAAATAAGTTGTGATGCTTACTATTTATTATTCATTGTGGTGGATTGAATTATATGTGAAATTGTTGGTATTGTTAAAACGGAATTTTATTTAAAATTAAAATTGAAAGTTTAAAACTAGATTAATTGATTACTAGGTGATTAATAAAGAATGAAAATTGTTTTTCCGACAGTGATGGTAAGAATGATCCAACTGAAAGGATTGGTCACCTGGTATTTAATTAAGCGGGTTGTTACAGGTGGTATCAGAGCATCAGGTTCTAGTGTCATTAAGATTTGTACGTCTTTCTATGTTTCAGTGTAGCGTTCTTTGATTTAGAGGCCTATTATTAGGATATTGCATTCCTCTGCGTATTAAGACTTATGTGATCGTGCCAGGAAATATAAGTAATGTAAATACTATGCGAGTTTGGCTAGACATCGTACACCAAACCTTGTAGGACGACTAGAGAGGGTCGTTAAAAGGATAACAGGAGGAGGACTCAATCGAAGACTTAAAAGATTTTGGAAATATTGATTTAGATAGAACCCACCATAATGGTTGTTCAGGCCGAGGACGATAAAGAAGACGTTCGAGAGCTGTAGTTCCAAGAACCGTCATGGATGATGTTTGTGCCATTTCAAACTCACCCAACACTGTTAATAATGGGAGAGGTAGTCGAAAGGACTTTTATGAAGGAAGAAATCCAAATAACATTAAGTAGGGTGAAGTGTGGTAACACCCAGAACTAGAGAATGAGCACCAGTCGAGTTAAAGGAACAACAGAAATACCAACTGAGAACAAAGATTGCGAGGTCCAAAAGAAGGATTCCCCAAAATGGTCAGTAGGGGCCAGTGATGGGGAAATTGCCATATGTATAAAGAGTGGGGTTACCGATGTTGCATGTGTCCACATTGATAAGTGAGACTAATATGATTGGGAACGGTAAACCATACCAGGAAGGCATATCAACTGGAAGAGTGAATTTTCCAGTTAAGAAATTAGGTCAAGAGAATTGGACCTAGGAAAATTTACAACCCGAGAGTAGTGGGATTAGGCGGGACCAGTGGAGTCCTCAACAACTATAGTACACCGTATGTCAGGGTCGATGGGGCCTAGGAAGTAAAAGGGAAGTCAATAAGGCCATAATTGAGGCCTAAATATTTGGGACCAATGTTTCAATGATGTACGTGTAGCCATAGAACATAATAATTTTCCCACAATGAGGAGGGGGAAACTATTGGGTGAAATACTAGATGCATAACGATTGTCGGTGATCATGGGATGTTTTGGCCGTGAGAAGTGCATGCGGGAACTCTACGATCAGGTGATATTGATGAAGTTTTGTTTCATTCTTGTGAGTAAAGGATTAGTTCAAGTGACTTGGGTGTTTGACAATATATATGTGAATGATTAACACTAAAATTCGCATGCGAGTCGAGTTTAGTGGATACGTAAGTTTTAACAGTCTGATTACTAGCGTATTTATCATGGGTAAAGGGTCTTTCTGATATCACCTGTGTGTGAGCTGGGAGGGACCTAAAAGCATGTTTTAGTATTATAATTCATAACTGCTTTGAGTTCAAAAAGTAGAGCTTATTATGGAAATTTGTAGCGATTAATTACCGAATGCTTGGACTATAGTAGATTGAGTGATACGACTATCGTGCTGGATACTCTGGGTGAGTAATATTACTTTTGAGAGGCGCCACCTGAAATAGGGTTGGGCCTATATATCTGTATTTATATGAAACGTTCATGGTATCATAGACTTCAGTGAGTATGTTGTCTAGTTATATGTGATTTCGATGCGTAAGGATTGTTTTATTGATGTGAGTTAAAATACACTGTATTCTTTATTAAGCAAGGAGATACAACTCATTATATATATATATATATATATATATATATATATATATATATATATATATATATATATATATATATATATATAGCACTAAGAACTTGGAATAGTGATAACGCCACATTTCTTGTTATTTTTAAGGACATATGTAGACTTTTATGTCAATATGCGGATATTGTGGAAAGGTATAAATTATGGACTACGGGCCTTACGAATCTCGACGACTGACTAGGTTAGGTAGTTGTGTATCGGGAGGGTTCCTTATTAGTATTTTTCTTTGTGAGATGTCCCACGCATGAAACTAGCGAATGTCGGGAGTTGGAGAGAAGTTTGGTCAATAGTACATAAGTTTCATACTTTGGTCATTATATATATACAAGAATATGACTGAGCGTCGATAATTCCATTATGATTTAAGAAGAATATATTTTATTCATGCAATAATACGCGAGACATATGGTGTATGGGCGCCCTAGGTAGTTGAATCTTAATATTATTTCCATTTGGTAAGCATGGGATAAGATAAAAAATATAGATGTTGAGATATCAGGACTTAATTGTATGATCATTTATATCAGTTAAGACCACCATTAACTAAATGTCCACAAGGATGGTCTTGTATCAGGCAGTAGATTATGATTGTCATGTAAATCCTACAACATATAGCCAGGTAAATCGAAGCTTATTTCGTAAGAGCTGGCGGAGGGCTACATTTAACGAGAAACTAAATTTTAGAGTAGGGAAGGATTTGTGACAAACGTTGTGGAAAAGTCGCATAGATTACGGTTAGAGGAACATTCGAGAGAATATAAAATGTTTTAGGTTATAATAACAATAGTGATGGGATTTAATGAAGAGGAATATTGCTAAATTCATCTTGTAGTGGGCCACTTGTCTATTGGTAAAAGGGTGGACCATTAGAAACCACAAGGGGTTTCTTTAACCATTAGGGACTCCTAAGTAATAATGGGAGAGTATTCCCAAGGATTATATTGCTAAGGTAAATAATTTCAAAAGGTGTTACGATCCTATGTGATGATAGTGGATCGGTTGATCAAGCTCATGTTATGCTAGTAGGGCTGATTATCCCACGGGACAGTATGCATAGATTTTTAGCCGCGATAGTGAGGTTACATAGGATACTGCTAGATATTGTGTTAGATCGGGATGAGATTTATGTGTCCTAATTTTGGGAAAGTCTTCACGAGGATATGGGTACCAAGGTGCGATTGAGTAGTTCATATCACTCGCAGACCTATGGGAAGACTGAGCATACTAACTAGATGATTGGGGATATATCACTTATGTGTATCCTGGATTTTGGGGGTAGTTGGGAATAATATTTTCCATTCGTGGAGTTTTCATATAATAACTCCTACCAGTTCACCATCAAGATGTATCCATTTGAGGCTTTATATGGTAGACCTTGTCGATCTCCTGCGATTTGGTTAGAGGTGGAGGATAACATGTTACTTGGGCCAGAGGTGATACAGGATACATCTATTGTGATGGAGATGATTGGTAGTCGCATTCGGATATCTCAGGGCCGACAAAAGATCTACGCCGATTCAAAGCAGTTCTTCAGGGTGTTCAATGTGGGGAACAAAGTTCTTTTGCAGGTGTTTACTATAAAGGGGATACTTTGATTTGGGAATGAAGAGAAATTTGCAGCAAAATACATAAAATCATTTCCTATTATCGAGAGAGTTGAATCGGTAGTATACAGACTGGGGTTGCCAGAGCACTTACACCGTATACGGGAAGTATTCCATATTGCTCCATTGAGACAGTATCTTAGAGATGAGATGACACCTATAGTACATATTATGTGTATAATCTATATTTTACAAATAACCTACTTGTGTGTGATCGTCACGAGACAAGATCTTATGTATCTTAAAAATGATTAATCTACTAAGGTGAGAATAGTAGAAGGCTAGATAGCGAACTTTAAGTAGTAAAACTTAATCAATAAGGTTTGGGCAAGAACTTACGTGTCAGGATAACTTGAGAATTAAAAGGAACCTACGTGAGGTGATCATTATTAAGGATACTTGATAGCATACTGTATGGATGGAACGGAGAAGCTTACTTATGAGCGCGAGGATGTGATGCGCAACATATAGCCAGAGTTGTTCTTATCTAGTATACTTTTTTCGAATTTCGGGACAAAATTCCGTTATTAGGGGGGAATTATGTAATACCCCGTAATTTTAATGACTTTTAATATGCGATTAATTAAAAGTACAATGGGGATCAATTGGAATTAATTATGAATAATTGGAATGAATCTAGATTGAATATCACTAGAGAATAAAGTAATATGTGATTTATATTGAATATTACTTAGTGATAAAAAGTGATATATTGTTATATGATCACGAGTGGTTAATACACGAATTATTAAAATTAAGTCGGGACACGCGTGTGAGTCGTGTCGGGACTAAATAAAGGGATAAAAAGAGAAATTATTTATAAGTCATTCAAATTGTCGTTTTGACTGTGCCGATGAGTCTGGAAGGGTCGAAATAGGCATAAAAGTCTACCCGAGAGTTTGATTTGGGTCTAGGGTCAATTGGGAAGCAAAAGGACACCCAAAGGGGTATTTTGGTCCTTTTTCTTGGGAGGTGAATAGTACCTATGGGATTTAAGTTTTATTATTTAAGTTTAGAGTTTGTTAAACTAAGACATCATTTACCAAAAGCTATGGAGAGGAATGGAGAGAATTCTCTTGGAAGAGGAAGGTTTATGAGAGTAAACCAAGGGACAACCACCTTGCACCACCACCAGAAAAGTGATTGGAAAGGAGGAGGAAATATCCTACACACATCTTCTCCAAAGGATCAGACCTACATCTTAAGGAAAGTGTAATTCTTGTTCCAATTAGTGATTATAACATCCATGTTAAATTAGGAGTGATAAACATCTACGAAAACTATATATCAAAGATGAAAATTTGATGATTTTGATGTAATTCTTGAAGTGGAAATTATTTAGGATTATTACTTTGATGAAATTAGAATTAAAAACATGAAATTTTGGGTTTAATTGATGGGGGAATTTGGGGTTTATATGTGTTCTTGAGAAAGAATTTTATCATGTAGATTTTCTTGAATTTAAAATAAGATTAGTATGATTCATCGAAATTCCATGATGATTTTGATATGATTAGTTATTATAAATCATGTACATACTTGGGTATATCATTTGGGATGAATTATAAGGAGTTTATGATCATTTGGTAGAGGTTTTGAGGATAAATTTTGTGACAATCCGTAGGTAGAAATATGTAGAAAAAGGACGCACATTGTATGATAATTTTAGGACTGTTTTAAGAGGAATTTGGTAGCGTGCTCGTGGATTTTTGTATAAAATCATTTTTTCACAACTTGGTATTTTTAAGTTTTTTCAAAATCGGAGAGGAAAAGACTCAAAATTATAATTTTATTTTTTGGGTAGATTGTAACTTTATCGAAAAATGGATTATTGGGAATTAAAATATAATCCGGACTTGTTATAATGAGTATGGGTTTTGAACCAATAAGTATGGGTTGAAGGTAGCTACTGGAATAATTAATTAAATCCTTTCGGTTATCAAGGGATGTTTGGAGTAATGGGAAATCAGAATAAAATGTGAATTATTAGTTTATTGGATAAACTTGAAATATAGTACGTGTGGGATTTGTATATGGGATGAGAGTATACCCATTTGTTGATATATATACATAAGTGGAGCGAATGCCTATATTATAATTGAGGTTTAGAATACAATGATACGTAGGATATTTAAGATATAAGTACACTACAATGAGAATTGTAATAGAGGATGTGATTATGCCCTATTATTGATATATATATATATATATATATATATATATATATATATATATATAGGTTGAGTGTATACCTATATGATGGTTTATGTCTATGACATACCTTGCCTACTTGCTATCGACAGGAGGTTTGCGCATTGAGGACAGTCATATCCTGCAGAGCCTTTTGGGGAATTTTTGACTTGTGCCTCAGAATATAGAACATAGGTACGAGCTATCTGTGATAATGATAGTGATGACGGTCATCCGGGTGCGTAGGTATGTGCGTACCCCATAGGCTTGGAACTATATTCGCCTCCAATATGTGTGATTTGTGATGATGGTTCTAGTGAGATACTGCACCAATTTTCCAGAGTAGTGTCTGGACTACAGCTGTGTCTCGGGGTGAAGTATTGTGTATATATATAATAGAGTGAATATATATATATATATATATATATATATATATATATATATATACATGTGATGTTATCTATTGTGTGAATTGAGTAGACATGAAAAATAGTGAAATCTGAAATTAATTAAGTATGAGAACACTTAATTTTATCGAGGATTGAATTAATATATTTATTTATTACATGTATTGTGAAGGAAATACATGGGGAAAGATAAGGTATATGGTCAGTTGATACAATGAGATAATCTAGTGAGAATGGGAGTAGTAACTAGAATAATTTAGGTATACGTTAGGCGTGCGCATTAATTGAGAGTTGAGAATCTAAAGTGAGAGTCCGAGAATCCAACATGGATATAATAATGGCTAATTGTAGCATTTAATCACTTGCTGTTTTTAAAATATTTTTATAATTGCATATTCTCTTAGTTCTTATATATATATATATATTACCAGGTGTCCAGCTATAGGTACGCCCAACCTAGATGATTGGATATTTATTTGATATGGAAACTATGGTGTTGTGGACCTTGCATTAGACGCATCATTCTATTGATTCATGTACTCTAGTGATTTCTCTTTATGGCATGTTGCCATAGGATTCGTGTCATTTCCTTTCTATCTCAATCAGTGGTCTTATTTGTGTCGGTTTTGGATACATTTGGTTTATTGTATTGACATATTTTAAACTGGGGAGTTTATTCCCATTATACTAAATAAGTTGTGATGATTACTATTCATTATTCATTGTGGTGGATTGAATTATATGTGAAATTGTTGGTATTGTTAAAAAGGAATTTTAGTTAAAATTAAAATTGAAAATTTTAACACTAGCTTAATTGATTACTAGGTGATTAATAAAGAAAGAAAATTATTTTTCCTACAGTGATGCTAAGAATGAGCCAACTGAATAATTTGATTTAATTGGGTAAAGGATTGTCCACCCATTATTTAATTAAGCGGGTTATTACAGATGAAATAAATGAATGCGATAGATGTGCACAATAGAAGAGAGGTGAGATGGTCTTCAAGGGAGTGCAACCGTAAAATCAATTATGAACATTATACAATACACATTTCATTTATTACAATAAAATTCTTTCTAAACATTTTTATAAATTGGACTTTGACCCATTTGCAAAATATTTTCTTTTCTTAAAACCCTTTTTCAGGTGTCCAGCACAGGGATGACAAACTTGACTTATTAGTTCCAGGGTTACGTAGCTGAAACATGAGTGGATGGTTGCATGATTTGAGCTAGACATATAATTTCTTTATTTATAGATTTGGAATCTTATTTCAATTAAAGTTCACTTAGAGCATATTGCCCATTCACTTTTAAACCCACTATATGGATTTTGTATTCATTTGTTGGATTATTTTGGGATTTTTAACCGATATTTTATTCATCAAGTTACTTATTCATTCAGTATTATTTTAGATTTATTGATTGTTTATGGTTTAAGTTTATTTCTATTCCGCATGTTTATCTATTTAATGATAGATTAAATTTGGCACCGACTTTTTAAATACTAGGTGGTTAGTAAAATTTTAAAAAGTTTTCGACAGTGATGTTGAGAATGAACTAAATGAGATTCTTGTTTTAATTTGACATAGGACTAATCACTCGATATTTTTTTTTGGGGGGGGGGGGTCACAGATGGTATCAGAGCATCATATTTTAGTGTCCTTCGGATCTGTATGACTTTTCACGTTTAAGCTTAGCATTCTTTAATGTAGAGACTTATGATAGGATTATTGTATTATCTTATGTAAGCGCATTTACATTCTCTCGCTATTATAAATGTATGAAATGTGAACTCATATAACTCGTTTTTGAATTTTTTGATGTCGCCTAAGAGAGGACGTCCATCTAGAGAAGCAGTGAGAGATGAGGAGATAGAGGCTCGTTAGGAGCGAGTAGTTCTTTCGCCACAACCACGACTAGGGATGATGAGGACTGCACAGGTGGCTGAGATAGTGGCCCAGGCAGTCAACGTGGCTATGAAAGCTATGGCCGTTCATTTTCCACAACCCGAACCACAGTATCCAGTGACTCTAGTTATTTAGGGCCACCCATGGCCATCGGATTGGTAGAGAGCTAGGGAGTCCTTTCAGAAGGGCCACCCACCAGAGTTCAAGGTAAGTTCAGAGGAGATATTAGCGTGCCAATAGAAGAATGGCATGTAGTGCCACCTATGCATGGTCGACTGTAACGAGGTACAAAAGAAGATGTTAGTCATGTTCAAATTAGTTAGGGCAGCCTTACAGTGGTTGGAGTCTATAACCACCATCGACAATAGGGATACAATGACTATCACCGAGTTATGGGTGCGGTTCGACTGCAAGTATTTTTCGCTAGTAGTTAAGACCGAGATGTGAAATTTTTTTAGAGAGGTGAATCAGGGTGACCGTTTCGTGGCAGAGTATAAGGAGGAGTTCACCATTTTGGACAATTTTGTTCCTGAAGAGGTGAGCAGTGAGGAGCGAAAGAAAATTAGGTTCATGGATGGATTAGCCTAGAGGATCAGGCAATATTTGATCGACAACCCAACACTGGTGACGTACACAGATGTCATTAATGAAACATTATTACATTACCAGGATCAATGTTTTCATATAAAGAGTATTAGCAGAGAGAGTGGGTCCACTCAAACTAGAAAAGTAGTTAGGAATAGTGCCAGTGGGGAGCAACCAGAACAGGAGTGAGATCTATAGCAAGGGAACCAGGCCAAGAGGTTTAGGTTCATGGGTTACCAACCCAAGGGTGTTCGGATCAGGCAGGGTAAGTCGAACCCTTAACTGTAGCTTCATTTTGCTCCTCAGGGCCGTCAGGGTCAAGGGAATGGCTGGAGAGGCCAGCCAGGATAGGATTAAGGGTAGGGAGGATTTACTGGTAAACGTTTCTTTTGTGGAGAAACGGGCCATAGGAGGAGAGATTATCTTGAGAAAGGTAGAGGACAACTACATGAAGAGGTTATGAATGTATGACCATTACAAAAGTTCATGGGACAATTCGAATGAGATGACTTCAATCAGGAACCCATTGACCAGGCAAAGTAGTTAGTGTGTGGAGGTAAATTTTATTATCCTATGAGTATGGGGCATTCTTTGAGTGACATTAGGGGCGTAACACATAAGATTTTTATCAGTATAATTCATAAGTGAGTCGAATTTAGTGGCTGGTTGGCCATAATAGCCATATTAGGTATATATAGTTACCGTGGGGTAGCGGGGATTGTTAGTGTCACCTACGAGAGAGTGGGTGTGTACACTAAGAGGATGTTTGCATTACATGTGAGATTTTTACTTTTGAGATTCATGAGAGTATAGTGGGACATTTTCTAACTTTTGGTTGGTTAGCGATAGTTTGGGGCTAAAATGGATAGATATAGTAAGAGTGTGTGTTCGCTGTACCACGATATGATTTATTTTTTCTAGGTATCACCGGAAATAAGGTCTAGCTTATATATATGTGTATATATATATTATAGTGTGTTGCACATTGGACTTATGAGAATATTTGTGTCGTGTTATATTATTCTGGTGAGTTGGGACATTTATTGATGTGATTTAGGGTAGATTGACTTATTATCGAGAGGGAAGATATAACTCATGATTTATTTGCGCTAAGAAACTAGTGACAACAAGAGCGTCGTGATGTGTGTTGCCTTTTGTAACTTGAGAGTGGATGAGTATACTTTTATATCAAGAGACAGGGATTGAGGGGTACGTGCTATGGACTGAGGGCCAAACTTATGTAGTAGTAAATCTAGGGGGGAGGGGGGGTACTTGTTTGGATTTCTCTTTGTGAGACGTCTCACACATGAAACATAGCGCAAAGTTAGAAGTGGGGATATGTTTGGTTATTAGTACATGTTTTTGGTACCTCGGTTATTATATAGGTATGTGGTTATAACTGTGAGTTGAAAGTTATATTACGATTTAAGGCTAGCAGAGTCGGGTAAGAGCTGTGCGAATGAGCATGGATATGGGCCCCCTGGTTAACTAATGTAATCTTAAAATAATTCACAATTTGGAGTGGTAGAGATAGGTGCAGTGATCATAGGGGTAAATTTGAGAATTGGAGTAATAGATTTATCCGAACTTCAAGGACGAAATTCCTTTGTAAGGGGAGAAGTATGTAAAACCCCATATTTTTTAGGATATAAGAATTTAATTATTTTTGGTGAAATAGAATTTTTAAATTTGGAGAATTTAACATTTAAAATTTATTCGAATTATTTTTATTTAAACGTGTGTCGTATTTTGAAGTTGAAATTGGATAATTTTATAGAATGACCCGGATGACAATTTTGAGGTCACGTTTGAGTCCGGAGAGCGGAAATAGTCCAAATAGTGTACTGACTATGGGTAGTAATTGAGTCCGGGGGCCTTTTTAGACATAGCCGAGCCTACGGGGGGTATTTAAGACTCTTTAATTTGGCCCATAGGCTTAATTACGGGATTAGGGAAATTTAACCTAGTTTGAAGATGGCTGGGAAGCAGATAATACAATTCTAAACCCTAAGTTTGAAAGATGAGACAAAGGAGAAAGAAGAAGAAGGAAAGAGGCAGGAAAGGGACATTCCGAGAAAATTTTGAGAAGAGATCGTTGGATTTAATACAAAGAGGAAAGTATTTTCTTGCTTCATGTAAGTTGTACTTAATAATGCTAATAACTGAATTTGTGGTAACAAATTGGAAATTTGAATAATCATTGTGTATGAATTTGATTTGTAAAAATCTGGGATTTAGAGAAACCATTGTGTATGAAATTGAGTTACAAATTTCTAGGTTTTATATGTAGAAGATGATGATTAAACCATTAATGTGGAAATTAAGAATCTATAATAAATTGGATTAAATATTGTGTTAAAAATTTATTTGGAGAAGTTATTCACATTGAAATATTTGGTTTATGAACCCCTTTAATGATTGTGATTGGGAATAATGATTATGATGAGGATTATACCTAAATTCATGAGATAGAGTTTTAAGGGATTGGGGAAAACGCACTTGGTATAGTACCGTGCACTAGATATGGGGGTATTGATCAACCGGGGGTTGTGTTTGGCTGAGCGCGCGAGGAAGTAATGTTGCATTATGTTTGTTTTATTTTTTAAAAGGGGATAGCTCCGTCATATGAACTCATAATTAGGTGTCGTTTATGGCCACACGTAGCTAGTTGAGAGGAGTACACAAATTCTAGGAATATTTTTTTTTAGACAAAAATTATGAAAGGTCCAAATTACCCTTGAAGATGTAATGAGTGACGAAACGTTCCAAAATTGAAAGATAAATTTGTAGGCACCTTGTGAGACTAATAGGAACCTATTCGAGTATATAGAAGGCGAGAAGTATAATCCTATAATTAATAAAAACAGTGAGTTGTGGCTAATTAATGTGGGGCGTGAAAATTACGTACGGACATGTTAATAATTGGAATATATATAAACGTGTAAATTATATATATAGATGTATGCATATGAGTTGAATGAAAATTTGTTTGTATATACTTGTTACTCTAGGATGCTATCTAGGAGGTTGCGCATAGTGGACAGTCCCACCCTTGCGATTCTAGCAGAGTCTGGATTGTGCTCCATATTATATTGCTCGAGTGGCTCCTACCATGATGAGAGGGGAATGTAACGTTGGTCTTTAAGGAAGGTGTATAAAAATCCTAGGGTCTATGTATTTATAACTACCTCCATTATTTTGTTTATGATTTGGGATCGGTGGTGAGATTCTGATCCGATGATCAACAGTGACATGAGATATGCCCGACACCCGATAGCATGTACAAGGGATGCATCTTATAAGACCAATCTATGAAGATGCTATGTATATATAGACGTAGTGAGTGATATTTATATATACCTATAGATAATGTGTGACTATCTATTGACAATATCAATGTGATATTTAGTACATTTCGTGATATAGACATATATTATAGATAATGTGTGAATATCTATTGATAGTATCGGTGAGACATTTAGTATATTCACATAGATGAGAATTACATATGTTATAATAATCGAAACAATGGACTTAATTTATGACGGGATGATTAGCGCGCTAGTTAAGATAGCTATTATGGTCTAGTTGTATGGAGTAATATCTAGATGAAATAAATGAATGCGATAGATGAGCACAATAAAAGAGAGGTGAGATTGTTTTCAAGGGAGTATGACTGTAAAATCAATTATGAACATTATATAATACGCATTTCATTTATTGCAATAAAATTCTTTCTAAACATTTTTATAAATTGGGCTTTGACCTGTTTGCAAAATATTTTCTTTTCTTAAAAACCTTTTTAGGTGTCCAGCCACAAGGACGCCAAACTTGACTTATCTGTTCCAGGGTTACATAAATGCAACATTTGTGGATGGTTGCAGGATTTGAGCTAGACACACCATTTCTTTATTTTTAGATTAGGAATCTTAATTCTGTTACAATTCACTTAGGGGATGTTTCCCATTTACTTTTAGACCCAGTCTATGGATTTTTTATTAATTTGTTGGATTATTATTTTGGGATTTTTAGTCGATGGTTTGTTCGACAGATTAATTATTCGTTCATATTGTTTTAGACTCAATGACTATGTATGGTTTAAAGTTATTTATATTCCGCATGTTTATTTGTTTAATGAAAGATAAAATTTGGCACTGACGTTTTGGATACTAGGTGGTTAGTTAATTTTTAAAAAGTTTTCGACAGTGATGCTGAGAATGAACCAAATGAGATTCCTGTTTTAATTTGATATATGACTGAGCACCTAGTATATATCGGGCGGGGTGTCACAAGGAAAATCACATGCTAATATCCACAACCATTAAATGGAAATATGCCATGTCTAAAGCCTTAAAAGGCCATTAGTACCCCGAAAGTCATGCATTGTTATTCAAAGCCCTTGGTCCTAAAATGTTACTAAGGTTTTGGCAACAATTAGGTTTAACAAGATCAAGTTTAAAAACAAAGAGCTCTCCGGCCACAAGGTCACGATCCCAAGTAAGCAAATATGCATTATTAAAGAAGTTAAGAAGATCAACAACATATACAAATATGGTCGCGGAGGTTACTAGTACTTTATGGGGCATGGAATTTAATCTAAATAGTGGCAAGATTTAAAGGCCGCAGTCCCTTTCTTCTTCTTCCTCCTTATCCTCAACACTAGTATCAGTCCCTTCCCTTGAGTAGAAGATGTGACCTCTTCCTTTTGTTTCCTAAGAAGCTCTTTGTTCTCCTTTAGCTCCACCTCACATTGGGGTGTGCACAACATTTGTGAACCTCCAAGAAAAAATGGACTCCTTTGCGTTAGGAATGTTCTTGGAAACCCACCCTAATTTTTTTGTAGTCATGGATGTAGGACTTATTCTAGAAAATCTAAAAATCATTTGACATCTTGAAATAAGTAACAGTATCATCCGTAGCCTTCTGCAAGGCCATGACATGTTCATCAACCATCATTTTCATCGATGCGACATGGCTTTATGGTAGTAAAAAAACTTGGGAACCAATATTGACAACCTTCTCATCGCTGGTGGTAGCCTATTTGGGAGCCTCAAAGCATTTGGGCTCCGATGGTTTAAGAGAATCTACAGCCTGTCTAAAGTTTTCCTCGATATTAGGCTTGGATTTTTCAACAACCTCCACTTTGGCCTCAATTTTAAGGTGGGTATCTTCTATAGCTGCATTCATGAACACCTTTACTACCTCAAATGAGGAAGACTTATTTTTATCCATTTAAACATATAAGGTAGCCTCTACAACCTTATTCTGGGCATATAATTAGTAATATTTTCCCCTCTGGCTCATTGTAGTCTCAACAGCTTGGAGGAAAAAGAAAAATTTTAGCCAAAAATACGCAACACTTGAAATAAAAAGACGCAGATGCGTGTGCTTACCCTAAGAAGTAAATGTAGTTGGTAATTTTCCAAATCCTCGACATCTTCCTCAAACAAGAATTTGAGGTTAGGGAAGTTTTCAACCTTCTTCAAAACTGAGACTATGGTGGCCTCAATGTCCTAGGGGAACTCTTTATCAGCCGGCCTAACATGAGGCCTTATCTTTGAAAACAACACCCTGTTAGTGGGGGTGGTATCAGTGGCATCAACTAGAAAATTGGGTCGCAGAGTCTTGTCTCTCTACGTAATGTTCACGG
This sequence comes from Sambucus nigra, assembly GCA_949130495.1. NCBI lineage: Eukaryota > Viridiplantae > Streptophyta > Magnoliopsida > Dipsacales > Adoxaceae > Sambucus > Sambucus nigra. Next base: position 264,769,400 of record OX422213.1, on the reverse strand, counting down.
AAGGCACTAGTTCTTAATTTTTATCCTTGGCATTGGGAGAAGATAAGATCACGTTATATATATTTATCGCGGAATCCTCACTAGCTAATGGGTTTGAACCACCAGCCTAGGCATCAGTGGGGACTGTAATAGTTGGAGCATTATCCTTGTTCTCATCTCAGTTCCTATTTTTACCCATGGTCTTCCTTGGGGTCTACTTCAGGATGTGGAAATTTATTTCCATATCATTAATATGAGATAAAAGCATCTCTTCGTTAATCTCTATGATAGATTCACCTTTCACGATAGTAACTGTACAATAAGAGAATATCATCACGATAATTAACGAAGTCCACAGATAGAACAAAAGCAATGGAGGGAAAAATAGGTCGTGGCCTAGAGTTTCATTTTTTACTTTTTGGAGATGGCCAGGAAGGTGCAATATGCACATTATTGTAACCAAGCATGTATAAGGTTATCAAGGTAACTACGAAAGGGATGTCCTTTTTGCTATCAAATATATCGATCGTGAGCTTATTTCTCTTCCTATGATGTTTTGAGGGAGTCAAGCCTACACGAATTGCAACGAAAAAACAAAGCTGTAAATTAGAAAAATAAGATCAAGTATAAAGGATAAAGGCCGTGGCCATATTAAAAATATGTTATTACCTTCTAGGGGGCGACCTCAGGACTACAGAAGTTTATGGTACCTCTCTCGTTATGACTCCATAAAGATAATTTCCCAATTATACCCGGAGATGAAAAAATACTCGCCTTTCTAGTTTTTGGTTCTAGAAGGCTTCCTATTCATGAGGTATCTACTGGAATGTCACATAGACATGTATTAGTACCAAGGGTTATTCACCCTATTGTCATTTTCCTTGTAAATATCAAATAAGTATGTGGATGTTAAATCCATCTGGAATTTTTTCTTCTAGACGAATAAACATGCCAAGATTTCCTTCCACTCATTTGAATATACTTGGGTTAGGGCTAGGTTCATCACTATAAACAAAATTCCTAATTATGATCGGGACTGGCAGCCTTAGTATGAGGAGGAAATCATGAAGGAGAAAAAAAACTGTCATCAAGAATTGTGGGAAATGCTCTTTGGTATGCGAAAGAAATAGTGAATATGGTCCTTTTAGGAATTTCACAGACTTTGGCTAGATGAGGTAGCTATTCTTCTGTCATGATGCAATGATAGTTTACGGCCGTGGGCTTCGTCTTTATTTTGGTACCGCATCTAGAAGGCTCAACTTCACTATCTCTAACATCCATGGCTGCCTTATTTTCCACTGGCATCTAGTTGTTTGTTGAACCAATGCTCTCCTAAAGTCTATGACTTATCCCATCAGTCTCCATAGGTTCCCTTAATTTAGAATTTTTGAAATCATAATCAGCATGTATGCATATTGGACACTTTTTGAATTTGCAAGACCCATTTCTTTTCAAGGGTTTAGTGTTCAACACCGTGGGAGGAGGATCCCTAAGGTTCTATATCCAGAAACTTTCTAAGTACTCTCAAGTATTCCAATGCACAAGGCCACAACAAGAATATATAAATGAATAATAGATCCCCACAATTGGGGTACCACATCCATTAAGAATAAAATACCATGCAAGCTCAAGTTTCAAAGACCGTGACCCTAGGAAAATGGCCGAGACAATATACACAAATATCAATCCAAAAGCCAAGGGTATAAACTTGGGCTAATGCCATGGTCAAACACTAAAAGGCAACGGTAGGGCTTAAAAACACCAAAAATTCACTCTTATATTTCAAGTCATCCAATAAGCCACATAATCCTCTCTTCCGATTAGTGGCACGTGCAGTAAATATGATACTACAAGTTCAATACCTAAAGCCTCTCTAAGTGCACAAATCTAAAATGGTACTAATTACAAAACTCTACAGCATCATATGTCAGGACATGATTTTTGGTCCCATGCCACACCTAAATGGAAAAGGTTGCAACCATTAGTCAAAGGTCATAGCTTTAATAGAAAAACACCTAGATTTATTAATCAATAATTTGGCAAAATCAAAGTAAAGAAAATCTAGTGTTTGGACTAAGAACACACCTGAATAACAGTTCTTGTTCTGGCACAAAGCTAAAAAATAAAACCTTCAAAACAAACAAATACCATCCAATTCCATTCCAAAACATCCCAAACTTAACTTAACTAGACATTGCTTACAAAAAACCAACAAGAAATCAACATCAAATAATCTCATAACCAACAATCCCAAAAATCATTAAGAACACAAACCCATATACCCTCGTTCCACATATTCATGAATCCGATAGTTGTTTGTAAGATTAAAGCATGTAAATTAAATCCAATATAAATGAAATAAATATGAGGAGAAAATGCAAAAGAAATGCCTTGAAAATTTATCTGATTGAATAAAAAAGGTTCTCAAATATCACTACAAAGTATTGCCAAAAATCGCAACGATAAGTCACTGGAAATCACCATGGTGATCGAAATTATATAAGTCTTTTTCTATGATGGTATAAGAGGGTAAATGAGTCCATGACCTTAAACCATTTATATAAGAGGTCACATAATTTGAAATGTCTCACAATAAAAATGCTCAGCAATAGGTTTTAGCACAAATAAGTCCTTAACCTTAATAAAAGGCGTCAATATAAAAAAGGCCTCACTCCATCTTCAAATCCCCCCCCCCCCCCCCCCCTCAAAATAATGGTCCACAAAAAGAAATAAGGCCCCAACACTAAATCACCTATCTAATAACTGAGGCTTGGGGGCGTGTGTTATAACAAAAACATGTTAATGAATGGAAAATAAACATGTGGCATGGAAGCCCATGCAAACGCATAATGATATCCTCAAGGAACAATAAAATGTCTTAGCCTATGAACAAAGCCACGACCTGGTACCTATCCAGGCCACATACTATACTTTATTTGTCCCCTTAAACACATAATAAGATGACCTGATATCTCAAAAGCTGCATACACTTAGCGAAGACTACCTTAGAAGGCCACGACCTATTACCTCGTAGATCGTGGCCCCTTAACCTCGATGTTAACTCTAGAAGAATAGGTCATGCACCCTTATATATCATCCATGAACTGCCAGCTATCCACTTTTTAAAAAAATTCCTTCACATCATCCTTATCCACAAGGCACGTGCACCAAGCACGTGAGGTCCTAAACCAGCTCCTATAAATAGAGGTGCACACCCTATCATTTGGTAAGAAACAACTAGGTGACGAAGCTCTTCCCAACTCTTTTTATATTCTCTTTACACTGGTGTACACTCCGGTTACTAGCTCTGGCAACCCCACACAGACATAGTTGCTAACTCTTACCCGTTTACACTATAAGGCCACGGACTCAGCGGCACAACACATGTATGTTTTTGTATTTAGTCCATCTCTTTACTCTTTTACGCCTAATATGCCCAAAATCTCATACTAAATGTATAGATCTAATGGGAATAAGGCTCCAGAGTGGGCATAAGATCACTTTCATGGCCGAACCACTCCAAATCTCGTGTTTATCTCTCATTTACTCCATTTTACTTTAATGTCATGATTTACACTAGTAGATCCATTTCAATGTAAAAACTTTCACATAGTCAAATCTCATATAATTGATGTCATCAATTAATTATTTAGAACATGCGACACAAAATCATATAATATGCAAATTTATTAATCATCCAAATTATGAATTTTATTATTAACATACCATATAAATGATAATCAATCCTATTTATTAATTTATTTCCATAATTAATGCATAATGAATAAATGTCACAAAAACAGGGTATATAACGTGCATTTGTATATATATGGTTAGAGAACTAGAGAAAATTATGACCATAATGTGTTATTGGTGGTGACATCCATGGTGGTTGGGTGAGGGGAGAAGAGGAGGGTGCATGCAATTTATCCACTGGTGGTGGGTGATGGAAGAAAAATGGAAAGTGGGAGAGAGAGAGAGAGAGAGAGAGAGAGAGAGAGGGAGAGAGAGATAATTCATTGGGGTTTTGAAAGATATAGACATTAATTTTTTTAATTTTAAATGTCAAAAGAATATATTTGTATATATCCTTAATAATATTTTAGACCATATGTAAAATTTTAAAACATGGATTGCCTAGTTAACATTTTCCTTCAAGTCTATTAATAGAGCTTTAAGGTTGGTGTTAATTGCACAACTTAAAGTATTTGAGGGGTATTATTTCAAAAATTAGAAGGATTGGTTTGACATTACAACATACCTAAAATCTCAGGGCCAAAATTGAAATTTTCCGAAAAGTAACACAAAATGTATCATTTATACGTTTTCCATAAATAATCTCTAGATGTTTGAATGTTATTCCCTAGTGATATCTTAATAGGTAATATTATTACGAAATTTATTTTTTTAATCATAATAAACTTTCAAAATCATATAAGGGTCGATCATAACTGAATCTTATAATCTCACTCACACAATCTCCCTCAAACCCAGAATAAAGGTAATACTGAATATTGACTACCTATTCATTAGTAACCAATTAATATTCATTTTTTTGTTCTATATATATAAATAAATCAGAATATTCATTACTTATCTAGTGTAGCATTATCATGCCCCAAAATATAAAAAAAATGTGCATAATCTTTATCATGTCATGTGCGAGCTAATTTAATGAAAATTTAATGATTTGCATATAAATTCGAATTACTTAAAAAATGTACATGAAAATAAATTTCAAACTTAATCTTATTACATTAATATATTCTTTAATAGATATTCAAAACATTATTGGTATTACACATAAAATAGACCCGAACCTCAAGGCTCTATGGTCATTGATTCTATAATAAGCCCTCACCTCTTTTTATACTTGTTAGTGAACCTTCTGTTGTTCTTATTCATCATCCTAAGAAAATCTTACCTGTTATATAAGTTTTGGATCCATTTTAATTGTGCAAATATGTTCACAACCACTAAAGACTTAGAGCTTAATTCACAAATTTTTTAAAGCCTTTATGATATGTTCATGCCTCATCAATCTCAATGCATTAATTTAACTCTTTTTAATAAGGTCTCGTAAAGCTCATTATGCATGCCAATGTGATACTTAATAGAGCAGTCATAATCCTTGATGAGACCCAAACACCTCATATGCTTCATATTCCACTCTTTTTGGGAGAATATATAAGTTAAACTCTTGTGATTCATGTAAATTTCATAGGTCTCCCCATACAAGTAATGTCTCCAAATTTTCAAGGAAAAAACCATTCCTTTCAACTGGTTGGGTAATTATCTTATGCAGATGACAATGCCTTTAGTCATAAGTAATGGGTTTTAGATTTTGAACTCACACACAACCATGGTTATGGCCTAAGGAAGAAATATATATGACACAAATTACTCCTTCCATAAGAAAGTTCAAAATGGGAACAAATAACCAAATGATCCTAGAGATTCTAAAAAGTTTTCTCACACTCCCTAAATCAGTTTTTTTTCATTCTTATGAGTTAACTAATTTAAGGGTGCCACAATGATTAAAAATCCCTTTAAAAAGATCCTATAATAACTAGGAAAAACCTAAGAAACTTTGTACTAGAGATATCACCACCTCAGATCAATCAATTAATAGCTTAAGTTTTAACTCTGTTAATAATGGTGAGAACAACACTGTAATGCAAGAAATATGTATATGTTTGAAGAAGGGATGAGAGATAAAGGACGACACAAGCATGTAATTGGCTCGACCTTGGCCTACTCTATTATGCAAGGGAAATGGGGTGTTTTTCACTATAATTGGGCTCTAATGGCCATGAAAATACATACTCAAGCTTTCTCTCTCTAAGTACATAAGGTATTAAGGTTTCAGTAGGGTTGGTAAGCTTTCCTCGTTTGTGAAGAAGGAGAGATTGGATTTTATAGTATTGGGGGTGCGTAATGTCACCCCCAAGCATGCACCTAATGTGCGCAAGATGAATGGACGAACCGAACAATGCCACCTTTATTTTCCATATATATGTCATGATGGAAGAATATTCTTCCTACGTGGACGGTTGATCTTCTATACTGGTTTTTTCCACGTGTCTTGGCAATATACAAGTCATATGTTTTGTGAGATATGTTGATGTCAGATCTAGGAAGTCTCGTCTAGACGAGACTGATAAAGTGGATTCCTAGTGGATGATGTCAAGAGTGACACCCATTCTACAATGTTATGATGGCTCTCAGCCTGAAGGCGTTATATGAGGATGGCACATGTCAAGGCCGAGATTTAAAAAAATAATGCTATGAGTATTGTGATAGCCTCCATGGGTAGTCTTAAATGTTCTCTTGACCAGGTCTCGGGGCCCATGACTAATTAATGGGACCCATTATAACGCTTGCCTATATAAGGATAAGTCTGAGCTGCATTGGAAAGGGTGATGATGCAGGGGGCCAAGTCTTACCCTGACAAGGTCATACTTATGCATATAAATCACTCCCTAGACCTTAATCTTCAATGTATATAGGTGAGTAAGGTGTAATGTCATCTTTTGTCCTACTAGAAGATGTACCCTCAGTGCCAGAGTGTAGCTTATTGACGTGATTGAACTAAAGAGGTGTCATGGACGTCATTTCAGTGCTCTGACATAAATAATGCCTGATGGTTCTTGAGTGGACACGTGTTAAGTTTTATAACATGTCGTGTGTGTCCCAAGAAGTGGAGAAAACATCTGCCTTGGATAATAGTGACCTAATGACGGTTTATTGGGAAACACACTTAATTATTTCCAGGTTTAAATACTTAAAACCATTTTGTTTTCTCTTTTTTCACCAGCCTTTCTTACCCTGGAATTTATAGTAACAAGGGATTAAGTTATTTATCTATCCTCCATTCCTATAGTTCAAGGCGAGAATCCTCCACTTTTCTTCATTGCAAGCCCTTCGTTTCCCAGGTAACCTTATTTTCTTTTACTTTATTCTTCGTTTCCCCTTTCTATTGGTGGTTTTCTTTTCTTATTTTTCTCGAGTGAATTTGAATTTTTTGACTGTTGTTTCTGGTGGTAGTAGGGCATATTTTGTGGGTTTATGGTGGTATTTAGGTTGCAGAGGGTGTCTAGGTTATCACTTAGGAGGAAAAGTCACTTTTTAAGTGTCGGTTGATTTTCTCGATGAGTTTTCGATCTTCTTCTCTCATAATACTCAGGCCTGTTCTTGACTGGTTCTTGGTTAAAAACATTTAAGTTCCCTTTCTATATCTTAAAGTCAACATAAATTAATGTCATTTCTATTTTTCATATACCAAAGTTTATACGATCTAAGAGAGTAGTATCCTAACCTTAGAGAACGTATGCTTAAGGAAATTTGCAAGGTCGAGGCTGAGGATAACTGGAAAGCCAAAACCGAGTCCATATTTCCCCTAAATATAGTTCCTTTATATGTTGTTTGTCGTCTTATACTTCTTACTTACCCTGTTCCAGCCGAGCCTCAGGTTAACATTAGTATTAGTTTGACTCAATGTGAGTTTCTTCTTTTGAGGGATCCTAGTCCACTTATACCCTAAGTTATAGCCCAGAAGACATTCCCATAACAATAAACTATTATCGTAGGGATGGGGATGACTCCTTTAAGGAAGCCATGTAGGTAACTGACTCTCGTATCGATAAGAGTTGGGCTGCCGAGTCCAATAATAGGGGTCACCCCCAAACTCCATCAAACTAGTTAGAAGTCACTAAGCCTAAGGTCTTTGAACTTTCAGATAATAATAAGCCAGGAGTAGGTTTAGAGTTTAGTTAACCATTAATGAAGATACCAATCTCTGCCATGACTGAGGCCGATTTTACAAATAGAAATCCTTATGGCTAAGATAAAACGGACGATAAGGGCGAGGATAATAATAGTGATGTGGACGAGCTGGATACCTCGTATGCCACAATCATCCTCAGTGATATCTAGGAAACTGAATTGATTTTATGGAGACATATTTATGGAATCAAGTCTTCAATAGAAAAGAAGGATCCTTTCGAGGATGAGAGATCATTCAACATTTGGGCTAAGGGTGAGGTTGCTATTTATGAACAAATGTTCAAAGTTAGCTTTCGGCTACCAGTTCATCTAAATGTTAGGTCCATCTTTGACACTATTGGGCTCTTTCCAACACAATTATATCCCATTGTATGGAAACTATTAATCGAATCCATTCAACTTTGGAAGTCGACATACATGACTAACCTTCTACTTAGCATTTTCAGGGGTTCTAACACTGTCTCCACTACTAAATCCCAGCCGTGATACTTTCACTTTATGGCCCAACGCTCTGATTAGAAATACTTACATATCAACCAGACTTTGAATCATGATTGGAAGTCTCGTACTTCTTTGTCTCAAGTGATTGGGAGTTTAACACCAACACTCCCTTTAGTTCTAATGAGTCAAGAATCCCCTAAAAGTAGGGTAAGGTGTCTATGTTTGCCAAGCTTGATCTCGATCTTATCATAGATGGCCAAAAGAGTGTGGATAACCTTCGCACGTCTGGAAAGAAGAATGAGCTAGTCTTATTTGAGGCCTTGATGGAGCTGAGCCTTTTAGTAGGGACTCCCCTTAATTGAATTACATAAGTTCATTTTTATAAGAAACTTTATAGTAGTCTTTTCTTAATTCTTTCATGGATGACACTTACTATTTGCTCTGTTTGCTGATCGTCCGTCTGAGGTTTTATACGAGCTTTGGAAGATGGTTTATCTTGTGACTAACAACCTCCTCTCTAAGATGGCGGGGATAAATATTTGTCCCTCATAACCATCCAAAAAGATGACCACCCTGAGGCTGCTGGTGTCAACCCCCCTAAGGCATCAAAAAAAATAAAGAACGTCCCGTCCATAGTTATTAGGGACACAACCATACCTAGTTCTGATGATGTTGTGACTGCTTCTCGTTTGTCTCAGCTTAGTGTGACAATTGAATCATTATTTAATAGCCAACTAAGGGCCCAAGATGCTATTGGTTTGATCATGCTCGAGTCCGATATCCAATGTTTGAACTCGCAGGACCCTTCTTGGGTTGCTGACTTTACTATCCACCGGACTACCCATGTAACTACTCTTACCACTTATGTGAATAAGTGTAACATCGTCCCATGTTAACTCCCCTTCTTTCTATTTTTCAGTCTGTGCTTGCCCTTTACAAAATTTAGTCGTGGGTCAAAGAAAATGATCCCATGATCAAGATCGTCGGGGATGCTGTTAAGGAAAATGAAGAGTTGAAGAAGAAGCTTCTAGATGCTGAGGAGGCTAAGACGAAGGAGATCGCCGACTTGGGCAAGAAGCACAAGAACAAACTTTTGACTCATAAGATGGGCCATATGGATGAGATAGATGATCTTCTTGAGAAGCACAAGGCCGAGGTTAAAAAAGCAATGGAGAAGGAAATCTCAGTCTTCAAGTTATGGGATGAGTTTTTCAATTATGTAATCCAGTATCTGGACAATGGGATAAAACTATTTGTTATTAGGTATTAAAATTCCTCCCGAAACATTCTTCTATCGACCCGTAACTCCATAAAATTTTGGATTCATTTGATTTGTGGGATCTGAAGAGCATGCCTGGTCCAAACCAGGTTGCGATCGAGACTGAGGCCCAAGAAGCTGTTTTCAAGATGACACTTATAACCTAGTATACCATACTTAGAGCTTATGATGCCATTGACTAGGAGGGAAACATTTAGACTATTCCATCTTTTATTACCTCTGAAGTCCCGATTGAAGAAGATAAAGACACTGTCGATAGTTAAACTTATCATTTTTTCAGCGAAACCGCTTGGGGTCTCTAAGTGCCTTAGTGTAATGTCTATATGAACAATGTGATTTTTTGCGTCATAACACTTATGCAATTATTACACTATTCAACTTTGTCTTTTCATGCCTTATATGCAAATGTGAATGGATTTCTTATGTGAATGGAATTTGTGATTTTTGCACAACTGTGGTCTATGATCTTTACTTTCATCACCATCGATCGATGTTTAAGCACGATAATTAATTGTGTTTTACCACCTATTACAATTACTTTCACTATGACAAATGATATTTCATAATGAAACTTTCACCACTATAAGTGATGTTTAATAAGGTAGATCCCCATTCTTAGCATTATCAGGAGAGTATGGAGGAGACGAGACTCATCATACAGTCTCGTATCGTTGAGAGAGAGTTATGATTTAATTTCACCATGAAATTATGTTACCTAACCATAAAAAATGATTTTTAATTTCGTCTCCACCACTATTAGTGATGTTGTTAGGTTAATCCTCCCTTTTAGTGTTATTAGGAGAGTATGAAGGAGACGATACTCCTCATACACTCTCGTATTGCCGAGAGAGTTATGATCTAATTTCACCATAAAATGACGTTACCCAACCATAATAAAATAAGTTTTAAATTTTGCCTTCACCACTCTCGTATCGTCAAGAGAGTTATGATCTAATTTCATCATAAAATTATTTTGCACAACTATAATAAATAATTTTTAATTTCGTGTCCACCACTATAAGTAATGATGTGAGGTTGATACTCCTTCTCAGTGTTATTGGGAGAGTATGAAGGAGACGAGACTCCTCACACACTTGTATCGTCCAAAGAGTTATGATCTAATTTCACTACCAAATATTTTTCTTTAGTAATATGTTAGACCGATCATGCTGAAATTAATGATAATAATGCATAATAAGTACGAAACAACACTTAGATGAACTGAGAATTTTCATTGAACTGAGTTTTCACTGCATTGCAATACAACTCTTTTCCATGTACATGTGTAAGACCAAAGTGGACATTGAATTAAAAAAGACATTATCTGTTACACGAATGACACAAACGGAACTATTAATAATATCTCTTTAACTAGTCGACATTACAACAATTTGAGAAGGATTCACTGTTAAAATTTTTGAGCCTGAAAGTCCCTGGTGCGACCTCCTCTGTTACTCTATACGACCCATGTCTATTAGGATGCAACCTATTGGGTTTCTGCCAAACCTTATCCAAGACTAAATTTACAACTACAATCGAACTAAATGTCACTCGTTTGTTATATAACCTTGCAGCTGACTGTCTAACCGCAACATCCTCTCTTATTTATTCGATCAAATCTACAACCAACCTTCTCTCTTCCATATTAGATTTTGGGTCATAACCTGGACCCTGTGGCTTGGGAGTCTGAGATTTTGTCGGACCAACTACCTCAGACCCATATACTAAGATAAATGGATTCTCCCCTGTCGGCGCTCTTTCGATACTCCTATATGCCTAACGACCCCATGCATTTCATTTATACATTTCCCCTTTACATCCTCCGAGTTTTTGTCAATCCTGTCAAGTATGGTTATGTTGGTGACCTTGGTCTTACCATTGGCTTATGGTTGGCCAGGCGTATAAAAGTAGTATTTAATGTCGACCTTGGTGAAATAGTCCTCCAATAACTTATTTTTGAACTTTTTTCCATTATCTTATATTATAGTATGGGGTAAGCCATATTGGCAAATGATTTTTCTTCATATAAATTTGAATGTCTTCCATTCCGTGACAATTATCATTGCCTCAGCCTCCACCCATTTTGAAAGGTACTCAATTGCCACAATCAAATACATATAGTTTTTCGATGCTCTAGTACGAGGCTCGACCAGGTTTATTCCCCATAATGGAAATGGCCAAGGAGCATTTTTGGATGAGAGAAGTCGGTGGGGCTAATGAGGAATACTCACGAACCTCTAAATTTTTCACACTTCTTCACATATTTGGTTGCATGCTTGGCAAGTTCGGCCAAATATATCCCTAAGTGACATTTCCATTAGTAAGAGATCAACTACCTATATGACTCACACAGTAACCCTTATGATCATTTTGAAGTATGTAGTCGGTCTCGGAGGGGTGGACGCATCGAATTAAGGGGAGAAGGAGTCCTCATTTATAAAGAACGTCTCATATAATGGTAAACTTTGAAATGCGAGATCTAATATTTTTTCTTTCAACTTTGGTTTTTGGCAGTTCCCATATGTACGTACTTTATTAACAAATCCATACAAGGCTCTCCTAAATTCAAATTGAGATAAAAAATCGTGTTACTCTCGTCTTCCTCCATACTCGGCTTCAATAGTATCTCGATACGCATTGTGTACTTGATCTTTATTTTTATTACAGAGGCTAATCTAGCCAGAGCATAGTCTCGACTCTTCTCTAACCTTAGTATCTTCTTTATTTTGACTTCACCAAAATTCATTAACATTTTTCTGACTTTGGACAAGTACTTGGCCATTTTCTCATCCGTAGACTAATAGATCCCCAAAATCTAATTAACAACTAATTGTGAATTGATATGGGCTATCATATGACCGACGTTCAAAGTTCTTGTGAGTGAGAGGCCTATAAGCAGGGCCTCATACTCTAATTAGTTATTCGACGCCTTGAAGCTGAATCTCAAAGCAATTCAACATTTTTTCCATCTGGGGCTGACAGTATCAATCCAACCCCACCACCACTCTCACAAGACGAGACATCCACAAATAAGCTACCAAGAGATATCCCTTTTGAAAATAGACCTTTACTAAGGATTCCATTTTGAAAAATACATCCTTCTATGCAAAGTCGTCATTTACATTCTCACTTGCTGGCTCTATTGGGACTGCTATCAAAGTTTCTACTTCTTCACCAATCTCATCATCACGAATCGTAGGCTTACGAGCCACAGGTCAAAGTGATTCATGTGTTTCAAAGGAAAGAAGATGAGGTCTTGCAGGTGAACGACCAATGCAGCCTTTGACGTATTGATAGCATGGGGGTCATATGTAGTTTAGCCTACGCACTTTTTGGATCCATTTTGAGCTCTTGTATTTGATGGACATTTGACATGTGGTACATTATAAATTAAAATTTTGTGAGTATAATTTAATTGGTTTAATTTATTTTGAGTAATTATATTTGTTATTATTTATTTAGTTTCTCCTTTAGTTTTATTAATGTTGTGAATGCTACTACTTTATTATGGATGAAGCTGGTTTTTTAGGTCATTTGAAGAAGGTTTTCTTCTCGGTAGGTGACACTACCCAACAATTATTTTTTAGTCCTAGGATTGTCACGGTCAAGTACCATGGCAAGTCCCTGACAATTTTTTAAAGCATGTCACATTCAAGGACCATGACAAGACTGTGACATAGTCAAGTTATTATCATGGTCCTTAATCGTGACAACAAAGGCTTGTTGAAGTCTAGGGTCATGAAAAGTCTTGTTGTCGTGCCCTTGGGTGTCACAATCCTTTATCATGACGATACTTCATTTTCATGATCAAGGACAGTGACAAGTGACCAATTTTGGTGTAGGGCCACTTTCTAGAATGTTATTTTTTATAATAGTTTTGAAAGTGTTTAAAATGACCTGTCTCAATCTTTCCACACACACACACACAAACGAATATATATAGGGAGAGGTTCATAAGTGAACATAAAAGATGAACATTTTAATGAACCTTAACAAAAAACACCTAACTCCCAATTGATTTTAATTCCAATGTTGTAATTGGTCCGTTCCAGCGATAACGGACACGCACATGACACGCGCCAGCGGCAACGGACACGCGTGTGGCACGTGTCACACCCATGTCTGTCGCCACTGGTGCATACCAATTACAACAATGATATTAAAATTAATTGGGTGCTATGTATTTTTTGTTAAGGTTCATTAAAATGTTCATCTTTTATATTTGCTTCTGAATCTTTCCCTATATATATATATATATCAAGATCTTCCAAGTTTGGAAAACAAGCCCAAGACAAGTGGAAAGATGACATCATAAAATAAATCAAAGAACTTAAGTGTGGACAAGGTTTGGCTACCAAAAAAATCTTCATGTTTTCAAAGAATATATTTAACAAATATCTACTTCACAACCCCATCTCATGACCAAGGATAACGTTTTTCACTGAAACGAAGAGATTTTTTGTTGCAGCGAAATAAACGGCGAAGGAAGTCGCTATGAACTTCAGCAAATTTGGGAAAAATCTATGGGTGGTGTCATAATCAACAAATTTACATCTTCGCATCATCCATGAGCTATTTTGCGTAGTGAGACTTCAGTGAAAAGTAACAAGGTTTGTTTTTTAGGGAAAAATAAAACCCACAAAGTATTGAACCATTTACACAATCCATCATGTCATATAATTGTGAAAATAACTTCAAAAAAATGTATGTTTTTTATTTATAAGTAGTATACTTGCATATTTGTTTCATCAAAATTAGAAGTCCAAACCAACACACGCACGCTAAAAAATTAATGTAAATGTGACAAAGGATTAAATTCTATTTATAATGTTCAAATGCCTCAACCAAGTGGTCACATAAATATTTCATCATGTGGAAGTCGAACTCAGAACTCGAAGAAAGTTCAAAGCAAATGTATTGTAGTTGAGATATGCTAAAACTAAGTTAAGGGCCAAAAAAGACACCAAATATTTTTTTTATAATGAATACAATAAACCTATTTTGTGTGGAGCACATGAGTGTATATATACTCTTACAATCTCCCAATTTTCTATTCTGGGATAAAATATAAAAACAAAATATTACAGGAAAATAAAAGTAGATCTATAACCCTATGACAACAATGACACAAGACCGACCAATGGCATACATCACTCTATTAATCTATAATTAAAAACAACCAAGTTTAGCTCTTGTACCTTGTTAACATGCCATACACCAGATAAAATATCACAATGTCAATGTATATAAAAGAAGGTTAAGTGCATGTAATTATGATGCCCAAGAGATATATAGTCAAATTATTAGACATCTTAATTACATTAAGTACATCATAATCAAAATAAGTATGCATCTCAAAATATCACGTTAAAGCATTATACTGCACCCCTTCTGGTATGTACGTTCCATAAGATCTTTTCATGCAACAATCCATGTTCACATTAAACTAAATTTCCCCCTTAATGTGATCTTCTTTTCCCAGATAATTTACCCCCCTATCTAGCGGTGGAAATTTAGAAAGGCAAGTAATTCTAAAAAAAAGAAAATAAAGAAATGAATAATATCTAGTTTAAATGAGAAAATGCAATTTTTACATGAGTTGATTTTAACAAAGTACATACCTTAAAGAACTCTAGTACAATTCATCAATTATATAAAGAGATATAAACAACACAACCAAATATGATATATGAGAAAATATGATAAGACTGAATAAATATGTGATATACATTTATGTAATCCCACCAAGTTTTGTCCCATTTCTTTAAAGCTATAGTCAAAGTACGGACTACTGAAAAGTATCGCAAACAAAGGATACACTAAAAAATATAAGAGCTGGGATTACATCACATATGAAAAAGATATAACAAAAACTCTCACATAAAAAAAATATAACATGATATATAATGAAATAAGTCCAAAACATCCTATGGATTGTCAACATAAATAACTTTATCAGAAAGAAACCATCATCACTAACATAACGTGAGCTAGTCCTCAATATCATCATCATAATTCCCATCATGCATGGTCCAAAAAATAAGGATATCACTAGTAAAATTCACTATGAAACTCCCAATGTTGGAAAACTCTTTGTGTTAAATGAACAAAGTTATCCATATGTGGTGCTCTAAGCCTTGTTTGTTTGAACCAAATCTTTGATGTTTGGATGAAGAAAATCTACAGTCCGTTCTACATTATAATCAAGTTGATACATGGACAACTGAACATATGGTCCGTTGGAGGTCTATCCAGACCCATAAGTAAAAACTCTCTCAATCGTCCTGTGGTGACGTGGCAAAGGGCATACAGTATCAAAATCATGACCACCACTTGGTGATTCCCCCTGAGTATTAATTATTTCGATATCTTATTTTTCTCCTCCTCCTCCTCCTCCTCCTCCTTCTTCTTCTTCTTCTTCTTCTTCTTCTTCTTCTTCTTCTTCTTCTTCTTCTTCTTCTTCTTCTTCTTCTTCTTCTTCTTCTTCCTCTTCCTCTTCTTCCTCTTCCTCTTCTTCTTCTTCTTCTTCTTCTTCTTCTTCTTCTTCTTCTTCTTCTTCTTCTTCTTCTTCCTCTTCTTCTTCTTCCTCTTCTTCTTCTTCCTCTTCTTCTTCTTCTTCGTCTTCTTCTTCTTCTTCTTCTTCTTCTTCTTCTTCTTCTTCTTCTTCTTCTTCTTCTTCTTCTTCTTCTTCTTCTTCTTCTTCTTCTTCTTCTTCTTCTTCTTCTTCCTCCCTAGTCTTTATCAACCTAAACCACATCATAAACTTTTGGTTATCGAAGGGGTTTCTGATTCTTCTTTCGTCCATCTAATTAGAATCTTGAATAACCTTTATTGATATTTCATGTGTCAGCTTGTTCACTTCTTGGGCTTTTAAAATCTGACATATGAGTCTCCCAAGAGATAGATATGGCCTCACATTACCTTTTATTTTCACTAAGATCCTCGTAGTACAATATAACTCTTGGGCTCGATTTATAGGAAGTAGTGCACAATCAAGTGATAATGTTCATGAAGTATAATGTGATGAGATTTCAGGAATATGCTTGTTGATTTTATCATGCGTAAAAGATAGCAATAATCAGATTAAATATATTTGTTCCAATGGCTTTTTAACGTAGCGAGTCCACATGCTAATTGTAATTTTAGACAAAATTACTTCATTAGATGGATGCTCACATCCTTGTTATGGAAACCCAGATCTTTCAAATTTAACATCAAATTCGACGTTGTATTGAATTCTCTTACCTTCTTGGGGTATACACTTTCTTTATCATCCCCATAGTTTCACACAAGAAAGCATTGTGTACTCAAAAAATCATAAAACACCCCCAACATGTTCTTTTTAATTGTCACCCAATTAACCATTCTCTCAGAAATAACTTTACTTTCGATGATATAATTTTTGTAGTAGATTTCTTAAACCATGGTTTCAAATCTAATGGGTTTAGGTTATGGGTATTTGGTCCGAGTGCGCTCAAATATGTTCTTATCATTATGGATGGAAATGAAGAGCATAAAAACAACAACATACACACTCTAAATCATATTTAGAACAACAATTTAAACCTAAATTTAAAGATGGATCTAGTCATAGATAAGGGAAGATCATCACACCAAGATATATAAGTTTAGAGGTTATCATAGATTCAAAAGGACTCCAGATATTTATTTTACATGAAATTGGTTTAAGTGATGGATATTCGTACATTTGCATGAAACTAACTTTAGATAACTAAAATACATGTAATAATTACATAAATTCTATCATTTATAGTTGTTAAGTAAACATAATTGAAAATTCCCAAACAACTAGATTTACCGTAGAAATTCTAATGATAAGTGGAGTGAAGAGGCTTACCTAGTGATTAAATAGTATGATTTATATTAAAAAATTTAAAAAGTACACTTGAATAATAGAAAAACTAGGCTCAAAAGGAATCTGAGGGTTTTCGTGAGTAAGATAGATAAAGATTTGTTCCACAAATAGTTTAAAAACAGGTTTAATTGTTTTTGTAACTCATTTTTCTAACGAAAAAGCATCTTTGTTGGTCACAAGATAGTTTGTTGTCACGATAATAGATCTTCGCTCGTCGCATCGATGGATATATATGTTTCTCACTTAAATAGTTTCATTTGCCAAAGCGAGGTTTTTTTTTATGGTTCACGCTCGTTCCCAAATATTTTTTAGTTCTTTTCGTAGGTGAATTAATTTTTAATTTGGTAAATGAGGGATTGGAAATTTTTAGTTTTTCCAAAGGAAATTTCCCAAGTACAATGTAACTATAATACTCGCGGCCTTACAATATTAGAATGAAAAGCTAGTCCACTTGATAACGGTATTTTAAAATTTCTCAATTAGGTTAAACCTACTACACCTTGGTCTTTGCGATAAGCCTCCGCCTTAAAAATCGGAGATGGTATACACACACACACACACACACACACACACACACACACACACACACACATTGGCGTATTTCCCATGCCTGAAGGCACGAATATAATTTTCCAAATTATAAATACCAAAAAAAAGATTATATAATTCCAATCGAAAAGTAATTGTTAAAAAGTATTTTCACAGCCAAAGAAATTAATATATAGTTGCTACAGATAATAATGGTGCAACAAACTACATGTCATGTTTCTATTCCAATTTAATGGTGAAATATTTTAGCATGATATTGCAGTACAGAGCACCTACATATCAAAAAAAAAAATTATAGTTAGATGAAGGAAAAAACAATTGAGAAAACTAAATCAACATTCATTCACGACCTCAATTATATCATTGTTACCACAATAAAATACATTATTTACGATTCAACATTCATTAACTACCTCAATTATTTGGTATTCCAATTGCAAAAAAATGTGGTAGTGAATGAAAGTTGACTCGGATTACAATTATCTAAAAGGTAGACGGTATATTTTGCAATAATCCCATTCGAAATTCCATTATCAAACTACTTTTGAACACTCATATCTAACCATATAGTCATATTAAAATTTATATGTATCTGTCAAATTTATATAGTTTTTATCAAATAAATATGACCATATCAAATACGTAGACAAATCTATGTCTATCACACTGTAAATTGTACTTACACATTGTATGTACCTACACCTTTACATTCCTTTGATATATGTTATTAACCTCAGAGTAATTTTTCCTTGCATAATCAAACAAGTACTATAATACAAACATGTATAGAAAATAAAAAGTACATGAGAAGAAATGTTATTACTACATGAAATACATTAGTATTCATGTATATATATTACACATATCTAAAAAATTAGTAGTACATTAAAATCAAATTAAGAAGCCCAACAATTTTTTAAATAACAGAGTAAATAAAAATTATAAGTTATTTGATCAAAATAAATTCGTATTACTCAAAGACTAGTTTATCCTTACATAATCAAAGGCGTAATTAGGAAGGAAAAAACTACAAATTTATTATAATACACACACAAAGTTGATAATAGGTAGCTAACTTCAATATATCTTATTTGGTCCTTCTAGAAATCACCCACTGAAAAATATAAATCTGAATGTAGTCAATAGAATACTCATTGAAAGCACATCCCGACAATATTTAACACACCCATTAATTTTTTTATTATCCAAGCATCAACACTTTGAGCAACCCAAACCAACTGAAACAACTTTCTGATTAAAATGAGCAAAAATAATATATCGTTGTAAGCCCGTGCAATGAAATGTTCATGGACTTATATTTCTATTCATTCCACTCACTCTAATTAATGTCCACACATACCAGCACGGAGATCACAAAAGCAAAAAAACTTCATAAACAAAAGCTCCACAATCGAATAACTCATGACACTACCTCCATTTCTAAACTCCCAAAAAATAAAAATTACTCAATAGAGTGAGATATATAAGCATTAGGATTTAAACCCCTAATTACTTAACATGGAGAAAACAAAAATACCAAAAACCCTAATTACTTAAAATGAAATAGAGTGAGATAATACCTTTAAAATTTTATCGTTACTCGAAACCAACCAAAAAAAACGTGTATCTCTTAACGACATATAGTTACCAACATCTCCAGCCTTCCACAATTAATAGTTATGTAGATCAAGACATCTTATCTATTCCTTATATCCATTATAAAAAAAATATCTAAATAAAATCATTCGTATCAACCACAAAATAAATGAAATACACATCAAAGCCAAATGAGTCTTGAAAATTAAAATTTGAACCCCAAATCCTAGAGAGAGATAGAGAGAGAACAAAACACCTGTAACAACCCGCTTAAAATAATAATGGGTGGTCAGCCCTATACTACATTAAATCAGGAGTCTCATATGGCTCAGTCTCAACATCAACTGACAATACTAAAATAAATAAGGCTAACTACCCGAAATCATATAAGCGAGATGTTAAAATTAAATAAAACATACCACGGACCACAACCTAACCATATAAATATCTAGAAAAGGTAAAAAGAACACAAGTACCATGATAAAAGAAGTGCTAGAATAAATGAAATGAGTACATAAGGAAGACTATACCCGAGTAAGCTGTCGAGTCACCGAAAGTACAACATCCATGGGAAGAAGTATAAACAAATATAAATAACTCTTGGGTGAAAACCCGATGTACAAAATGAATCATATCTAGATTCACAATGAAATAAGAGGCGGCTGCAATCTAAATCCTGCAGCAGTTCGCACCTGTTATGGCTCCCACGACTCTGGATAGAAGCGCATCCGGCATCCATGCGGTAGGACACCTGTAGTACTATATATATATATATATATATATATATATTGTGGGTACCCAGAATTAGGATGATGGGCCTGGACGATTAACCCAATTTTAGCGGCCCAAAGTCCAGACCCCCCATCTCCTAACTGATTATGACCCAGTCTCCTCCCACATTCCCTTTAGGGGAGGTTCTAGGGAGAGATGGGAAACGTGGGGGAGCCCGACTCTCCCACTTACTAAAATGTACATGTATATATTGAACCCTAGGTCCGGGACAAAGGACAAGTTGTATTCTCTATAACCACTCCCCGAAGGATATAGAAATAACACTGACTGCACCACCGTGGACGTAGGCATATCTTTGCTGAACCACGTACATCCTTTATTGTGTGATTGTCATTTTACATTCCTTACTCTTGCTTGGTGATTCCCTTTCTCTTATCTATTTGTGTTGCATAATAATTGTCACCACAATTGGCGCCGTCCGTGGGAAACGTTTATCTTCCCTGAGAAAAACCCACACTAAAAAAGGAGTTTAAAATGTTTGGTCACAGTAGCAATGCTCCCCAGGCAGGGGATATTCAAGAACCACCTGTTCCTCGCAGGATTAGATCTAAAGTTCGACGTTCAGATCAGAGGGATCGCTTAGAAAGGCCAGCCTCAGAAGAAAGCCAAGGACCAGCGAGGTCCACTTAGATATCCAGACTGATTGATGCATACGAGGCAAGGCTCCACGAGCAGAAGGAGTCTTCTCACAGACATGAGGCTGAGAATGCTCGCCTGAAAAGAAGACTAAAAAGACTGGAAAGAGAGCTTCATCACGATACCAGGAGACGTCCATACCACACTCCTAGCCCTCAGGCGAGCAAGTCTCGCAACCGAGGAAGGATCCCTAGGCGAGGATCCCAAAAGGTTGAGGGAAACGAGTTAGAGGATGACCTGCGTGTGCAGCTACGACAAGCTCGCCGTTACCAGACCCCAGATCGCAGCAACGAGAACATACGAAATCTGGTCCGAAGGGAGATGGACCAACATCCTGCCCATTACGGTACTAGATCAACCCTAGAACTCACTAGGCGAGCTATCAAAACTCAGATGAAATCACCTTTCTCGAGGGAAATTAAAGGAGAGGAAGCCCCCAAGAAGTTTGCCATTCCAAGGTTCAAAATCTATGACGGTAAGACTGATCCCATCGATCACGTCAGGTAGTACCGGCAGGCTATGACCCTCTAGAACCATCGAGATGCACTAATGTGCTGAATTTTCCCCTCGAGCCTACATGATGTGGCGCAGAAATGGTTCAAAAAGCTCCCCCACAGATCCATCAGGAGTTTCAAATCCCTGGCCGAGCTCTTTACGGCCCGATTCATTACTAGTAGCTCCCATCCCAAAAGGATGGATGCCCTACTGATAATGAAAAAGCGCCCCAAGAGACCCTCCGAGACTACACGAAGAGGTACTGGGAATTATTCAACGAGGTCGAGGACTGTTTGGAGCAAGTGGCAGTGGCCTCTTTTAAAATTAGACTACCCAGCTCTTCCCTTCTGTACCAATCCCTGACAAAGAAAGAGGCCATAACCATTGACGACCTCATGGCTCGCATCGAGAAGTATGCCAAGGTGGAAGATGTGACCCGCCTCAGCACAGGGGAAAATGGTGGAACTAAGCTTGCTGCCAAGGGCAGTGATAAGATTGAGAACCAGAAGAAAGGAGGTAAGAATGGGGGTAAAAAAGGCTCCAAAAACGGAGGTAACAATGATGCATCAAAAGCATTTCAGGCGGTCAACACCATCTTCAAAGACCCAATTTACAAGATTCTCGTAAAAATCAAAGACGAGCCATTCATCAAGTGACCTAGGAAGATGGGAGGAGATCCCTCGAAGAGAAACAATGCGCTGAGATACTATTTTCACAAAGAGGGAGGACATAAGATTGAGCATTACAAAGCTCTTAAGTCTCACCTCGAGGAGCTAGCCCAGTCTGGGCATTTGAACGAGTTTGTGGAGAAAAAGGCAGATAAAGTGGCTGCCAATAGAGAGGCGAGACCTGACAACGTGCTCGAAGATGACGCTAGACATGAGTTCGTGGTGATTCATGGGGCATCTGATGCCAAGCAGATCCAAGGAAATTCAGCTCGTATGGAGATGAAAAAGCTTACAGCGGTGATGCAAGCTTTTCAGATCAATCCAGTAAAGTCACAGTCAGGAAAGCATCGACGAGCGAATGGCGTCAACTACAATAAGCATATTATTTTCACAGATGAAGATTTGGTGGGAGTAAGAACCCCATATCACGATGCTTTGATCATTACCCTCAGGATAGCTAACTTTGACGGCGACAAGTTGCTCGTCGACTAAGAAAGCTCATCCGAGGTAATGTATCTCGATCTATTCAAAAAATTGAAGTTAAGTGTTGCCGACCTAAAGGAGGCTACTGGCCCTTTAGTTGGCTTCGTTGGCAAAATACCTATGCTCCTGGGAAAGATTGTACTGCCGTTACGCATGGGAAACGACTCCAAGATGATTGAGTTTTTGGTAGTTAACATCGACTCACCATACCAGGCCATCCTCGACAGAGGATGGCTACATGCAATGAAGGCAGTCTCCTCGACCTACCATCAGAAACTCAAGTATGTAATCGAGCGAGGAGTAATGAAGATCCACGGTGATCAAGCAATGGTGAGAAGATGCTTCATAGCGGCCATCCGACCAAGGCCAGAGAAGAAGGCTGATCAGCTCAGCGAGAAAGTTGAAGAAGGTCTGACACCTTCTAAATAGCAATTAAAGTACAGAAGACCTGGAGTAGAGGAGACCAGGCTCCTCCCCTCTGAGCGGGTCATCGAGGACCTGGAAAAAGTTACGGTTGGATATCGCGACAGTAGCAGAGTTTTCTTGATTGGAGCATCTCTCACTAACCAGGAACAGAAGGAATTGATAACTCTGCTGAGACGCAATGTAGATGTTTTTGCATGGGAACCATACGAGCTGCCTGGAATCGACCCTAGTATTGTCTGTAATCAGCTGCACGTCGATCCCACCTTCAAACCAATCACGCAGAAGGCACGGCGAACTGTGCCTGAGAAGGAAAAAGCGGTGGAAAAAGAAGTTAAAAAACTGCTGGATGCAGGATCCATACGGGAAGTACAATTCCCCAAATGGTTATCCAACCCGGTAGTAGTTCCAAAAAACAATGGGAAGTGGAGAGTTTGCATCGACTTCACTGACCTCAACAGAGCGTGCCCTAAATACAATTTTCCCCTCCCAAAAATAAACCAACTGGTAGACGCCACTGTAGCTCACGAGCGAATGAGTTTTCTAGACGCATACTCAGGGTATCATAAGATCCCCTTATATGCCCCAGACCAAGACAAAACAACATTCATCATGACAGTTGGATTATATTGCTACAAGGTCATGCCCTTTGGGCTTAAGAATGCAAAGGCAACCTATCAGCGGCTGGTCACCAAGATGTTCAAGGATCAGATAGGAAACACCATGGAGGTCTACATCGATGACATGCTCGTTAAAAGCAAGAAGAAAGAAAACCCCCTCTCAGACCTGTCAAACATCTTCGAAATCCTCAGGAAATACCGAATGAAACTTAATGCGAGCAAGTGCTCCTTCGGTGTCCAGTTAGGAAAATTTCTTGGGTACTTAGTCAGTAAGAGAGCCATAGAGGCTAATCTAGACCAGATCGATGCAATTAACAGGGTACAACCTCCTCGGAAAATCCGGGACGTACATAAGCTCACTGGTATGCTCGCTGCCTTAAATCGCTTCATCTCTAAATCCTCTGAGAAATGCAAACCTTTCTTCCATCTTCTAAAGGGGAACAAAACGGTAGAGTGGATCCCAGATTGCTCGCAGGCATTGGCTGAGCTCAAAGATTACTTAATCTCTCCACCACTGCTCGTCATACCACGACAAACATATTCTTTATACCTGTACCTCTCCGTTTCCAACCACACTGTCAGTTCTGCATTAATGTGCAAGATTGCAGGAATCCAACACCCTATTTATTACGCGAGCAAGACCCTACTAGACGCCGAGCAGAGGTACCTACCACTGGAGAAGCTCGCCTTTGCACTAGTAGTGTCTTCGAGGAAGCTGAAGCACTATTTTAAATCCCACACTGTAATCATCCTTACATCACACCCCCTTAAAGAAATCCTGAGGAAGGAGGATTTGTCGGGCAGACTGTCTAAATGGTTCGTCGAGCTCAGGTGATTTGACATCTAATTTCAACCAAGGAACGCAATCAAGGGGCAGATCCTTGCTGATTTCATAGACAAATTCACGGGCGAGGAACCTTCCAACCAACCTCAATCAGCAAGGCAAAAGGAGAACCACGCGACAGAGGAAACTTGGAAACTGTTTATTGATGGAGCCTCCAACTCAAAGGGGGCAGGCGTAGGCATTGTCATCGTTACTCCAGAAAATACAATCCTTGAACAAGGAATCAGGCTTGGATTTGTAGCCTCCAATAACGAAGCAGAATACGAAGCCTTAATAGCCGGCCTCCAGAAGGCGCACACTTTGGGAGCAAATCATTTACAGGTTTTCGGCGATTCCCAATTAGTCTCCAATCAGATAAGTGGAGACTACAATGCAAAAGATGAAAGAATGGCAACTTACCTCGCCTTAGTGAAAAAACTAATGGCGAACTTCGAAGAAATCAATGTCCAGCAGTTTCCTAGAGGGCAGAACAGCCATGCTGACGCCCTAGCAGCCTCGAGTTCGGTAGTCGACTCTGACCTAAAAAAAACCATCCCCATCAATTTCCTCACTCATCCGGGCATTAACCGTGATAGCAAGCCACCAGACATGGAACAGGTACTCCAGGTAGGATCAGATCCCAGCTGGATGGATCCCTTAAGGGACTATTTAAAGGATGGCACACTCCCGAATGATAAGAAGACTGCCCACCAGATAAGAGTTAAAGCTTCTCGCTTTCACTTATCTCTAGAGGGCAACTTGTATAAGAGATACTTCTCCGATCCCTACCTTCAATGCGTTCACCCAGGGAATATCGAGCAAGTTCTACATGAGCTTCACGAAGGAGTCTGTGGAAGCCATATCGGAGGAAGGTCTCTATCTTTTCGAGCAATGAAGGAAGGCTATTGGTGTCCATATATGCAAAGGGACTCTGCGATGTATGTTCGCAAGTGCCTGAAATGCCAACTTCACGCTCCTACAGTCCACTAACCTGTTAGTGACCTAAAATCATTATCCAACCCATGGTCGTTCGCCCAATGGGGGATGGACATCGTAGGACCACTTCCTACCGCCACTGGCAATCGTAAGTACCTGTTGGTTTCGACCGACTACTTCACCAAATGGATCGAGGCAGAACCCCTGGTGAATATCCGAGATGCAGATATGATAAGGTTCATATGGAGAAATATAGTCACTCATTTTCGCATCCCCAGAACCATCATCAGTGACAATGGAACGCAGTTCGAGAGAGGCTCCTTTCAGAGCTTTTGCGATGAGCATGGAATCAGACACCATTTCAGTTTGGTGGCCTATCCTCAGAGCAATGGCCAGGCTGAGGCTTCCAACAAAATTGTGATTGACGGGTTAAAGAAGCGATTGGAACGAGCTAAAGGCGCATGGATAAATACATTACCATATGTTCTATGGGCTTACCGAACCACTCCCCAACGAGAAATAAGGGAAACCCCATTTTCACTAACATATGGGATGGAAGCAGTCATCCCATTAGAAGCAAGCTTGCCGACTATGAGGTCCAACCTTGTCGACCAGGGCCATAATGATACAACATTGCTCGCCGAACTCGACATGGCCGACGAGCGCCGAGAGATGGCCCTAGTAAAACTAGCGAGCTATCAGTAACAGCTCGCGAGGCACTATAACAAGAGAGTCAACCCAAGGACATTCCGAGTTGGGGACTATGTCCTAAGAAAAGTCATGGGCAGCTCAATGAAACCATCAGACGGCAAGCTAGGGCCAAACTGGGAAGGACCATTCAAGATAACAAAAGATAATATGCAAGGCGCATATCACTTCCAAATGCTGGAAGTCAGAGATATACCTCGAGCATGGAATGCAACCAATCTCAAGAAATTCTATTTTTAGATTCTTCTTTTGCATTTTACTTATGAAACTGAAACTTATTAATCAAAGTTATTTAGCAGTTGCATTCTACGAAGTATCAGTTAACTAGTAGGATTTAGACTCTACAACTCACACACCCTTTCCAAGTAAAAGACACACTGATTATTACACTATAGCAGGGAAATGTCCCTCATCAGGTCTTTGTTATGAAACACGAAAAACCTCTTAGCATTGTGCCTGGAAATATATGAAGCCCTACAGGAGATCCTTAGGCAATATGGCCAAATTTAAACTGGCCACCAAACCATCTTTGGTTGTATAAAATCCTGATCGAATAGAACATCCAACACCAGGTGTGTCCTCGCCAATTGCCACACTTAGGCCTAAGGGAGTGTGACGGCACGACCTAAAAGGTAAAGTGGTGCACAATGGTATCTTGATGTTATACTGGACTGGAAGGACACTTGCGTGATATTACAAGTTTAGAGATCATAAAGGAGCGAGAATATGGAGCACATAATACACTTGTTTAGTCGGTTAAATTAGCCCAAAACATAAATTTTATTAATCCACTATAGTTACAACAATTACAATATATGTTTAGTTGGCGAGATAGCCCAAAACATTAAAATAACAATACTTCAACACCAAATACACAGAGTAACTACTGGCAAAATCTCAGTGGGGGTAAGGCCTCTAAATGAGATAATCAGCCACTCGAGCTCTTCGTCCATCATCAAGAGCAGGAGCTAACTCTTCCTCGACCTCATTTTCATCTGACTCCAATAATTACCGAGGGGATGGCATCGATGGGGATATATTGATCATCCCTCCGGAAGGGGTTAGGCATCAGGGTGGAAGGAGAAATCTCATGACGGTACCAGAGCATCGAGTTCCTCGGGACTTACATCTCCCCCAAGGAACTCAACCACTCCATGATAAAAGAGAGCTCTTCGAACTCTGACAGCCTCGTTGGAGCATCTGACCAACCCTGATCATTGCCGTCGGCCCACACTTGTCGAGGTCCTTTTTTAAACAGATGCCACAACCGAGTGACGTCCCTCTGGAGCCCAACAACAATCACATACGCTCGCTGGACATCATCACGAACCTCTTCCATTTCTCAAGCCGAACCTCTGGTGTTCCTGCGAACTCGCGGAATGACTAGAAGAGAAGAGCCTTGCAATGCGGGAGAGACATCGCCCAGACCAGCTCTAACCTGCGATGAGGAAGAACCTCGCAGTACTGCTGAAGCAGTGCTCGGCGCATGCTCCCTAAGTCGCGAGACCTCTCTCCTCAAAGCCTCATTCTCTTGCTGAAGAACTTCCCCAACTTGATTGATCTCAAAATCCTCCAATAGTTTCGCTCTCAGTGCATTAACTTCCTCTTAGACTGAGGCACCAATATCCTCCATTTCTTGGAGCCTGTCCTTTAGCTTGACGATGAGCTCAGTTTGCTCTATAAAGCGCTTGTTCCTCAGTCGCAGAGATTTGTAAATCCTCACAAAAGTATGACAAACTTCGGAGCTTACGTCAGGCCCAAGAATCCTTCCCAATTGAGAAGTGGCGGGAATATAATCATTAATATCAATCGACTACAAGCAATAAAAGGGCAATTGAGAAAAAAGTCAATCAATGCACTAGAAAAAGAAGCCTCTTCATTTCATTGATAAAAGTTGAAGTACATCATGCAGCAAAAAGAAAATTTACAAACAGAAAAAGCAAAAGTACAAGGTAGTCCTAGAAGTAAAAACTAATTAGCAACCTCAAGTTGCCCAGAAGTCGATGGCTGCTTCCCTTTATCAGCATCAACAGGAGCACCGCCCTCAGGAGGGGTAACCTATGTCGCCACAATAATGGAAATGTCAGTAGGGATTGTCTGGGGGACAGGGTTAGCGCCTTTGATAGCTGGGGCAGGGAATTCATCTGCAACTGACTTCGGCCCTAGATCGTGTTCATCGAACAAAGGATATGCAACATCCACTCCAGCAGCTAAGAGGGCCTTGTTCCAGCCCTTCTTGAAGTTCAGACGGATAATATAGCCTATTTGAACTTCATCATCCTCATATGCTGTAGCCTAACCAGAATTATATGAGTATTCCTTGGCAGTGACCGCCTCAGACTTCTTCTTCTTTAACTCCTCAAACAGCACTCTGTTCTCTTCCACGATAGATAGCTTGCTCGAGCAAACCAGGTCGTAGGCTTGTCGCAGCTCTTTCAACTCTTTAACTGCTGCGTACTTCTCCTGGTTGGCAGTAGAAAGAGCCAGATTAGATGATATCCGAGCAGCATCAATGGCTTTAAAACTAGCCTCGAGCTCTGTACCCTTCAACCTCAAGGCTTTATTTTTTTGCTCTAGTTAACCATTTCTCTTCACCAGCTCATCGCGAGAATGAAAGAGCACGACGAAGTCTGTCATAAACTGCGAGAAGAAGAAGACATCAGAGGAAGGAAGTAATAAAATTCATTAAAACATTGGAGAAAAGAAAAAGTCTTACCAAAGCTAGCCTCTGGCTAGCCTGTAGGGCCAATTGATCAGACCCCAGTGCCTTTTGGCTATTAGCAGGAAGAACTTCTCTCTCGAGCAGCGCAAGGGCCAACTGAGGAGAAATAGCAACAGAGGCCCCCTCGGGCAGTGAGAACATCGGGACTAAGACCTGCCCAGCCTTCATCCTCGATTCCATCCTCCTCCTCTCCTCCTCTTTCTCATTCTCCATCTTCCTCTTCTCCTCCATCCTTCTCTTCTCCTCCATCTTCTTCCTCTCTTTTTCCTTTTCTCTCTCTCTCTCTCTCTCTCTCTCTCTCTTTCACTTGTTCTTCTTCTTTCCTCTTCTTCTCTTGCTCCTGAGTAGAAGACCGAGAACCAGTAGCCACGGCCCCAGAGCTAAACTTCTGCTTCTTCGACCTTTGAGCGAGGAGCACGTGATCTTCGTCATCATCGTCCTGAATTAAATTCTTCCTTGGAGGAACCATCTCCTCGCTCGAACTATTAGATGTGATCGATGACTCTTGAGCTTTAGAAACTTCCCTGAATCAGAGGAGCTGCTATTACTAGAGCTACCTTCACCTAAATTGCCTCTAGCACCACCTGTGATATCACTTTCAGAGTTGCTCTCCTCCTCGTCCAACTGAATAGGATCTGCAGTAGTCTCTTCAGAAGTATCAAACTCAGGGATACTGTCCACCGACCTCGCTATAAAACTGGAACCAACATTCTTATATTCGAGTAGAAAAGTAGCAGACCGGGGATGCTCACCGTCAGCTAAGGGCTCCCTGATATTCCAGGCCTTGACCAATTCAGAGAGACGAACCTCGCTGAGAGAAGGTTCCAAATTCTTCGACCTCGCTGAATAGAAAACAGAGAAAAATCAGAAATATTACAAATCAACAACAATTAAAAGAACAAAGCAAAGTCTACCTATGTATTCCTCCCCATAAAACGGAACAGAGAACCTATTAGACCTCAACCCTTCGGACTGAGGAGTAAACTGCCAGTTTCTAGAAAGGAAACCCTCTTGCCAATAGTCCTTATGGGAATCAGGTAGGATTACTACCAAGACCCTGTCAGGGCTCCTGGCTTTGAGGTAGAGGACACCAGAACTAGTTCGAGAAAAAGAGTAGCAAAAGCAGACCTCAGCAAGCCCTAACTTGGTACCATATAACTGATTTATTCTATGGACACCATTAATTATCTTCCACACATTGGGCGGGCACTGTGCAGGAACAATATTGAAATAGCCAAAGAAGTGCAAGAATAGGTTGTTGGGAGGAAAAGTGAGTCCCCCTTGGGAAATCAACAAAACATGGATCCAATGGGCATCCTCTATCTCTCTAACGTTTCTAGGGGGCGGGGAAGCGTAGCACTCAATATCTACCCATTCTGGGATGTTATAAAACTTCCTAAATTCGGAGACCGACCTATTCCCAATCATTGCCATTGGAAAACCCTAGAAAACTACAAATTCAAAGAGAAAGTACAAAGAAAAGGCACAGGAGACTTACAAGATGGAAGTTCGACTCGAACAATGAAGAACCACGAGCCCCAAATAACAAGGAAGCAATGAAAATGGAGACTGAGAGAAGAAAGGATGAATAGCTAGAGCTCACAGGGAATGGAAGAATGCTGAGAAGGTTGAAACGACGGTCGAAAAATGGCTGCTCTAAAAAATCAATAAGTGTTGCTAATCATAGCGCACAAACCACGAAGCGGGTGCCTCCAGAATCAGTTCTCCAACTTTTGAAGAGTTTCACAATGTACGAAAAAGCCATTATGACAAATCATTTAAATTTATTGAGCCCAAAGCATTGCCCAACAAACTTAGGGGCAATTGTGGATACCTGAAATTAGAACGATGGGCCTAGACGAGTAACCCTATTTTGGCGGCCCAAAGTCCAGACCCCCCATCTCCTAACTGATTATGACCCATTCTCCTCCCACGTTCCCATTAGGGGAGGTTCTAGGGAGATATGGGAAACATAGGGGAGCCCGACTCCCCCACTTACTAAAATGTACATGTATATATTGAACCCTAGGTCAGGGGCAAAGGACAAGTTGTATTCTCTGTAACCACTCCTCGGAGGATATAGAAATAACATTGACTGCACCACCGTGTACGTAGGCATATCTTTGCTGAACCACATACATCCTTTATTGTGTGATTGTCATTTTACATTCCTTACTCTTGCTTGGTGATTGCCTTTCTCTTATCTATTTGTGTTGCATAATAATTGTCACCACACACACACACACACACACACACACACACACACACACACACACACACACACACATATATATATATAGCAAAAGCGAAGTATAAACAGGTCAGAGGCCGAGGTATAAAAATGTTTACAAAGTGAGTTAACCGTGCGTAATTATTATATAACTGCACTATTTCATAATTAAAGTGGAGTCACACTCTCATGAAACCCCAACTCACCTCTCATCTAACAGTGCGCTCCTAATCGCATCCAGAAATCTTAATTAAGTTACCCCACCTATAAGGACAACCTACCTTACCATACACACGACCTATTCTCAAATGACCTGCCAGTCTAACTTAACCCAAGGATTCTTTCCATTTTAATCACATTTAAAAATATATACCCATATATGCCATACTAGGCTTTATTGATTCCGATTTATAACTTATCAGTTATCCATTTTACTACTTCACATATTAACATTAAACTTCAAATTTAGAGTTTATTCTCTAAATAGCATGCACAATTTAATAAGGAAATAACTTCTCTCCACTCTCAACATTGCACTGCATTTTATGCATGGGGCGTCTCGCAAAGCGAAATCCAAACATGGAACCCCCCGATACACTACTCCTTGACAATGTCGATCGTAGGGATCCATTATGTCATCCACACCAATCATACTACTGATACCTACCATTACAAAGGACAAAACTTCTTTCTACTCTCAACATTGCATCGTGTTTCGTGCGTGGAACGTCTCGCAAAGCGAAATCCAAACAAGGAACCCCCCGATACACTACTCCTTGACAGTGTCGATCGTCGGGATCCATTATGTCATCCACATAAATCATACTACTAATACCTACAATTATAAAGGATAAAACTTCTCTCTACTCTCAACGTTGCATTGTGTTTCGTGCGTGGAGCATCTCACAAAGAGAAATCCGAACAAGGAACCCCCCCGATACACTACTCCTTGACAATGTCGATCGTAGGGATCCATTATGTCATCCACACAAATCATTCTACTAATATCTACAATTACAAAGGAAAAAACTTATCTCTACTCTCAACATTGCACTGTGTCTCGTGTGTGGGGGGTCTCGCAAAGCGAAATCCAAACAAGGAACCCCCCGATACACTACTCCTTGACAATGTCGATCGCAGGGATCCATTATGTCATCCACTAAATCCTTGGGTTGATATAACCGAAATTTTCCTTAAGTGCGATACATCAACCCCTAACAATTTGGTACACCATAATCACCCAAGATGTACACCATAGTTGTATATATATATATATATATATATACAACTATTCATTCCCATAGCCACGTGTACATGACACATATAATGTACAGTGGCCATACACAGAATACAACCGGATATATAATGCCAATATACTGCACCATGCTATCATCTTCCAGGACATCACTCATATACCATCCTGGGGACCACGATTGGACTCAATATCACCGACATCACGGCCAACACACACACACGAGACGTCCGAGAATCGGTCATAGTTCCTAACCGGCCAATGAGACGAAACATACCCACCACGTCTCACCCCAAAACAAATGTATATCACATAATAACACAATGGACACTATGACCTAGGGAATGTCCACACTGTACTCCTCGAGCCAAGGTGCTCACCCTCATTGCGCAACTTTCCAATGATAGCATCTGCGGGGTATGCTTAACAATACAAGTATATATATCATTCACATACACAATATGTATACATCCATATGATTACATCATATAATTAAACCATCACATGCGGTTTAGATATTCATGCCATGAGTACATACATATATACATATCTATACAGATATATATTCATATCTCCACATATATATACACACTATCTCTCGTCCGTATGTATAATATTTATAAACTCGGCTATAAGCATACATAATCCTCAATATACTAGCCATCGTCCCAAACACATTAACTTACCTCGATATATGAATACGATTCCCTCACTTGGAGCATATTCATCCATTTCTCCTATGATATAAATAATCTTCCAACGTAGATATATCTCCAACATTAAGGTTATCACCCAAAGTTTAGTGTAGGTAAAAATCACTACACATCACATCTATATCCGAAAGCACATCGATATCTTTAGTAATAATTCGACCATTGGTATACACATAACTAATAGTCTATAAACCTCAAGCTCAATCTTAAATTCATCCCATGATCCCATCACCTAGGGAAATACCACACTGATAAACAATCACTATCCGAATACGGTTTAATTACTCCTATGAACCCCTAAATTTTATTACGATTGCAATCTATTCCTTAAGTTAAACATTACTAAGGATACGCGACCACTCTCTCTCGTCGGTCCCCAATCAATTTTAACTAGAATCCTATCACTATAAGGATTCGACACAATTATCGGCCTACTATATCCATCCATACCCTTACCACTCTCTCTCCCCGAGTCCCAAACCGTACATCATATGTAAGCTCACTTTTGACCTCTAAATAGAACTCCCATTCTTTATGGAATTCCCCACTATATCGACATGACCCTCTCCAATGCATATGTATACAAGTCCCTAAAATAACTCGATACGTGCCTGCGATCTCGTCATGCGATAAACTTCCAATAAATATCCAAAACATATTTCTTACATCTTATAATCATGTCCCAAATCAATAAACCCAAACAAAAAGGGTTAGAAAACATTCTAGAGAAAATTCACAAAACAACACTGTTTTCGAATCGATTCAGCCTATCCCGAATCGATTCGGTCTCAAGGGCGAATCGATTCACTCCAACTGCTAATCGATTCGATCCAAAGGACCTGGGACTCTATCTCAAGCAGAATTGATTCGCCTTGGGTCTGAATCGATTCGGTCATGCAGACTTGACACTTTTGCCTAAACCGAATCAATTCGCTTGGGGGGAGAATCGATTCGGGTCTTCAGAACCTAAGAGGTCTCTTCTTCTTCACAAAACCCACGGATTTAAAACCCTAAAATTATCACTTCTAATCCCTAGGCCTTCTTGAAATCATGATTCTAAGCCAATAAATCATCCCAAATCTGATCCCAACCATCTCCACACCATCAAACCCATATATAAACATCAATTTCAAGATTTAAACCATAAAATCTAGGTTTTGATAATAATACCCAAAATCCAATTATTTTATCAACAAATTATGAAATGAAATACAAAAATGAAATATTTAGCAAGATTAAACACTTGCCTCGAAATTGTAGAGGTTGAATCATCCTCGAGATCGCGTTTGGGTCGGAGATCTCCTAGTTTTCTTCCTTTTTCTCTTCCTTTCTTTTTCTTTCTATATTCCTTTCCATTTCTCTCTTCTCACAAATGAGAAGGGCTGAAATCGTAAGCCCTTAAATCCCTTAAAATAATAACCCCGTTTTAAATGTTAATACACTTTAAATGACTCGTTTACTCCAATTCGAGTCAAACATACTTAAAAGTAATCCGAAACCGAAATAAAATCCAATGACAATAATTTTGATTATCTCAACCCATCCGGAACCAATGGCGCACTCAGAATTATCATTCGGAATACTTTGTAACGTCCTTTATTTTTGGACTTCAATTTCTAAATTTTAAAATTCTCCAATTTAAATAAATTGTATTTCTCCTAAAAATTTAATTTCTTAGTCCCAAAATCATGGGGTGTTACAACACCCTACGAAAAACACCCAAATCAAGCACCCTAAACTATAAAATTTGAACTTAAAAATAACCCAAAAAAAAGTTTGTACCATGATTGTTGTTTGAGTTATTGTGATAAAAAGGGAATTAGTACTAAGAAAAAATGAGGGTACCTACAAATAAAACTAAAACACCATTAGATCTATAAAATATAACAAAAGTTATATTATGTAAAATATAAAGGAACACGGTGTGTGATACCGATTTAAATTAATTCTCAAGTTTCCAAGTAAACCTTATTTAATTAGAGTCTATTTTTAAACAAATTAATTCAGCCCCTAAACATGCAACTATAAATCATTCAACCCATGCATGAAAAAATAAAGATGACCGATTCAGGGAAAAATCCCTTTCGGGTAAAACCTTTTATAAACACTTTGAAGAATTCACAAGACCTTTGACTTACATACAACGTGATAATCACCCATAAGTGTGTAATGCACGGTGCCTTTAGAAAACCTTCAAAGATACGAGAGACAGCGAAATACCCTCCAGGTGTCGGTTCACCGTCTTCGGCTCGTCCACACGCAGAGTGACTATGCTCGGTATCCACCGATCAAATATGGAGATCCCTTCTCCACAGAGGTTAAACAAAAGAAAAGTATTGTTCTTGAACACCAAAATAATTCACTAAAGCATATGGGAGTTTTGTGAATTGAAAACAAAAGGGATTAAACCCTAAAAGAAGAAGTCAAAAAGAATTCTGCAAATTGCATATTTTATGTTCTATAAAATGCTGGGACTTCTAACTGAAATGAAACCATTTCATGAGTATTTATACAAAATCGCACCGCCTCAAAAAATGTGATCGTTCGAATGAGATAGCTGTCTCGCGCGAATGACTTACAAATGTAGTTCAAACGACATCTCGCGACATCCAATGTAGCTCAAACGAGATGGTTATCTCGCTTGAACGACCTGGGCGTCAAAATCAAGGTACGCTCCAACACTTAGAAAAAATTACTCATTCTCAAATTTGACAAAAAAGTCCGCTCCAACACTTAGAAAATATTTTGTAAAAATATCCGAAAAGATCTATGTGGAAAGATAAGGTATTTAAAACATAACCTTACCAAATTAAACTTCGCGGAGTCTTTTTGATGAAGAACTTGATATTCGAATCCGTCTTTGATGCTTGAATGTTCTTGGAAGCTCTTCGACGGTGTAGCGGTATATGACATAATAAATTGATAACGAACTTATAAAAATATGTCCTTACACATTAGAAAATTGCAATCCGAAATGAGAACACAAAATTGAAAATTCGAACAAAAAAGAACCATGGTGGTGGTCCTTTTGGACTATATTTTGATGAGAGTTCACACCTCACACTAGCCAGATTTTCTATAGGACAAATTTGGAGGTTTTGTGTTGTTGTGAGAGCATAAAACTCTAGTTCTCAATTATACACAAAAAACATTCTGTACAAACTGTCTACTTTAATTGAAAACTATGGTTTTTTTAATATTTAGGAGAACAACTTCTATCATAAACATTCTAATAAATATTCAAGTTTTTATTTCCATCACAAATATATTGACAAATAAACAAATCTGACTCCGAATTCAGAATATTAAAGGTGTATACAGGGATAAACCCTCATTTTTTCTTCTTTTAATAAGCAATACGAACCTATTAGATTAACAATACATATAACTAATATTCCATTAGAATTTCTAAAATGTAGATGAACAAAGCATGTATGGTATGTAGTGAAATAGAAAGAGCGTGTACAATTGGTACTGAAAAGTATAACCAAACAATTAGGACATAAAATTTTAAAATATCATGGAATGTTACCTCAATGGCTAAATGGGGTGGATCCATTGCCTAATGAAGTTAGATGGGAGAATTTTAAATTGGTGGAAATTTTTTAATCGTTAGGTAACATTGAAAGAGATACACATGTGGTAATCAGAATCGAAAGAGATAAATAGGTGCACGTGAAGTCTAAGAATTTTATAACATATTATTTAGACCAAAAAAATCAATAGAGTATCTTCCTTAATATATTGGTTGTAAGGGCATCCAATTTATGCATATAGATTCAAACCGAACTAAGATAGTATTGCAAAATATAATCGAGTTACCAAGTCTCATGGTTCATAAAAGGGTGAAAAAAATGTAAAATAGTCCAAACAACTTAACTTGTAAAATATTTCTTACCCTCGGAATTTTATAAAACATGTGTGGGGTTCTCATTAAATGATAATTTTTAATCATAGGTTCACGTATTAGCATATGTAATACCCTATATTTTTATGGCTTTTAATTATGAGATTAATTAAATGAAAATGCTTTTAATTATGGGATTAATTAAATTAATTTGGGATAATTAATTGGAAATTTATTAAGATTTAAACAACTAGAGATATGAGAGTTAGTATTTAAATATGATGATAATGTTGAATATTACTGAGTGATTATGGTAGTCCGGAAGGGTCGAGATAGTCAGAAAACACTAGCCGAGAGTTTCGTTTGGGCCCCGGGGCATTTTTAGGACTAACCGGCAACCCAGGAGGGTATTTTAGTCATTCCTATTTTTGGTGAATAGTGACCTACGAAATTTAGGTTTTATCAGCCAACACTTATGGTTATTAGGGCCATTATTTGTTAAACATAAGAGAGAGTAACATGAGAAGAAAGAAAGGGTTTCAGGAGAACTCCAAAGGTTTCCAAGGTAAAACAACCACACACCACCTCTATCGCCGGATTTGTGACCGGAAAGAGAGGGAGAACCAACCAATATTGTTATCAACGGATCATAACTTCTAATAAGAGGAAAGTGATTTATCTTGCAAAGATTCAAAGCATATATTTTACATGATAGTTTAGATTTGATGATTTATCGTAAATAAGTGAATTGATTGTGAAACTGGAAAAATTAAACGTTAAATATGGGTAGGCTTAATGTAGATAAAGTTCTGGGCATATACTAGTTATGAAACCATGATCCATGCGTAGGGAATTGGCAATTTATGTTGAGTTAAATAAAGATCTTGAAGGAAATAGAAGAAATAAGATTTTTATGAAAATTGGGTGTTTTGATCCAAGAAATTGACGATCCATGATGATTTAATGATTCTAATACGTTATAGATTATGCTAATATGTTAATAGGATGATTAGTGAACTTTCTTGGGAGTTTGGGACGTTGTAATGGAGGATTTGGGGTGTAAAATTAGAAGAACCCGTAATTGTAAAAGAAATTCTGGGCAGATAACTGCTTGATCGATCGATCGGTCCAAGAATGTCGATCGATCGATCGTCGATTGATCGATCCATTTCTTCGATCGATCGACCCCTCTAGCAAAAGTGAAGTATTTTTCCTTTAAATAATTGAATAACTTCCAACCTTTAGAACTCTTTAGTGATGATTGATTGAGCACATTGGTACTTAGGGAAGACCGGTAGGATGGTATTT
The DNA here is from genome assembly GCA_949130495.1 of Sambucus nigra. Lineage (NCBI taxonomy): Eukaryota > Viridiplantae > Streptophyta > Magnoliopsida > Dipsacales > Adoxaceae > Sambucus > Sambucus nigra. Next base: position 264,731,239 of record OX422213.1, on the reverse strand, counting down.
GAAGCCTGACAAATTATTAGATTTAATTGAGGTTAAGTGGTAAACTTACGAATATTGGATTAGTGAGGTACGATTGTATGTTGTGAGAACCTGAATATCTTTTGCTCCAATAATAATTTGAGGTTAGAGACTAAAAGTGAGAAACTTTAAATACTGAGAAAACCTTAGATGCTAGCGGGGAATTTAGTAACCCTTTTTGGGATAGGATATGTACTCGGAGCTATACGTCGAGAATTATTGCGTTAAAAATCTATTGTGTAGAATAAATGAGATGATGTGTGAGACATACAATATGGGGCTGGAATATACTTAAACCAAAATGATGATTACCTAAGTTGTGTGAATACTTAGCATGTGGATGATTATGTGTATGATATACCTACCATACTTGCTATCACGGGAGGTTGGTTTTTGAAAAAAGGGCCATCTTATCTTTGTGTGCCTTCGGGGGAGTTTGGATTGGCACCTTAAGGACATAGGACTGTGAATGACTTATTTATGAGTTGATAAGCCAGCTGACCATGGGAGCGTAGGTATGTGCGTGACCCATGGGTATGTGAACTATGTTGGCCTCCAATATGTGTGATTTGTATTGAGACGGTTCCTGATTCATTCGGAACACGTGATCCTTACATACGTGATGTACATGGATTTAATAGCAGAGTATGCATGCATTGTAGCTTAGCCTAGGGGTGCCATATATGTACATACGTACTGAGAGTGATTTATATATGTACCTGTGACTGGTTCATTGTTGCTTAGTAGATGTAAGTAACTAAGATATTTGAATGGGCTAAGAATGTGAGAATTTAATTAACACTTGAGATAAGTAATCTAATTGATGTGAATATGGGTTATAAATATGACTTGTTTGGGTGTACCAAGTAGATACCCTATGTTAGAATGCGAAAGCAGGAGTGGTACATGATAGTTAGTTAGTGACATAACTAGGATGGGTTAAGGGTATACGTTAGGCGTGCACATTAGTTGATATGTGAGAAACTCATGTGAGAGTACGCAACTAACATGTTTATAATATATGTTGTTTAATTGTAATTTAAACACTTGTTATATTTTTAAACTATTTTTACCTCGGGCTACGACTCGTTTTCCTCCAAACCTATTTTGTTTGGTAAAAACATTTTTAGGTGCTCAGCCACATGGAGGCCAAGCATACGAGTTCCATTACATTGACGTGTTGTACCTGATGTGCAAGTTACAGGATCTCGATATTAGACGCCTTCACATTCTGCACTTGATTCTATTCAGGGTTACTTATCCGTTAGGGCATTCCGCCCTTTTCCATTTTAGAGATAGCATTCTCAGACTTTCAGTTTTATTTCAGACGTTGGTTTACTTTCCAGAGTCTTGTATCGATATTTTATTTTACTCTGGCATTATTATTGGAGTGTTTACTCCGAACTCAGTTTATTTCATTTCGTTGATTATTCATATGAGATTGTTTATGCGATTGATGGTTGATGATTTAATTACTCGGTTGTTATTAATTTAATTAATAAAATTTGTCTTCTCTCTATTTTAAATATCAGGTGGCTAGTAAGTAACTAAATGTTTTCGACACTGATGCTAAGACTGAACCTACTTGATATTTTATATTAATTTAATAAAGGAGTAGTTACCCGATATTTAATTAGTCGGGGTGTCACATCATAACTATTCAATGTTAATTTTCACATGACATACACCATGTTCATGAAAAAATAACAAACATACCCAAAAGGAAAGAGGCAGCATCATATATATAAATAAATAATAGTTTGTAATGCCCCGTACTTTTATTATGAATTAATTTCAGTATGCCTAATATTATCAATTTAATTGAGGAAAATTAAACAGGTTTTTGGTAAATATTAATTAGCGAGATAGATGATTAATACTTATTATTATTATTATTATTATTATTATTATTATTATTATTATTATTATTATTATTATTATTATTATTATTATTATTATTATTATTTTTGTTGTTGTTGTTGTTGTTGTTGTTGTTGTTGTTATTATTATTATTATTATTATTATTATTATTATTATTATTATTATCTACTTGCGTGTGATAAATAAATAGATATGTGATTTATTATATGTCGTGTATGAGTGAAAGCCAAGATTTATTATTTTATGTTGAAGTATTTCATTTGCGGATCCGTATAATTAATGGACAACATGTATGGTACGCGCATGTCAGGCTCGATTAATTATATGTTGAATATTTGTAGTTAGGTGACTCGGGTGACCTTTTCAAAGGCACTGGTGTTATGGGAAGGGTTAAAGGTGTTATGATTGGGTTTCGAGGACCTTTTAGACATAATAGGACCCGTATAAGGGTAAGAGGGTCATTTACACTTGTGGTAAGTGGGAAAATGGTATTGAGGTAGTTAAGGAATTATTTGAAAGGTTGGAAAAATGGATGGAAACCCACCATTGATATTTTGTATAAGAGAGTTTGAGAGAGAGTTAAAAAGAAGTGAAAAAGAGGAAAAAACAAGAGAAATAGCTTGGAGAAGAGAAGTAAAAGCTATCTTCGGATTCAACCCATAATCTAAATGTAGAGAACATCACATTTAATCCACTGTTGATACCAAATTTAGTCTGCTGACATGGCTTAATTGAGTGAAGACACGTGGCAATCTGCGCGGCAATAACAAACACTTCCGAGCAACACCTTAACCCAATCAGATACTCCGAGCAATATATGCTCTCCGAGGAACCATACTGCAACGAGGAACTCTGCTTCCCCGATCAACTCAGACGCTCCGACCAACAAGAGTTCTCCGAGGAACTTTAATAGACCGAGCAACTTATGAGTACCGAGCTACTTAGGCGGTCCGAGCAGCTTAGGCGGTCCGAGCTGCACCTCGAACAGAGCATTAATAGCAGGATAACCAACAGATTGACTGCGCATTAAATGCTTATTATTATTATCATACATATGTATACGCCTAATAGACAACTAAGTATTACCCTTTCACATGTACAGCCTGAGGGCTATAAATACATTGTATCATCCTCAGTGGAGGGGGACGAGAATTTCTTGATAAAACTTGTAATCGAGAATTCCCAAACAGTCAACAATAACAGAAACAGTGGACGTAGGCCATTCTTATAAGGCTGAACCACTTTAAAATTTCTTTGTCTCACTTTATTTTATCTGTGATTAAATAATTAGATATAATCTAATTTTTTACATCAACAAATTGGCTCCATCTGTGGGAAAAGACTGGTAATATCATTTTTCATAAAAAACAATTCATTACAAATGGATGATAATCCAGAACCCATCAATCGAAACGCTGGAAGCCCTCCAAATCCATCTGGTCCACCAAACATTCCAGATCTGGCTGGAATAATGACAAATCTAGCCCAGAGCCAGACAGCCATGCAAGAAACTATGCGACAACTCATACAAACCCTTCATGGCGGAGTATCGACCCATTCAGGACATCGAAGTGTTCAAATAAATATCCGTTTACTTTCTTCGCGTACTAGGCATACTGATTCATATTGTACTGAGGAGCCTGAAGATTTTTCTTATCAACCTGGACGAATTTCGTCAGTACGAGCCACAGATACTGAACAATGTATCACTCTCTCTCCAGAAAGGACTAGTGCGCTAGAAAGATTAAGTAGGGTATCTCCTTTTGATCAATTAGGTCCTATGAGGAACAAAAGTCCTCCTAAGGCTGCATCGAGGACCTTTCGACGACCATTAGACTTAAGGGAAGGATCTGCCCAGTCGCGACCAGCTGCTCGTCAAGATATATCCCAGGAAGCCACATCAACGCGATCAATTGCTCGAATCAACAGGCCTGAGGAAGGAAACGATGCGTGGAAAGGCTCTATTCAAAGGCTGGAAGACAGACTAGGGGAAATAGCTAAGGCCAAGAACCCCCTACAATGAACTTTTGTTCAAGGGACACACTTTGTCCATGCCATTGTGGATTTTCCCACACCGTCAAAGTTCAAAGCACCTGTTGTGACTCCCAAATATGATGGAAAGACCAACCCTGTTCTTCATATAGAACAATACCAAGCTGTAGCTGACATCTATGCTGTTCCAGATGAGATGAGATGCAGAGCATTCTCGGGAACTCTTACCGGATCTGCTCAAATATGGTATAATAATCTTCCTCGGGAAAAAAACTCAAGTTTCTTTCAACTGGACGAGTTATTCATTGGGAATTTTTGTTTTGGGGCAAAACCAGTAAAATGAGTAGCGCATTTGTTAAGTGTTAGACAAAAAGATGGTGAGAGTACTAGAGATTATATAACTCGTTTTAATAACGAGAAGCTCGAAGTCATTGATTATGAGGAAAAGACAGCGATTACCGCCTTGATGAGTGGACTACTGCCCAACAAGTTGTACTACACTTTTGCTAAAGATCCACCTAGAACCATGTCAGAACTGATGGGAAAAGCGGCCAAGATTATGAATGCCGAGGAGGCTATGGCTGCGAAGAAGAATATGGATGCCAAAAAAACCAAGGTGGAAAGTGATAAAGCTAAGAAGAAAGAGCATAAGAACAATGGTAGTGACAAACACTCAAAAATAAGGTCGTCATGGGAAGTATTAAAGAAATTTGATAATTATACTCCTTTGAAGAAAGACATCAACCATGTTCTAGAAGAAATCAAGAATAACGAGGAATTAAACTGGCCAGAGAAAATGAAGGCAGACCCTGACAGGAGGAATAAGGCAAAATATTGCGATTTCCACAAAGATCATGGCCATATGACCAAAAATTGCATAGCTCTTCAGAATGAGATTGAAACACTTATTAGACGAGGAAAATTGGCAAAGTATGTTGATCGTAGAAATGAAAGAAGAAACAGCGACCGAGAAAGAGAGAGGTCTAGATCTCCTCGTCGAGCAGAGGAGAACAAGAAAAGAGAACATGAAGTTGATCCAGAAGACGACCCCGATCTTCCTAAGAGACCAAGGCAACCAGAACGTGAGGTATTTTCAATACGCTTTGGGTCATTTGATTGTAATGTTATTACATGTGGAGATGCAGGAGGAGGAGACCTTACTGCAGAGAGAAAAGCTTACCTCTGTGAGGCTCAAGCTTTCTCATACATTCAACGAATAAATCTAGCTGAGGAGGATCGCCCTAGAAAGGTAAACAAAGAGAAATTGGTCATTGGTTTCTCAAAGAACGACCTCGCAGGTGTTCTATATCCTCATGATGACCCATTGGTGATCAAAATGAGGATGAAGGAAGTGATGATTTCAAGAGTACTGGTAGATAATAGTAGCTCGGCAGACATCATGTTCTACTCGTGCTTCGACAGTTTAAATCTAAAACTATCTCAACTGGAGCCTTATCACAGACCCCTCCTGGATTTTTCTGGTGAGAAAGTTTTTCCACTTGGAACGATCAAGTTGGATATATTCATTGGTACATGGCCTGCTTGTCGAACAGAAAGAATACACTTCTTCGTGATGGATAAGAATGTTCAATCAGCATACAATATCATCATGGGAAGAGTAGGATTAAAGAAGTTCGAGGTTGTACCATCTACGGTACATCAATGCCTAAAATTTCCAACAAATTTTGAAGTAGGAGTTGTGAAAAGTGATCAGAAAGTAGCTCGGGAATGCTATTATTCATCCGCCGAGCAAGAGGAACTAGAGGAATCAAGGAAAAAGACTACTACCTATCAAGTGGATGAAGGTGCAAAAATTAAAACATTGGATCCTAGAGATGAGTCGCAACTCGTGAAGGGTCAAGTGGTGGAAGATACTAAAAACATCATTCTGGACGACGAGCACGCTGAACGAACTACTCAAGTAGGTTCGTCGTTGGAAGCCTCACTAAAATAGAAATTGATAACTTTCCTAAAAAGCAGAAAGCAAACTTTTCCGTGGAATCATGAGGATATGCCCGGGATAGACCCAAATTTCTTATGTCACGAGCTCAATGTGAATATGGAGATCAAGCCTGTGAAGCAGAGAAGAAGAGTATTCAGTCCCGAGAAGAATCAAGCTATACAGGAGGAAGTCGAGAAGCTCCAGAAAGCTTGCTTTATTAAAGATGTTAAATATCCAGACTGGTTAGCAAATGTGGTAATGGTGAAAAAGAAGAACAACAAATGGAGGATGTGTGTAGACTTCACCGACCTCAACAAAGCATGCCCAAAGGATCACTTTACGCTGCCCCGAATTGATCAACTAGTGGATGCTACGTCGGGACACGAGCTGCTGAGCTTCATGGATGCTTATTCTGGTTACAATCAGATTAAAATGAAACCTTAAGACAGGGAGAGTACTTCTTTCATTACCCCTAGGGGAACTTATTGTTATAATGTTATGCCTTTTGGTTTGAAAAATGCAGGTGCAACATATCAGCGGCTGATGAACAAAGTGTTTGCAGAACAAATTAGTTGCAATATGGAAGTCTATGTTGACGATATGCTGACAAAGAGCAAGAAAGTTGCTGATCATCTAGTTGACTTAGGCCAGACCTTTGATCAACTAGATAAATATCAAATGAAGCTGAACCCGACGAAGTGCATATTTGGAGTACGAGAAGGCATGTTTCTCGGGTACATTGTCAATCAGCGAGGCATTGAAGCTAACCCTGAAAAGATCAAATCTCTGTTAGGGCTGCGATCCCCAACGACGAAGAAAAAAGTGCAAAGTCTTACAGGACGAGTAGCAACACTCAACAGATTTGTATCGCGAGCAACTCATAGATGTCTCCCATTCTTCAAAACACTCCGAAAGACTTTTGAGTGGAATGATGAATGTGAGAAGGCTTTTCAAGACTTGAAGAAATATCTGGGAGCACCTCCACTATTGTCCAAGCCAGTGATGGGAGAAAAATTATACTTGTATCTGGCCGTGTCAGAGAATGCAGTTAGCTCGACATTAATAAGAGTGGAGAATCAAGTGCAAAAACCGATTTATTACACTAGAAAAGCCTTCCGAGGAGCATAAATCAGATATCCAAAGCTGGAAAAATTGGCACTAGCATTGATCGAGGCAAGTAGAAGAATGAAGCCATACTTCCAGGCTCATACTATAGTCGTATATACCGATATGCCATTTAGGCAAGCTCTTCATAAACCAGAAAAATCAGGAAGATTGATGTATTGGGCAATAGAGCTCGGTGAATATGACATAGTTATGAACCCAGATCATTGCTAAAAGGGCAAGAGATAGCAGATTTTATAGCAGACTTCACCTATCCTGATACCCCCGAGGAGCAAAAGTTGCTCACTGATCAACCTGTCGATGTTACAGGATCATCAAATGCAAGCCCAGACCAACTTAGCTTGGTAAAAGGGCAAGTAGATGTTACAGAATCATCAAATTCAAGCCCAGACCAGCTTAGGTTGGTAAAAGGGAGAGAAAAGATGATCGACGAACATCAATAAATATCAGGAGATGGTGAAGGGAAGCAGCAAATTTTCCACCGAGGAAATCTGTCAGATCAGAAATTTGAAGACGAGTTACCTATATGGAGTCTGTATGTGGATGGTTCATCTTGCACTACAGGATGTGGCACAGGGATTGTTCTTAATAGTCCAGACAAGGTCGACATGGAATATGCCCTACGTTTCCAATTCAAAGCTACGAATAATGAGGCTGAATATGAAGCCATGATTGCAGGTCTTAGTTTGGCAAAAACCATGGGGGCATAATAGGTTATTGTCTTCAGTGACTCACAATTGATCATAAATCAAATGATGGGAGTATATGCATCCAAAGGAGAATTAATGATCAGGTATCATGCAAAGGCAAGGGAATTGGTATCAGAATTTGCTGCTATTCAGCTGGTCAGAATACTAAGAATGGAGAATCCGAGGGACGACGCCTTAGCTCAATTAGCATCAGCTACTCGTACCGAGCTACGAAGAGCAATACCAATTAAAGTTTTAGTTGGTCGGAGTATAGATGAAGATTTGACGATGAATTTTATTACCCTTAATTTAGGACCATCTTGGATGGATTCCATCAGGGCATTTATTGAGGAGGGGGAATTACCCACTGACAAACTTGCAGCCAAAAAACTAAAGTTTAAAGCTGCTCGTTATGTACTGAATAATGGTATTCTGTACAGACGAGGAATTATAGCAGGTTTACAAAGATGTGTGCATCCCACCGAGGTGAAAGACTTGATTAAAGAGATCCATGAAGGGTCCTGTGGAGCCCATGTAGCAGGTCAGACGCTTTTGCAAAGGGTTATGACACAAGGATACTACTGGCCAACGATGAAGGCTGATTGTATAGCCTACGCCAAGAAATGTGACAAGTGTCAGCGTTTCTCCTCCATCCGAAGAACTCCACAAGCATTATTGACACCCATTACTTCCCCTTGGCCATTTGCCATGTGGGGAATTGACTTGGTCGGACCACTTCCAACAACCAGAGGAAGATTTAAATATCTCGTTGTCGCAGTGGATTATTTTACTAAGTGGGTAGAAGCTGAGCCTCTTGTTGACATCACGTACGAGAAGATGTATTAATTTATTTGGAAAAATGTCATCTGTAGATATGGTCTTCCCCATGCATTCATTACCGACCATGGAACACAATTTGACAACGAGGAGTTCACTGCATATTGTCATCAGTAAAATATCTTGAAGATCCACTCGGCACCAGGCCATCCCCAAAGCAATGGATAAACTGAAGTAACAAACAGAACGCTACTGATTGGCTTGAAGAAAAAACTGAATAACGCAAAAGCAAATTGGATCAACGAGCTACAATCAGTACTATGGGCTTACCGAACTACTCCCCGAGCAGCAACAAGGGAATCTCCATATATGCTGGCATTTGGAAGTGAAGACGTTATACCTGCCGAGTTGGGTCTTTCGACACACAAAGTACTGAATTTCAATTCCCCTGTCAGCGACTTAATGAGAAGATTGGATTTAGACATTCTCGAGGAAGTTAGAGAAGAAGCAGCCATCAGGAATGCTGTTTACCAACAACGAACAACTTTGTTCTACAACAAGAGGGTAAAGAAGTGCGACTTGAAAGAAGGAGACTATGTGCTAAAGAAAGTGATTCAAAAGCACAACAAATTGGAAGCAAACTGGCATGGACCTTACCGAGTTACAGAAGTTGTTCGACCAGGAACCTACAGAATAACAACTTTAGAAGGGCAGGAGTTTAAGAATCCATGGAATGCAGAACACTTGCGCAAGTATTATCAGTGATGTAAACTCTCAAACATTTTCGTTAGTATGAATAAAGTGACAATATTCAGCCCAGTTCCCTCCTTTTGTTCGAAATTTTTTGCGGAATACTCGTGCTACGCATTCAGCAAAAGTACTACTCAGACTACTCAGAAATCCATTCCCGAAAATACCAACTAAGGTTGGTCGGGATTTCAGAAATCTATTCCCGAAAATGCCAACTAAGGTTGGTCGGGAAGTAAATCTATTCCTAAAAATACCAACTAAGGTTGGTTAGGAAGTAAATCTATTCCCGAAAACGCCAACTAAGGTTGGTCGAGAAGTAAATATATTCCTAAAAATGCCAAGTAAGGTTAGTTAGGAAGTAAATATATTCCTAAAAATGCCAACTAAGGTTGGTTAGGAAGTAAATATATTCCTAAAAATGCCAACTAAGGTTAGTTAGGAAGTAAATATATTCCTAAAAATGCCAACTAAGGTTGGTTAGGAAGTAAATATATTCCTAAAAATGCCAACTAAGTTTGGTTAGGAAGTAAATATATTCCTACAAATGCCAACTAAGGTTGGTTAGGAAGTAAATCTATTCCCGAAAATGCCAACTAAGGTTGGTCGGGAAGTAAATTTATTCCCGAAAATGCCAACTAAGGTTGGTCGGGAAGTAAATCTATTCCTAAAAATGCCAACTTCCTAAAAATGCCAACTAAGGTTGGTTAGGAAGTAAATCTATTCCTAAAAATGCCAACTAAGTTTGGTTAGGAAGTAAATCTATTCATAAAAATGCCAACTAAGGTTGGTTAGGAAGTAAATCTATTCCCGAAAATGCCAACTAAGGTTGGTCGGGAAGTAAATCTATTCCTAAAAATGCCAACTAAGGTTGGTTAGGAAGTAAATTTATTCCGAAAGATGCCAACTAAGGTTGGTTAGGAAGTAAATATATTCCCAAAAATGCCAACTAAAGGTTAACTGTAGTTGGTCAGAAGCATTTTAAAATATGAGTATGTGAAAATGATCAATAAATTGGTCGAGAAACAAAGTATCATCAATTTTGGTTAGTCGTCAAATGATTATCACAAATTCAAGATAGTCGACAATAAGTTTTAACAAACTACAGTTGATCGACAAATAACACAATGTTGTTATCTTTTTAACAGATATACATGCGCAGATGTAAAGTGTTTTATTATTACAAGACAATGGTCGTCAAGATTTGCAAATAAAATTATTTCATTAAATGTAGAACAAAATACATTAAGAAAGAAATACAAATTTATTACATCAAGATTCCTATTCTATTGGTTTCTTCCCCTCTGCTTTTGAAACAGGTTCCTCGCCAGCAGGTGGATCATTCAAATCATAAGGAGAATTTATGAAGTTAAGATATTTAAGCATCCTGATGTTCATCACAGATGGTCGATCGAGTAGGTGCTCGAGATGAGATATCTCAACATTGGAATGGAGATTGTAATCGCCAAGGTATTTGGAAATCAAACACCGAGGGATGGCCCGATCAGGGATCCAACTCATGTCAAGCTTGAATGGTGGCACTGGTAGGTCGAGCAGCCCGGGATTATGGTAATCCCACAGGTAATGACCTTGTTCCAGTTGCAGTACACCTAAGGCATTCAACCATCCCTGTTTGTAACCCTCATTATTTTCATTTTGGATACGATCATCCAAATGGTAGAGAGCCTCATTGTAGCCAGCCATCCAGAATTTTCTGGGCTGCTTGTGGAATTGATATATAAATCTTTCCAGTTTCTCGTGGAGATTTTTTATAAAGAGTTCTTTATTCTCCAAGGTAGACTTCTGCGCAGAAAGCTGCTCATCCAGATTCCTGATCTTCTTATACATTTCAGCCAATGCCTGGTTCTTTGCCATCAGTTGGAAGGCCTGATTCTCTAGAGCAGATTGAGTTCTCTGTTCCTCGAGAGTAATCCGAGCAGCTCTTGCTCATCCCTGAGGAGCTCTTGCTCATCCCCAAGTAGATGTAGAAGGGCCAGCTCTCTTCAAGGTTTCTAATTCATCCCTCAGGTTGGCATTTTCGACCTCCAAAAAAGAGAATCCCTCGTCATTCACAGGGACCAAAGCATTTGAGGTGGAAGCTGCAGACTTCAACTGAGACACCTCTCTTTGTAGGTCATTATTTTCCTGCTCTAACAACTCAGCTATCTGTCTGTGCTCTTCGACCTCAGCCTTCAAATTTCTCTCCCTCACATCGTAAGCAGCAAACAATTTATCGTATCCCTTATCAGCACTGAGTTGCTGATACTTCTTCTCGTATCCTTCGTGAAAAAGGGCTGTAGATTCCTTATATTATTGCTGAAGTTCTTCAAGAGTGCCCTGGAGATATTCAATCATATCATAGTATGCTACGTTGTTAGCCACTACACGGTCGAGCAGACACTTCAAATACTGATAGGCTTCGATTGCTTGCTCTCAAGCACCTTGATCGAGGATGTCAATGATTTGAGCTGCACTCATGTCTGAATGACCAGCTTTAAAATACTCATTGCATTGCCTTAACAGTTTTGTATCGTGAGCAGATAATAAGTCCATCCTGGCCAGAAACTAGTAAAGGAAGAAAAAGCAAGAATCAATAAGAGTAAAAATAAAGCATGAAGAAGAGAATCAATAGTATGCATAGGCAAAAGTTCAAATTTTATTACATCATAAAGGAGAAGTACAAAGTTCAGAGTTACATTTGACAAAGAAAAATAAAATAGAGGGAAATCCGAACAACTCTACACCTTTTCCTTGTCTCCCAAAACTTTCTCGGGAGGCTGGGACGAGGAGGTAGGTTGCTCGGATGGAATAGAGGTTTGCTCGGGAAGTGCTAGAGGTTGCTCGGATGAAGTAACGGGTAGTTGAAGTTCCTCGCCAGTGGGTTGGATAGCTGGGGGATGAGAAATTTGATCTCCCATCACCATGAAAGATTCCTCAGAGGCAGCTTCGTCCTCTTCTTTTTCTTCAGGAGTTGGAGGGGGGGCCCGAGATGAGTAGCTGAAATAGTTCAGAATTTTCATCAACTTTCATCTCTTGCAGAGCAGCGACCCATCCATCTCTAAAGTATTTGAGGCTTCCATATTCCACTTGTGACATCATGGAAGCCAAACCTTTATTCCACCCTTTATCCCAGCCGAAGCTGAAGGATTTTTTGACAGCCAAGTTCCTTTTTGTCTTCTCCGAGGAAAGCTTCTCGGAAAGAAGATCATCAGCAACCTTCAATTTATTCTCAACTTCCTCCTTCTGACGACTTATTTCCCGAAGTTGACCCAACTCCTCCTCAGCAGTTTTGAGCTTATTTTCAAGCTCCCCAGCATTTTTGAGCTTCTCTTCGAGCTCTTTATTCTTCTCCTCTAAATCATTTATTTTTTCCTCCAACCCCTTGGACACCTCAATAACCTGAGCCTTCTCCTACTCGGTCGAAGTGAGCCTCTTCTCCCAAATCACCTTATCATCAGCATAATTCTGACCAGAATCCTTCAGGGATTGCATCAGAACTACCAAGGCTTCCTCTACACCTGATGAGGAACTTGAAACTTTAATAGCTTCATCTTTCTTCAGAATTGTATTAAAATAGGTCACCAACTGGGAAAATAAAAGCAGGTCAGTGCACAGATACAAAAAGGAAAGAATGAAAATTTAAGACTATAGGACTTACAGAAGCAATATAACGAGCTACTAATGTGGTAACCATGTCTCGAGAAAGGTTTTCTTCAATACCTTGGATCTCGAGAATGATCCAAGTCTTCACCGAGTTCATAGCAGAGCTCGGGATAACAAAAGTGGGAACACCACTAGTCGGGGGCTGAGAGATGGATTCAGCCAAATTGATAGAGGATCTTTTCTTCAGCCTCCTCATAGGAGCATCAATGTTCTCGATTAACGATGTAGTCTTAGTCGGAGAAATGACAATCACCTCGCTTGGAGCAGCAGCCTTGCTCGGGGCCACTGGGGGCTTCTCGACAACCTTCACAGGAGCAGCCGAAGGAGGTGCATCAATTTTCTTTGTCCCCTCTCCTGGGACATCAAGCTTACTTTTCTTTGCCTCTCTAGCACAAGAGGCAGATTTCTAAAGGGTAGGAGGTCTTATTTTCTTCATCCTTTCACTCAAGGGAATATGTGACTCAGGTGAAGAACTTGTAGAGGCTGGTATTGGTTCTGCGTCGCTTATCACCGGACGAGCAGTAAAAGAGGAGGTGTAACTCTTGTATTGCAACAAATATGAAGCTGACCTAATATGCTCGTCGGCAACAGTCTGATGCAAATTCCAGATCATTTTTAAATGCCTTATGTTAACGTCTGTCTCTTTTGGAGATTTTCTTTCGCTATCAACTGCAAATAAATCAAAATTAAAATATGAGTGACACATTTTATCAAACACAAAGGAAGCATAATTTTGAAAATAAAATAAAAACAACCTATCCCATTGCCATAGGGAGGACATCTGGGACCCTGGTAAACATCAGCTCCACTTAATGGAGGGTGTTGCCAATTTTTCATAACAACCCCGTGCTCAAAGTAGTCCCTATTGGCATCTGGGAGATTGACCACTAAAGCTCTATTTAAAAACCTAGTTTTTAAATAAAAAGTATTATCACCCACAGCCCATCTATAACAAAACATAATCTCAGGAATTCCTATACGAGTTCTATGAATTTGATTTAATCTATAAACTCCGTTAACTATTCTCCATGTATTGGGGGCTATTCTTGCAGGAACCACGTCAAAGTATTGACAGAATTCCAGACATAAAGGGTTTGGGGGAAAAGAAAAGCCACATTCAGCGACAAAAAGACTGGGTAACCAATGTCCCTCAGCCAAACGAAAATAGTCTGAAGGTTCAGAAAGCTCTTCCAAAATAACCCATGAGGGAATAGAGAAATCGGAGCGAAACTTATCAATCGATTCTACAGGATAAACCATGATGAAAGAAGGAAATCAAAGAGAAAGAAGAAAATCTTATAGGAAAGGGACGAGTCTGTTGACAACAAATGATGAAAGAGACGAACGCACGGGAGAGAGAAACAATGGAAAACTCAAAGAGATAAGAATGAAAAAGTAGAAGACAATGGGATTTTCTGCAATGTTTAAATATTTTTCCTTGGGAATGGGTAAAGATAATGATTCCAAAAAGAGACGGTTACATTACCGGCGGCTAAAAAGACAAAAAAGGGTGCGGGAATCGAAGCGGTCATAAAAATTCAAAAAGTCCGATTCTACAAATTTGGAAGGAGAAATAAATAAAAAAGAAAATAATCCTAAATTTCAGGATGATCATTTAAAACCGCCATATTTCAAGAAAGAATGTTCCACACTCCTCAAATTTCGAACTATGAAACATTGGGGGCTTCTGTTGATACCAAATTTAGTCTGCTGACATGGTTCAATTGAGTGAAGACACGTGGCAATCTGCGCGGCAATAACAAACACTTCCGAGCAACACCTTAACCCAATCAGATACTCCGAGCAATAGATGCTCTCCGAGGAACCATACTGTAATGAGGAACTCTGCTTCCCCGATCAACTCAGACGCTCCGACCAACAAGAGTTCTCCGAGGAACTTTAATACACCGAGCAACTTATGAGTACCGAGCTACTTAGGCGGTCCGAGCAGCTTAGGCGGTCTGAGCTGCACCTCGAACAGAGCATTAATAGTAGGATAACCAACAGATTGATTGTGCATTAAATGCTTATTATTATCATACAGATGTATACGCCTAATAGACAGCTATGTATTACCCTTTCACGTGTACAGCCTGAGGGCTATAAATACATTGTATCATCCTCATTGGAGGGGGATGAGAATTTCTTGATAAAACTTGTAATTGAGAATTCCCAAACAGTCAGCAATAACAGAAACAGTGGACGTAGGCCATTCTTATAAGGCTGAACCACTTTAAAATTTCTTTGTCTCACTTTATTTTATCTGTGATTAAATAATTAGATATAATCTAATTTTTTACATCAACATCCACAAAGGCAAGTAATTACTTGTTTTAAGTTGAAATCATGCGTAGTTAATTATTTTCATGATTGGGGATAAAAATATAAGATTTAAAGTATAAAGATTGAAACTTTAATTAATTGATGAAGAGACTTACATGATAAGGGATCTCTGATTTAAAGTGATTATTAATTTGTAATAATCATGTTAGAATTTTGAAATTAATTCTGCAATTTAAAATAATGATAATATAGAACTTTGATATAGAGGTTGAACTTTTGAAAAATAATATTGGGGGAAAATTCTGAGTTGAAATAAATTGATGTTTGATTTGTAATCCTTGATGTTTGATATAGGATTCATGGTTAGATATATGTTTTAATGCTTATGAAATAGTAGTGGAGTGATATATGAGGTCTATTTGACGTTTGGGATGGTTTGGAACCTCCATTAAAGGGTTTGGATGAGAAAAAACTGAGGTATAAGATGACAAGCAGACCAACAAACCGAACCAGTTTGCTGGGGGAGGAAATAAGTTCGCTAAACCAAACTACTTCAGTTTCCTATGAACCAATTCGATTTGCGGGTCTGTCCAATATTTGTTTGAGGCTTTCCAGAGTTGGTACATTACTTAGACTAATGAATAGACGGGTTTGAGTGAGGAGAACTGAGAATTCAAGTGAGTGGCTATTTAACTATTTAATCAAAACATTAGTTTGAACTTCTGGATTGGGTGAACCGGTAACTGTGGGATATGCATACGAGTTCAGTACTTTATATATATACATAGTAGAGTGACGTGTGTATATATATATATATATATATATATATATATATATATATATATATATATATATATATATATATATATATATGCATACGAGTTCGGTACTTTATATATATACACTAGTGAAATGCCCGTGCCTGAAGGCACGGCGAAAATTTCGAAAGTACATAGTCATGAAACAACGAAAATTTTCAAAATACGTAATATTAAAACGACAAAAATATCATTCAATCTAAATTCATCAAACAAACTCACATATAACATGAAATATCTAATATTCATCAACTGAACTCACATCGTGCATCAAATAAACAAAGTTTCCATTTAAAAAAAATCGACATGATTTCCTTTGTTTATTGGACTAACCACCCCTTAAGGGATAACAACAAATCGAACAATATTTAATGATCTCAAAAGTTAAATTCGTCAACAACATTTAAAAAGTCCAAGCTAATCTAACAAATACTTCATCTTGGTTGTCACAATACCCCCATCTAACATATTTGTCCCTTCTTCCATACTAATAATTTTCCTCAGCGTTCCAATTGTTCTCCTGATGTTTTTAGAGTACTTTAGCTATGAATTTAAACCAAAAGTCAAAAGTAAGCACTTCAAAAAAAATGAAATGCTAGTGAAAAGGAATCAAATTGAAAGCATATGACATGTGTTGTGTATTATATACAGAAAAATGGATAAATTAGAAGTGCCTCAATAATGTAGTGTTTTGGGGGGGAAATGTGAAGAATTTGGGAGTGAAAATTTCTTTAGTATGAAGATGTTATAATAACATGGAAGAACTTGAACATTTTTTTATAAACTGAGAGTCATCAAGCTAGGCACTTACATCATAACTGAGGTCTTTAAGAAGCCGAGTTGCTACAACAGCCAAGAACTCCTGCCACGGGAGGAAAGGGAGCTCAAAATTGTAAAGGCAACAGAGGAAGTTTTGAACTACTTGCAATATAAATTAACTCTTTGATAAGAAAAATCAAGTTAATATAAAGGACAATAAAATAAGCAGCCCTAGAACAATAAAAGATATATGTTTTCTAAGAAAACTCCACAAATGTTGAGTGCAGAATTTTATACAACAGAAAGCATGGAAATTACAACTATAAGTCTCTCGAATATACCACATTTAACTACCCTTTGAAAAACATAAATAAATGGTAATCTAAATGCACAAACCTAACCCAATTTATAATGGGATTGTGTAAATGAAATACAAAAATTATACCTGATTTCTTTGAAGGTGTGGTGACGCCAAGATGAAGAATTGAACACAATAAATGAATAATGCGAACATACAAATTGAATCTAATGTATCTTCTCTAAGTAGGTATGAAACTGATGTATGTTATACAAAGAATGTGAACCCACAAAAAAAATATAAATAAATAAAATATAAACAAAGAAGAAGAAAATGGTTTCAAATGTTCAGCACAATAGAAGAAAATATCTTGATACATGAAAACAACTCCACAAAGCACTGCACATATAGTGGTGAATTAGAGGGTGAGAGAGAGTGAGAGAAGACAGTAAAAAAATCTTCAGTGTTTCATAGACCCATCATCGGTTGCAACCCAATGTAAAGAAAACACGCGTGTTGTTAAAAAATCATTCAAAATCACACGGTTGAAGGAGAAGGAGAGAGGAAACGAATATGTGGTTTTAAAAATGAGCGAGAGACGTGGGAGGACGTATTTGTTGGAAGAGGGACGTGTTTGCGGTAGTTTTTAAGTTTGGAAGAAACTTCTATTGTCATGGTAGTTTATATTAGGGAGATAGGTTTTGCAAAACATGGAAATCCAAGATAAGAAACACCTGTATTAGTTTAATTAAAAAAATTCTAAATTCTGAAAAATTTAGGTTCAAGGATTGGAGACCTTTGAGACTTCTTACTACATGTGTATATAATATCTACATCTTGTATATATGCAACATATATGCAGATATATGCATATATGCAGCTTATATATGCATATATCTCATATATGCAAGTTATCTACATTTATGCAGATATATGCATATATGCGAGCTGCATATATGCATATATCTGCATATATGAGTAGTCATTTAGGTATGATATACATGAGTCATGTAATCATCCATCTACTTCGGTTCAAAAAATTTATTTAATAACTCAAACGTACAACTATTCTAAAACTATATATCTATAACTATTCATGTCATAAAACTATTCATGTCATAAAAACAATAAAGTAATGAATTTGAAAAAAGGAAACAAAAAAATAGATACGAGCAAATATGTAGAATCGAAGCTGGAAAAAGTATGTTTCCCATTTACACTTATTAGTTTCTAATTACAAATCAAGTTAGCTTCCAAAGCTCCCTATAGTCACTGATTGTCAATCTGAAAAACCAAAGCAGAAAAAAAATGAATTTCATCTTTCAAGCAAAAATTATAAGAGCAAATAAGCTAAATTTGAAGAAAAAGAAAATGAATAGATCTAAAGTAACACAATAAATTCTCTGTACAGCCACAAATAAAGTAACACAAAGGAGCTCCCATAGACTGGAACGTGGCTTGAAATTCTCTGTCCAGCCACAGCTTCGCCATTCAATTGAGAAACGACACTGGAAATGACAAAATTATCCTAAATGGATGACCAAATAATTGTAAAAAGTATAAACTAATAGTAATCAGTAATATTCAACCAGAGAAAGTTACATGTATACCTTGAGCCATACCGCGGTATTTAGCTTCAGCTGAGGTTATAAAGACAATGAGATTTGATAGAGCTATAGAGAATAGACAGAGATTAGTTTACAGAAATAGCATAACTGATGAGCACAAATGAGCATAACTGAAATAGCATCAAGGAAAAAAGAAAACAATCAATAATATGGCGTCAAGCATAGTATAGGTCTTGAAAGCATGAACCATCACTTTCCTTCGACTGTATGACCGCTTTGAATATCATAATGATCGGAGAGTTTGTGCTTTTGTTGTCGTAAAATTGACGGCATCCGCCGATTTGTTCCTCGGGGCGGTAATACCAACGGAGGTGGACATGGACTCTGACATTTGCGCCTTTGTTATCGAAATCAATTTTCTTAACTCTAGCAACGCAAAAAGATTTAGAAGAATCGGAGGCAATAGATCAATTTAATATATGTTTATGGGGGATATGGAGAGAGGGGAGAAGGGAAGGAACTTACCATTGGACAGAGATGAAATGATAGTGGAAGTGTCTCTTCATCTCTCTGTCTCTTATCGTCGTCACTAAAGAAAACAAACAAAAACACAATATCAAATTTTAGTTTGAAGAAAACAAACCAGAAAACCCTTGTTCATAAACCAAATTAATGAAAAAAATATAGGGAACATCCCCATTCTAATACCCAATGACTCAGATTTACAGTTTCACATTACAGTCTCAACAACATTATTACAGAAACAAACAAAAAAATTCAAATTCGAAAACATGTGGTGTGTAAAGACAAAATATTGGCCATAATCTTTTACATTTACCGGTTTCTTTATCCAATAGCAGATAAATAAACATTTGGAACGCATCTTCCTTTATACAACTTCTTCATAGAGTAAAACGTTGAACATAGTAAACATTGAATTTAATTCACATCTCAAGTCTGGCATAAAACATAACCATTTATTGTTCATGAATATAGGATAATAAAGAATCAGAAAAGTCATAGAAATTGTTCACGTAAAGTTAAATAGAAATCATTGAACTCATTATTAATGAAGGAAAAAATCAATAGATACATTAAAATGTATAATTTATGCATAACCCAAAAATGCCAAAGCTTTAAACCTACATCGCAAAAATAAGAAATGTGGAAATATAAGAACCGCAAATCAAATGTCTAGGAATAAAAAATATGAAATAGTAAAAGAGTATACCTGATATTCAAATTTGATTGTAAGTTGAGGGTCGATCGGCAAAATAACATAAAAATTTTAAAATTATAAGCACATAACAAAGATGAAGATAAAAGTTCCCTAATAAACCCCATCAAGCCCTAATAACCTCCAATATTATCCAACATCAGAATGAACAAATAAAGCTCTAAAAAAATCTCAATCTGAGAAAGAGTGAAGAAAGCATACCTGATTCGATCTTCAATTCTTGATTCCCTACCAAATAGCCAATTAAAGTTACATCAAACCCCAAATCAGTAATATAAACACAATATTTGTAGTAAATCAGAAACATACAACAAAAAATCAGGTATATATGTAATCATCAAACCCCAAATTAGTAAATTAGAAACATACAACAACAAATCAGGTATATGTGATTACCCCTTAATTAGTGTGTGTGTGTATTTGAGATCTGTGCATGTGTGTGTATGAGATTTGTGCGTGTGTGTGTGAGATAGAGATGTGTGCGAGCGTGTGTGTGTGAGAGAGAGAGAGATATGTGCGTGAGTGGGGGTGGGGGTAGGGGTAGGGGGAGATTACCCGTGCGTGTGTGTGTGTGTGTGTGTGTGTATGTAAGATCTGTGCGTGTGGGTGTGTGATATCTGTGCGTGAGTGGGGGAGGAGGAGGAGGGGTGAGGAGGATTACCAGTAGGCGGCGGCGGTGGCTGGAGGGATCGGGAGAGGTAGAGGGCGGCGGCGGGCATGGTAGTATTAGGGATTGGGTTTAAAGTGAGAGAGGGCAGAAATGAGAGAGAGGAAAGTGAATGAGCGGGGGGATGGTTTGGGATTCAAGTGAGAATTGTCTCATGTGCCATGTCACAATGGTATAATCCTACTTGGCACAATCCAACACCATTAGATCGCCTAAAAAAAATCGTTTTCAACTGTTGATTTTTTGGAACAGTAAAAGACCCCCTCTCATATTATATAGATATATACAAAGCCAAGTTATATTTTTTCAATCTGTCACACCCATCTTTGGATAGAGCTTTTTTCTCCTGGGGTCCTGCATCAGATCATGTCAATTCAATTTGAAATCTGCAACTCGATATACTGGGAAATGCAAAACAATCAAATTTGAAAGAAGAAATATAATTACAACATCATTAAGATAAAATGATATACTGAATATGTAGCAAAAATAAATATGGAAAAGTATGTTTGTACAATCCACAGGTCTCTCACTTTTATTTCTAATACATTTTATAATTGTTAAACTAAATTTGGATACAAAAATAAGAAACATAATTGCGGCTCATTTAACATGAAGACTATCGTATATTGAATTTGATATAAATATAAAAGACAAAGGTACAGTTAGCTTGGATAGTAAAAATATAATCACCATGACAGAGTGAAGGAAAAAAATTAGTTTAAACATTTACTAACTTATTTACATCAAGAAACGTTAAAATTGGTCAAATAGACGGTAGTCGTAGAAAAGTTAATAGGTTAATCGGATAATTATGACCATAATTCAACGCTTGTCCATCAAAATAAAATTACAAATCAAGTGATCATAAGTTTAAGAGAAATCACAGAAAAGAAAACCCACATATTAAACTACTACCCAATAAGATAAATAATACACATAAATAGATTTTTCTAATAGAAATTAAAATACTTAATTAGAAAATTGTGTTATTTTTATACTTAATTTACAACAAAATGGCAAAAATCAGAACTAAAAAAAATCATAGGACAACGACATTTTAGTACATTCCAAGATTTCATTATTAGTTCTTCATTTCATGTAAATTTCACTTATATCTTTTGCATGTAACATTTAACGTAGAAGAGAAATGAGTTGTAACAGATGATCTCATCACTCACACAAATTATAACATGAAAGGCATATATACCTAAATAATATTAAGATGAAATAATCCAAAGATGAACCCTAGAACCCACCATCAATGAGGTGAAACATAGAGGTCTCAACATGGATTATGTTGAAGCTGTGCCAGCAGAGATAAACAATAAAAATGGGTCAATGAATAACAAAAAATGATTTTGAAAAAACTTGCCCCCAAATATTCAATACAAAAAGAACTTAATTTAATGGCAAATTAAAAAAGGAGAGGAAGATGACAGAAAACCCAAGAGATTTGTAGGCTTGCACCAAAATCGTCTCTCAATACCCCAAATAAAAAAACATGAATATATGTCAAGATAATAAATATGAATCACGAATATGTAGATCTGTCAAGATCTGTAAAAACTGATTAAAATCGAGCTATATTAGAGAGAGACGATTAAATATGAACAAAAAATATATAAATTTGTCATCGTATTCTTCTCTTTCTTTACCTCTATCTAATAAACTTCTGAGAAGACAAATAAGGCAAAAAAATAGATCTGTAAAAACATTATGCCCAACATTTTCCCCAAATGTCATACAAACCTTCAAATCTGCAAAAACAATGTAAAAACAACATACATCAAGGATTTAGGAAAAACAAAAAATCAAACTCCAAAGAAAAAGTTCAAACCCATTTCGAACTTACACTACCTATACAATAGGGAAAATAAAATTATCATACTGGTGCGGTATGTATTTTCCCAAACTAATAAGATTTGCCATTTATTATACCTAAGCTGAAAGATGCTTTTACAGATCAGTCCGGCTAGCTCCATGGATGCAAGAGGCTTTTATGGAGCACCATCAGTCTAGTCGGTCGCTAAACCAACCAGCCACGGTGGTTATGATGGTTTCTCGGTAGTGGACCTCGCCTGTATTCTCGATGGGATTCGTTTGAGAGATAGCTTTGAAAAGATTATGAGTGGTTGGGTAGGTGAGAGATTGAATGGTTGAAGATTTGGTCTGAGAGAAAAGTGGGACAAAAAATCACTTAGAAGTCTCCTTACCCAAAGATTCGCAGCCACATAATCTTACCCCCCTTTACTTTTTCAAATTTAATCTCAACCCTCCATTTCTTGCTTTGTTGGCAAAATCCTCACCTCTAATTAAGTTATCATCTTATTGAATAGTAAAAACATCCTACTCCTTATTATATAGATATTAGAGTGACGTGTATATATATATATATATATATATATATATATATATGTGTGTGTGTGTGTGTGCTACTTGTGTTTATTAAACTACCTACTCAGTAGTGCTATAATAAGAGGTTACGCGTAGTGGGCGTCCACCTTGGCGTTGACCAATAGGTATCGAATTAATTACCTGGGCCATAGGACTGTTCCATGTCCACTACCCATGTATGAGGTTAAGTATTGGGTTAGAGACAAACTGGGTGCGATGTGGTCTGGTTGAGACCCTCAAACGTATGTCTATAACTGCCTCCGTCATATGTGTTTACATTTAGGATCGGTGGTGAGATTTGTGACCCGCTGGCTCAGTTTGATATGTGATACCTGGAGGCAGATAGTACATGAGGGATGTATACGTGAGGTCCATGCTTTGGGGATACAGTTATACATATATAGCGAGTGATATGTATATATATATATACAATATAGTTTATATTTCCCTTTATGTCATGTGTACAGCTATGTTATATTTATTATACGAATATTGATTTATAGGAAATGTGTCTCTAAAATATAACTTATGAATGTATACCTAGTGAAGGTAGTTATACTTGGCTAATATAGAGTATTGAAAAATATTGGGCTTAGATGAGGAGATGATTCGTAAACCATTCACAGGAGTGTGTGGGTAGGTGAGACAAAGATGAGGAGATTAAGAGTGGGTGGGTAGGTGAGACAAAGATGAGGAGATGATTCGTAAACCTTTCACAGGAGGGAAATAATATTGAAAAATATGAGTAGGAGTTCACCTTCTTGTAAAAATTTATGCCGGATGAGGTGAACACTAAGGAGAAGAGGGTCATCAAGTTTACTAATGGACTTACTTAGAGGATTTGCCAACACTTACTGGGGAACCCGACTTTGTGGACTTATACTGGGGTCATTAACGTCATGTTGCTCCACTATTAAGATCAACACTTCCATCTGAGGGGAGTGAAGAGGGTCAGATAGTCTAACTAGCAGAGCAAGACTAGGGGTTGCGATGCCAACGGGGCACCACAGTAGTAAAGGAAATATCAAGAGTGGAGTTCCCAGTTGAGGGAATAGCATGAGTGGGGTTCCCAGTGGGGAGCATCACACTCATTTGTTAGCACTAGATTCGAATGTATGATGTGTTTAGTGTATTTAGCCTCAGACATTATTACGATCGTAGATTCACCATTGGGTGGAGGGAAGCTCATTCTTTCTATTTGCAGGGGAGTGGGTGTGAACCTGGGAGGTTTCGATTAGTAGAAGATCTAATTATTTTATATTTTAATGAGGATGATGTTATTTTGGCAACGGATTGGTTAGCGATGTATAGAGTAATTGTGGACTGTCACAATAGGACTATTGTGTTTGCTATTCTAGGGCGGGATGTGTTTCCTTTGGCGATGCCTTTTTCGGAGGGAAGGTTGATCACGCACTTATATTTTATTAAGGAGGAGACGTATAAAGGTATAATCATCTCATTAGATTTGATCCCTATTATTAGAGATTATGCTGATGTGTTTCATAAGATACCGGGGTTATCGTCGAGATATGAGATTGAGTTTGTGATCTACTTAGCACCAGTGACTAGGTCGATAACGCGAGTGCCATATCATATATCTCGTTTATAGATACGGGATTTAAGGGATCCTATTCAATAATTATTGGGGTAGGGTTTTATTCACAGGATTACATCGCCTTGAGGTGCCGCAATCTTATTTGTGAAAAATAAGGATGGGTCGTTAAGATTGTGTATTGACTAACGGGAGTTGAATAAGGTCACGATCTGGAAAAAGTATATTATCGCATATCGATGACTTATTCGATCGTATGAGAGGAGAATCTTACTTCTCTAAGATTTATTTCAGGATGGGCTACCATCAGTTATGTATGAGAGAGAAGGATGTCCCTAAGACTGCATTTTTTACGAAATATGAGTCTTATGAGTTCAGGGTTATGCTAGTCGGGCTAACCAATGCACCAGCAATTTTCATGGAACTCATGGACAGGGTTTCAGGGATTTCTCAGATTAGTTTATCATTATTTTTATAAATAACACCTTGATTTATTCTCGGATATATGGAGAGCACGAAGGGCATTTGTGTATGGTTCTTCTGACTTTGGGGACCACAAATTGTATGAAAAGTTCAATAAATGTGGATTATGTTTATGGTTGGTGAAGTTCTTTGGTCACATTGTCTCAGAGAGAGGTATTTCTATGGATTCGAGTAAACTATTAGCAATGAGGGAGTGGGGCCAGTCCCGGACCCCGATGGAGGTGCATAGTTTCTAGGGTTACTAGGGTATTACCATCAGTTCATTAGAGGATTTTTGAAAATTGCGGCTCCTTTAACGAATCATAGAGGAGTTCCTTTTATATGATATGAGCACTGTCAGTTAGGTTTACATGAGCTAAAGGTAAAATTAACTTTAGCATCAGTGCTTGAATTGACTAGGGGGAGAGTGGAGTACTTTATTTTTATTGATGCATCCTTATAGGGACTTTGGGGAAATCTAACAGATTAGGAGAGGGCCATAGCTTATGAATCACACAAGCATAAATCGCATGAGAAGAACTATCCCACTCACCACTTGGAGTTAGTGACAGTTATTTTCAGCTTGAGGATTTAGAGGTACAATCTGGTGGGGAGAAATTATGGTTGTTTATAGACCACAAGTCACTTTCGTATCTTTTCACGCAGAAGGAGATGAATATAAGGCAGCGTAGGTGGCTTGAGTTCATGAAGGATTATTAGTTTGACATCTAGAATCATCCAGGGAAGGATAATGTAGTTGCAGATGCATTGATCTATATACTAGCAGGGTAGTCAGTAGCAAGTTGAAAGGTTAAGTAGGCAGAGCTTCGTCAGGAGGATGAGGTCATCTAGTCTTACATAATAGTGATGGCCATCACACCATATATTATTTTGAGGGTCGTGAAGGCATGGGTAGGGAATCCATCTTACCAGGAGAGGATCCAACTATTATTAGAAGGTGGATAAGAGTCTTACTCATTCAGTTCTGAGGGTGGATTACTATTTAATAAGAGGTTGATTTTCCCAGACGGTGAGGACCTAAGATGCGCGGTAATGGAGGAGACACATAGGTTGCATTTTTTATTACATCTTAGAAGGGATAAGATATACCATGCTATTAATCGACAGTATTGGTGGGACGGTATGAAGCGGGACATATCATAGTTTGTTTCCAGGTGCACCACTTGTCAGATGGTGAAGGTTGATAATAAAAGTCAGCTGGAGTTATACATCGGTTGGAAATTCCTATGTAGAAACTGGAGAGCATTTCAAAGGACTTTATCATAGGGTTATCGCATCACAGAGGGGTAATAATTCCATCTGTCTCAATATGGATCAGTTAACCAAGGTACCTCATCTCTTTCTAGTTTGGATGGATGAAACGATGGGGCAACAATCATAACTATTCATAGCATAGATAGTCAAATTGCATGGGGTGCCTCACAAAATTATTTTAGATCGGGATAAGATCTTTATATCTCAATTCTGGCAATGTTTTAATGAGGTTATGGGGATGGAGTTATGTTTGAGCGTGGTTTATCATCCACAGATCGATGAAAAGATGGAAAGGGTGAATCATATGTTGGAGGATATGATGAGTATGTGTATTATGGACTTTAAGGGTAGCTAGGATAAGTATTTTCCTTTGGTAGAGTTTGCGTATAGTATCCCATACATATTCATGATTGACATGGCATCATTTGAGGCTTTGTATGAGAGACCTTGTCGTTCACCCTCTTACTGGTTAGAGGTGGGGTAAGTTTCCTGGGTCGGATTTGATTCAGGAGATGTAGACGAAGATTGATTGACCAGGAGTCGCATTCGGGGAGCTCAAGACATGCAAAAGAGTTATGTCGATGCAAACCATAAATTTTTAGAGTTTGACATGGGTGATCAGGTATTACTGCGAGTATCTCCCATGAAATGAGTGATGTGATTCGGGAATAAGGGGAGGTTGGAGCCTAGGTATGTCATAGGGCCTTTTACAAGCATCTAGAGTGTAGGCCCAGTTGCATATAGGTTCCTTTCATCGGAGCATTTGCAGTGGATTTATGACGTGTTCCATGTGTCGTCGTTGTGGAGGTATCTCACGGTTGACATGGCTTATCGATATATATCGTTGGAGGAGATTGACTTATAGGTAGATATTTTGTATGAGGAGAGACCTGTTGCCATTTTTGGTCGTAGTGAGTGAAAGCTTCGATCAAAGGTGATATCGTTAGTGTGTGTACAATGAGGACACAACGATGTTACCAAGTCGACATGGGGGCATTAGGATGACATGCGGGAAAAGTATCCAAAGCTTTTCCTAGCAGGTGTGTTCGAACTTTGAGGATGAAATTTCGTTATTAGGGGGAAGAATTCAATACCCTATACTTTTATTTTCAATTAATTTCCTGGAGCTTAATATTATTAATTTAATTGAGGGAAATTAAATTGGGTTTCCATAATTATTAATTAGCGAAATAAAGGATTTATATTTCTTCTTCTTCTTCTTCTTCTTCTTCTTCTTCTTCTTCTTCTTGTCTATAGAGTGTTAATCAGGGATTAGTATAGTTTATGGACGACGTGTACGCTTCACGCCTGTCAGGCCCGTCCAATGAGATGTAAGAATATTTATAGTCGGGTGACCTTTTCGAGTACACCGGTGATTAGCAAAGGGTCGAAGTAGTCCATAATAGGTACCCCAAATGTTATGATTGGGTTTCAGGCACTTTTTAGACATAACAGGTTCCGAATAAAGATAGGAGGGTCATTTTACACTTAGGGTTAAGTGGAAAAACGAGATTAGAGTAATTAAGGGAGTATTTAAAAGCTTGTGAAGGTGGATGACATCCCATCTTTGATATTTTGTACAAGAGAGTTCGAGAGAAAGTTCAAGAGAAGAGAAAAAGAGGAAGAAAGAAGAGAAAGGGGCTTGGAAAAGAGAAAAAAGTTATCTTAGGATTTAAATCATCGTCTAAACATAAAGAACGTTAGATTTAATCTACAAAGGCAAGTAGTTACTTGATTTAATTTGCAATTATGCATAGTTAATGATTTTCAAGGTTAGGGATAAAAATATGAGATTTAAAGTATACGGATTGAAACTTTAATTGATTGATGTAGAGATTTAGATGATAAGGGATCTCTGATTTAAAGTGATTATTAGTTGGGATTAATCGTGTTAGAATTTTGAAATTAATTCTAGAATTTAAAATGATGATCATATAGAACTTTTGAAAAATGAAATTGGGGGAAAATTCTAAGTTGAATTAAATTTATATTTGATTTGTAATCCTAGGTGTTTGATATATATATATATATATATATATATATAAGGCTTTTATTTGATTTAATCTTTGCGTGTGGTGTGGTGTATTTCAACTTATAATAACAGAATCTTGCATGGCCTTTATGAAATATTTTTGTAGACCTAGGATAAAGAGAGGTCTACAACAACTAAGGATGGATTTTGCTAGTGTGATAAAACTCGTGCCTCATGAATTCAGCTACTAAATAACAAAGTTTTTTATAACTTAGATCCTCATTTCTCTAACCTTCTTCTACCTTCATACCATGAAAATACTCCTCACATCAAGATTTCTAATGATGTTTCCAAAACATAATTGTAATCGTGTAAACCTAGATTGATGGGGAGACTTATCCTTGCAAAAAGAGTCAAGCCTATCACAACAGAAGAAGTCAAAAGACATTTAAATGTCTCATGTAAGATCCGAAGCTCGTGGAATATAACTCCCAATTGTAAAGGATTTTAAAGTTTATACTTCGCCTCTATTGAGAATATGAACAAGGTTTGTATGATTGGACCTCTTCGCACTCATAATATTTTTTTGAAATTTTGCAAGGGTGCCCAAACTTTTATGTTTTAATTTTATTTCCTGAAAAACTCATGTGTGGGTTAGATTCATGGATTTATGTGATGAATTTTGGCATCCACGGTTATTTCTTGAAATTTCCAGTGGCATCGATCAGCCGATTCGAATAGACCTAGTCATTTTAGATTATAAAAAATATAGACTTTTTCCTAGAATATTGATTGATGTTTATTTTTCTTTCACCATTCCAAAAATGTTAGAAGTAGAACGTCACAGGGTCAATGTACAAATTATGTTTGATCTCGAAAGATGACCTTCATTTTGTGGTTTCTGTAGTTGTGTAGGGACCCAATCTTATAATGTAAGTTCATTAAGAAATGGAACCATTCAATTTCAAATGAGGATAGTTAAAAAAAATAAGAGGATATATCACCATGCCCCTACAAGAATTCGCTTTTTGAAGAAACAGCGGGTTCATAACTTAGGCTTATTTCCGGCTAGCTGAATTAGTCAATGTGAGTATTCCGAAAAAATGTCACGCATATAATCTCCAGTATATTCTCAAATATGTTTCAATAATGCCCACAAAGTCTGGGATTTTTATGAATAACACAGATATCTCAGATTGTGGGGTAGATTTGAATACAAGTGTAGAAGTGGTTAACCCCAAAACTCTAGTCAATTCATATAAGATGAAAGATCTTGTGGGACATGTGGAAGATTAAGTGAAGAAAGAAATTAATTTGGATAAAGCAGATTGTGTGGAAGCAATGAATAAAGGTTATGTAGAGTCTAATGTGGTTGTTTACATGACATCAACTTAACCAAATTTAGTTATAACAACCTCTCAAGTCGATTAACATCAATCAATGGCAGAGACTGATCCCAATAATTATGATAATATGCCTCATTTGGAGAATATCCCAAATTCAAAAGAGAATATCTCCTCCCAAACAATTCCTACCATATGTGATTAGGAGTCGAATAAAAAAAAATCGGATCCAATAAGTGAAGTGGATATAACTGATGGAATTCTATTTAACAATGGAGACTTAGCCGTAGATAGTGACAAAAGATGTGACAAGAGTCACAAGAGCAAAGGAGTTATATGTTAAAATTCCAAACCCAAATAAAACTATTTATGATTTGGGTATGTCTTGTACTTCAGCACAAGCTCATGCTTTTCTTGAAAACTCAGTTGGTAAGAAAATTGGGAAAAACGCCTTCAAATTTATGATATACAAATGTCGACAATTCCTTTGATCTTTTAGGATACATTGAATAGATGGAAAATGTTAGTCAAGATTTAGTTGTTGGAGTAAGTCAAAATCCTAAAGGTGTAAGTAAATCTACTATTGAATCATTTGACTCTTTTTCGATTTTGAGTTACGAAAAGAAATTGACGCTTAAATATAATCTAAGGTCTTCTACATCTCCATCTAGATCTTCTAATTTTTCGTATTCCCAAGTTACCTCTTTATCTTTGTATAGGGCAGTAGTTGTTGTAACAACCCGTCCTTTTGGAGATAATTAAATTCCATACTTAGATATAAATTGGCAATTTTGGAGAATTTCTCCGAATAGTGATTTTTGGGATTCTCGAGGATTTAATGATTTTCGATGGGTGTTGTGATTACTTTTGGGACTAAACAGGTCGAAGTATTTTAATTATACGTCGCCGTTGAGTAAAGCGACAAAAGAGGTAAGATTTTGATTAGAAACCCCACATTTAGTTATATTGGGTTGAAATAGTGATTTGCGGTCAAGTACCTCGGATGGGAATTTCGACTGCGCCTTGAGTCTCAGAATGGCCGAGATAGTCGAAAAAGAGTGTCCGATTGTCGAAATTGAGTTTCGGGGAATTTTGGAGTTAAACGGGCTCGTAATTGAGTAAACGAGTCATTTTTGAGTTTTAAAGGGTATAACCCTTTTCTCACTATATAAAGATGGGAAGAGGGAGAAAAGATAAAGGAAATAAAGAAAAGAAATTGAAGAGAGAGAGGAGGAGGAGAAAAAGTAATATTCGGGCCAAACTCCGCCGGACTTGACTCGGGATCGTCGGATTGTATCCACGAGGCAAGTGTTTACTTGCTTTATTTCATTTTGTGAAATTATCTCATATCATATTTGGTAAAAATACGAATTTGGATTAGAACCCTTAAAATAAATTTGGAAAAAGTTGAATATGAGTTTACATATTGATGTAATGTAAACTCTTAATGATTTCTAGTATTAAAACCATGTTAATGGAGTATAAAATTGAATTAAAATGGGAGAAATGCCAAAACTAGGTTTTTATGGTTTTAGGGTTTGAATCTAAGGAAAATGGGTTAATACCCCAAATTAATTGATGTGTTAGTTGTAAAACATAGATTAGATTTTTCTTGAGTTGTTGGATGAGATTAGAAACAACAAAAATGGAGAAAAATGGAGTTTGGAATTTTGGAGAAGATGATGAATAGTAAGGCGACGGCCTTTCGGAATCGATTCGGTCCTGATACGAATCGATTCGGATCTTGGTCAAAAAACGAAAATTGTAGATCTTTTCGATGCGGTCGCATGAGCGCCAACCACATATTTTTTTGATTTGTTTTGGATTTATAGTGATTTTTCTACGAAAAGTTGTCTGAGATCGAAATGGTTAGTTAGAACTTATTGGAGATAAATATTAGGGGTTATCAAATGGAGTGTTAGGACCTCTAAAGAACTTGAGGAGATATGAAAACTTTGGGTTTGTAGGAATAAATCCAAGTTGTGATTTAAATGGAGATTGGATTGAGTTTTGGGTATTTTGGAGTTTGAGAAATTGCTCAAACAGTGGCCCTCGAACAGGCCGAATCGATTCGGATCCAGGCCGAATCGATTCGCCATTAAGGACCTATTTCCAGAACACTTTTCGAATCGATTCGGATAGGGGGCCGAATCGATTCTCCCACCCGAATCGATTAGCAAATGGGGCGAATCGATTCGCTTTGGTCAGAATTTCTAGTTTTCTTCCCTTAAGAGTATGGGTAGCTAAAATAAAATTTGGGATTTTTATGGGAAAATTCTAGGAGGTGATTAGGCTAATTTGGGAATATAGACATATATATTCGCTTAGTGTGGAGTGTTATAATTGGAGATATCCAATAAGTCCTTAGATCGGATTTAGGTATTTATTATTTATCAAAGTAAGGAAAATACTTTGGGTTTAGTATCATGCGAATATGAATGCATGATTATGATTCTTTGAGAGAATCTTTGGGATTATTGGTCATCGCTAGATGTGATTGACAAATATGGCCATTTATATATATTCGAGGAGGAATATATGGTATATGTATACTATGTGATTAAAGTATATATATGATTTGAGATAAATGACTTTTGAAAATGTAAATATGAATTTTTTCAAAATGGAAAAGAAATAATTTTCATAATTAATAATTTATGGATACACACCCTCTCTAAATGCCATCATAAGGGAAGTTTGCGCGTGAGGTGAAGCCCCCCGTCTAATGAATGCAGTGTGGATATAGTCCTAAGCTATATGAGCGTTTATGTTATGTTTTTTGCGATGGTGAGGTAATTCCGGGTGTGGTTATAACTCTCCCGCAGGCGTATGGCCTCTTCTCGACGTCTTGCTTTATAGGTGCCCGGGTGTCGTAATTGATAGGCCTAGAAGATGATGGTCATTTAGGGGCGCGCACAGTGGGGAAACCCGGACGGGCGGTCTTAGAACGCGTTATATGATATGAATATATAACTATTTTCAATAATGTGGGACATTATTGGTATTAAAGCAATTTATGATAATAAATTGGCTCTAATTACCTTTCCTAGATGGAAGAAGGGAAATGGGAGCATATGAAATAAAAAGCATTTTTACGATAATAAAAATTGGCTTTTAAATACATTTCCTGGATATAAGAAAGGAAATGGAAAGTTTTGAGATAAAAATGAAAAGTATTGATAAATAATTTGTATATGAATCCTTAGTCCAGGAGATAGATCCAGATGTGTATTATAAAGATGAAATTGAATTGGTAAACCTCATTCCGGGAGATATTATCCGGAGGTATATTGTAAGATGTATATAAGAATGAATGTGATATGTATATTAAAACATAAGTATGTATTTATACTTTTGTTTTGTGCTAACGGGCCTAATGGATCTCTACCATTAACCCTGCCAAGTAGTAGTGTATCGGGTGGGTTCCATGTTTGGATTTCTCTTCGCGAGACACCCCATGCACGAACTTAGCGCAGTGTTGAGAATGGAGAGAAGTTTAGCCCTTAATACTCGGGTTATAGGCTTCTAGTAGATGGGGGAAATAGACTAGTTTAGCAGGGTAGCTTGACTAGGATGTATAGAGGGATGCGCTAGGCGTGCACTATTAGAGGAGGGGTGAGGGGTATCCTATGGGAGTGCGATACCAATTTAAATATGAGATAAAATCTATTTTTTCTAAAAATAAATAAATAAAGCATTTATGCACTTGCTAAATATTTTCACAACTCGAGCTCTGACCCCTTTATCTACTTTTTCCTTTCTTGCTATATATATCTATATATATATAGGCGTCCAGACACAGGGACGCCTAGATGATATTTCCTTCAAGTTAGACGTCAGCTGCAACTGCTGTGGATGCATGCAGGTTCTCGATAGATGCTTCATTCTTGTACTCTAGTTAGGAGGTGGTGTATAAATATTCGGGCCAATGGCCCAAATGCATTTAGTTATTCTTTTAGCAGCATTCAATATGGTTGTATACTCTGATCGAGTGTTCAGTTATTTTATTTCATTTCAGTTTCATTTACGCATACTGTGTGGATGTTTTAATTTAGTAGTTGTTTAAAAAGAGTATTTAAGAAAAATTTTGACTCCAGCCTAATAGGTTATTAATAATTAAATGGATTTTCGGCAGTGATGCTAAGAATGATCCATATGAGACTCCTGTTTTAATTTGATATAGGAGTGATCGCCGATATTTTATTAGGCGGGGTGTCACAGTTGTCTCGCATTTTTAGAAATTTTCTTTAGATCTTGTAAGAGCACCATATGAGAGGATTTTTCTCCTTCTTTAAAAATAGGTTTATATATATGTTTTAATTCTTTTGGAACATTAGTATAATGATATACGAGGTGTATTTAAGGCTTGTTGTTGTTTGGTATCTCTATTACAAGGTTTGGATGAGAAAAACTCGTGGTAAAAGATGATGGGAAACCCAATAAATCGAACCGGTTCACTTAACCAAATCGGTTCTGTTTACTGGTCTTCCCAGTTTTTATTTGTGCATTATTTTGACATGTTGGAGATTGGGTAATAACTATAGGGGCCTTCGGGGTATTGTGGAATTATTAGGGAAGGTGTTATATAGTTTGGTATGTGTGTTAGACCAACGAATATATGGGCTCAAGTGAGGAGAACCGAGAATTCAAGTGAGTGGCTATTTACCTATTTAATTGGGAAGTTTGTTTGAACTTTCAGATTGGGTGAATTGACCACTACGAGATGTGTACAAGATGGGTACACACACACACACACACACACACACACACACACACACACACACACACACACATATATATATATATATATATATATATATATATATATATATATGTATGTATGTATGTATGTATTTACACGCACACATTAGAGTGATGTTTATATATATACGTGTATTCTACTTGTTTTTATTAAACATACCTACTCGTTACTATTATCATAAAAGGTTGCACGTAGTGGGCAGTCCACCTTAGCATTGACCAATAGGTGTCAGATTGATTCTCCAGGTCATAAGACTGTTTCTTGGCCACTATCCATATGGGAGAATAGGTATTCGTTTGGAGACTGTTTGAGTTCGATGTGGTATGGTTGCGACCCCCGGACGTATGTCTATGATCGCTTATATCCAACGTGTTTATATTTGGGATTAGTGGTGAGATTCTGACTCGGTGGTTGAGTGTGATGCATGATGCCTGGAGCCGAATAACACACGAGGGATCTATTCGTAAGGTTCATGCTATAGGGATACGATTATATATGTATAGAAAGTGATATATACGTATGTATCTAATTCTAGCACAAGTATAGTCATGTTATGTTTTATTACGTGAATATTGATTTATCGCAAGTGTGTCGGTACGATATAGTTTATGAACGTATACCTGGTAAAGGTAGTTATACTTAACTAATATAGAGTATTATCAGGAATTGGGATTAGATATCGGTGATGTGTCCTAGCGAGATTGAGTAGTTTAATTAGGATAATAAACTAAAGTCATTCGGTGCGCACTATAGTTAAGAGGTGAGTTATTATCTCATGTGAGTGCGACGGGTTAATTATGGAAGTAATACACTATAGTTTTAATCGATTTAAAATAATTATCTACTTGCAAAAAATATTTGTGTACTTTTTGGACTTTGACCCACGGGTAATTATGTTTCCTTATTTTTCTTTTCAAAACCCCAGGTTTGCAGCAGTAGTAGTCGATATCGTAGGGGTGAATCCATTATTATCGTTGCAGTAGCTGTGGATGCTATAAATAATTATTTAAATGCCTCATATTATTCTAACTAGATAGGATCATTTCCTTTGAGATTTCATTTTGGGTGTGTTGCCTGTAGATGGATAGGATTTTATATTACTATTAGATATTTTATTTTAGTACTCAGTTGTCATTATTTTTTATTCAGTGGATGTTATTCTTTGGTGACGGATGGTTTATTCTATTGAAAAGTGTGACGGTGTGATAATTGATTAAATTAGAAAATATCCAATTAAACCTTATTTAATAAGGGTCTACTTTTAAATCAAATAAATTCAACCCTTAAACATGCATCTAAATCAACCCATCAAATATAAAGCATGTGACACAGTAAATATGTTGAGACAGATTTCAGGAAAAAAACCCTTTCGGGTAAAACCTTTATTTCACTATGAATTTGTAAATCGCAACCTACAATTACATAGAGAAATATGCAATGGATCAACACGCAGCCAACCCAAAAAGACACGCAGTCTTGAACTCAACAAGAGAATACATGCAGCACCCTCCAAGGACTCGTAACCCATTCTTTAGTAAATAATCTTCACGCAGTAAGATCCCCAATGACATGCATCCATATGTTGTAGAGACGCACTAGTGACAACCCGCTCTAAATACTAACAGGTGGCCAGCCCTATACTATAATAAATCAGGTATCTCAGATGATACAGTCTCAACATCAACATACAACACTATAATATAAGGCTAACTACCCGAAATCATTAAGTGAGAATCGTTAAACTTTTAAAACTTTTTTTTATTTAACCACAACAACAAAACCAATAATGCACATAACCAATAATATACATCTAACTATGATGAGTGATAAGTGCAAACTCCAATGATATGAAGGAGTATAATACATTGTACAAAAAAAACCTCAATAATGAAATAACCGAATATGTTGTCGGTTAACAGACAATACAATAATCTGATAAATAAAATATGAAAGTCTTAATCTACAACACTTGAATACTAACTCAATATACAAATTGAATCCTAATCTAGATATACAAAGATAGGAATCGACTAAAATAAAATGTTGCGACAGTCCGCAATTGCCACAGCTCCACGAATCCTGAATGGATGAACATCAAAGGCGTCCTTGCGGAGGAACACCTGAAGCAGTACAATATATACATGGAGGAGAAAATATAAACGGGTCTGAGCCCGAGTTTGAAAAACATTTTATAGCAAGTGTATTAAAATGCATAATAATTATAAATGCATTATTACATGATTTAATGGAATCGTCCTCGCCATGAAATCCATCTCACCTCTCAACTAAAGCGCGCACTAAGCGTATGCACGTGATCTCCAAAAAGATACCCGATCCTATTTAGGTAAGAGGATTCTAACTTAAACCCAATTTACGTATTTAAATGAGGTCATCTAACCTATCACCCAATCTACACTTAATTCAATTATCTTTAAGTTATATACATTAACTTTAATGTAATAATTATAATTATCTTTATAATGTTCATTTGTTGAACATATAAAGTTACATGATCCAATCATGTCCACATCATCACAATACATCAACAATCTCATTTACTAGAATTTTGTATTCTAGTGATGCCTTTATAAGGCATGAAACCATATATATAATTATTATAGTATTTATATATGAGTTATTAGCATCATGAATTTAAAGACCAAACTCCTCTCGATGCTCAACACGGCACTGCGTTTCGTGCGTGGGACGTCTCGCCGAGGCGAAATCCAAACAAGGAACCCCCCCGTTACACTACTCCTGACCGTATTAATCCTCGAGGCTCATTATGACCTCAATGCATGATGCATGTAACCCAATTTATTATTATCCAATTTTAATTAATTAATATTCCCAATTCTCAACAGTACACGGCGTTTCATGCTTGGGACGTCTCGCCAAAGCTAAATCCAAACAAGGAACCCCCCCCCCCCCCCCGTTACACTACTTCTGGCACTGTCGATCGCCGGGATAGGTGATATATATAGATAATTATGAGCATTAAGGACTAAACTTATCCCCAAGTTCCAACATTACACTGCGGTTCGTGCGTGGGACGTCTCGCCGAAGCGAAATCCAAACAAGGAACCCCCCCGATACACTAATCCTGGCAATATAGGTCGTTGAGGTCCATTATGCCCTTGATACCCAAATACAAACACAAGCAATAATAACCATCCAACCGAGCTGTAACTCGAAGGACGCAGGCTCACATGCTATCATCTTACAGTTGCCCATATACGTAACAAATTGGGGCCACCTGGTGGGGTTCAACGACACCCACCTCGTGATCTACTCATGCACACAACGTCCGGAAAGCGGTCATAGTTCCAAACCGGCAAGTGAGAGCGACACATACCCAGACCCTTCACCCCCAAAATAAATAAATGTATATCACATATGTCATTTGCTGACCACAAATGACGACTATGACCTGGGGAATATCTACATCCTGCTTTTCTAGTCAGGATGCTCACCCTCTACGCACGTAACTTCCCAATGATAGCAAGGAGGGGGTATGCTTAACTATGTATATATACCATCATATAAGGTATAAGTACATCACCACATAATAAAGATATACCATCATATAAGGTATACCTGCAACATCATAATCATTTTCATTATACGCTCTTAGGCGCAATTTCGATTAACATCATTGTTTAGTATATTTCCCTAAAGATATACTAATCGTTAATTCTCACCCATCTTCCCCACTTAGTATATGCTATATTATTTCTCACTTGAAGCTCGTATGCCACTTCTGATATGAATTGTCTCTCAATTCTATTTAAGTTAAGGATATTCTATATCCTAATGCACCTCAATTAGCATTCATAATTCTCCATCCATGATAGGGTTCAATTCATTTTATGAACCTTTAAAGTTATCCCGTTTGGGATTGGATCCTAAGACCCGATATATCTAAGTTATTCTTATTCTCACACATGAATTGTAATTATTATCTCCAAGTCGAATCTCCAAATTAAAGTGGGCTTCCCCACTTAGAATATAC
This sequence comes from Sambucus nigra, assembly GCA_949130495.1. Lineage (NCBI taxonomy): Eukaryota > Viridiplantae > Streptophyta > Magnoliopsida > Dipsacales > Adoxaceae > Sambucus > Sambucus nigra. The sequence continues at coordinate 264,693,000 of OX422213.1, read as the reverse complement.
CATAATATCTAACCGGTATCCCTCGAATTTAGTCAATATGACTCCAATCATTTCTTTTAAGGGAAACTCTCTAAAAGTCTCCAAAACATACTCCAAATTTTTCCTATAGAGATCCCCAATCGATAAACTTGAACAAAATGGGATAAAATTCTTTTTAGAAAAACAATTCCTCAAAAGCCCTGTTTTCGAATCGATTCGGGCCAATTCCGAATCAATTCGGCCCAACGAATCGATTCGTCCAGGAAGGCGAATCGATTCGGGTCATCAGACCTGGGATTTTGTCTCAGGCCGAATCGATTCGGCTGGGGTCCGAATCAATTCGGTCATTAAGACCTGGGCACCTGCATATTTCAGAATCGATTCGGCTCGGGGGCCGAATCGATTCGGCCCTTCAGAACCTCGAAAATGGCTACTTTTTAAGTAAGCCAAAATACCCAAAATTCATTTGAATGGTTTTATCTCCATTCCTCTTCAACCCAATAACATATATATCATCAATATTCATCCTAGAATACATATGAACTAATTTCTATCATCAAATATAAGATCTACATATTAAATCTAAGATTACACCCAAAAGTTAGGTTTTGATAAACTAAACCTAAAACTCAAAATATCAATCCACAAATCATGCAATAAATGGTACACAACAATTATTTAGCAAGTTTAATCACTTGCCTCGGGTTCGTAGGGTCTGAATCCACCTTGAGATCGCGTAGAAACCGGAAATCTCCACTTTCTCTCTCTTTTTCTCCTTCTTTCTCTTCTTCTTTCTTCTTCTCTCTTTCTTTCTTTCTATTTCTCTTTCACTCTTTTGGAGAAATATCTCCCGTAGGCTTTTTAAGCCTTGTCTCCCAATGTACACATCTTTAAATGATAATACACACTTTAAATGACTCGGTATCTTTAATTCGAGTCAAACGGTCCTAAATTATTTCGGAACCTAAATAGACCCCAAGTACAGTCATTTCGACTTTCTCGACCATTCCGGACACTATGGTACCCTCAGAATCGACATTCGACACTCTTTCTAACAACGCCAAATTTTGACCTCAATTGCCAATTTAATTATTTCTCCAATAAAATAATATTTATTTCTCCCAAAATAAATTAATTACTGTCTCCAAGACCTCGGGTTGTTACAGCACTCCACGAAAGATGAACAAAAACAAAGTGTTCTTGGGTTCCAAAAGATTCACAAAGGGTTGGCAAGGATGTGTGAATCAAAACATGAGTCTTGGGACTCAAAAATATGAAGACTAGAGTAATTAGAACTCTTAAAAACGTCTCTCCAAGTCTTAAAAAAATAACTCCCCCGAAGTTGGCTTTTATAAGGAAACCAGAAAGAGTTTTAAAAATCTGGAACTCTTGCCAGTGTCAGGTACGGGTGTACCGCGAATCAGGTCGCCCCTCGAACCGGTTTTGCCTTCGGTTCGCAAAAATTCGTTGGAACTTGGGGCTAAAAGGACTCAGCATTTTTCCAAGTCTTTTTCTTAGAATTTTCTCCATTTTCAAAGGGCCATAACTTCTTCACCGTAGCCCGGATTGAGGTACCATTTTTCCAGTATCTTCATTGCGGCGAGCTCTTCAACTTTTCAGTTGACCGGACCTCCGGACGCTGGCTGTAAAATTACCAAAATGCCCTTGAACTTTCATATCTTGCCTTCTTTCAGTGTTTTGACTTCTCTTGCGTACCACTTGCATAAATTCCCTAAAATCATGGAACGTGAAGTCGTTGAGGCAGATGAGGGGCACTTGATCAAAATGTTGAATGCTTGATTCCCGAAATTTGGATTGAGGCTGTCATGTGAGATCGTGAGGTGACGTGCCAAATGTAGCGGCGTACGACATACAAAAAAATAACATGTTGGACATGACAAAAATGTCCTTACATCTATTCAAACTCATTATTTATCTATGCATGAGGATTATTATATTCATTATGCTGTAATGCTTTATTCGTATTAATTATATTATTTGTTGCGACAGCGATGCTGAGAATGAAACCATACTGAGATTTTAGTTTTATTTTAGTAGAGTATTGGCCACCCGCTATTAAAATAGGTGTGTTGTCACACAATTAGTACTCATCACTTATAAAATAAATAAAAACTCAACCCCACACACTACATTAGTTACCAATAGGTAAGATTCTCATACACAAAAAGCATCAAGTGGACATTTTACTACCAAAATCAATATTAAAATATTGACGAAGATAAATGCAATAGCAACACATATTAAGTCTGAGTCAACACGTGATTAAGTCCGAGTAATTGTTTCAAACAAATATGGGAATCAATTAAACATGCTTATTTTATTTTTTGAAAGTTAATTGCATCTGATGTACATTGTAAATTTTGTTCAACTAAACGGGTCAAGAACATAAATAAATATAAAGCCCCTACATGAGATCCTGTTGTTACATAATTAGAACTTCTCACGTATTAAAATAAATAATCGTCCACCTAAATTCACCTCTATGGAAGAGAGGACAATAACGAAAAAGTTCCCTTTAATATAAATTAGTATCCTACGTATACATAGTTAATGTTAATACTAATGAGTAGTGTATCACCAATGCACATTATCATTACCATTAATATAAATGAGTATTTTGTTACCAACACACATCCTCACAATGTACTGAATACAAATACAAAATATAGATCTAAGGATGAAATATACCAACACTCATAAATTCATATTATATCTCTAAGGCTGAAATATACCAAAAAAATAACAATCTCTAAATCTAATTTAGAAAAGGTCCTAATTTAAAAACTCATGTCTGTAATCACGATGAAGCTAGTGCATGACTTGATAACATTTGAAGTTTGAAAATCTGATTAAAGTTGCAAATTCTATTTCCACATAAAATGCAGAGTCCCTAAATTATAACTAATAGAGAAAGTCATTTTCAAATTGAAAGGAAAACATATAATAAACCAAGATATATTGACTAGATTAGAAGAGGAAATAACTTTTCATAAATTAACTCAAGCTATTTGGATACAAAAAAATATATACATTTCCATTTAATCTATGATAGGATGTAACCTCAAATTCATAATGTTGAATGTTATATCTTTATTTTCACAGACTAACCAAAAACATATTAAACCAATTATATAAGCAAGGAAAATATTGAATAAAGTGATAACATACAAAGCCATTTATATAAGCATAACATCGAAAATAAAATCAAATCACATGGGAGAGAGAAATTAAATATATAATGATAGTTGAATAACTTTTGTGCATGATGGGGGAGAGCGATCAGAGTTAGAAAAAAATATAGGGTTTATAAGTCTACAAATAAGGGTTTGTTCGAAGATATTAAATCCACATGATAGAGAGATAAATAGTACATTGAACAAATGAGGATTGGAACTGTGTGGGTTGGGAAGGAGGTAGAGATACCCTACGAGAGCAGAGAGATTCGAGAGTTGGAGAAGATGAAAAAGTGAACTGAAAATAATTCTTGGGAAATTAAATTAAGTGGGACAAAAATTTGAAGGGGGAAAATGAAAAATTTATAAAATTCAAAATTTATACAATTACAATCAATCTCAACCCTCTATTTTGTAAAAATGTGTGAGGTTATGGCACATATTTGAACCACTGATGTGTTTTTACATTTTTCAGATTAAAAAAACTATCACACATATATATATATATAGGCAGGCTCCTGTGCACACTAAGTTTGCACACTAACTTCGCACATTACCTTTTAAAAGTGGTAAAAAAAATATTTTTGAGTTGATTTTTTTTGTGTGATATTTAAACATTTCAAGGAACCCATATAAAAAAAATCAGATCAAAAAAACTTTTTTTGTTATTTTTAAAAAATCGGTCAAACTTTCGCAGTTTTTAAGCCCTTTAAAAACTGCGAAAGTTTGATCGATTTTTTAAAAATAGCAAAAAAAGTTTTTTCGAGCTAATTTTTTTTATGTGAGTCCGTTGAAATGTTAAAATATCACATAAAAAAATTGGTGTGCGCCAGCACTAAGTTTGCACACTTTTAAAAGGTAATGTGCAAAGTTAGTGTGCAAACTTAGTGTGCACAGGACCCTGCCTCTCTCTTTCTCTAGAGAGAGAGAGAGAGAGAGAGAGAGAGAGAGAGAGAGAGAGAGAGAGCTTCCCGTGTCAATTAAAAGATAGAGAGAGAGCTTCCCGTGTCAATTAAAATATAGTCTTCTTATTCTCAACGCCGGATTAAAAAATAAGCAGATTTTCTTCTTTTCCAAAGCCACACCCACTTTTTCTCTCTCCTAAATAGTACCGTAATTATTGCACACAAAGTAAGGAACTCTAAATTGTCATCTTTTATCGTACGCCCGAGGTGATCCATCAAATGGCCACTTTTTAAGCATCAATAAATAATTCTCATTTTCTATCACGTGGCACCCTAGACTTGATGTAGTTCTTTCTTTAACATGCACGTAACACAAGTCAATAGGATCTTTCATCATTTATTTTGATGGGGTGTCTGACTTCTTTACTAATAACAAATAATGATTATGTAATTTTTTATGAAATAAAATTACGTGATCACCAAATATATATGTTACGAAGGAAGAACAAAAAATAATGGTCTTAATTCTGCCATTTGGAAACAAAACAACTAAATCCTTACACATTTTTATATAAAAAGAAAATTACAAGATCAAAAAATATATATTATGTATTTTTTATGAAATAAATTGCATGATCATAAACATATATGTTGTAAAAGAAAAAGAAAAAACAATCGTTCTAATTATGCCATTTAGAAACAAAAAAAAAACAATTCCTTACCTAGTTTCTTACAAAAAGAAAATTAGAAGACGACAAAATATATAGATGTTCACAAAAGAAAAAAAATATATTGTTCTTAAATATTCTATTTGGAAACAAGACGACCATTATTTTCTAGAAAAAAAAACCCTACAATTATATCACATCCAATTCGATTAATAATTAGCAAAATCAAACTCCGACATTCACATATAGTCCCGAATCTCCCATTTAATAATAATTTAACCAATTCATTTTCATAAAAATAAACTACAATTCAATCATAACCAATTTGATGAATAAATAGCAAAACCAAAGCCAATCGGTAATAGCAATTACAGTTAAGGATATAAACTTCTATCCCATCATCTTCATATACTTAATGAGACAATTTTCCATTTCTCAACAAATCATATCTCTAAAAATAGAGGAATAAATATATTGATTAGATATTTGAATATAATATGATGATGCTGGGATTCAGCACCACCGGATAAGTGATAGTGATCTCAAGCAGTAGCAGCCATGGCAGCCATGGAGATGAATAAGTGTATAAGTATGTAGAAGGGGATGAGTATAAGAGGAATTAGGACAATGAGGTATAGTGGTTCAGCCTTGGATACAATGCACATAACCCTCTCTCTCTCTACTGTGTGTACAAACAGAGTTTTAGCTAGGGCTACTGTTCATGGATCGATCCCCTGTAGGGTTGTAGATGACAAGTATATATATGTCTTGGGGGGGTGTAGTGTACCCCCCAAGTAAGCATGGTGCATGTGAATAATGATCTAGCCAATCCCCTGTTGACACCTGTAGATGCCAAATGATGACATAATATTCCCTCACGTGAGGGTGTGATTTTGTTATAACGGTCTGCCACGTGCCATATGAGCCTCACGCGCACTGTTCCACGCGTCTCCCAAACCACGCGCCGTGATGATGTCACCCTCGGTCTATGAGACGAGGCCGAGGGCAAAGTTTCTTCCGGTAGTGAGTCTGGCTTGATTCTGGCCTCGTACTGTCGTACCCTCGTAGGGTCGTCCGGAGCCTGGGGGAGGGTCGGCCCCTCGTAGGGTGGTCTGGAGCCTGGTGGAGGGTCGGCCCCTCGTAGGTTCGTCCTGAGCCTGGTGGAGGGTCGGCCCCTCGTAGGGTCGTCTGGGCCTGGTGGAGGCCAGCTGGGGGCCTGGTGAAGGGTCGGCCCCTCTTAGGGTCGTCCGTTTTGGTCATAGTCTTCAGCCAAGCCAAAGATATAAACGTGTACATCAACCACCCCCAGCCCTTAGCCATAGGTGCCATTGAGATGGCTGAGGGATAATGTTGAAATTGGGATGCGTGTATGATCAGTTAGGTGAGTATCACTTCGGCAGGTACTCATTGCTATTCAAGTTTCCAAGGCACGGCGGCTGCACACTTGCATGGGGCTTTGTGCCCTAATAATACCCTTCTTGGGAAATGTGCCCATTTATTACCAGGGTATTTAAGAGTTTTTTAAACTCTCTCTCCACAGCTTCTTCTTCTTCGCGCCCAAGTCCATTCTCTCTCTAGAACTAGTGAGCTTTGCCACTTGCAACCTTCGTTTCGTCAGGTCTCAGCAGCATTACTCACCCTCGTCGTCAGGTACTCTCCCTCATTAAGCGCTTTCCTTTGCCTTCAATTCTGTTTATTTTTTAAGGTCATAGGGTTACATTTTCTTCGAGTTCCCCATAGCTTTTTCCGGTGTCTTCTCCGGTTAAAGGTTCTTGAACATTCTTGACGAAAAACGTTTCAGTTCTTTGGTTTAATCCAAAAGTCAAACCTGGTCAATCCCCCAGGTGTTTGTAGTTGAATTAGCCAAGTCTAGTGTAATTTCTCCAAGTGTAGGGTCTTCCCCTTAATGCTTAGGAGGCTTTACAACTTAGTATCTGAATTCCCCCCTTGAGAGAGAAACTCTTTGCTGAAATCAGACGAATAGAGGAAGAGGAAGAGAGGAGACGAGGGGACGACCCTAATTGGGTACGACCCATCTTTCCCATTCCTCTTGCCACCATAAGACCATCTGAACCCTCTAAGTCTTGTGGGTCGTCATCTCGTCCAGCCGAGACTCCCAAACCAAGTGAGATGGACGGGAGAGCATCCTCGCCAACTGGTGCTGGAACTTCTGGTAGGAGGGGCACATTTGACCTTAGCCCAGGCCGTGAGGCCGAGGGTACAGTCCCCTCTGATGCCGTTCCTGTGACAACCCTATCCCCCAATGCCTTCCAGGTGGCCTTTCCTCAGGGTCCACCTGCAGGTGATGAGGGGGAAGGGGATGAGGACGAGGGCGACGATACAGATGATGAGGTTGATACCTCCCATGCCTCGTTTTTTATCTCCTCCGTTAGGGATAGGGATCTTCTGACATGGAGGCATATTTACGGAGTGCCCTCTGGGGTAACTATGAGGGTTCCCTCTGAGACTGAGAGGGTTTTTGACTGTCAAGAAGGAGAGGTTGCAGTATATGAGCAAATGTTCAAGGTCGGAGTCAGGCTCCCACTGCATCCTGCCATTGCAGATATCCTATTTTCCCTTTGCGTTTCCCCCTCTCAACTTCCTCCCAACTCTTGGAGGACGATCTTGGGCTATATTTCCTTATGGAAGAATGCCTTTATCGATGAGCCCTCGGCTGACCTATTCCTGAGCTGCTACAACATCACCTCCTCGTCCAAGCAGCCTGGATATTATCACCTGGGGGCAAGGAGGTCTGAGAAGAAACTCCTCCATGTGGCACAAACTTCCAACTATGATTGGAAGAAGAGGTTTTTCTTTATCTCTGGGGAGTGGGAGCCCATAGCCGATTGTCCGAGGGTCCCCAGGAAGTGGTCCAACCCCTCCATGAAGGCCAGATCAGACCCTGGACTTAGCCTGAAGGAGAAAGACATTGTTGATTATCTTAGAGGACGAGGGCGAGAGGGTGAGCTCACAAAATTTGAAGACTTGATGACCCCTCGGTTTCTCAAAGAAGCTGGTCTGAGGGTCGGCCCCCTGACTGAACTATGTGAGTTACACTGAACATTTTCCATTCTTTGCTTTTTTCCAAGTGTTTCCTCTTTAGATCTGCATTTTTCTAACATATCGTCCTCTTATCAGATCGTCCTGCAGGTACACCAGACTACCTTTGGGAAATGACAGCTCCCAGCTTGCTATCTGGATTAGCCAAGAGGAAAGGGAAGGAGCCCCAGCAGGCTCCGAGGAAGACAAAGGCCGCTGGGCCGACAGTGGTGGAGCCGACCACTGATAGTCACAAAAGGAAGGAGCCTGAGGCCCCTGTTGAGCGTCGGCCTGATCCTAGGACAAGGGCCAGGGTCGAAGCCTCTGAGGGGACGACCTCTTCGTCGAGCATGGGGGCCTTCTGGTCTCAGAATCTGGCACACTTGAGGGCTGACCCCTCGTCATTGATCACCAACTTAAGGGCAGCCAAGGCCTCGATGTTCTCTGCACCGTCGGCCTCTGACTTCGAGTTCTTGGCGAAGATGCCTCCCGCCAAAGTGTACGACTATGGTCTGCACTCCCTTGCTCAGGTATCGGTCTTGACCTCCTTTAATTTCATTCTTTCACTAACTGTTCCCTCGGTCCTTCTTGACATCTGCTTTTTGTTTATTTTTTGTGTAGTCCGTTTGTGCCCTCACCTCAGCCACCAAGTGGATGGCTGAGAACCAACAAAAGTTTCATGAAGCTGAGAGGGCCATTCAACATGAGGCCGACCTTTGGACAGAGATGGATACTGCGAGGGCCGAGCTGGAGAGTACAAGGACTGAGCACGCTAGAGTTCTTGATGAGCTGACGAGGCAACATGATGCCAATCTGCAGGCTAAGGACTTGCTCATTAAGGAGAGGAACTCGGCCCTGATCAACCTGGAGACCCAGCACAAAACTGATCTTGAAGAGGCTGTCAGGAAAGCCGGGGCTGATGCTGTTGAGGCCTTCAAGACTTCAGATGAATTTCAGGGCTTCGGCCTTGAGTATCTGGAGAGGGGGATCAGGATGGCCTGCCGATGGGTCGTCTCCTCTGTTCGCCCTTCACTGGAGGGTGTTCAACTGGACGACCCCCTAATTGCCGAGGCCCTCAACCAGGTGGAATCCCAAGTCCAAATCGAGGGGGTCGGTACATCTGAAGATCATCCAGTGCTAGTAACTGAGGAGACGGCTCCCATAGATGTTGAGGCCCTACCCTCTGATGTCGTCCCATAGGGTGGCTGCCTGTAGCCCATACCCTTCTAGTGTATTTTTGTTCAATGGCCTTGTAAAACACTTGATATTTTATGTTTTATTAATACCATCGTCTCTTCCCTTCCATAATTGTTGTCTTCCATATTTAATTCTTTTATGGTTTGCTCTTTGTTGATGCTACTAACCCCTCCCTCGCCTTTTTTGAGGACCAATGTGGGGTCGTCCCCTCATGTGGTCTCATTATAGCTGAGGGCTCAAGTAACCAACTTAATGATTTTTAACAGTCTACCCTCGTCTTTCTTGAGGACAGTGGTGGGGTCTTCCCCTCCACTGGCCCTCATTATAGCCGAGGGTTCAACTTACCAAATTAATGGTTTTTTAACAAAGTCTACCCTCGTCTTTCTTGAGGACAGTGGTGGGGTCGTCCCCTCCACTGGCCCTCATTATAGCCGAGGGTTGAAGTAACCAAATTAATGATTTTTAACAAAGTCTACCCTCGTCTTTCTTGAGGACAGTGGTGGGGTCGTCCCCTCCACTGGCCCTCATTATAGCCGATGGTTTAAGTAACCAAATTAATGATTTTTAACAAAGTCTACCCTCGTCTTTCTTGAGGACAGTGGTGGGGTCGTCCCCTCCACTGGCCCTCATTATAGCCGAGGGTTCAACTTACCAAATTAATGGTTTTTAACAAAGTCTACCCTCGTCTTTCTTGAGGACAGTGGTGGGGTCGTCCCCTCCACTGGCCCTCATTATAGCCGAGGGTTCAACTTACCAAATTAATGGTTTTTAACAAAGTTTACCCTCATCTTTCTTGAGGACAGTGGTGGGGTCGTCCCCTCCACTGGCCCTCATTATAGCCGAGGGTTCAACTTACCAAATTAATGGTTTTTAACAAAGTATACCATCGTCTTTCTTGAGGACAGTGGTGGGGTTGTCCCCTCCACTGGCCCTCATTATAGCCGAGGGTTCAAGTAACCAAATTAATGATTTTTAACAAAGTCTACCCTCGTCTTTCTTGAGGACAGTGGTGGGGTCGTCCCCTCCACTGGCCCTCATTATAGCCGAGGGTTCAACTTACCAAATTAATGGTTTTTAACAAAGTCTACCCTCGTCTTTCTTGAGGACAGTGGTGGGGTCGTCCCCTCCACTGGCCCTCATTATAACCGAGGGTTCAACTTACCAAATTAATGGTTTTTAACAAAGTTTACCCTCATCTTTCTTGAGGACAGTGGTGGGGTCGTCCCCTCCACTGGCCCTCATTATAGCCGAGGGTTCAACTTACCAAATTAATGGTTTTTAACAAAGTATACCATCGTCTTTCTTGAGGACAGTGGTGGGGTTGTCCCCTCCACTGGCCCTCATTATAGCTGAGGGTTCAAGTAACCAAATTAATGATTTTTAACAAAGTCTACCCTCGTCTTTCTTGAGGACAGTGGTGGGGTCGTCCCCTCCACTGGCCCTCATTATAGCCGAGGGTTCAACTTACCAAATTAATGGTTTTTAACAAAGTCTACCCTCGTCTTTCTTGAGGACAGTGGTGGGGTCGTCCCCTCCACTGGCCCTCATTATAACCGAGGGTTCAACTTACCAAATTAATGGTTTTTAACAAAGTCTACCCTCGTCTTTCTTGAGGACAGTGGTGGGGTTGTCCACTCCACTGGCCCTCATTATAGCCGAGGGTTCAAGTAACCAACTTAATGATTTTTAACAAAGTCTACCCTCGTCTTTCTTGAGGACAGTGGTGTGGTCGTCCCCTCCACTGGCCCTCATTATAGCCGAGGGTTCAACTTACCAAGTTAATGGTTTTCTGTAGATGTTTCCATGCATATTAGAACTGATAACCATAAGGTGAGGGGAAACACTTTTCATTAATTTTCCAAAGTGTCCTGTTGGAGCAATTCTTATTACAATTGTGGTCTATCAAGACCTCACAACACTAGTGGTAGTATTTCTTCAAATGATCTGCATTCCAGGGGTTGGAAAAAGGTTCCCCTTCTAGGTTTTCTAGCCTATAGGTCCCAGGGACAACTTCATCGATGACCCTATAGGGCCATGCCAATTAGGATGGAGTTTGTTGGGCTTTTGCCAAGTCTTCTTGAGAACCAAGTCTCCTACTATGATAGGTCTCTGTTTCACCCTCTGATTGTAAAACCTTGTGGTCCTCTGTTGATAGGAGGCCTGCCTTATCTCGGCGTCCTCCCTCCTTTCCTCAATCAGGTCCAAGTCGAGTCTCCTCTCTTCCGCATTTCCCTGGGGGTCGTACATTTGGACCCTATGAGTAGGAAACTCGACTTCGGTGGGGATGACGGCTTCTGATCCATAAGCTAGCATGAATGGGGTCTCCCCGGTAGAGGTCCTCACTGTCGTCCTGTATTCCCATAACACTGCATATAACTCCTCAACCCATCTTCCTTTTGCTTCCTCAAGTCTCTTCTTAATCCCATCCAGGATTGTCCTATTCGTGACTTCGGTTTGCCCATTGGCCTGAGGTCGGCCTGGGGTGGAGAAAAATTGTTTGATACTTACCCTCTCACAGTACTTTTGCAGAGAGGCATTCTTGAACTGGGTCCCGTTATCCGAGATGAGGGTGTTGGGTAGACCGTATTTGCATATCACATTCTTCCAGATGAACTGGAAGGTCTTCTGCTCCGTAATCGTGACCATTGGTTCGGCCTCTACCCACTTTGAAAAGTAGTCAATTGCTACGATGAGGAACCGATAGTTATTGACTGCCCTCGGTAAGGGTCCTACCAGGTCAATTCCCCATACTGCGAACGGCCATGGGGAGGTAATGGAGGTAAGAGGCTGATGGGGTTGGTGAGGGATGGTGGCAAACCTTTGACATTTATCACACTTCTTTACATATGCTGCAGCATCTTTCCCCAAGGTTGGCCACCAGTAGCCCTGGGTGATCACCCTCTTCGCCAAGGACCTACCCCCAATGTGGCTTGAGCACGACCCTTCATGCACGTCCTACAGAATGGAAGGGACTTCTGAGGGATGCACGCATCTAAGTAAGGGGAGCAGAAACCCCTTTTTGTACAGCGTGTCTCCGATGATAGTGAATTTTGCAGCCCTGTATCTCAGCTTCTTCCTCTCTTGCCTTGCTTCTGGCATCTCTCCCTCCTTAATGTATTTGATCAGAGGGTCCATCCATGAAGCTTCTTGAGAAACATTCAGGCAATTGCTAAGTGTTCCCTCAGCGTCTTCAATAGTTGGCCGAAGCAAAATTTCCACTGGGACCGTCCTCCTGATGTCTGTCCTAGTTGCCGAGGCTAACCTAGCAAGGGCGTCAACTCGACCATTATCGAGCCTAGGTATCCTCTTTAACCTTACTTCTCTGAAGCCCTTTAGTAACAACCTCACCTTCTCAAGGTACCTAGCCATCCTCTCATCCTTGGCCTCGTAGGCTCCTAGTATCTGATTCACTACTAGCCTCGAATCACTATGAACCAAAATCTGGCTGGCGCTAAGGGATTTGGCCAAGGAGAGGCCAGTTATCAAGGCCTCATATTCAGCCTCATTGTTGGAGGCTTTAAAATTGAACCTCAGGGCGTACTCGATGTCTGTGACGTCGGGTGCTGATATTATCAACCCAGCTCCGCTCCCGCTTACGCAAGAGGACCCGTCGACGAAGAGAATCCACATGGTCTATTCTTCTGAGAAACTTCCCTCGGAGAGGGATCCCTGTCTAAAGACGTATCTTTCCTCTTCATTTTCGGTCGCTTTCCTCCTAGCGGTGCTTGTCTCAGCACTGGCTGCGGGCGTGTCGGTGATCCTGTCTTGTGTATCTGTCTTCTCGAGGGTCTCTCCCTCGGCTTCATCACTCTCCCACGTAAACTCAGTAACGAAGTCTACCAGCACCTGTCCCTTAATGGCTGTCTTAGGCTGATACACGAAGTCTACCAGAATCTGTTCACAGCTGACCGTCAGAGGGGTGTACCCCGCGAACTTGTCATCCGAGGACCTCTTCTTCCCCTCTTTGTTCTTCTTGGGGTATTTACTCCCACTTGCACCTCCTCTTTCGTCCTCATATTTTCCAGCCATCGCCTCTTCGGCGTTCATCACCCTTCCTGCTGTCGACAACAACTCGGCCATCATCCTCGAAGGGTCTTCAGCAAGCTTCCATAACAGCTTCCCGTTTTGGAGTCCTCCAATCAGGGCTGTCATAGCTATGCTCTCCTCATAGTCTTCCACCTCCAGCTTCTCTTTATTGAATCTGGCTATTTAGTCTCTCAGACTCTCACTCTTCCCCTGCTTAACATAGAGTATGTGGGTGGTCTTCTTCTGTGGCCTCACCCCAAAGAAGAAATTATGGATGAACAGGTCGGCCATCTGCTTAAAGTTTTCAACGGAATTTTTTGGAAGAGACGTGTACCAGACATGCGCAGCCCCTGTCAAGGTACCAGAGAAGGCACGGCACCTCATCTCATCTGAGATAGAGTATATGTATGCCGCCGACTGATACATCTCCACATGGTGGACGGGGTTGGTACTCCCGTCATACCTTGGGGTGACCATAGGTGGCTTGAATTTTGATGGCGTGGGGAAGTTGACTATCTTCGCCACAAAGGGTGAGCCTATGGTGTATCCCCTCTGAAGAGGGTCTCGGCTCTTCAATATATCACCAATCTTATCCTCTAGCCACTGGATTGAGTCATTCCAGGGCCTCACAGGGTCGTCCTGGCCGATGTTATCCCCTGCTGCCTCTCCGAGGTGGACGGAGGGTTCTGCTGCAGCAGGCCTGTGTCGGCTGTTTACTTCCCTTTGGCCATAATCCCGTCCTCAGGGTCGACCGTCTGCTGCCTCCTTCTTGGATCTCGCAGCGCTTCTTAGTCTGGACAACTATTCCCGCAGGTCATTTACCGGGCCTAGCCTCTCAAAGGCCGACCCCCTGCTCAAGCGATCAAAAGCGGAGCCTCTTGGACGATCATCAGGGTTTGGTCTCCCACACTTCCCTCTACTGTCCTGGAGGGGTCGTACAGTATTGTTGGAGACCTCATAGGGTTCCCAACATTCTATTGGGGCTTCCTCTCCCTCCAGATCGTCATACCTGTCCTCAGGGCAAGGGTTTCCTTGCCTCCCCAGGCGTAAACGCCGGGGGTCAGCAACATCCCTACGCCGCTGAGGGGGTGGTAGGTCTTTGCGTGGTGCCTGGGGTGGTCCCCTGGCCTCATGCTGCCTTGGAGCTGCTGCCGGAGTAATCATCTCAGGTGAAACCCCTGGTGCTCTCAGTATGTTCTGGCTTAGAGCTGTGAACTGCTCCTGCATCATCCGCTGGCTTGCTGCCAGAGACTTTAGGGCTGCCGCCACATCAGCCATCTTAGACTGGGGTGGCGGCTGACTGGAACTGGGTCTCCCCCCTCATCCGGCGGGGGAAGTGGTGGCGGTGGCATCTCAGGTGCCATGTGCTTGAGCTATGAAAAGTTTAACTGAAGAAAATAATGGAGAGCTTGAGAACCTTAGTGGGTCTCTTTCAATGGTGAAACACCTCCTCTCAGGGGGAGTGTTGGTTCACCACCAGAGTGACCAGTGAGGTCAAGCTGTACAAAGGAAGAGATGTCTTCTCGTTTCCCACAGACGGCGCCAAACTGATGATGCTGGGATTCAGCACCACCGGATAAGTGATAGTGATCTCAAGCAGTAGCAGCCATGGCAACCATGGAGATGAATAAGTGTATAAGTATATAGAAGGTGATGAGTATAAGAGGAATTAGGACAATGAGGTATAGTGGTTCAGCCAATTTGGCCTACATCCACTGTGAGTGTGTGATCCACTAAGTATGGGCGCTAATGGCCTTGGATACAATGCACATAACCCTCTCTCTCTCTCTACTGTGTGTACAAACAGAGTTTTAGCTAGGGCTACTGTTCATGGATCGATCCCCTGTAGGGTTGTAGATGACAAGTATATATATGTCTTTGGGGGTGTAGTGTACCCCCCAAGTAAGCATGGTGCATGTGAATAATGATCTAGCCAATCCCCTATTGACACCTGTAGATGCCAAATGATGACATAATATTCCCTCACGTGAGGGTGTGATTTTGTTATAACGGTCTGCCACGTGCCATATGAGCCTCACACGCATTGTTCCACGCGTCTCCCAAACCACGCGCCATGATGATGTCACCCTAAGCCTATGAGACGAGGCCGAGGGCAAAGTTTCTTCCGGTAGTGAGTCTGGCTTGATTCTGGCCTCGTACTGTCGTACCCTCGTAGGGTCGTCCGGAGCCTGGTGGAGGGTCGGCCCCTCGTAGGTTCGTCCTGAGCCTGGTGGAGGGTCGGCCCCTCGTAGGGTCGTCTGGGCCTGGTGGAGGCCGGCTGGGGGCCTGGTGAAGGGTCGGCCCCTCTTAGGGTCGTCCGTTTTGGTCATAGTCTTCAGCCAAGCCAAGGATATAAAAGGGTACATCATAATATACGATAGATTGATAAAATTGTATCACATATATATACGTATATATTTATGTTATGTTTCTCACCACATTAAACTTGTCATGGGAGATGTATCTCTGTCACTTGCATATTCTTCATTATTTGATTCAGAACCTATAATATAAAAAGGATTATTAACATGAAATAATAGTACAACTAATTAATACCTAATTTTTAACAACATGAAATTTCTTTATCATATGATTGCCCACTTCGATCATAACCATTACAACGTCAGCCATGAACCATTGTCTTTTCTTTTTCCCCCGTTTAAGCTATGTTTTTCGCATCCATCAGCTCTAACTAGATTAGGCTTATTCAAAATTAGTTGTCTAGGAATTTTTATATTTGTAGTAACCCCAAAACCATTACTATCAATCACTCCCTTGATCTTTTCATGACACACATATCTTCTTTACAAATATCGGGTGTCTCTTTGTAGAGTGTTGCATTATCAGTTACTGGTGACGTAAGGTGAGATAAACTTTTATGGCTTCTGAATGTGAAATTTTCAATATTTTTGGACACTTCCACTCCATCATCTTATACTACTCGGACATTTTTTCCATTGATCTAGTATGTATTAATTTGGTAAGTATATAATTTTCTTTCATTTCAAATATTCGAGAATGTGTCTACATGGGATTCTTTCCCATTCAAACATCTTACAATAATAATTTGCGAAATTTAAAAGCTTTGTCATAAATAATTTATTGAACTCTCGTATATTTTTCATTTGGCCTCTTGACCATATAAAAATTTGGTTCTCATCATCTTGTGCAATCTCAAATACATACTTATAACTAGTCCATAACTTACTTTAAAATTGAAGAAAAATATATATTGTGTATAAATCTTCCATATGTTTCTACATGGATATTTGTATTTTAATTTTGGAACTTCCATTATAATTAACATGGCATCTTCCAACTCATTATGGCTTTGGTATTAAAGGGCCCGTTTAAACCTTGTTACATATTCATTTAATGAGTTTTTTTTTGGAGAAATATCTCTTGAAAAATGCATGTGAACTTTCTATACATTGAATACTAGACTTTCTAGCTGGAAAAATGTGTTTCATATATGCCCGAACCCATTTAAAGTGAATATAGTATAATATGGCTAGCCATGCATTCTCTTTCAACTTAATTTTTTCAATTGCCTCTTTCCAATTTTCATCAAACTCTTCCTTGGCCAACTCGATGTAACAATCTCTACAAGTGATTGCATCTAACTTTTCTAAATAATTGTTAGTAATGCGCCAAATGAAAAATCCGTGAAATGTGTTTGGAAGAAGTTCACGAATAACTTTCATTATTATCGCATTTTATAAGTAATAATAATTTTTGGTGGGCCAATTGGCATAACTTCCATCCATTTATTAAATAACCAAATAAAAAATTTGTTGTCTCATCATTCAAAAATGCATAACTAAATATCACTTTATGTCCATGGTTATTAACCACCGTGAAAGGTGAAAAAAGCATGCCATAATTATTCGTGTTATAGGTAGTATAAAAAATCACATCACCAAAAAACTAGTATGTCATTCTAATTGTTGCATCATCCCGAAATAATGGGTCGACATATTTTTATCATCCTTTTCATATTTGAAACCAAATGACACATTTTTTTCTTGTTCCATTAAATAGTACTCCATTAGCAATTCCACATCATGTCCATCAATAAAAAAATTAGAATCTCTTACAAAATTTTTTATATCTTTCTTTGTGCATCTGATATTTTCTATATCACAACCTTGCAATGAAAAATACATATTTATTAATCTAAAGGTATATTTGTTGATGCAAGTTTGCTGTGTTAATGATTCTTTAGTTTCAGAAATAGAACGTTAAGATCTTTACATATGCACTTTACAAGGGGATGATAAGGAGTGAGTATGTAAACACTCGACCCGAATTTGGGCTACCATTGGGTCAAAATGGACTTGAGTCAAGGTGTTAAGGGTGAGGAGGAAAGTCCAATTTTATTATTTAAAAAAGACTTTAATGTGCACCATTTACCACTAACAAGTTTTAATTTAAGAAAAAGTTATCGATTTAAGCAAATTAATTAATTATCAAGATTCATTTAGGAAAAATTCAATTGAGTCCAAAAATACTAATAAAAAAGGAAATATATAATACAACGCTATATCATTACTATAAATGGCCCAAGGTCTCGATAAAAATTTGTTCAAAGTGCCATAAAATTAAATGTCCTCAAACACGATTTTTAAAATGTAATGGTAGAGCTCTAACGGTGACTAGTGCCCTATGGGACTTTACCGACGTCCTTACCAACATTGCTACCAGAGATACCTAGGGGTGGATGATTTAACATAAAAAGTAGGGGTGAGCAAAGTGCTCAGCGGGGTGGGAAAAACTAAGCAATACATTTTTATATGGAAATACTATACATATAATATTTATTTTAGCAATTCTGAAAACGTTGTCATTTTATGAGCATAAATGCAATTACTATGCAATGCAACTTGATATATTTGCTCATATCCACATTTAACCAATTTACGCCAACTTTCCATGTAATTAGAGACCGTTTAATCATTTTTTATTAACTAGTATCCGTTTTACTATTCTATTAGATTGTCATTCTTACACTTTCTAAGCCCAACCTTATTCATTTACATAGTCATTATTCCCTTATTAACATTATTTTTTTTATCGGAATTTACAAAAAAAACACTTACTTTAACTCGCTCCATACCATTGGCGACACTATTATATGCTCTGGCAAGTGATTTTGGGTCTTCACCTGAGGGCTTCAGACCCTTCTTAATTCTTTTTCGATTGCGTCCGAGTCCAAATTAATGTTTTTTAACACTTTAACCAATGTCAATATTATCTCACCGATTTCATTCATTTTAACCCTTTTTCAAAAATCGACTGATAAGGTCCATGAGGAAGTCCAACCACTAGGACCCTCAATCTTCACAAAAATTACCCTTTTACCCTTTATTTGCCAAAACTTTACGAAAATTATATTTCCTTCACCATGGCATCATAAATCACCATTTTAATTTCAAAAACCACATTTCATGAATTTATGTCCTAAAATCATGTTTCATCATTATTTCTCAAGAAAAACCCATTTCTTCATATTTCTTTAACAAGAAATATGTTTAAATATTGAAGGCAGTTTTACTAAAATGTCCATTTTAGCGTTATTATCATATGTTATTTAAACATTAGTATTCTTCCGTTTATCAACCTTCTACAACATATTTAGGGATGATTTTTCCAACTTATTCATTTTGTTATAAAACCCATTTAAACTGTATATATCGTGTTTATATGTTCTATACCAACGTAATACAAGATTTAACACATGTTTGGAAGGATTCCAAGCCTAGAAATCCTTAAATATGAACCTAAACATAATATTAACATGGAGCAATATTTTTTTGCATCTTCCTCATATTTCATGAATAAAAATTCCATTGATTCTTTAAAAACCCGTTTAAGTCTAGTTTGATCAAAACTTTCATTTTGTAAGAAAAACTTAAATTAACATACTAGAAAATATCTTTGTAAGATTAAAAAATATTCTAGCATGGATCCTAACATAATTTTAGCCTTTAATATTGAAAATAATGGGAAAAACCCTACCTTACATTTCAAGAGTAGAAACCAAGAGAAGGATGACTTGAAACCTTCTAAAATCCAAGAAAGGTAAAAAAATGCTCCAAAGCTCCAAGAATGCTCCACAGACACTTCTTTAACCTAAATTATTCCATAGTTAAGGTTTGAAATGGGTATTGCAAGCTTGGAAATGGCTATGTGATAGCTTGGAAAGGGGTGTACACCTTGGAAATGGGTGAAGGAGGACTAATAAAACCCTTTCTGGTCAACTGTTTCAACTAAAACCTCAACTCCTGCAATTACGCTAGAGCCATTCTATGCAGAGGTATAGAGATGGGAGAGACACCTTGATGCACCTCTATAGTGAAGTCCGCCTCCCATGTGCGGGTAAACATGGAAATTCATCAGGAAATTCCTGCACTACTGGGTAGTCCAACAACTTACGATCGGGATCTTCCTGAGCCACCATACTACTCAACCAACCAAAATACTTCTTCTACTCTCCCAGGACCCACATTATACTCACTACTGAAATGATGGTGATATCCGCAAGGGAAAGATACAGAGACACTATGCTGATGACACTCGATGCTAGCACCAAAACATGATACACAATCCATACCGAGGATCACCTCAAATCCATCCATGTCCATGAGAATCAATTCATACTCTAGGACATAATATCTGGTTATAACGTCGTATTTACAACATACCCTCTTGAGAACTATATGGTCACCGACCTGAAGTCCGATGAAGATAAGAGGGTGAAACTGATCTACCTCTAATCCTAAACTGAATGCTTAAGAACTCGAGATAATTGAGTGCGATGAACCTGAATCAAATAATGACTTTACCCATTTTATGAACAACATAATCATGAGTTTCATGACTAATGGATCACTTGACGGAGCTGCAAACTAGGACATGGCATAAGCGCGTCTAGGGTTGAACCTGCTACCCTGACCATTAGGCACCCAATCCTGCCTATGGCTGCCCTGACCCTGACTGGGATTTGAACTTCCCATATTGTACCTTGCGGGATGATGATGATCGGATGGAAATTACTGTGGATGGGTGGGGCCCATATAACTGGAACTACAATGAGGTACAAAGTTGATCGTCTACAGGTTGCCTTGCTGACTCCCAAAAGACCGTTGGGGGTACTTTCTCTTAAGATGGCCTGGAAGCCCACAATCATAACATGTACGCTCGATAGTGGCTATATGATGTTATTACTTAGTACACTAAGAAGAGGATAAACCAACACATATGGTGACTTTGATCTTCGTAAAGAAACCATTAGCACCACTCCTAAACTTCTTGCCATTACCACCTTGAGACCCACTCGTTTCCCACTTCTTCTCCCCGAATATCCCTATTGTATTCTTCCTTAAGGCCAAGCCTAATGTCTTTGTTAACTGCGGCCCTAAAGTTTGGTAGATCCAAACCAACTATGATTCACCAAATATTAAGGTTATGTCCTTTGACAAATAACCTTATCTTCCTAGCTTCATCCCTCTGCATTGCGTCCACATACTTAAAAAAATTCTCAAACTTGACCTGGTACACATGGACATATAACTTCCCTTATATTAAGTGAAATAACTCATACTTCTTGGAATCTTTGAATGCTTGAGGGAAATACCAGTCCAGAAAAGCTACCCTAGAACCCTCCTAGTCTAAGGCCTTTGTCACCCCGACTAAGTAAGTTCCCCACTAGAACCGAGATTGAATGGTGAGATGAAAGGTTGTTATCTTGAACTTTTGTCTAGGTGGAAAGTCATGAATGTACATCACCATGGTGACCTCATCTAGCCACTCCTCGACGGCATCGGGGCTATATGCCCCGTTAAAGGTCGGTGGGTTTAGCTTCCTGAACTTCTTCAAGATAGAGACTATGGTGGTGTTTTAGACCGTCCCACTACGGTTGGATCTCTGTTGCTAAGAAAGGGAGTCAAAAATTTGGCTTATGACCTGTTCCATGCACCTAAGCTCGTTGTTCCTAGATCCACTAGCAACATCATGACGTGTATTCATCTACACAAGAGAGAAGAGTTCAGTAAATCAATAGTAACGAAAAAAAAGAAACTAAAATTGAATGCATAAAGAGATGCACTAAGAAGACGTAAAGCACTTAGTCACACATGCTGATCTTAATGCCCTGATACCATTTCTAATTCCCCGATCATGATTTGGGCTAACATTGGGTCAACCCACACCCATGTCAAGGTTTGGGGGGGGGGGGGTTCAATTTTATTACTTCAGAAAAACCTTTAATTTGCACAATATTATAATGAATGGAAGGTAATTAACATGTCTTAATTTAAGAAAAAAGTTATCGCTTTAAGTTATTTAATAAATTAGCAAGATATATTTATAAAAAGTTCCATCGAGTCCAACAATGCTAATAAAAAGGAAATAAATCATACAACCCTGTATTATTACAATAAATGGCATAATGCCAAAATAACAAAGTTGTCCAAAGTGCCATCAAATTAAATGTCCTCAAACATGATTTTTAAAATGCCATGCTAGAGCTCTAACTGCGACTGGTGCCCTTTGGGTGAGCAAAGCACTTAGCATGGTGAGAAATACTAATCAATACATTTTTATACGGAGATACTATAAGTATAACGTTTATTTTAGCAATTGCAAAAACGTTAACATTTTATGAGCATAAATGCAACTACTATGCAATGCAACCCGAGCTATGTTCTAATACCCACACTTAACAAATTTATGCCAACTTTCAATATAATTATAGACCATGTAATAACTTTTTTTATTTATTGGCCCATTTTACTATTCCTATTAGGTTTTCATTTATACTCTTTCTAAACACAACCTTATTCATTTACATTTACATTATTACGTTATCACTGTTATCTTTTTCTTAGAATTTACCAAATAACTACTACTTTAATGGGCTCCGCACCGTCGGCAATGCCACCATATGCTCTGGCCAGTGATTTTGGATCTTTCACCCTAGGTGTTTGAGCCCTTCTTAATTCTTCCCCCGTTGCATCCGAGTCCATATTAATGTATTTTAACACTTTAACCAATGTCCACATTATCCTATCAATTTCATTCATTTTAATCGTTTTTCATAAAATGAACTGATAAGGTTAATGAGAAAGTCCAACTCCTTTGACCCTCAATTTTTACCAAAATTACCCTTTTATCCTTCGTTTGCCAAACTTTGCGAAAAACATATTTCCTTCATTATGGCATCATAGATCATCATTTTATGTTCAAAAGGCACATTTTAAGATTTTATTCCAAAATCCACGTCTCATCATTATTTCTCAAGAAAAATCCATTTCTTTATGTTTATTTAACAAGAAATGCGTTTAATATTTTGAAGGTCGTTTTACCGAAATGTCCATTTTAGCCTTACAAGGATATGTTGTTTAAACATTATCATTCCTCCTTTTGTGAACCTTTTACAACATATTATGGGCTTATTTTTCCAAATTATTTATTTCATCAATAAAAACATGTAAACTTCAAATATCTTGTTTATATGTTCTATACCAATATACTACAAGATTCAACACATGTTTGGGAGGATTCCAAAGCTTAAAGTCCTTAAATATGAACCTAAACATGATATTAACATGGAGCGATATTTTTGTGCATCTTACTCATATTTAAAGATTAAAAATACCATTTATTCTTCAAAAACCCATTTAACACTTTCTCAAAACTTTCATATTTGCAAGAAAACCTTGAATAAACATACTAGAAAATATCTTTGTAATATTAAACCACATTCTAGTATGCATCGTAATATATTTTTAGCCTTTAATCTTAAAAAAATAGTGAGGAAAACCCTATCTTGAAGTTAAAGATGATAAACTAAGAAAAGAATGGCTTGAAAGCTCTTAAAATCCAATAAAACTCCAAAATGCTCCAAAGCTACAAGAATTGTCCAAGAACGCTTTTTCAACCCAATTTGTTCCATATATAATGATTGAAATGGGTCTTGCAAGATTGAAAATGGATAAGAGATAGTTTGGAATTAGGTGTAGAACTTGGACATGGGTGGAGGAGTGCTGGAAATGAAGGATGGAACTTAGAGAGAGAGAGAGAGAGAGAGGAAAACATTAAACATCTAATGAGAAGTCTTAAAAATGACCCCCCAAACACCCTCTTGATCCTGTTTAAGCTCCAAACCCCATTACCCATTAACCATTGGTCCATCAATCTTTGACCCACCATTTAATCTACCCTATAGGAGCTCGATTGCTCAACCAATTCAAGGGGCTATATCATAATAACACATAAATTATTTATAGATTTTTAATTTTCTAACGGCTCATTCTCGTTTGAACGACACTCTTTCTGATTCAAATGGTGCTTTAACAAGAGACTAACAAAGCTTGGAAAGAAAGGTTGTTTGAACAAAAACCCATATCTCGTACAAATGAGTCATTCGAACGGGGGTTCCAACGAGATTCTAGAGAATGGGTGGTAGAGAACATGTATTTCTCATTTGAGGGTCATTCAAAGCTTGTTTGAATGACGTAGCTTACTCATTTGAAGGACCCCAACATGCATTCAAATGTGACCAATACATATTCTAATAAAATTTTGGGTCATTCCATCACATTTTAATTGCATAAAGGCCACAAGAATAGTTCAAAATAGAAATCCATCCATTATATTCAGTTCATGGACAAACGACATGTAATTTATAAGGAAAGGAAATATAATCACAGGCACGATCATCATAAATTATGACCTCAATAAGATGACCCATTGTATGATTTTCCCCTAATTTATTCATCACAGCTACTAACTTTTTTTTACAATCGAATTATACCACGATGCCTTCTTTTTTGCTCCTTATATTTTGGATTGTATTTTCCTTCTTTGTAACAACAATACTCTATCCTTATGATTTTATTGATGTATATCCTTTTAGTTGTTGGATTACTTCATATACTAAACCCAATATCCACTACACCACAAATCGAGGCTAGTCACGGCTTGTGGGTCAGCCTAGAGCTATGACTAAAGCTAAAATCGCATGACTAGGAAAAAGGATATCCTTTTCATATTTATTATATAATTCATAACCATTATCGAGGAACCGAAATTCTTGACCTATAATTAGTTTAAAATTGTCCCCTACTTGAGGAATATGTAACAAATAAGAGTGATCTTCCTAATTTGATTCGTCCTCCATAAAATCCATGTTAATTGATATTCTATAACATA
The DNA here is from genome assembly GCA_949130495.1 of Sambucus nigra. Lineage (NCBI taxonomy): Eukaryota > Viridiplantae > Streptophyta > Magnoliopsida > Dipsacales > Adoxaceae > Sambucus > Sambucus nigra. The sequence goes on along the minus strand of OX422213.1, from coordinate 264,668,778 downwards.
GAAATGAAAATAAAATATAGTAAGATTAATAATTTATCTAAGATAATTAACAATCAAAAAAAGTTTTACGTAGAAAAAAAAATACCAATGGAATAAGTCTCCAGTATATAAATAATTAATGAGCATAAAAATTATACATAAAATAAAACTTATCAATGCAACTAACTAGTATATATTATAAAAAGAATTGGATCTCTTTATCCAATATGTAGCTTAGATTGTGGGAGAATTGGTGTGGGTACTGATTTCTTTGTGTAGGTACTTTTAGGCATTTACATGTTAATGAAAGACTTTAAGTAAATTGAAAGATATAAATTGAAAAGTGGCGAGATGATTGGAATTAAAAAAGAAAGATGCATATGGGATGTAAACAAGGGAAAGAAAATGCCTAAATTCCTATTTTGTAAATCGTTTCGCATGAAACTTTTTCAAAGAAAATATGTTTTCTTAATCGAACAGTGAGAATAAGAAAACTGAATTTTAGCTAATACGAGAAGTCTTGATAGGAGCAGCACCAAACATACATACATACATACATATATATATATATATATATGTGTGTGGGGGGGGGGGAGGGGGGCCTTGATAGGTGTAGTATTGTATAGATACAATAAGTTCTACAACTAGACATGTTTAAACAAAGCACTAACTACATATGTATATAAGATTTTTCTGACAACAATATGTGTCGATGATGTCAAAACATGGACTAGATCCAATTTTATAATGATATATAAAATATAATATGCGATTAAATAAACACACAAAAGACAAAGCGTTTTTAAAGTGGTCCGGCTATGAAGAAAAGCCTACATCCACTGTTATTGTATTGATTTTAGTGATTACAGAAAGCTAGGTACTCTTGCTGTAATAAGAATAACCTAAAATCCGTTATATCTTGCCTTTTATGAAAGGAATACAGTGACATGAGAATCAAGGGCTAGAATACCTTTATATAGTCAAGTATTTATACATGTACATAATGAATGTGATGGTTGCTAGTAATGAACATATGTTGGATGAACCTTGGCTCCTTACCATGTGATTTCTATTCATCTACCTTGATGATTTTCATTCTTCAGGTTGGTTATAATTCTAGCTGAGCAACTACCTTTATTGTTGATCAAGTGATTGATGACTAAGACTGTTGCCATGTAAGGAGACAATGTAACACCCCATATTTTTTTGGATAAAGAATTTATTTAAACTAGTGAATTAGAATTTAAACTAAATTTATGATTTGGAGAAATTATTTAATTTGGAGAATTTACTTAATTTGGAAGATTCAATTTATTTGGAGAATTAACATTTAAATAAATTCAGGTTATTTCTTTTTAAGAATACTTGTGTCGTAATTTGAGGTTGAAATTGGATATTTTAGTTAAGTAACTCGGCTGGCGATTCAGAGTGCATGATTGAGTCCAGGAGAGTAGAAGTAGTAGGAAAAGAGTACATGAGGGTAGTAATTGGGTCTCTGGAATTTTTAGGCATAATCGGGCTCCCACGGGGGTGTGAATCATTTTAATTTGATCCATAGCATTAATTTCGGGATTCACATAATAAAACCTACGTGAGAGACGTTGTGGCAGACACAACTCAAATAAGAAAAAACTTGTTGTAGAGGAAAAAAAAAGGGATCAAGTGGGAGAGCTATTTGGAGCCAAACTAAGAGAAGATTGATGTGTTCTTCATAAAAAAATATTGTCTACAACAAAGAAATCAAACTCTACAAATTCTCAAGGCAAGTAGTTCAACTTGATTTCAATTTAATTTCAGTAATTCTATTCATATCATAGTGGGTTTGATAAAGAAATTCATTTTTTGGAGTGGGTTAGTATATAAAATGGGTTTGGATGATTTGAGGTTATTGTGTAGATTAATTATGAGATTGATGATGTTCTATGATTTAGTGAGGTTGAAATTCGAATTATATTAGATATACGGTAGCAGATGTGATATAATTGGTATTATAGAATCAAAAATTTGAAAACGATTATATGAAATCGTGAATACCCAATTCGGGGATTTAATAACTTTTGATGAAAATAGATAATGTTTAAGGTTACTATGATGATTACAAACCCTGTTAGAGGTGGGTTTTAGGTTATCTTTGTAGGGTTACATTAGGAGAAGAAGTACAGATGCTTCCGTGGATTAATAATGGCGGAAAAGAAATCAGTGAAGAAGAAGCTGGACAACGCTCTGCAAATGACATTGCAAGTCGTTCAAATGACATTGCACATCGTTCAAATGAGATAAGCATCTCATTTTAACGATATTTTTATCTCATTCAAATGACTCTATGTTTTGGACATGGAGATAGATCTTTTCGTTATGAACACGTGGCCACCAATTTCGTATTTTTCTGATTTTTTTTAATTAGTTATGATTTTATTATGGAAGGGTGCGTGAAACCGAAATTCTTTGGGAGAAATAAAATCTGAATTATTTAGGGATGTCCGTAGGTGAGTGTAGAACTCTGGAAAATATTAAAGAACATTATTTTTACCTTATAATTAGATGGGGATGAATTTGGGGTATGGATTTTAGATGAAATAAGGATACGGAGTTGATTGTGATGTGATTAGTGAAAAAAATAACAATGTAAGTTAATATTTATTTAATAATGAGTCGTGGATTGTGACTCGAATATTTTTCGGCAAGTGTGTCAAGAGTTGGGCACGAAGTGGCCAGATTAATTTATTATTGAAAAATATAGTAAATTACTGAATATTAAATTAAACGAGAGGTGTGAACTAATATTTGGGTTTTGTAGAATAAATTCTCTATAGTAACGATATTTACCGAGTGATTGAGTAGGAGTATTGTACTTGGGTGACACTACATTAATAAAGTAATCAATATGAAATTGATAAGATTAATCGGTGTAATTTAAAATGTAACGAATTTAGGAAATGAGTAAACCTATGCCTTAGATCAGTAGAATTTGGTTGACTTACCTACTGAAATATTTGAAAAGATAATTGGCATACTTTTAGTAGTGAGGGATACTCGGGAATATACGATAAGATGTGTAAATTGGAATTTCATAATATGTAGGATATTCGAGAGATATATATGCTACATATGGGATATATGATATAGGTTGCGTGTCTACCTATACTGATCTGTATGATTTATTATGTTTATGACAAACCTACGCTCCTTGCTATCACAAGAGGTTCCGTGTTGGGACAATCATATCATGATTAGCATTTTGAGGGATTTTTGACTTGTGCCTCAGAATATAGAACCTAGGTACAAGTTATCTATGATAATGATAATGATAATGACGGCAGTCATATGGGTGTGTAGGTTTGTGCGTAGCCCATAGGCTTGGAAGTATATTCACCTCAAATATGTGTGATTTGTGATGATGGTTCGAGTGAGATACTGAACCAATGGTCCTTTATACAGTGTGTGATATACTAGGACTTGATAGTAGAGTATGCATGCACCGTAGGTATCAAACTAGGGGTGTTGTATTGTATATATATAATTACAATAATAAATATATATACTTTTGTTTTATTCTACTAGGTGTACTTAATAGATGATCTATCGGGACATGATAGCATAGTATACATACACTGCAACTCAGCCTAGGGGTGCCGTATTAGAATATATGTAACGTAGTGGTAAATATACGCTTATGACTTATTCTACGGTGCGTAATTAGTTCATGATAAATATAGTGATATCTAAAATAACCCTAGTGGTTGAAGGACTAATCATATAATGAGAAATTCATAATTGATTAATTGAGATAAAGAATCTAGTGATGTATTGCGGCATAACGAGTTAGTATGTATAAAGAGGCTTAATACAGCTAGTTAGGTGGGGTAGCTTAACTAGGAAAGGTTAGCAGGCAAACGTTAGGTGTGAACATTAGAAGAGGGGTGAGTATACCTCAAGATATTGTGATACTAACATAAATATAAAGAGTGTACATGCATATTTAATTAATGAAATTTAACTGCTTGATAAATATTTTCAAAATGTTTTACTTGGGCTCTGACCCGTGTCAAAATATTTTTCAAAATGTTTTAGGTGTCCAGCCACAGGGATGCTAGGTTGAATATTCTATCGAGGGATGCAAAGTTACAGCTCATGTGGAAGTTACAGGACTTGCTATAGATGTATCGTTCACTTATCTCTAGTGTAGGATCTTTACTCCAGTAGTCATTTGGGCATGTCTCCCTCAATTTTAGTATTCAATTATTTATTTGATCATTGTGTATTCCGGTTATTGTATCAGCTTACTGTTGCTTTTTATTGTTGAACCGATAGTTGATTCGATTACTTGTATTTATATTACTCATCAGTGTTGAATTTATTTATCAGTTTTGTTATTAATGGTTTAATCCCTATTTACCTCCTCATGTTTTTAATTAATGAAAGATAAAATTTGGCACCAGTCTAATTAAATTACTAGGTGTTTAGTAACTTTTAAAAAAATCGACAGTGATGCTGAGAATAAGCCATATGAGACAAACATTTTATTTTGATCACGGGCTGGCCACCCAATATTTTAATAGGCGGGGTGTCACAAGCATGTGTCCATTTATCATTTTTCCACATAGCTGGATAATTTTTTGTATTAATAGAAGCCCCCAATACTTTATTCTTGATATTTTGTTGAAAGGATGAAGTGTGATACAAACAGAGTTGCTCGACAATCTCTATGGTCTTAGTCAGCGGTCGACCTATAGGACTTGTAGAAATTTTCATCATTTGATCATGTAATGGTAATTTCTTGAATAGTTTGAATTTTATCAAATTGCCAAAAGGGCGTTTCGTGCCTTTGGAGTTGTGCAACCATCAAAATACCAATCGTTTATATAGTTAATCATTATTTGTGTTGTTTTCTATAAAAACTATAAGAGATGAGACTTTGGATGGTTTTGGTACCAAAAGTTTTAAAAATTTTAAACTCTCTCTCTTATCCTCAAGCTTTTTGTCTTCAAGCTTTATTTTTGCGCCCATTCCCTTCCATATTTCTGGCATTATTTTCTGTGTAAGCTTTCTTCCTCCCTTTATTTAGATTTCTTTCTTAGTTGTAATCATGGTATATATCGTTCATGGGGACTCGTAAGAAGAATTTAGGTCAGAAATAAATATCCATGATTGAGTATTCTTAGAAATTCCTATACCACCAGTTGAGGTTTTATCACTACCAGAGGGTCACTAGATTCCCTTATTTTTTATAGCTAAATGTGGTATTACCTTTCCCCTAAATATTTCTTCTTGGAATCTTATCAATATTTTGATGTTGTTCCGGTTAGGGTAGCCCCCAATACATGGAGAATAGTAAATGGTATTAATAGGCTTAACCAGATATACAGAACCAATATGCCATTTTGGAGCTGATGTTTTTCTACAGGTGTGTTATTAGTGAAACCACCTATTACCTTAAAGCTAGATTTATAAATAGAGCCTTAGTAGTCAATTTACTAGATTCCAATAAAGACTACTCAGACTATGGGTTAATTAGAAAATAACTGTCAACCTGCTCCTCTTCAAATAGGAGAAGTGTATGATGGGCCCAGGTGTTCTCAAGAAGGATATGGCATAGGTTGCTGGCTTCGGGGTTGTATTTATTTTCCTGCTGACCAAGTTTTTGATAATATGTTGACTAATGTTTCTTGTCCTGTTTTATATAGTTAAGAGCAAGAAAAAGTGTCCTAAGGAAGGGGGCATCAATCTTCAAGAGCTGAAATTTCTATGGAGCATCCATAAAAGAATTGGTGAGGAGCACCCCAGAGAAGCCTCCTACTTACGGAAAAATATAAGTTCGATTACTTCTTTTTTTGTTAGGTTAACCACTACATCACCTTTAATTCCCATTAATTTAGAAGACGAATCGATTCCCACTTCTTCAGTAAATGAGTCTACTAGAGCTGAGAAGGATTTGGGTACTTCTTCTTCTTTTGAATTATTGGGCATCTCGGCTGACCCTATGATACGGCGTAAATATTGCGTATTTCACCCGTTAACCTACGCGTTATTAGCCCCCTCAGGTATCTTAATCCCTATATTTATGCTCGTTAACCAGACAACCTCGGATTTCTATGTTAACATGTTTTGCAGGGGTTAATTGAGCTTTTGTAGGTATTTGGATGCTTAGTATGAAGTTTGGATGCATTCCGGCGAAGTTTCGTACATAATCGCACGCGCAAGGGCATTTTAGTCTTTTCACAGCTTGGGTACCTGGCCTAACATCTCACGAAAGTTGTAACCATCCTCGCTAGATTCACGTGGCCGCGAACGGTGCGTGATTCCGATTCATAACGAAGAAGTTACGGCGATTTCAGCGGAGGAAAAATAAGGAAAGCAAAAGAGGAGAAGAGAAGAGGAAGAAAGGAATGCAGTGCTGCAGCTGCAATCTTCCCTGTTTGATCGATCGATCGACACTTCTGGTCGATCGATCGACCATTCTAAATTGTCGAATTTTGGCCTTGATCGATCGATCGACCAAAGGGGTCAATCGACCATTCCCCTGTTTTTCAGCAGATATTTTCATATCTTTTCTTTCTTCTTTTCTTTTATTCCAACTTACTACAAATACAATTTTTGTTGTAATAAGAAGGGAGAGCAGTAGATACACGATTTTAGGTTAGTTTAGCTTACGGTTTGGGGTTTTGCTTGGTCCTTCTTCATTTCTCTTTGGTTTTACATCCCATTTGGATTGTAAGTTGACTATTCATCTCCCCTACCATTTGAATATAGTTGTATTTCTTAATTTCTTACTTTGATAATTAGTTTACATGCTTTATTAATTATTTTACTTGCTTTATTTCTTTCTTTCCTAGTTTAATTAGTTTAATTTAGTTTATTTCCATGTATTGACCTTATATAAATATGGTCGGGATTTCGTTACGCCATTTACGGGTTTGGACCTCGAAAGTTAGGGTTTCGTGTAAAATTGCATTTAATTGAAACCGCGTGTATTAAAGTTGGATTGTTATGCGTTTAACTTTATTTGTCACGCAACTTTAGTGTTTATAGCGATAATCCGAATTTAATCCGCGTGTGACCATTTTTGATTAAATGATTAATCTCGCAACTTTGGCTTAAATTCCTTATTGCGTGATGTTTATGCTTAATTGAAAATGATCGATTAAATGTTTTCGAATCGAAATTCTAATTAGTAGTTGTTTAGCCCGTGAATGTGTGTATGTGATCCCGATCCTCGCTTTACTTTTGCGTAGCGTAACTTATTCTTTTTCTTTTATCACCATTCCCAACCATCACCTTTTACACCACTTTTATTCCAGAAGTAATTAAACAATTAAAATCTAAAATTCAATCACTCCCTGTGGATTTCTTACGATACCCGACTTACCGATGTGCTTGCTTGTCAAGTGTAGTTGTAGCTTAGGTTTTTTTTTGTATCGCGGAGGCGAAACACACAACGATTGTGTCCTCACACGAACACACTTTTTCCGCGCGGTCACACGAACACACGATTGTGTCCTCAACGTTGCCGGGGAGTGTGTTTTAGATAGTAATTGTTTTATTATTTTGTAGTATTTTTCCTTTTGTATTTGTATTGTTTGTTTTAACCTTTTTTGCAGGATAGCATATTTGAGCGCTAAGAAACTTTGATTCGCGGTTGCTCACTTTCTTACTCGGATTCTCCATCTACAAACAACGAGGTAATCATGTCCTACTATTATAGTTATTACGGTTATTCTAATGATTCATACTTTGGGGATAGTTTTCAAGTTTTTCATTTTCAAGATTTTCTTGAAAATGAAAGACTTGAAAACATTTATCGCAATGAAAATCGTTATTGGGAGTTTGAGTTGGATTCATATTTTGAAACCAATGATGATTTTTATTCCGATGATTTAGAAGATGAGATTTTACCAAATGAGGAGTTCGAGGCTCTTGAGCCGAGGAAGCCTACTTTGGAAGAAACTTTTCTTCTTTACTCCCAAGGTTTGGAAAGCCTAAATGATGCTGGAATGAGACTTGGAGCACTTTGCGATGAGATGAATTCTTATGCACAAAACAACTAGGAGGTGGAAACTTGTGTTTCACCTCAATTTTTCAAAGAATTTCTCATCGAATGTGAATCTCTCTCCCCCAAAATTCAATCTCCTTCCGACGATATGTTGACGGAGATTGAATTTATTTCATTACCATATACGTTTTCCGTCATTGAACCATTAGAATTACCGGTTGATTCCTATGAGTCGGTAGAAACTTTTAAAACTTCTACACTTTTTGTCGATGAGGACTCCTTACCGAATCTGTTTTCGATGGATGTTATCCCCGTGTGTGCACCATCTCCCATTCCATTTGAAAAATCTTTGGGAGATGAGTCTATTTTTCTTGGACCTCTAGTGTTCTTGTCCCCCTTGTTATCCAAATCCCCCATCGTCCCCAAAAATTTGAAATTGGCGATGGTTCACTTTTTTCACCGCCCACATGCCTTTCGTTGTTCAAACGGAATTCCTATTTTCCGGGAGGCATGTTCGCTTTGGAGGGTCCACCATTTATCTTTCAAAGTCAAATCCCTTTTTGGGTGGACCCTCAACTATTTAGACTTCTACTGTATAGTTAGTGTGTAGTCTAAATAGTAGGTTGTAAATAGTTAGCCTTTTAATTTTCTTTCTTTCCTATTTTTCTTTCCTTTTAATTTAGTCTAGTGTAATTAGTTAACTTTTTGTTATTTGTTTTTTCTCTGCTCGGTACTAACTTGTTTTGTAGATTTCGTTGGACTCGTGCTTATGGAGATCGCTCCAATTTTGGGTAATATCGTTCTTTTCCTCTCTTTGTGTTGTGTTCTTAATGCGCATTGAGAACAATGCATTATTTAAGTTAGGGGGTGTAGGATATTTTATCAATTTCTTTGTTTTGTCCATGGATTTGCTCACATTTAGTTACTAAGTATGCCTTTTTGTGAAAAATTTGAAAATTTTCAAAAATATTTTCTTTCTTTTTTCTCCTTTGTTGGGTATTTTGCCTTGTTTCCAATGATAAATTTTAATAATTGCCCGATCCGATTGACAACTCAATGATGCATGTTCTCGATTTTAGAAGTTATTAGACTTTAGTCCTCAAATCATTGATTTTGTGAATAACTTCATGAATTAAACTTTATTCCATGAGCATATGCACTTTCCTTGTTATATTGATTTGGTTTAAGATTTTTATAACTCGGTAATCTTTTGTTGCATTGTATATACTTACACCGAGTAAGCTTTGTACCTTTCGTCATTTGTGAGTGTTATACACTATTCTTTTCTCTTTGAAAACGTTGAATTCGTCGGTAATCTCTCTATTCTTTCATTTGACCGTTCATTAATTGAGTTCATGCTTGAAATGTGTTACTTGATCATGATTTTCATATATTGTTTTGACTTGAGAATTGAGTATACTTTGTGAAATGATCATAGGCCATCTTTGTTTTATCACCCATATGACCTTGACCTCACCTTTTATATGTTCCTTAGTCAACCCAATTGAGCCTAAATACTAGCCTTTCTTTTCACTACCCAAAATCCCATATCCAACTATAAATTGGAGTTTTATACCATATATATTACCTTACATACCTTTGTTTGGAATGTTACTTGGGATTGAATGTTGTTGTTATGATGTCGGTTGCAATTTAGGCATATGAGAGTTTGAAAAGTAAAGAAAAGAAAGTAGTAAAAAAAAGTAAAGAAAAAGAGAAAGCAAAAAGCAATAGAAAACAAAAGAGAAAAATGAGAAAAAGAAGAAAAGAAAAGAAAGAGAAAGTTGTAAATGTTATGTATAGTGTTCAATAAGCTTTGATTACTCTCCCCGATGATATATCTAATGCTTGTTTTGGAACTTGTTTTCCAATTTTTGATATTGCCCGCATTTTTCCATTATCCCGAGTTTTCATCCCGAACACTTTGAATCCGTACATACATTCCTTCATTTCTTACCCTAGCCTATCCTACATTACAACCCTACTATAAAGTCCTATGTGATCTTAGGGTGCATTTAATTTCAAAGTCATAATAGTTTTGATAATCTGTGAAAATGCATTTCGCCTCTTTTAGTGTGCGGTATCCTTTCATTGAGATTACAGTTTTTCATTTTATAAATAGCGTTCTTCATTTGTGACATGTGTGCGGCCTAGTTTCCATTTACATTTACATTTACTCTTTATGCCCGCGTGTTTCGTGTGTTACCTCCCGTTTCGAGTGAATTCATTTGATCAGCGTAATGCCCGTGAGGATTGAATATATGCTGCCTTTATATTTATTCAATTTATTTAAGTTTTTACCAAATCATATTTTGCATTTATTCTCCCCCCTCCCACTTTTAAAGTTTCAATTCTATGAGGTGCCTTCAACTTGTTAATAACAACGGACTTTAGGTTGAATTCGTTCAATATGCTAATAACTTGTTTGAAATCTTTTTCGTTGTTGTTGAGTTTGTCGCATGTTGGGTTGGGCATATTTTGGGGAAACCATGTGATGTTTGTGAGTATCATACTTGAAAACCCTCACGAGACGACACTCGTCCACTAGGGTAACCTAAGGGTTTAACGGCTTATTGCATATGCTAAATGCAATCGTTCGCCCGCGAAAGTGGGCTTATCTTCATTATTACTTTTTAATCCCATTTTGTACTTATATCCTGCTTTTGGTTTTCTTGTAGTTGTTTTTGTTTCCTATTTCATTGCTAGGGACTAGCAATGTGTAAGTTAGGGGGTGTGATACGGCGTAAATATTGCGTATTTCACCCGTTAACCTACGCGTTATTAGCCCCCTCGGGTATCTTAATCCCTATATTTATGCTCGTTAACCAGACAACCTCGGATTTCTATGTTAACATGTTTTGCAGGGGTTAATTGAGCTTTTGTAGATATTTGGATGCTTAGTATGAAGTTTGGATGCATTCTGGCGAAGTTCCGTACACAATCGCACGCGCAAGGGAATTTTAGTCTTTTCACAGCTTAGGTACCTAGCCTGACATCTCATGGAAGTTGTATCCCTCCTCGCTAGCTTCGCGTGGCCGCGAACGGTGCGCGATTCTGATTCATAACGAAGAAGTTACGACGATTTCAGCGGAGGAAAAATAAGGAAAGAAAAAGAGGAGAAGAGAAGAGGAAGAAAGGAATGCAGTGCTGCTGCTGCAATCTGCCCTGTTTGATCGATCGATTGACACTTCTGGTCGATCGATCAACCATTCTAAATTGTCAAATTTTGGCCTTGATCGATCGATCGACCAAAGGGGTCGATCGATCGATCCCCTGTTTTTTAGCAGATATTTTCATTTCTTTTCTTTCTTCTTTTCTTTTATTCCAAGTACTATAAATACACTTTTTGTTGTAATAAGAAGGGAGAGCAGTAGATACACGATTTTAGGTTAGTTTAGCTTAGGGTTTGGGTTTTTTTCTTGGTCCTTCTTCATTTCTCTTTGGTTTTACATTCCATTTGGATTGTAAGTTGACTATTCATCTCCCCTACCATTTGAATATAGTTGTATTTCTTAATTTCTTTCTTTGATAATTAGTTTACATGCTTTATTAATTAGTTTACTTGCTTTATTTCTTGCTTTCCTAGTTTAATTAGTTTAATTTAGTTTATTTCCATGTATTGCCCTTAGATAAATAGGGTCGGGATTTCGTTACGCCATTTACGGGTTTGGACCTCGAAAGTTAGGGTTTCGTGTAAAATTGCATTTAATTGAAACCGCGTGTATTAAAGTTGGATTATTATGCGTTTAACTTTATTTGTCACGCAACTTTAGTGTTTATAGCGATAATCCGAATTTAATCCGCGTGTGACCATTTTTGATTAAATGTTTAATCTCGCAACTTTGGCTTAAATTCCTTATTGCGTGATGTTTATGCTTAATTGAAAATGATCGATTAAATGTTTTCGAATCGAAATTCTAATTAGTAGTTGTTTAGCCCGTGAATGTGTGTATGTGATCCCGATCCTCGCTTTACTTTTGCGTAGCGTAACTTATTCTTTTTCTTTTGTCACCATTCCCAACCATCACCTTTTACACCACTTTTATTCCAGAAGTAATTAAACACTTAAAATCTAAAATTCAATCACTCCCTGTGGATTTCTTACGATACCCGACTTACCGCTGTGCTTGCTTGTCAAGTGTAGTTGTAGCTTATGTTTTTTTTGTTTCGCGGCGGACAAACACACAACGATTGTGTCCTCACACGAACACACTTTTTCCGCTCGGTCACCCTACATCACTTATATCAAGTATGGGCAAAAGGAAAATCCATGATTTGATGACTGGAGCTTTGTCTCCTACTTCCAAAAGGGTTACATAAAAGACTGTCAAAGTTACTAATGCTAAGAAGTCCACTGTGGTGGAGAAGACATCTAAAGTTGCTGAAAACGTACCTCAGGTCATCACTACTAAGGAAATTAATACTATTGCACCTCATTAGAAGAGGTTAAAAAAATTTGCCTGGAAAACAAAGTCAAACAACTTTTGTAGACCAACGGGAGTTGGTAGAAAAATATCAATTTGGTTTAGAGGTTGCTAGCTCATCCTCTGTTGATGTCAATTCTAGTCTGGCCAAAAATTTGATTGAGGTTGGAACCCTTCTAGCTGATAGGGAATATGTTAATCTCAAGCCTCAACTAAGGTTGTCAGAAAGAGCTTGCCAAAATTTGTCCCTGGTAATCATTTTCCCTTATTAGTTTCTTTTATTGACTCATTTCACTTGTTCTATTATGATATTTTTCCTTTTGAAGTTTCTGGTGGATTTCAACCAGATGATGGAGAAGGATGATCATCTACATTCTTCTAGAGGAGATGTGGAAGATGCCTTTGAAGGTCTAAGGAAATCTTTAGAAACTTCAAGACAAGCGTTGGAGTCCAAGCAAAAGTCTTAGGAAAATGATTTAATTATAGTCAAGAACAGGGCTACTACTTCTGAAGAAAAAATGAAGACAACTGAAGCTAATTTAAATACATCATAAGATAAGGCCAAGGTGGCTGAGGACAAATTGATGGAAAATTAGACTCTGCTGAAAGGAGCCGAGGAGAAATTAACAAAACTAAATGGAGACTTAAGAGTTAAGAATGCCACAACCAAGAAGATAATGGAAACTTCCTTTGATAAGGGCAAGGAGAAGTCATTCTTGGTTGTGTTTGCACAAATTGAATATGTCAGGAAAAAATATTTAAAGGACAGTTGGTCAGAGGCTATTAAGGAGGTAGGAACTACAGAAGACCCTGAGCTACTTCAGAGGCATGATCTCGACACTCCTCTAAATTTGGAGGAATAATTTGACGATGAAGAAGGATTAGGTGAATATTCTATGCTACCTATTGGGTCTATCTAAGAGCCAGTTGGTGAAGCTGTTCTTCCTCCCTAATTTCCTTATAAAGGAAATGTCTAGGATAAGGAGAAGCTTTAGCTCCTTTGTTGTTTTCTTGCTTGTTAATAATTTTTTTATTCTGTCTTCCCCATTTTGTAATAGGAGCACATCTTTGTAATCCCCTCTTTATTAATGAAAGGATATTCTTTTGATTTATTGCATTTTGTTGTAGTTCTGGTGTGCTATCTTTTCATTCTTACACTTCTGATTCTTTGTTTGATGCTTGGAAAAAGTCTATAGTTTCTACTGAATTTGAACTGCTTCGACGGAGTAAAACCCTTATGGAAGCTAGGCATAATCCTATGTCTAAAGAAGATTTGGCTGGGTTGCTCGGACCAGATGCATCCGAACTAGTCAAAGAATCATACCTTCATCTTCATTACTTATGGAACATAACTATAGCTAACAATTATGCTTATTATGAAATGATTGAGTAACTTCAGGAAGATCATAGTGAGGGTAACACTTTACTTCATGCCGACTATGAAGCTAAGTATAAAGAGTTAAGTTAAGGATGGGGCTTTTAAAAAAAACTTAAAGAGTATGACTCTATGTATAGGCAAAAAGAATTCTTGCTAAACCGAGATATTGATGAAGCTAGAAAGATAGGAAGATTGCTCAAAGAGGAAAATAATCGATTCTGAAATGAGCTAGACAGTTTGAAGAAAGCATCCACCAATGGAACTAGTGAAGGTTCTTCTTTGTTGGAAATAGAGAATATCAGGTTTGGGGAAGAACTTGAAGATTTATAGAAAATGAGTCTTGGACAAACTTCCAGATAGATAATGGATACCCGACCAACTGCGAATTAGGAGAGAACTAGGAACACTCTAGCTGACCAAGCTAGCCAGTTAAGAGAAAAGAGTTAGGCCATTGATAACTTGTCTGATCAACTAGAAGCTAAGGATAAGGCTATCGCCAACCAAGCTACTGAGTTAAAAATAAAGAATGATGTTCTGAAGAAACTCCAACATCAAGTAGAAAGGTTAAGTTTTCAATTTCATAAGTAGCCCGGGGATATTTGAATGGAAGGTTATAATGAAGCCTAAAGCCATGTAGATGATCATCTTGCACAAAGTCACCATGCCAGCTATATATGGGGATGGACCAACTTGCTTACGTTATTGAATTATGAAAAAAACAATGAGTTATGGTATTGTAATGATCCCGATTTGTTGGATTATGACATGCCTCCATTTAAGTTAGACATATCATGGATCCCTCCGAATGTCATTCTTCAGTGTTTAATCGTAAAATATTTGGGAGATTATGGTCTTTCCGATGTGCATCAGATAATTACCCCTCCTTATCTGATCAATAGGCCGAGCAGTAGCAACATGCAAATGTTGAGAGATTTTAATTACATAAATTCCCCTTATACACTGGATGATCCTCCTACTGGGATGGAGAGAGTGCAACAAGCATCTTCTAAAATGACCAAAGCACAAGGGAAACGTCCAGCTAGATAATTCTTCTATTTTTGTATCCACTCGATCTTGAATGTAATACATTAAGTATTTAAATAAAAATATTTGTTTTTGTTTTGTCATCTTATGATTAATTAATTAATTAGCCGACTAAGCTATTCATTTAATAATAAGTTATTAAATTGTGATAGTAGGGACTTAGATTCTACCAATGCACTTAGATGAAACTATAAATAGTTTTGTTGATCAAAATTGTAGCATCAGTTATCAGTCAAAATCAAGTGTATGAGGAATGAATGTGTGTATTCCTGTATTTAGGAATGTATACATGTTTTTCGGTATTTAACCTAGTCGAGTAAAACTTTTTTTTAACTTTCTGAGTTATATATGAAGTTTTGCAGACTTATTGTTCTTAAATTGTCAAAAACAAAGTCATACATGAAATAAGTTACTAGTGGCGACCAAGTGTGTTAGGAATATATATATATATATATATGTATGTATATTATTGTGTTTAACTTGGTCGGGTAAGACTTCTTCTTTGTTACTTGTCAATACGAAGTCATAATTGAAGTAATAACTTAGTCAGCCAAAACACGACTACTTATTAAGTTGTTAATGCATCTTGAATTTGATAACTTCAACTTGATTAAGTATTTGAGTTGTGTAGTTGTTGTCATTTGTTGATCGGCAAGGGCTGAAGAAAAAGAGACATTGTTTTCTTATTGTTTCTGGAGATGTATATCTTTATACTTCGGAAAAAATTGAAAAAATTGGAAACTAAAATCAAGAAATTTTATTGAATTTGAAATAAGTTTTTTTTGAACATAAATCAAAGAGAAATACAAAATGCCTTTATTCACTGATAGTATTTTTTGAGGTTCTCGATGTTCCAAGGGTTCTTGAATTCTTCCCCATCAAGTGTCTCCAGTTGAAAGGTTCCTGGCCGGCTTACTGGTGTAATACGATATGGTCCATGCCAATTTTCCTCAATCTTGTTTCCTTTTTAGATGGCTTTCTTGAGGATGTATTTTCTTTCTTTTAAACATGTCGGCTTGACGCGTTTATTGTAAAAGTGAGCATTACTTTGTTGATAGGAAACATTTCTAAGGGAGGCATCTTCTTGAACTTCTTTAACCATGTCTAAGTCCAATCGTATCATTAGATCACTCTTAGGAGAATTAAAGTTTAATGCTCTGTCAGTTGGTAGACCTATCTCGTCTAGTACTATGGCTTATGTCCCAAACACAATCATATAAAGTGTTTCTCCAATTGTTATCCTCGCAGTTGTTCTATAAACCCAAAGAATATAGCGCAATTCATAAATCTAGTTACCCTTGACAGAATGAAGTCTCTTATTCAATCCATTAATCAAGGTTTTGTTTGTTACTTATTTTTTACCATTGCTTTGTGGATGCCCTGGTGCAGAGTGAAGTTTTTGGATATTGGATTGAACATGACATGCTTTGAATTCATCATTATCAAATTGGGTTCCATGATCTGTAATGAAGGCATAAGGCATGCCATACCTGCATATGATGTTCTTCTATATGAACTAATATACCTTCTCCTAACGCATCTCTAGCAATGGCTCCTCTTCTAACCACTTCATGAAATAATCAATAGCTACCACAAGGTATTTGAACCTGCCTGTGATGGTCGACAGTGGGACTAACAAGTCAATTCCCCAAATGGAAAATGTCATAATAGGTGCTAAAGCAACATTTGGGGCTTTATGAAAGACAACAAAACTCTGGCACTTATCACATTTTCTCACGAAGGCCGACAATCTACCTTCATAGTTGGCCAGTAATATCCCCGTATGTTGATCCTCTGGACTAATGACCAAATAGCTGAATGAGCTCCATAAGAACATTCTTGAAATTCCTTGATTAAATCAGCAACTTCCAATGGACGGACACAACGCGATAAGGAAATAGTATATCCCATTTTATATAAGATTCTTTTCTCTAACACATATCTAACTGCTTTGTACCGAAGATTTTTTTCTTCTTTTCGATTAGTTGGTATGGTTCCTTGTTCAATGTAAGCTCTAATTAGATCCATCGAGGATGGTCCCAAATCTACAACAATGAAATTTCTCATTAAATCCTCATTTATGCTCCTTATTTTTAAGATCTCTATTGGAATACCCCTCTTGAGTTATATTATTATTGTTAAAACCAATCGAGCAAATGCATCAACTCGGGCATTGGCTATCCTTGGTATATTATTCATTTGTACTTCTGGAAGTTTGGAAATGATTTCCATTGGCTTGGTAAGGTATCTAGTCATAAAATATCCTTTGGCTTTATATATATGAATCACTTGGTTGATAATCAACTGGGAATCACTGTGCGACACTACTTGTTTGACACCTAATGATTGGTCTAACTCATATCTAGTGATCAAACCCTCGTACTCAGCTTCATTATTTAATGCCTTGAATTGGTACCTGACGTTATATTCTATGTTGATATTATTTGGGGTGTTAAGTATGATCCCTTTTCCACTTCCAGTTACGCATGAAGATCCATACACATATAAGTTCCATAATTGAATTTTGAAGCTAATGCTTTATGTAGATAGAACGCCATGGTAGAATGTCTTCTTACTTTCTTATGCATACTTCTGAGCCATCTCTTGAGCAGCGGATGATTCTGACTGATCGGCTACAACTTTGCCTTGCTTTTGAGATGAGCACTCTTTTAGAGAAGTCTACTCGGTCGGTACGTTTGGTTGGTCGGTAACCTCTTGATATGTAAATTTTGTAATGAAATCTGCTAAAGCTTGCCCTTTTAATTATGACCTCGTCTCATAAATGATGTCATATTCTCCCATCTTTACTGTCCAATACCTTAGACTGCTATACTTTTCGAGCTTGTGAACGTCTTGCTCAAGAGGCAGATCAGTGTACACTACTATGGTGTAATCTTGAAAATAAGGCTTCATTCGTCTGGAGGCTTAAATGAGGGCTAAGTCCCATTTTTCTAAGCATGGGTACCTAATATAGGATCCCCTGAATGCTTTGCTGGTATAGTAGACTGTTTTTTGGATCCTATTCTCCAGTCGAACTAATGTCGAGCTAACTGAGGACTTAGAAATAACTAAATACAAGTACAATTTTTCTCCCAAGGTTGGTCAAGACGAAAATAGTTGAGATCCCACATACTTCTTCAATTATTGAAATGCTTATTCGCACCCTTCATTCCACTAAAAGGTCTTTATAAGAACCTTAAATAATGGTAAACAACTATTTGTTTCTCATGAAATAAACCAATTTAAAACAACCACTCTACTAGTAAGTTTTTGAACATATTTTTCACAAGTTGGCAATTGCATTTATATTAGAGATTTTATTTTAGCAGGGTTTTCTTAGATTCCTCTTTGGTTCACTATAAAGCCGAGGAACATTCCTTATTTCACACCAAACACGCACTTAGTCAGATTCAATTTCCTTTGATGATTTTCCAACTGGTGAAAAGTCTGATTGAGTTCCTTGATATAATCTGAATATTTTCTTACTTTTAGTCAGCATATCGTCTACGTACACCTCCATATTTTTCCTAATATGTTCTTCAAACACCTTATTGTCCAACATCTGGTACGTTGCTCTAGCATTTTTAATCCCGAAGTTCATTACACTGTAGCAATAAGTACCTAGGTTGGTAATGAAAGAAGTTCTTTCTCTTGTTTCATTTTGATTTGGTTATAGTCGGAATAAGCATCCATGAAACTTAACAACTCATGTCCAGCTATGGAATTTACTAATTAATCAATTATGGGTAATGGAAAATGGTCCTTTGGGAAAGCTTTATTAAGATCAGTAAAGTCTACACACATTCATCACTTATTATTCTTATTTTTTACCATCCCAATATTTTCCAACCATGATGGATATTTGACATCTTTAATGAATTGGCCTTTTTGTAGCTTTACAACCTCTTTCGAATGGTCTGGTTCTTCTTGAGACTAAACACCCTACACCTTTGCTTGATCGGATTGGCATCCTTATTAATGTTAAGTTCATGACATTGGAAATTGGGATCAATCCCTGGCATATCTTCATGACTCCAAGCAAACAGTCTCATTTGTTCCCTTAAGAATGCAACCAATTCCTGTCTAAGGAGTGGATCCAATCTGGGTGGTTCTCTCCGGTTTGTCATCATATAGGATTATGCTTTCGATAGTTTCTATAATTTTTCCTTTGACTAGCTCTGTTCCATCTCGGGGATCCAAAGTATCAACTTCTGATTCACTATTGGGGTTCGTAATGTCTACTTTGTAAGTGGTTGTCTTCTTCTTCAAATAGACCAAATTTTCCTACTTGACTGAAGAATAACATCATTTTCTGGTTACCTTCTGATCACCCTTCATAACACCAACCCCGAAGTGAGTAAGGAACTTTAAACATCGGCGGACTATGGATGGTATAACTTCAAATTTCTTTAGTCCAACCCTACCAAGGATCACATTATAAGTAAACTGAACATTTTCATCCATAACAAAGAAACATATCTTTTCTATGCGCCTTGTCGAACAAGTTCCAAATAATACTTCAATCTTGACTGTTCCTAGGGGGTACACTTTTTCCAATAAAAAACCAATCAAAGGTTTTTTGTATGGTTCTAATTGGCTAAGCGTTAGTCCCAAACTTTAGAAATAGGGATAAAACATAATATCAGCTGAACTTCTTTTGTCTATCAGATCCTTGGTGATGATGCAATCCTGGATTCTAAACTTAACGACGAGTGGATCATCATGAGGATACGGTACTCCATAGAGATCATTTTTGGAAAGTTTGATAACTAATTTGTCTTTGTTTACTTTACTTGGTATATCATCATCATTTAAATTGATGCGTTGTATGTAGAAGTAGACATGTGCTTCATTCAGGTAAGCTTTGATCTCGATAGTTTGCTCTCCTCCTCATGCATCTCCACATGTGATGACATGGTAATGAAAAGAATGAAAACTTATCATGGCAACCTAAACTTTGAGTTGCTTTGGCTTCTTTAGTAGGTTTGGGTCATCTTTATAACCATCTTTATGGACACGCTTCCTGTCATCCCTAGGTTTACGAGTAGAATTTGGCAATCTTCATGTTTCTCGTCTTTCATGACGATCAATAAATTTTTTCATCTTTCCTCAAAGAATAAGGGATTCAACTTCATTCTTTAAAGCAATACAATGATCGGTCGTGGGTCCATGATCCTGTGGAATTGATAATATTTGGATTTATCTCTCTTGTTGGGGGTGCCCTCAGCTTCTCGGGCCACTTCAAATCTTTATTGTGCCTAATTTCCTCCAAGATATAGTGGATACTAACCGTAGATGGAGTATATGCTTCATATTCTTTGGGTTTATCTTCTTTCTTCTATTTCTATTCCTTATTTTTTGGGTAGGTTACTAGGCTTTGCTTTGTAGCCATTACTTCCTCGGCATTCATGATTTTTCTATCCTTAGCTATGAGCTCTGTCCTGGTTTTGGGAGGATCTTTTTCCAAGGCATAATACAACTTCTCTAGATGTAATCCACTCATTAAAGCAGTGATGGTTGTCTTCTCCTTATAATCAACCACTTCTAATTTCTCATTATTAAAATAAGTGATGTATTTTTTGGTGGTCTCTCTTGTTCACTGTCTGACAGTTAGGAGATGAGCTACTCTCTTGACTGGCTTTTCCCTGAAATAGAAGTTGTTAGTTAACAACTCGACAAGTTGATTAAAATTAGAAATTTTTTCTCGGGTCAAGTTGTTGTACCATATTTGGGCTGAGCCTATGATGGTGCTAAAATAGATCTGCATCTTTTTTTACCAGGAACATAATATATGTCAGATGTATCCTGATACTAATCAGTGTGTAAAACTGGTAGTTTTACTATTATATATGGGAGTAACCATTGGGGTTTAAACTTGGATGGAGTTGGGAAATAAAAAATTGCCTGGATGAAGGGAGACACCTTGACAAAATTTCACTGCAGTGGGTTCATTGCCTTGGCCATTTCTCCCAGTCGATATTCTAATATTTGGATCAAACCTTTTCATGAAGGATTTCTTGCATTAGTTATGTTCAAAGCACCTTGACCGTCTCGACCATGTGTATAATGAACTCTATTTATGAAAAGTCTACTCGGCATGCACATATCATCGAATGCTTGACCTGGATCTCATTGAGCCTTCACGATGTTTTGTTGGGTGTTAATTTGGTCTGGATAACCCCCTTTGTTGATTCTTATTTTCTTAGCGTCCCAAACAATTGAAAGACGAAACTTTTCTTAACCTTTCCAAAATGTTTGGCCTTTTATGAGAAAAAGAATGGTCGTCATAGAATTTTGCGGATTTGAGTGATGAGGTTACTCTTAGACGACAAGACATATCGCGTGAAGACCTAGAATAGCTATTCTTAGGAGGCGGAGGTGGCATTTATCTCCTCAGAGTTGGACATGTATTTTATCGGGAAAGAGCTAAAGACATGGCTTGTAATGATTGAGCCAATTATCTCATGGTTTCCTACATGGCATCTTAACCCCTAGAAATACTCACAAGAATTTTGTTTAAGTCAGCTGTTGTGGGCGGAGTAGATGGGATGGTAGTATTGCCTTCATTTTGGGTACTAATCTCAGGGTCATTCGTTTACCTTAAATAAGGACATACGAGATAGAGAACGATAATGGACCCACATTCCCACAGACTGCGCTAGTCCGTTTATGCCAAAAAATGGACTAGATCCAATTCTATAATCACAAATAAAATATAATATGTGGTAAAATAAACACACAACAGGCAAAGAGTTTTTAGAGCGGTTTTGCTGTGATAAAAAGGCTATATCACTGTTATTATATTGATTTTAGTGATTATATAAAGCTAGGTACTCTTGCTACAAGAAGAATAAGCTAGAATCCATTATATCTTGCCTTTTATTAAAGGAATACAGTGTATATATAGTGACCCAAAGATTAAGGGTTAGAATGCCTTTATATATTCAAGCATTTACACCCGTACATAATGAATGTGATGGTTTATAGTCATGAATGTATGTTGGATGACCCTTGGCTCCTTCCCATATGATGTTTATTCATCTACCTTGATGATATACATTCTTTAGGTTGGTCAAACTTCTAGCCGAGCAACTTCCTTGATTGCTGATCAAGGGATTGATGACTAAGACTGATGCCACGTAAGGAGACACATGTCCATTTTTGATTTGTCCACGTAAACAAATAATTTTTGGAATCAACATGTGTTATCTTCAAAAGTAATTAATCTCTAAAATTTTCTTATATCTTCTACCTCTAATAATATATGTGGCCTCAGTTGTTATTCAAATCCTCTTATCTTAAGGAGTCAAAGGAAAAAAATGATTATATCAAATATCCCAATAAGGAAAAAATAAAATGTCCTTAATTTACATGATAGTGTTAGTATTCACGAATTTACTATGTACAAAGAAAAGAATTAAATTATAAGCAAGATCAATTATAATA
This sequence comes from Sambucus nigra, assembly GCA_949130495.1. Classification (NCBI taxonomy): domain Eukaryota; kingdom Viridiplantae; phylum Streptophyta; class Magnoliopsida; order Dipsacales; family Adoxaceae; genus Sambucus; species Sambucus nigra. Next base: position 264,646,517 of record OX422213.1, on the reverse strand, counting down.
TTATTTAGATGTAATAGGAAAGGAAAATCTTATTCCCATCGCCAAATAGAATTATTTTAAGTTCCAAGGATCAATATCACCTAGTCCACCACTCATCGGCTTCCCCCAAGGCTCAATCTCCCTTAGTTCACACTAAAGTCCATGTCCTTTAATTTTAGCCTTAGACCCCATAACTCCACAAACTTATTCCGAGTTCATTTTGACTCAATCATGCCATAGTTTGTGAACTCCTCTATTTCAAACTTCCATGATGAGTGATCCTCAGTCTGCTGTTAATTCCTCAGTTTTGGTCAATCTCTACGACCGTGTAAGTACCATGATTAACATAGGATCACACTATGACTAGCGATTTTCACCTCAAGCACAAAACAAGAGGCCTTCTTTAGACATAATGCCTAGGCTTAGTGCATAAATACCACGACTTATTATCGAAAACCAACCAAACACAATAAAGTAGTTAGGATAATAAATTGCCTAAGTTCGTAGCCTGAAAGAAGGAGTTAGAAGTCCTGATCTCGAAACATGAAAGGGCGGTTAATTAAAATGAGAGTTTTTAACCTGAAATAACTCATAACCTAGATTTCCAAAGTTATAAGAGGAAAACCTTAATAAATTCTCTCAAGTTCAATTTTAATGTAATCAATATTCATTTTAGCTCAAGCTCCAAAACCCCAAAACAAATCAATAAAAGAAGGCTCACGGTAAGAATATGGGATATATAGTAAAATTACATAGCCATTAAACCCTTGAAACTCACAAACCACAAGGCCTCATCTTAAAATTACATAGTTGGAGAAAGTTTCACCTCAAAAGAGGTCTGTTATAAAAGATATTTCCTTTCCTACACCCATTGATTCGAGACATTGAATACCCATTGCTATCCGGGTAGATTGTTTTCTAGGACGACTTGGATCTTGTTTGTTAGTTCCCTCTAAGTCATTATTGATTTGTGGGTAAACAACATGTGGGTTTGAGTTTAAAAAACCAATTGGTATTATTTTTCATATTTGTTGAGGATTTCATGTGTATGTGTATCTACATGCATTTGCTTTTTGTGCTACATTCTTTAAAAAATATGTTTGTAAATACAAATATATTCTTTTGTCAAAAAATACAAAAAGATTTGATGTTTTTCTTCTTTTTATGATTATGTGGTTATGTCTCTGGTTCATGTGATTTGGTTAATTTATTTAACTTGAATAATGATTGAAAATGCATTTTTTTTTTTAAAATTTGATTAAAAATATTGATTGATTTAATTTTTAGGTTAGAATTAATTTAAAACATCATGATCCTCAAATCTATTGATGTCTTTCATATTGATTTCATGTTACTCGATCACTTGCATATCACTTGTCCCATATATGAATTTTATGTGTTTAATATTAAGGAAGGAGTAAAAGTAAATACAACCGACAAATTAAAAGGAGAGGAAGTTAAATGATTTTTAGTATGGGGATGCCTGGCATTTTATTACATGGAGGAGTAAAAAACAAACTAAAATACATTATTATTTGTTCATGCCATACATAATGAAAAACTTGTAAAATATATTTTTGAATAATACAAGATGATAAGTTTTCATGTAGATATTTCGACAGGGGCTGCCATCCTTGTCTACTGTCGCCCATACGTATATAATCGAAAATATTTTTTGGGGTAATATAGAGTAAAATTTCAAATGACCGCGTCTTCTTCGAGTTCATCGTCCATCTGAAAAGAAAACAATTAAGAAGACATGCCATGTGATAATTTTATTTCTATACAAGGTATGAGAGAAAATGTTTAGCGAGAAAATAACCGCATCTAATATTGATATTATCAAATTCTGGAAGTGAGCTAAAATACTATATAATATCAGGGGGTACATTGAAGTCTAATGATATGTAAAAGAATAGTATGGTGATTATAACTTGATATGTTATTTATCGAGTAAGAAATAGTGATTCAGACTATAACAAGATAACCGATAAATTAGCAGTTATAGGATTTTAATAGAGTAGGAACATCATTACAATATCGTCTAGAGTATATTGTACATATGGACAAGCAATCACATATAATTGGGGAATAATAAAAATTCTTGACACAATTACCTAGAGTGGCACTTGTACACATATGTAGCAAATAAATACGAGGCACTCAACATTTTAGTCCTACATCCCAATTATAAATCTCGTGGTATACCGGAGTATAGTCCCCAAATCATAAGGTATGCTACTAGGGGTGATACGGGTATAAATTGCAGGGTAAATGAAATAAATTGTAATAAGTTTTAGGGCTATACCACAACGAAGGGTAAACAGGAATTCAGTGTCTTTACAACAATTATAGTTTGTAGCAGTTTATCGGGTTTAGGGAAGTAATTGAAATATCGAGAGAATAAATATATGGCATAAATATGAACTACAAAAAAGAGTTTGTAATTGAAACATGAGTTCCAAGTTATCATAGAGTGATATAACAATGAATAATTTGAAAGGCGCGAACTCAATTATTTAATACTGAAATACAATTACCTACATTGAAATTACGGATTATGGGTTCGGGGGATAACTGGATAATCTAAGATAATGGAGATTATATGTAGGTAGTGTAGTCCTAAAATAATGCTTATGTGATATAGTAGGATGCTAAATTGTGCTAAAATTCAGTGCAAACATAATTGAGAGGGTTTAATATATAAATTTAAAAACATTTAAAAAGTAATATTTTTCTTAGATTCTATTTGGATTTGGGTTTAGTGGAAAGAGAAAAAATGACTTTATTTGAACTGAAGAAATTAAGGAAAATGTTTGGGAGTGTTTTAAAATAATTGGAAATCTAGACAGGGAAATATGTGTAATATAAAAATTAGAATTTAAACTATAAAACTGATTTTCTTGAGAAAATTCTTTCCACAGATCTAAATAGGGTGAAATATATACCATTTTGTTCACAATTTAAAAATAGAAGTTATGAAAAAACATCAAAATTTTCTTATTGGAGACGCACCCTCGCTCGTTGGGTCAAACATTACACGCAACTAGTTTAATCCTCACTTGCACGCATGTAACCCATCTTAAACCTTCGATAGTTTGACTTTAGGGTTTTGAAACTTTGACCTTATGTTGAAGACGTTTTAGAAAACCATTCAAGTTGGTTCCTAACTTAAAATTGTATAATTTTTGAAGAGGAATCTAGCCATATTGGTTTCAAGGATTTTGGTGGGCTAGTTTTAGCTATTGGTTTTCTATAAAAATACCAAAATTTTAACTAGAGCATAAATGACTAAAAGCTATGATTCTTATTCCAGCATAGTACTATTTTTCTTCTATGTTGAAAATGCAGTAAAACAAGCCTAGTTTGAGGGATTTTGGTGGAGTAAAACTCTTGAATTCGTATTTTGAACATTCCAGACTCGAAACAGTCAACCTTCGATTTTGGGTATCTAAACTTATTTTTGATTGAATTACGCATTGCATCTAAGTTCCGCAGAATGTAAGATGAATTTTCTTCACTTTGACACTAGTTTAATGTCAAGGAAGCAGAATCCACCATTAACGCTCAAGCTTCAATAGAGCTTTACGGTTTTTTATCTATTTCGGTGCTTCCACACGTTAACGTTCATATCCAATTACATAATTCTACTTTATATAAATGCAGAAACATAACTAAAGTGAAGAAATAAACATTCATGAATGAAATGATATAAATGTAAAAGGTCATAAAATTTTGCTTTGGAATAGCTTTCAGCTGAAGGGAGTTTTTATAGAGGTGAGGTGGTCTTTTATACAGTTTGCGGGGAATAGTTTATTAGTGGGTTTGGGAGGTGAAGTTTAGCTTTGTTTGCGCAAGTTCCACCATAATAAATGTGTATAAAAAATGGGTAGTCCACATGGTACATGCCATGTTGGCGGTCCAGCTGGTCATACTTTCGCAGGGGAGAAAGTATAAATGAGTTTAGGTTTTTGGTTGGGTCCTTGGATAGTTTTGTTTAGATTTTAGGGATTTAAATTCACTTTGTAAAATTTTAGGGCCTTAAGTGAAATTTCTCAAACCTAATGGATTAATTCATAATATTCCTATGAAGTATAAGTCTTTTGGTAAAACTTTGAGTAAAAATTAGGTTTTAATTAATGAAAGAGAGCGTAAGTTAACATGATTCTTCCTCTAAGGGTATTTTTGGTAATTTGGCAAAAAGTCTAGGGTTTCTTAGGATTTATTGGATTGTAGAGGGACTAAAGGTCTATTTAGGGTGTGTTGTTACATTCTCTTGACCAAAAAAATTTTGTCCTCGAAATCACATGGAAAAAGTGTGGGATACTGTCGTCTCATAATGTCTTCCGTTTCCCATTTTTTTGTTCAGTTTTGTGGTATTTCCAAATAAATTTTATTAGTGGGATGGTTTTACATTGGATAACCTTCTCTTATTGGTTGGGTTCAGCTATTACATTCTTCTAAGTGGGGATTTGACTTTGATCGAGGATACACTTTCGTAGTTATGAAACATGAAACACATAATGGAGATTGGATATTTTAGGAGGTAATTCGAAATGATAAGCTACTAGTCCAATACGTTCGATGACTATAAAGGGACCAAAATAGTGGGGTGCTCGCTTTCCTCTTTCTCTAAATTGAATTATCCCCTTCCTTGGAGATACTCATAAGAAAATGTGGTTATTTATTTGAAATTCTAAGGGCTTTCGATGGGTGTCGACGTAACTCTTTTATCTGCTATATGCTGAAGGTAATCTTTCTCGAATACCACGTATCTTTTATGTAGTTTCGGTAATAATCTTGGTTTGAAGCATACAATTTTTCCTCATTCCTTCTATCGTAAAGGAGAATGAAAAGTTCATCTGTAGAGAACTTCATGGTTGTGTTCTGAATGCTTGTTTAGTAACTGTTATTGTAGGAGAATTCGATCAAGGCAAGGTGATTATTCTGTGAATCGAGAAAGTCCAACATGCAGGGCTGAAGAATATCATTCATAGTTTGAATTGCTCATTCATATTTACCGTACGCCTGAGGAACAAAAGAAGTGCTTAGATTGAGTTTGGATCCTATAGATGTTTGTAGGTCTTGCCAAAAAAATTCTATAAATTTGGGGTCTCGATCAAACATGATGGAAATAGGTAAACCATGAGGTCTAATAATTTCCTTGATGTAAATTTCAATTAATCTTTGGAAAGAATCGGTGGATCAGTAAAAAAAGGGCAAATTTAATAAGGAGATGTACGACGATCCATATCATATTGTATCCTTGAAAAGTTTGGGGTAATCTGTTGACAAAGTCCGTAGTTATACTATCCTATTTCCATTCTAGGATGGGGAGTGGTTTAATTAATCTTATGGGATGTTGATGTTCAATCTTCACTTGTTGGAAAGTTAAACACTTCGCTATGAAATGAACAATGTCATTTTTCATACCGGGTCACCAATAATGTTGCTTGAGGTTTTGATACATTTTGGTGATCAGAGGGTGAATCATGAATTTAGAATGGTGAGATTCCCATGAAATTTCTTCTCTTAATGATGATACGAGAGGAACATATACTCGATTTCTTAATTTTAGCCCACTCTCGGGGTTCCAACGTCCAATCTCTCTCAAGGAGGTTATTTCAAAGTTTTTGCTTCTAGGAATGACAAAATTCATCTTAGTTTTGAAGGTCAACGATTTTCTTATGACAATTGGGGAGAGTTATAAGGTTTTGTAGGAAAATTTGGGTTTCGTAGGAGTCTCTTTGTAGATTGTAATCTCCAATGGTTTCTAAGAATACAAACATAATGTGGAGGCTTCCTTGGGCTTTACGGCTCAAGGCATAAACAACTACGTTACCTTTTTTGGGATGGTAGAGTATGTTAAACTTGTTATCCTCTGAGAATTATATCCATCACCTTTGTTAGAGATTTAGACCCTTTTCACGAAGATGTACTTAAACTCTTATGATTAGTAAATACCTGAAATTCTTCTCCATACAGAAAATATCTCAAGATTTTCAGGTCAAAGACTACCGCTAATAATTCTAAGCCATGAATCGAGTAGTTACGTTGTTGAATTTTCAGTTGTCATGACCCTTACTCGATCATTTTTCCTTGTTGCATTAATACACAATCGAGTCCGTGTAGGGAGGCATCAGTTTAAATATCATAGTTTCTAATACAAGAAGGAATGTTCAGGACAGGGGCAGTGGTTAACTTCTCCTTTAAAGTATAAAAGTCTTGTTCGCATTCAGAGGTCCATACAAATTGTACATCCTTTTTGTTATCTTCATTAAAGGAAGTGAGACTTGACAAAAGTCTTTCCACAAAGCATCGATAAAACCCGACGAGTCCTAAAAATCTACGTAGTTCAATAAGGTTGGTGGGTTGAGGCCATTTAAATACTGTTGTGGTTTTGGTTGGATCTACTTGTATACCTACTTGAGTGACTACATGTCCAAGAAATTTTCCCTCCTTTATAAGTAAATCAAATTTAATATGTTTCGCATAAAAATTATGTTTACAATGGGTTTCCAATAATATACATAAGTTCCCTAGTCTTGGAATAAATTATGTCACCAATAAAGACAATCACAAATTGATTTAAGAAATGGAAAAATATTCTATGCATTAGGTCCATGAAAGCAGGCGGGGATTTTCAATCCAAAGGACATGACTAAGAATTCAAAATGACAATATCGTGTTCGAAAAGTAGTTTTGGGTATATCTTCTTCCCTAACATGAAGTTGGTGACATCCAAATCTTAAATCAATTTTCAAAAATATCTTTGACCCTCATAACTGGTCAAAGAGATCACCTATCCTAAGCAATGGATACTTGTTCTTTATGGTCACTTGGTTTAATTTTCGAAAGTGGATGCATAACTGAAAAGAACCGTCTTTGTTTCGCACGAATAAAAATAGATCTCCCCAAGGTTTATTACTGGAGCATATAAATCCTTTATTAACTAGGTCATCTATTTGTGTTTGCAGTTCTAGTAATTCTAAAGGAGTCATTCAGGAATGGGTATTGACATAGGAGAGGTATTTGTCCATAGGTTGATAAAAAAAAATTGATTTCCTAAGGTGGGGGTATTCTCGTTAAATCATCAAAAAATACATCTTTATATATGTTAAATATGGAAAAAAGGAGGAGGTTTCCTTTCAATTTATTAAAAAAAGTAGAGGTTGGTGGGGGTTTCTTCCTTGGAAATTAAATTAAGGTTGATGGGATTATTTGAATATCATAGTTTTTGCCTGGAAATCAATGTGAACAAAGTCGGGGATAAAATGTCCATTCCTATTATCAAATTGAAATCGAATAAGTTGAGAACTATCAAATCTTGGTTAATGTCTTCGTTCCAAAAAATAAAGGGTGATGTTTACAAATCTTGTTGGTATAGTCCATCTTTACCGTTGGCATTCCTATAGTAACTGGATAAGCTAACGCAGTAGATGATAATTGCAACTGAGTCATACATGAGTGACTATTGAAAGAGTGTGTCCAATCAGAATCAAATAATATATATGATGATATATTACAAAAAAGAAGATTACTTTCAACCATACAATGGTAAATTGGATTTTTATCCTAGAGAGAAGATAAATTCTGACCTTGGTTCCTATTGAGGGTTCTTACTTCTTCTCACGAATATTTTATTATAGTGGGTAGTTAGAGTTATTGATTTGATTCTTAAAGGGAGGTTTGATAATTTTAGGGGAAGTAGAAGGAGGAGGAATGTGTAGAATAGGGCATTGGGGCCTAATATGTTCTACTTGGTTGCACTCATGACAATGCATCAATGTTTGTTATGACTATGCTAAATTTGACTAAATACTCGACCATCTTTGGGCTTGTTGTAGGGATGATCTCGTTGACTAGGCTGATTCTTGATGGCATAGGGATTTTAGGAAGGAGTAGAGATTCGATATGTGTTATTAACTTTGTGGTTATTTTATGTAAGGGAATCCATTTTAACTATTTGGTTAAACTTTGGGACCTACAATGGAAAAATTGAGGACTTGATGTTCTTGCGTAAACCTCGTTCAAAATGATTGCACTTTATATGTTCGATGTCAACGTATTCCTCAGTATATCGGGATAATTCAGTGAGCGTAGCCTCATATTGGGCCATATTTAATTGTTGATGTTGTAAGATTAAGAAATCTACGACCATTTGATCCCTTGCAGACTCTAAAAAGTAGTTGTTGAAGAACATTTCTTCAAATTGAACTCATGTTAGTTCGTTCACATTCGGGGAACATAGAATAGACTGCCACCAGAAGTACGCTTCTGCTTCAAATAAATAGGAATATAATCTTACCTTAAGCTCAAGGTTATCTAACACCCCGTATTTTTTACGATTTAAATAATTATGTGATTAATTATTATTATGGGAATAAGTATGCGATTAATTATTGTTGTTGAATTAATTAAATTAAAATGTGAGAAATTAATTTGTTATTAATCCAGATTAAAATAATTATTAACTAGCGTGACAAGGTTTAATACTTATTTTTGAGAATTATTGAATATTACTGTGTGATATGTAATATGGAATTATAACATTTGATAAATTGTCGAAAGTGAGAAATACAACAGTTTGGTAATTTAAGTCTGATATGCGTGTGAGTCGTGTCGGGACTAATTGAATAGAACAAAGAGAATTTATTTTTATTAACTCGTATGGTCATTTCGAGTGTGCCGTTTAGTCCGAAAGGGTCGAGATAGTCAAAATAGTATACCCGGGTGTTTAGTTTGGGTACCAGAGCGATTTTAGGCCTAACCGGCACCTCGAGAGGGCATTATGGTAAATTGTATTTTTCGGATAAATTAATGGACGAAAATTAAGAGTAATTATATAAGCCAAGGAGAGTCCATTAGGGTGAAAAGGTTATAGGAAGTTAAGAACGGCTATAGGAGGTGTGAGGGAGAGCTAATTCCAAGAGAAAAGGGCCAAGATAACGCCACCTTGCACAACCGAGACCACTAACGCGTAGATCGAGAAGATAGAAACGCGTATATACCAACATCACCAATGGATTAGACCGTCATATTCAAGGCAAGTGTTTATTACTTATTTTCTTTTAGCAATAATCATTCTCAAGTTACTGTAGGTGAAATTAATCATGATTTACATATGAATTGGGTGAAAATTGGAGATTTAAATTATGATTAAGGATTGGTTTAATTAGTAGTTTAAAGTCCTTCATGTATGTAGAGATTTAATCACGGAATTGGATTATATATTGATGAACGAATATGGGTTGATTAGGTTCTTTAGTTGAAAATTTGGAAACTACGGTTCATATGAATTAATTTGGGGATTTTAAGTAATTATGATGTTTAATGACGAATTAATGATCCTAAGATGTTGGGAATGATTTATAATCCATTAGGTGTTGATGGGTATTGATGATGAGGTGTTGGGTGTTGAATCTTAGAGGTTTTTATGTTCAAAAATGGTAGAAAAAGCTGAAATTTAGTGAAAAAGACGAAACAGTGGGTCTCGTGCGAAGTCGCACGAAGTGGTTCAAACGAGATGGGGATCTCGCGCGAAGTGGTTCGATCTACATGTGGAAGTGGTTCAAACGAGATGGGGATCTCGTGCGAAGTGGTTCAAACGACATGTGGAAGTGGTTCGAACTACATGTCATCTGGTTCGAGCGACAGAAGGAATTTTTGAGAATTTTCTTAGAGTCCAGTTTTAAGTTTACCCGTTTATTGGAGTGAGAGAAATTGCCATATAGTAAATTCAAATAGGAAAATTTTTTGGGAAAAGTATTGGAGGATTAATACTTTAATTATTTCGGTATAGAGAGAATGTACCTTGGAGATTATGAGAGAGATAGTAATCTAAATATTTATGATATACGTAGTGATGAGGTTAAAATACATATGAGGAGTATATATGTAGGTTGGAGAAATACCTGTAAATTACAGTAGGATGTGTGTATGCCTATTATGTGATATTATTGTTAAGATCACTAATGGGTGATAAACCGGGGGTGCAAGAATCTTATAATTAAGCGCACTAATCAGTGATAACTCGGGGGTGCAGAAACTCTATTATTAAGTGTACTAATGGGTGATAACCCGGGGGTATAAGGATGACTAATGTTAGGTGCACTAATGGGTGATAGCCCGGGGGTGCTAGATTATTATTGATAGGCGCATTAATGGGTGATAACCCGGGGATGCAAGATTCTATTGTTAGGCGCACTAATGGGTGATAACTTGGGGGTACTGAATTGTTAATGATAGGTGCATTATTGGGTGCTAACCCGGGGATGCAGGATGTTCTGGATAGGTGCACTAATGGGTCTTAGCCCGGGGGTGCAGGATTAGTTTGTATATGTATAGGGATGATGCGACTATATATATATATATATATATATATATATATATATATGTGAACTTGTGAATATTGCTACCGTGTCAAATTAGTAGACTTGGTAATAATAATAATAATCATTACATTGCACCAGGTGGTGTTAACCTCAGAGTGCAGGATTAGTGTATATATATAGGGGTGATGAGACTATATATATGTATAAGTGTACTTGGGTGACTTTCTACTTTGTGAAGCTAGTAGATAAAATGGAAATGAGAAATAAAATTATCTTAGTGGATAAAAGATTAACCATTCAAACGGTGAAAAATGAAACTTAGTATGTGAGATAAACTATCTGATTAGCGTATTGTATGGGTGATACGGGAATACTACTAGTGAGCATAGTTAGTATTAGTATGGTTTCTGACTAGTTAGACTAGGAAGTATAACTAAGGGGATATTAGATGTAAGTTAGGTGTGCACAATAGACGAGAGGTGAGAAACTCGTGTGAGATTTCGATAACTAGCATGCGTATAAGACTTGTTTTAAGAACTAGTTTTAAATACTTGCTAAATCATTTTTACACATCGAGCTCTGACCCGTTTCTTGTATATCTTCTCTCTTTTTGTATATATATGTATTATATCAGGTGCTCAGCCACATGAGTATCAGATTTAGAGATTTGGATTGCTTGACGTGCTGCAGCTGTTGTGGAGGCTGTAGGTCCTTGTAGTAGACACATCTATCTTTCCATTCAGTTTCATCTAGACTTCTTGTTTAGGTCATATGTCGCCCACTTCTGGTTCATTCATCGGAGATATTGTATTCAGTTTAGTTTATGGTTTAAAGCTTTGAACTGAGAGTTCTACTCAGTCTTATTTATTTCAGTACTTGATTCATGTTCAGTATTTATTTACATTCCGATGTGTGGTGAATGGTTTATATTTTGAAATTTAATGGAAATGGATTTACTTGGTTTTACTAAATTGGAAATGTTTTGACACCTAGCTTAATTTGATATTAGGTGATTAATATGTTAAAAAGTTTTTCGACAGTGATGCTAAGAATGAACCATCTGAATATCCTATTTTGAATTGGTAGAAGACTGATCACCCTATATTTAATTGGGTGGGGTGTCACAGGTGGTATCAGAGTATCGGGTTCTAGTGTCCTTAGGATTTGTGCGGCTTATTACGTTTCAGCGCATCGTTCTTTGATGTAGAGCCTCATGGTAGGGTTATTGTGTTTCCTTACGCATGCGACTTACGTTCTCCTCCTGCGAATTATAATGGATGTGACTCATTATACAAAATTTGGTGTGATTCGAACACCAAACATTAGGACGAATAGCGAGGGTCGTAAGAAGAACAGCGAGAGAAGAAGCTCAATAGAAGACATAGAGTAATCGGGACAAAAATCACCATAAGGATTACTTAAGTAAGAGATAGTAAAATCATCATTCGGGAACTGTGGGTTCCCAAGGCACAGTCGTAGATAACGGTGGAATGATTTCAGGACCACCTAGCATAGTCGATAAATGGGAAATTAGAGGGACTCTTTTGAAAACCCATCGGTGAAGATGCAGAGAAGAAAATGAGAAAATGTAACAGACCAGCGGAAGTAAAAAATCCGAAGGCAATGGTGTAGAGTGGGATGTGACGACACTCAGAATTAAATTTGGATTTAAAAGCTATAGCTCTTAGGAGCATCATGTAGTGATTAGAGGCAATCACCATATATGAAGAAGTGTGTTTGAAATTTAGAGAGAAATTGGGTATGATTTGACCGTGAGGACTTCCATTCGATGTGGTAACAAAATGCGAGTGAAATTTTAATGTTTAGCTCAATGGGTAAAATAGAAACCGATTGTGAGAGAAAGGTTGAATTGCATAATGAACTTCGTACTAGGCAGAGGGGTGTAAATTATCCAAAGGGTTTATAATTGATAAAGGACCCGTGAGTTGAATACCAGTATGAATGGGAAATATGTCTAGGATGACTAGTGCTGAGGTCGTCAAGGTTATGCGTTAGTATGATAATGTTAACGCTTCCAAGATAAGGGAGTAAAGAGGGTTAACGAATCTGCTGAAGAGCTGAAACTGAATTTAACGGTGTTAGTGAAACCCCACATGAGAGTATACCCAGTAGGGAACTGAATTAGATAATTTTTAGTGATTAACTTCAAGAGGATGATGAAGTCAATTAGGGCTGTAGAGGCCAACCATAGTTCCAAATGGCCAACGTAGCCAAAGGGACAACGGAAGAATAATTGTGAGTTAAGACTGTTGGTCTGAGAGAAGGACATTCCCAAAATGGTCAGTGGGAATAGTGATAGGGAAATTGTTCGTGAAGTTTTCCTTATGTGAAGGAAGTAGAACTCCAAGTATTGAAGGTGTTCACAATTGAGATGTGAGACCGAAGTGATTAGAAATGATAAATCGTGCCAGTGAGGTATAACAACTAGAGGAGTAAGACTTCCAGCGAAGGAATTTGGGGTCAAGAGAATTAGGCTCACGAAATTTATAACCCGAGAGTGATGGGTTTAGGCTGGACCAGTAGAGTCCTCATTAATAGTAGCATACAGTATGTCAGGGTCCTCGGGGCTCGGGATGCAAACGGGAGTTCAATAAAGCTATAATTGAGGCCTAGAGAGTTTGGGCCAACGTTTCAATAATGGACGCGAAACTCACATAATGGAATAAATTGTCCATGATGAGAGAGGACAACTATAGGATGAAATCATAGGACGTATGACGATTACAGGTGTTCATGGGTCGTGATGGCAGCCATGTGCTGAGACCCTGTGATTTGGCGAGACTGGCGAGGTTTTACTTCTTCCTTGTGAGTAAATGATAGATTCTAGTGACATGGGTGTGCCACAACCTTTATGTAAATTGGAAACCCTAAACTTTGTGTGTGGGTTGAGTTTAGTGGGGGTGCGTCGTCTCGCCGTAGGGGGAAGAGAGCACGTCGCAGGGGTGGAAGCTCTTGAGAGAGAGAGAGAGAGAGAGAGAGAGAGAGAGAGAGAGAGTGGTCTTGGACTGAGTCCCATTGTTTTTGTCTTTTCTTGCTATTCCCTGCAAAATAATGTAACACAGAAAACAGATATATGCAATGCAATGTAGTTTTTTGACTATCTTTTATTTTAATGATGAATGAATGCATGCACATGTGCTTTTTTAATTTGCTACTAAGACTGTAAAATAGGAGTATTTTTGGAATCTTTTAAAGGAAAGCTGTTTTATTTAGAAAAAAAAGGGGAATCCCACAAGGAGAAAACAGGATTCTTGAAATTCTTTTGAGAATATCAATTTATTTTTATTGATTTTTTCTGATTTGACAAAAGAGGAAAGGAGGAAATTTCCAAAAATGGGGGGGTTGCCGATCGGCAAGCACCCTGGCCTGCTTATCGACAGTTCAGTCCAGTCCTATCAATTGAAAGCTTTGATTGGTACCCTCTTCCGCTTTTGGTACCTTGTGGGGTAGGATTCCCTTACTATTTCTGCTGGGATTATGTCTTTTGTGACAGTTCTCAAGTATAAAAATGAGGTAAGGGTGGAGTGTTTTCATCACACATTTGCATCCTTATTCACTTGCCTACTATTTCTTAGTCTTGCAAGATGGCTCTCCCTGGTAGCACCGAGTTTGTCAATTACCTTGAAGCCCTGGAAGCTATGTGCTCTTATAATGTCGACTATGATGCTTTCAACATGCGTCGAGTTTCCTTGTGGCATAATCGGCCTTTTGAGTGGAATATGCTGACAGCGGCGGTACAATTCTGGTACCGCGAAGACCATGTATTCCGCTTTGGGTTGGAAGAAGTTTGTCCTACCTACGAGGAATTTTACATCATACTAGGTGTGAATCCTAGTGTTGCTGCAGCTTTACTTGAATTTTCCCGCTCTCCTAGGGATATGTTGGCCGGGCTTCTTCATATTTCGCCTTTGACGGCTAGATCGTTAGTTTCTGGAGGGATAATCTCCCTCTCGATGGTGTTGCAGTCCATGCATTTGCAGGAAGTAGGTGATGCTGGTTATGCTGGAGCCGTTATTCTGAACCTGGTTTTAAAATTGTTGTTGGTGACTAGGGAGGTGCGAGTGGACCCACAACTTACACCCATTACTTCATGGATGTCATACCATCGCAATCATGCGGCGGTGATATTGGCGGAGACTCTGAATGGCCTGGATGCCTGGAGAGAAGGTCGTTCTGACTTTTTGAGGGGTAGCGATGTGATGCTGTTCATGTGGTTGTCTAAAAGATTCCATTTGGCGACTCCTCGAGAGTATCCCTTGTCGGCTGTACCCAACTTTTTTTCACGCTACTTCATCCGCATTGTCTTATATATTGAGAACTGGGAGAATTGGCTTGTGGAGCATGGGGCTCGTAGGCTTTATTGGTCAGTGCCTTGGTGGGGGCAGTTGCAACCTATTCTGGAGCTAGGAGAGTATTCATATGTGCGGCTGGTTGGTCTCAGACAGACCTCTTTTTATTTCCCTTGGCGGCTTTTGCCCCAATTTGGCTGGGCGCAGGTCGTGCCCCCTCAGACCTCAAATTTCTTTCCGGTAGAAGATTTGACTGAGCGCTTGCTTCTGTTGCTTGGATCTTTGTGGAAGATTTGTGGGAGAATCGACGTCCGTCGACCCATCCCTCTCAGTCTGTCGGGAAGGTTTGGCATGTCCCCAAAGATTATATGAAGTGGTTGTGGAGGAAAGTAGTCAGCAAGATGTTGGCAGTAGAGACTGGGTAAAGGTGGTTTATTTTATCTGACTCCATGGAAGGGGGTGTTGTGATCTTTTCGAAGATGGTTAAGACTCATCGATCCATAGAATGTGTGCGACACTCCATTCAGGCAGGGGAAACTTGAGGTCCTCAGGATGTAGATGATGAGGGTGCAAGCTCTTCGGGTAGCTGTGGGTAGAATTCCTGGGGAGTTTATTTATGTAACAGATGTGGGGAATTTTATCTGGTTTTTATGGTAGTAGGGGGAAGGGAGTTATCCGTTCCTTTTTCTTATGTAATATGTACTGTAGTTTCTTATTGATGAAATAAACAAGTTTCTGATCATCCAGCTGTGCCTTTCGATGAATTTTGTGTTTTGAATTATCTATACCGATTTCTAAGGCATACATAATCCTTTTGTTCAAGTAGATGTTCAGAATGAACTTTCGTTCTCGGAGATAAGAAAAGAATAGTATTTTGTGAAAAAGAAAAGTCCCGCACTCATATGAGGAGTATGAGCTGCCTACGTACCTCTGGGTTTTTTTGAATTTTTTTTTTTAAATAGTTTTTATAGAGGATCAGGCCCACGTAGTTCTGGGTAGAGGGAAATGAAGAGTTTTTTTTTTAGAATAGAAAGGGGATGAGAAGAGTCGTAGTGTGCCGAGATTTTGGACTAGGGGTAGAATTTCTTGAGACGGTCCAGATTGACTGGACGAGCCATCTCTTCCCCATCCAGGTCAGTGAGCATGGCGGCACCGCCATACAAGATCTTCTTCACAATGTAAGGGCCACTCCAATTGGGCTTGAATTTTTCTCTGGGGACCCAGATGGTTTCTATCATCTCCTTGAGGGCTAAATCCCCCCTCCAGGACACCGCGGTCCTTGACTCTCTTGTTGAATGATTACGCTATTCGGCGATGGTATCCCTGTATGTGATAAAGAGATTTTAATCTTCTTTCATCTAAAAGGGCTAGCTCATCAAGACGGCTTTGGCACCAGTCTTCTTCACTAACCTTTCTTTCTAGCATGACGCGTAGCGAGGCTATTTCCAGCTCCACAGGTAGGACTGCTTCCATGCCGTAGACCAGGGAGTAAGGGGTAGCCCCAGTAGAGGTTCGGATTGAGGTTCGATAGCCCCAGAGGGCGTATGGGATCCGGCGGCCCAATCCGGTCATCTTTCTGATGATGGCTTTGAGGTTTTTATTGGCGGCTTCAACTGCACCATTGGTATGAGGTCGATAGGGAGAAGATTTGTGTCTCTGAATCCCATACTCGTTGATAACTTCTGTGACTTCTGCCTCGAAGTGTAACCCGTTATCTGACACTAGCTCGTGCGGGACCCCATATCGGCAAATGATAGTTTTCTTGATGAATTTGGCCACCTTCTTGGCATTTAATATTGCGTATGACTCTGCTTCAACCCATTTGATGAAGTAATCGATGGCAACCAGGATGAAATCATGCCCGTTTGACGCCTTTGGCGTAACCTTCCCTATGATGTCGATACCCCAGGTGGAGAACGGCCAGGGAGAAGTCATGTTGTATAATTCTCGCGGAGGTAGGTGTTGGAGGTTGGAGAACTGTTGGCATTTAGGGCATCTCCGAACATAGGCGGTACAATCCTGGGCCATGGTGGTGCAATAGTAGCCTTGTCGGATGATCTTCTTGGCAGGCATGTGACCGTTCATGTGAGGCCCTCATTCCCCGCTGTAGATTTTTTGCATTATCTTTTTAATGTCAGCCCCTGCGATACAGTACAAATGAGTTCCATCAAAATTCCTCTTGAGTAGTGCTTTATGACAGATGATGTTTTGAGCGGCCAACCTTCGGAGGGTAGCTCGGTCGTTCTTGTTGGAACCCTCGGGATACCTACCATGTTTGAGGAGGCACCATATATCATAGTACCAGCAATCGGCTAGTTCGGGGTCTTCTGTGGAAATAAGCTCAATATGGTGGCAATGGGTCGGTTCGTCCTGCTTCTGAACTAGGAAGGGGGTCATTGTTATTCCCTCGGGCATGTCAACCATGGAGACCAAGGTAGCGAGGGCATCGACTAGGTTATTCTTTGCTCGGGGCAGGTAATGGAAGGTGATATCTCAAAATTGGAAGGCTAACTCCTCTAATTGGGCATGAAAGGGTTAGAGCTTTTCGTCCTTAACTTTCCACTTTCTGAGCACTTGACCGACGATGAGGGCAGAATCCCCAAATACATCAAGGTATTGAATACTTTTCTTGAGAGCGACCTTGAGGCCCACTGTGCATGCTTCGTATTCTTCCATGTTGTTGGTGTAAGGGAAATCCAATTTTATGGCGATAGGAGTGTGGGAGTCATCTGGGGTGACCAGAAGTATCCCAATGCCATATCCCTTTTTGTTGGCAGCGCCATCGAAGAACATTTTCCATCGGAGGCAGTCTTGAGTGGTGCAGAGGACATTTTCATATGGGAATTCGGAGATCCAGACATCTGTTTCTTCTACAGGGTAGTCAGCGAGGTAGTTAGAGATGGCTCTTCCTTTAACGGCTTTCTGTGTGACATACACGATATCGAACTCGGTTACGAGCATCAACCATCGGGCCATTCAGCTGGATAAGGCGAGTTTCTCGAGCAGGTATTTGATGGGATCCATTCGGGATACAAGCTTAATGGGGAAGGCTAGCATGTAGTGTCGCAACTTTTGGGTGACCCAGACAAGGTCGACACATGCCTTTTTTAAAGCAGTGTAGTTGACCTTATACCCGACCAATTTGCGACTGGCATAATAGATGGATCCTTCTTTGCGGGAGTGTTCGAGGTATTGGGCTAGCAAAGCCCCAGCTGCATTGTCGATTATGGTTAGGTATAGGAGCAAAGGGAGACCAGGCTGTGGTGGCATGATAACTGGAGGTTGGGTGAGATATTGTTTGATTCGGTCAAAAGCTTCTTGGCAGGCCTCGTTCCAAACCTTGGTTGAATCCTTTCGGAGGAGCTTGAAGATTGGTTCACAGATGGAGGTTAGTTGGCTGATGAACCGGCTGATATATTTTAATTTCCCAAGGAAACCTCGGACTTCTTTCTCTGTTCGGGGAGGTGGCATCTCAAGTATGTCTTTCAGCTTGGCGGGATATGCTTCTATCCCCTTCTCACTGACCATGAATCCTAAGAGTTTTCCCTTTGTAACGCCGAAGACGCATTTATGTGGATTAAGTCGCATCTGATACTGCCGCAGTCGTTCGAAGAACTTTTGGAGAGCATGAGGATGACCTTCTCTAGTTTTGGACTTTATAATCATATCATCCACGTAAACCTCAACCTCTTTATGAATCAGATCATGCAGGGTGGTTGTGGCAGCCCTCTGGTAGGTTGCCCCAGCATTCTTGAGACTGAATGGCATAACGGTGTAACAAAAGGTCCCCCATGGGGTGATGAATGCGGTTTGCTCTTGGTGGTCGGGGTGAATCTTGATTTGGTTGTATCCGGCAAACCCATCGACGAATGACTTGAGAGCGTGACTGGCTGTGTTGTCCACGATCATGTCGATATTGGGTAGCAGATAATCATCCTTCAGAGAGGCTTTGTTTAAATCTCGATAATCCACACACATTCGAACCTTCCCTCCTAATTTCGGTACAGGTACAATGTTGGCTAGCCACGTGGGATATTTGATTACTCAAATGAAACCTACGTTCAACTGTTTGATCACCTCTTCTTTGACCTTGAGCGACCATTCGTTGCAGAGCTTACTAAATTTTTGTTTAATCGCTTGTAATCTGGGAGAGTGGGGATCTCATGCTGAGCTATTTTAGGATCAATACCGGGCATATCATTGTAGGACCATGCGAAGACATCCACGAACTCCTTTATCAATTCTCCGAGTTGTGTGTGCTTATGCTCGTCAAGGGTGGCCCCTATCCTAATCTCGCGCAGTTGTCTACTAGAACCGAGATTAATAACAACAGTCTCTTCTTCATTAACTTGAATGCGGTTATGTTGTTTGTTATTAACCTTATTTAGATCAGTTAAGAATTGTTCATTTGCAAAATCATCATCATCAAAAGTTCGATTAGAATCTAAACAATTAATGTAAGGCACAACAAGATACCCAAAATCTTCGTTTATTTCATTGATAGGAAAAACAGCATTGAGAACCTCATCAAAAGAGGTATCGATTACATTTGAGAAAGGATAGACAACAGAAGAAGAAATAGGGTAAACATTGGGATTAGTTGGTATTTCAAGAGGTAGAACTGGCGCAACATGCCAGTTGAGGAGAGGCGTATTAGCATCATTAATTAGATGGGATGGGTCCATTGATGTAGTGCTTGAGTGAACCATGTAGAGTGGCAGCCCTAGTGTCTGCAAGTTGAAGGAATCTTCAGAGTCACTTTCCTCAGTCTCTTTGATATTTTTGATGAGCGATTGTACGCGGTGTGGGAAACTTTCGGTCCATGGGTAGCTATCTTGGAAAAAGATCTCTATTCTAGGCTTCATCTTCTTATCTGTATGGTCATACAACGGTTATGGAAAGTCGTAAAAGGGGAAGTTTTCACCCTCTTTGATGAATCGTCCATTTAAAGAATCTCCCGAGATAGTTCGGACGTAGTCTAACCCTTTCTTTGATCGAGTCTGGCGGATCATTCTGAGCTCTTATTTTGGTGGTTGATACCCCAAGCCGCAAGGAGGGAAGGTTTCTTCAGTTCGATGGGCTCAAGTATCCCCTGCTGCCTATGTCCTAGCCCCAGTCCGGGCATGAAGTGCATGTTTCTGAACATCTGAATCACATTGACATTTCCATGAGGGTCTTATTCCGGACAAACCCTTTCTTTGAAACCGTCCCCTGCCGGGAGTAGAGGTAGCTCAACTCGAAATCATGATAGGAGCATATCATTTGATGCATGTTGTATCTCGAGAATTGGACTGCTGGTGCTTGCACCCTCGGCATTATCGTAGTCACCCAAGATGGTGATGACTCATCCATCTGTGAAGAACTTCAATTTCTGATGGAATGAGGAAGAGACACCATTTATACTATGGAGCCAGGGTCGTCCGAGCAGCTGGTTGAAACAGGCCGGGATATCAATGACTTGGAATTTGACGACAGGGTTTTTAGGTCCAACCCCTATTGTAAGTTTTATGGATTCCATCACCTCCCGATGGGTATTATCGTAGGCACGCACAGCAGAGGAGGTTGGAGCGAGGTCGCTTTCTTTTAGGCCTAAACATTTGAAGGTTCTCAGTGGGCAGACATTCAAGGCGGATCCGTTATCGATAAGAGAGAGCGGTACAACCTTCCCCATAACTTCGATGGAGATGTTGAGTGCATGATTGTGATTTGGACCAATTTTGGGGATTTTTTCTTCAGAAAATGATAGCATTCGGGTGGAGATCAAGGACCCGACCAAATTGATCGCTTCTTCTGGTGTGGTAGAAGGAGGAACTATGGGTCCTGTGAGCAACTTGATTAAATAATTTATGTGCAGCTGGGAAGACATGAAAAGCCCCCATAGAGTGATGTTAGTTTAATTTTTCTTCAGTTGATCGAGGATCTTGCTCTCCTCGATGGTCATTTCTTGCATAGGAAGGTTTTTAACGCCCTTCCCCTTGTCATTTGCTGATAGCGAGCTTGGAACTTGGTAATGCCTCCCAGATCTGGTCATGTGATTTACTGAAGCAGGGAAAAACTTAAATCCAGTTTCCTCGTCCATCTCAGGTTGTTCTGTCGCCCTGTCTAATTCTCCGAGGAGTTATTCAAATGATATCATCCCACATATGTCGGCTACTGGGCGAGTTCTTCCTAAAGCCTTTTCTTCATTTGAATCTTCGAATTCTTCCCCCTATCCGATGGCAATAATTTTATTTTCCCTCGTGAAGTCAATGCATTCCACAACTTCAACGGCTTCCTCATATAGGCCTTCCCATTTCGTGGGGATATGTGTGATTGAAGGGACCAAGCGCCCTTGTAGTTTTAAAGTGTCGAGTAACCCGGTGATACTACAAATGTTGTTGGTTTGCCTGAATGCTTCTGCTATGATCTGGACAACATCCTCTAAGCTGACTTCATCGATTGGTACCACCCAACTATCTGATTCTCGGGCCCATTTTCGTGCTTCCAAAAATAGCGCGCTGAACCTCTGGCAATCGATAATCATTTGTGAGGGCAATTACAGCCCGAACTCTAGGAGTTGATTTAATACCTCTGACAATTCCATACTTCCACTTTCAGAACGGGTCCGGACAGTAATGCACGCTCTGGTAAGGAGTGACAGTGCCTGATCAGCGGGGTTGGAAGGGTGTAGGAGGAAATATAGGCAAAGTTGAAGAGGTTTAGGAGAGTATAAGGGTGTGATTTGGGTTGATGGATCGAAATTCGGGTTTTTTTCCAAGAAGATGGCATTGGTGTGATTCAGGAGGGGGTTATTAGTAGTGTTTGGCATAGGATTGGCCGGTGGGGCGATGGTACCCCGGTCAATGAGATCTTGGATTATGTTTCGAAGGTGGAAGCATTGGTCGGTGGTATGACCAGCTGTTTAGTAAAAGGCGCAATGAGCATCGATCTAGAAATTTCTTGGGAGTGGATTTGGCAATGGACGTGGATCCAAGGGTTTGATAAGGTTTCAACTTAACAGGGCTTGGTAATCTTTGGAGGGGGGAGCATGAAGCTCGGTGTATTCCCTTCGTATGGGGGAAGGGTGACTTTTTAGTGCCCATGATGCGGTTGGTTGAGAGATGTTATTGATGGTTGAGACTGTAGCATTGGCAGGCTTGTCATACTTTCTAGGGGTGAACTGTCTGGACACCTTCTTCGGTTCAACTTTTTTTTTGGTAATACTTTCCTCGATTTCTACTCCCGCTTCTCTGAGAGCTCTAAAGTGGGGGTAGTACTGTCCTCCCATGGTTGCTCGGACATGGGGCAAGAAATTCTTCTTCACTATGTTCACATGTTCTTCCTCAGATGGTCTATTGGTCATGGTAGCTGCTTTTTCCCTCCATCGAGCTATAAAGTTACTGACGGATTCTCCAGAGTTTTATTTGAGTAGCTCTAAATCACGGCGAGAGATTTATTTAAGGTCCCTACCCGATAGATTTATTCCAAAAGTGACCGTTTTAAATTCTTTACCAACTTTAGCCTCTATGAAATTAGAAGAGCTCGTAGGTGACACACAAACATATGAACTGGACATGTTTCCCTCTAAAACTGAAAAGAAAATTTAAAAGGGAGTTGCTTTAAAAGCCCAAAAAGAGGTCAAACAAGTAGTAGAGAGCGAGAGTGATAGTGACTCGGAAGACATGGCTTTGTTTGCTCGAAAATTTAGAAAATTTCTTAAATTTAACAAAAATAAATTCAAAAATGATTTTAAGAAATTTGAAACTTCTAAGTATGACAAAACCGAGAGGATCCCTAAACCTATCAATGAACAATTAAATAGGGACGAGTCAAATAGGTGTTTTGGTTGTGAGGGTTATGGCCATAGGGCTTCTGAGTGCGCCACTAAACTAAGGAAAGAGGGTAAATGACCCATTTCATATAATACGACGCTTAGTGATAGTGATAAGAAAGAGGGACCCGATTCCCCCACTAAACCAAATTTTGTGGCTTTTATGGCTAGTCATGTGAGCACCGAAAGTGAATCTTCTCATGAAGATACTCAAACTCATGACACTTCCGAGGGCAAAGTTTTTTATTCCCTTATTTTTTATGATAGTGAGAGTGGAGAAGAAAGAGAGAGTGAAAATGAAGAAGAGGTTAATGTGAGTGAACTTCAAAATGCTTTTCAAGAACTTTATAAAGAATCTATAAAATTGAAAAGAGCTGATTTGAAGTTAGAATCTAGTTTAAGAGAGCGCGTCAAGGTCATTGATGATAGTATGTTGGTTGAAGACCTTAGAATCTATAAATTATGATAGTATGATGATAGTATGTTGGTTGAAGAGCTTGAGGAATCCAAAATTCGTTATATTTGTACTGCGAGATGAATTCTCGGGCTACATCTTCCCAGCTACGGATTTTGGATTCCTCAAGAGATAAAAACCATCGGAGGGTATTGTCCTTCAAAGTTTGTTGAAACAATTGGGACATTACTTCTTCAGAAGCCCCTAGTAGAGTCATGGAACGATGATAACTGTGAAGATGAACAATTGGGGGGCCACTCCCTCCGAACTTCTCAATATTTGGTATCTTGAACTTCTTGGGTAACCTTGCTTTAGGATAAGGAGACATATGGGTGTAGTCCATGTAATTCCCAGAGATTCGTACTTGGTCTAACTTCTTAGTGAGCATCTTAAGATCCTCTTTGACTTTATTCAACTCCTCCTCCTTTGGATCAGTGACAATAGGCAAATTAACCATAGTCTGGGCAATGTTTGGTATTAGAAGCTGGGCAGGCAGTGGCCCATTAGCAGGAGGGGCACGTGGAGCGTGCTGATATTCTTTCGGGACCCAGATAGGTTCGGGTGGACCCATAGCACGAGGGAAGAGGGCCTCGAGCTCTTGAGGAATATGAACTTGGTTTCGTTGCATTTCTTGGGCCTCAGCCTAGAGGTTGTCAATCTTGGCCACGAGCTGAGCTAGGACTGTCGACAGATCCGGTTGTATGACTGGTGCTTGATCTACATTCTCCATGGTAGATGGATGGATTCCGGACTCGAAAGAATTAGTAGAGGAGCGGATGAAACTCCGGGGTGATTTGTCTGAAGACCGAAGCCAATAAGGAGCAAGGCCAAGGGCGTGCGATCGACCTGAGAAGGCATAGGATGAGATTTATTTTTGAGAAAAAAGGGAAGAAACTATTTTTGGATTTTTGATAAAGAAGGGAGAAATGTTTTTGGATTTTTAATAAAGAAGGGAAAAATGTTTTTGGATTTTTAACAAAAAAGGGAGAAATGTTTTTGTATTTTTAATAAAGAAGGGAGAAATGTTTTTGAATTTGTAATAAAGAAGGGAGAAATGTTTTTGGAGACGGAACTCAGCATGATTATTATGATTATTATGTTCTCACTTGTATTTAATTCTCCTAAATGCAATGCCGGACGGGACCCAAGACTGGAAAAGTGGGGGGTCTTAATATATGCAAAGCTACGTTTGGACTTGTAACCAAGCTCGCGGACAGGGTCCCGTTTTAAAAAATGCGCAAAAATTGGGCGGCAGGCCGACCCAAAATTTCGGCAGAGTTTCGAGTTGAAACAGGCAATCTAAAGTGCG
Source organism: Sambucus nigra (assembly GCA_949130495.1). Lineage (NCBI taxonomy): Eukaryota > Viridiplantae > Streptophyta > Magnoliopsida > Dipsacales > Adoxaceae > Sambucus > Sambucus nigra. Next base: position 264,622,321 of record OX422213.1, on the reverse strand, counting down.
TGTCCTAGGTTTGACACCTATATGCGGGTATGCCGTTGGTTGGGTGAATCGGCGTGGGTTCCCCCCTTTGGCGTGACTTCCAAGATATATGTCTTGCTCTTGCGGGTAATTGGTACGTGTGGACAAGCCATTCGATATACCTGAGTGTACGTGAATTGCCTCACCATATACCTCATGGGGACGGTACGCGTGAGAGCGAATTCGATATACGCGGCATATGTGAACGAATTCCTTACAATATACCTCCCGTCATGACTTCGGTCAAGAGGTACGATGCGGGGGAACCGTTCGATATACGTCGAAGGTACTTGGCTAATGGAAGGTGAGAGTCATATCGCTTAGGCTAACTACGACCTACCGGACGAGCGCCCATCACGAAGTGACCCTCCAGTTACTGGGTAAAATTTAGTAAATAGTAATGCTCTTTTGGTGATGTTATGTGAATCATGCATGATTCCTTTATGAGTTTCTTATGATGACAATGCCTTTCTTGATTATGCCAAACTAGGAGCCAAGTACAAGTACCCTTAAAGGTACACCAAGTATGGATGGGTGATGCGTGCAATATGGGGATATACATGTGATCTTAGGTGCACGTGGTGTGAAGTGTACATGGAGACTTTTCTATAAGCATAGGCATGGGATATACATGTGAGAAAGGGGGATAGGAAAATATGGGGGAAAAATAAACAAATATAGCATCCATGTAAATAGAGTCAAGCCTTCAAAAATAATAATATCCTCAGCAGAGTCGCCACTGTGGCCATTCCCAATCCCCGCCGCAGAGGGAGAAAGGATCCTTCGGGTCCCGCGCGTCCCCTCTCGGGAGAGCGATTCGGCCGGCGTCGATTTGTGAGGTGTGAAAATGTAGAGAGACTTAGAGTCACCAGTCTATTTTACTCAAAACAGACAAAAGAAAAAGGGGAAGCCACCCCGAAGGATGGCATCCAAAGACATACTGGTACGTGCGAAACCAAAATGATTCGAGAAGGGTTCGGAGGCTTAGTTACGAAATGGGAAGGTGTTAGGCACCCATTCCCCCCTTTCGGTCTCTCATGGATATTTTCTATTTTCCTTTATATTTCCCCCCGTGATATGTGTGCATGTGTATATATAGAATGGAGGTAGGAATCCTCTACTTGTATCATGGAAAAGATAAAGCGAGTCATCCGTAGGAATGTGAGATTAGTGTAGAAAATAGGATTTGTGCGATTACCCTTGCGTTGATCGTTATAAGGGAACGATAACGCTTGTGGAATAAGAAGCCACTAAGAACGAATATATAGAATATGATAGAAAATGAGATAAAGAGGAGATAGAAAATAAGAGAAAAAGTGAAAAAAGGACTCGAGTCTCGGGTTTTACCCCGAGATGCCTACGTAGCCTATAAAGGCATCAAAGTCCATGTAGTTCGCATGTAGAATGAGGGGTGGGGTTTAACCCATAAATCCAAATGGAAAAATCTCTTATTTGTGAATGTGTGTGTGTGTGTGTGTGTGTAAAAAAGTGTTTTAGTTGTGAGAAGAGTGTGGAAAAAGTGTGAGAATCCCTGCTTGGAATTTATGAGCAAACCCTCTTTTTTCTTGTTTTTGGGGTTTTTATTTATATAAAAATATGGGATGTGCAATAATACTAAATAAAAAGCATATTTATGATGTGGGAGATGAGATAATAAAAGTGTTAAGTAAGAAAACAAGTTATTGCAAATTTAAGAGAATTTAGGAGAGAGTTTGAGGAAGTTGGACCTTCTTGGAGATCTCGAGCTTGATCTTGAATGTTGGGGAGCATCCCTTGCACTTGGATGATGATGGGGAGTGGTGAATTCACCAAGTTTGATGAAAGGGATGATGAAAAGTGGGAGTAAAAGGAGGATTTGGAAGTTGGAATCACGCTTCCTTCGAGAGAGGTTTCTGGGATTCGTTGAGAGTGATTTTCTTCTGATCTGAGCTCCCCTTGAAAATGAGGACAATGCCTCCTTTTATAGGCCCAGGGATCTACCAATCGGCACTACCATGGCACTATCTATCGGCAGGTGCCGATAGGCAGGGTCTAGGACCTGCCATTTGGCAGTGCGCTTCAAGATTTTTCGGAAAATTGGCCGCCGAGGGAAAACCGTTGGTCAGAATTGCGCACGGGGCATACCGTTGGAAAGGTATTTCAGAGACCTTCGAAAGTACTTTGGACCGCTCCTGAGTTTGAGAGTTGACTTTGGGTCAAATATGGCTCGGAAGCGTTTGTCGGTCCGCTGGACGGGGAATCGTTCGGACGCAAATGGATCGTTCGTCCGCATGGTAAGTCTGAATCGTGCATGTGGTGGACCGTTAGAAAGGTTAGGAGATGTACTTTGACATTCCAAAGATTTTGACCCGGTTCGAGGAGTTGACTTTGGTCAACCGGTCCCGAGAAGGCTTCAGTGACCTCTCGGAGTCAAACGGATCGTTTGTCCGTATGGAAAGTCAGAATCGTACACGGGATGGACCATTGGAAAGGGTTTTCAGTGCCCTTCGAAGATTCATTTAGCCTCGATCGAGCTGAAGAGTTGGCGCAGGTCAAACAGAGCCCGGGAGCGCCCGGTGGCCTTTAGGTCAGGTTTCGGACGTAAACGAATCGTTCGTCCGCATGGTAAGTCAGAATAGCGCACAGGGTAGACCATTGGAAAGGGTAGTCAGTGCCCTTCGAAGATTTATTGAGTCTCGATCGAGACGAAGAGTTTGACTTTTGGGTCAAACTGAGCCGGGGAGTGCCCGATGGCTTTCAGGTCAGTACTCGAGACGTGACCAGGGTTTACAGTGATGAGTGGAGGTAGTAGGGACCTAAGGAGAGTTAGGGGGTAACAAAATGAGGTGTTTTCAAGTTCACGTTCAGGTAGAGTGCCAGTAGAAGTATGACACGATAAACTCTGTTGTCCTACTTGAGAGTTAGCGGTGTGGGACCAGTTATTATTACAAATGTCGGAGAAGAATCGATATTATAGTATATATTGTGTGTGAAATATATATCGCACAACCAATTTACTTGTATGAACGAAATGAGATGAAGTCGTATGTATACGAAAAGAGGATAAATCTACTAAGGTGCAAATAGTAGAAGGCTAGATAGTGAATATCTAAAATAAAGTTGAAGTAGTGAAACTTAAGCAGAAAGGCCTGGACAAGAGCCTATATGACAGGATAACCTGGATTTTAAAGCAAACACATGTGAAGTGTTCATTATTAATGGTATTCGATAGCATACTATATGGGTGGTACGAAGTAGCTTACTTGTGAGTGCCAGGATGTGATGCGCAATACTTTTACAACGTTGTCTGTACCAGGTATACTTTTTCTGAATTTTGGGACGAAATTCTGTTGTAAGGGGGGAAGTATGTAACACCCCGTATTTTTGACGATTTAAATGATTATGTGATTAATTATTATTATGGGAATAAGTATGCGATTAATTGTTGTTGTTGGATTAATTAAATTAAAATGTGAGAAATGAATTTGTTATTAATCCGGATTAAAATAATTATTAACTAGCGTGCCAAGGGTTAATACTTATTTTTGATAATTATTGAATATTACTGTGTGATACGTAATATGGAATTATAACATTTGATAAATTGTCGGAAGTGAGAAATACGACAGTTTGGTAATTAAAGTCTGACACACGTGTGAGTCGTGTCGGGACTAATTGAATAGAATAAAAAGAGAATTTATTTTTATTAACTCGTATGGTCATTTGGAGTGTGCCGTTGAGTCCTAAAGGGTCGAGATAGTCAAAATAGTATACTCGGGTGTTTAGTTTGGGTACCGGGGCGATTTTAGGCCTAACCGGCACCCCGAGAGGGCATTATGGTAAATTGTATTTTTGGGCTAAATTAATGGACGAAAATTAAGAGTAATTATATCAGCCAAGGAGATCCATTAGGGTGAAAAAGTTACAGGATGTTAAGAACGGCTATAGGAGGTGTGAGGGAGAGTAAATTCCAAGAGAAAAGGGCCAATATAACACCACCTTGCACAACCGAGACCACCAACGCGTAGATCAAGAAGATAGGAACGCGTATATACCAACATCACCAACGGATTAGACCGTCATATTCAAGGCAAGTGTTTATTACTTGTTTTCTTTTAGCAATAATCATTCTTAAGTTACTGTAGGTGAAATTAATCATGATTTACATATCAATTGGGTGAAAATTGGAGATTTAAATTATGATTAAGGATTGGTTTGATTAGTAGTTTAAAGTCCTTCATGTATGTAGAGGATTAATCATGGAATTGGATTATATATTGATGAACGAATATGGGTTGATTAGGTTCTTTATTTAAAAATTTGGAAACTAGGGTTCATATGAATTAATTTGGGGATTTTAAGTAATTATGATGTTTAATGACGAATTAATGATCCTAGGATGTTGGGAATGATTTATAATCCATAAAGTGTTAATGGGTATTGATGATGAGGCATTAGGTGTTTAATCATAGAGGTTTTTAGGTTCAAAAATGGTAGAAAACGCTGAAATTTAGTGAAGAAGACGAAACAGTGGGTCTCGCGCGAAGTCACGTGAAGTGGTTCAAATGATATGGGGATCTCGCGCAAAGTGGTTCGAACGACAAGTGGAAGTGGTTCAAACGAGATGGGAATCTCCCTTGAAGTGGTTCGAATGAAGTGGTTCAAACGACATGTCATTCTTGTTCGGGCGACATATCATCTGGTTCGAGCGACAGAAGGAATTTTTGAGAATTTTCTTAGAGTCCAGTTTTGAGTTTACCCATTTATTGGAGTGAGAGAAATTGCCAAATAGTAAATTCAAATAGGACAGAATTTCGGGAAAAGTATTGGAGGATTAATACTTTAATTATTTCGGTATAAAGAGAATGTACCTTGGAGATTACGAGAGAGATAGTAATCTAAATATTTATGCTATACATAGTGATGAGGTTAAAATACGTATGAGGAGTATGTATGTAGGTTGGATCAATACCTATAAATTATAATAGGATGTGTGTATGCCTATAATGTGATATTATTGTTAAGATCAGTAATGGGTGATAACCCGGGGGGTGAAAGAATCTTATAATTAAGCGCACTAATGAGTGATAACTCGGGGGTGCAGAAACTCTATTGTTAAGTGTACTGATGGGTGATAACACGGGCATACAAGGATGAATATTGTTAGGCGAATTAATGGATGATAACCCATGGGTGGTGGATTATTATTGATCGGCGCATTAATGGGTGCTAACCCGGGGATGCAAGATTCTATTGTTAGGTGCACTAATGGGTGATAACCCGGGGGTGCTGAATTGTTAATGATAGGTGCATTAATGGGTGCTAACCCGGGGATGCGGGATGTTCTGGATAGGTGCACTAATGAGTCTTAGCCCGGGGGTGCAGGATTAGTGTGTGTGTGTGTATATATATATATATATATATGAACTTGTGAATATTGCTACTGTGTGAAATTAGTAGACTTGGTAATAATAATAATCATTACATTGCACCAAGTGGTCTTAACCTCAAAAGTGCAGGATTAGTGTATATATATAGGGGTGATGAGATTACATATATGTATAAGTGTACTTGGTTTGCACAAGTTCCACCATAGTACATGAGGGGTAAAAAATGGGTACCATGGGTACTCCAGATGGTACATGCCATGTTGGTAATCCAACAAGTCCCACATTAGTAGGGGAGAAAGTATAAATGTGCTTAGATTTTGGGTTGGGTCCTTTGATAGTTTTTGTTTAGATTTTAGGGATTTACAGTTACCTTGTAAAATTTTAGGGCCTTTAGTGAAATTTCTCAAAGTTAATGGATTGGTTCATAATATTCCAATGAAAGATAAGACATTTGGTCAAACTTTGCATAAAAGTTAGGTCTTAATTTATATAGGAGAGTGTAACTTAACACGATTCTTCATTTAGTGGTATTTTGGTAATTTGGAAAAAGTCGAAGGTTTCTTGGGATTTATTGGATTGTATAGGAACTAAAGGTCTATTTAGGGTGTGTTGTTACATCACTTGGTGCGTATGACTATGCTTATGTGATTCTTGCTTTTAGTTCTTCACTTAATCATGATGATATCCCAAGATCTCTTGTTGGGAATGAATGTTTCTATGGTCCATGTGTGAGATTTTTTTGTGTTGCATACTTGAAGGAGTTGAAAAGGGACTATTTTTAATGCATTAATAAGGGCTACCATTAGAATATTTACTCCCGATTTTGAATTTAAGTATCACTGGGTAGGTATCCTCTAGGCGTGTAAAAAGCCATTCAATGGCAAAAGCTAATATGCAAGAAAGAGTGGTAAGCCAAGAGTTTAACTGACATTCAAAGCAAGATAGGGAATAGGTTTTCAAAAATGAAAATCTCTATATTCATTTAGAATTCAGAAAATTTTGAACAACATTTTCATGAGGAAAAAAATGGTTGGAAACGACCATTTACTTGAGATCTTGAAAGGATATTGGTGAAATGATAACTTTATGCATAATTTGTAGTTTTCATTTGATTTGGTTATATGTATACTCTTGATCTTGAAAATACAACTGACACAAACCATACCTTGATTAATATACAAAGTTGCTTGAAAATATTGCTTTTATGTTGAATTGATTGGTATTTGAAATTAATGTGTTTCTAATATATGCTTTAATAAAGATTGTAAAAAAAATTATTTTTTTTAAAAATACTTAATCATGTGTTTCCTAATCACAAACACATTTTTAAGTTTAAAATTTGCACACACACACACACACACACATATATATATATATATATATATATATATACATTCCTGCTCTTGTGCGGACTAGTCCGCATTTTAAGAATGCGGACTGGACATGTGTCACCTGGTGGTGAGCCCAGAAAAGAAAGAGAGTGTGCCTATAATTTAGGCGGTAATTTCTAGGCGCACCTTTAGGCGACACATGTCCGGTCTGCATTCTTAAAATGCGGACTAGTCCGCACAGGAGCATTATTATTATATATATATATATATATATATATATATATATATATATATATATATATATATATGTAGAGAGAGAGAGAGAGTACTCCTCTTGTGCAGATCAATTCGCATTCTAAGAGTGTGGACCGGACATGTGTCACCTGGTGGTGAATCCAAAAATTATCAGCTAAATTATAGGCACACTCTCTCTCTTTTCTGGGCTCACCGTTAGGTGACACATGTCCGGTCCATGTCCTGAAAATTCAGACTGCCCCATACAAGAGCATTACTATATATATATATATATATATAGTAGGGTATGCCCGTGCCCGAAGGCACAACGATATTCGAGAAAACTAACATAATCACAACAACATAATGTTCGACCCCATTTAATTTCAATACAAATAAGTTAATTTTTTGAAAAAAAATTGGCAAAATTTCCTTTATTTATGAACTACCCACCTACTTAAGGTATAAAAAACACTCCACCAATCAAATAAATAGTCACTCATGGACCTTGTATAAACTATGTCACCTAAACGCACGGCTCTAATTTTTGAATATAAAAAACGTGCTCATTACATTTGTTGTGAAACTAAGTCGCCAACCAAAATGTGTCAATAAACTATAAAAAATTCTTTTCAAATATAAATCTAAAACACTAATTTAGTCTTTTAATCGAAATCATATTGTTTCATAAGATTCTTGGATACACCACACAATTCTTGTAAAATGCAACACTAATTTAGTCTTTAGAACCTTGTAAACTGAAATGAATTCTAAATCTTGAAAAAAGTAAAAATGGTGATCAACTATGACAAAATACCATTTAAAGAACACATGTTTCTATATCTCATAAAACATAAAGAATAAAAGTGACAAAAACAAAGAACCCATAAAAAATTGAAGAAGAAATTCAGTCATTAAATTTTTCCTCTTCATCCCAGCTGCAGCTTTAAGAAAATATCTTCTTTTTTCTAGTCTTCATCAAATATATGTTGCTGCTTTAAGAAAGCCTAGAACGGATGCTGACAATTGGAGCAACCTGCCAATGGAAAAGTGTTGTGATCCAGATCTATATCTGCAAATGGAACCAAATGTTGAAGCAAAAGTATTAGTTATACTCATCGTAAAAGGCATAAAACAACTGGATTAATACCAAATAGAGTTGAGATTAATCAAAAGAGAAGAAGCAAATACTTTTCCATTTTTAGCTAAGTCCCCCTTCGTATAAAGTTTCTCCCTCACATCAGTAGAAGCATGAAATAGCTCATCACTGCTTTGCCCAGAGTTTTTGGCATCTTCTTCGACCAGGATTCTATGAATATATTGGTCTACATTCTTTGCCATAAGCCACACTCCGTAATTACGGACCTCAACCACTAGCATATCCATCCCTGGTGGAGAAGTTGGCCATCGTAGCACTGCAGTTATATCAACCCTATATTTAACTGTACCAATAAACAAAAATGATTGAAAAAATAATAAATAATGAACTCAATATTTTTGCTACTACTTCAAGAAGAATCCATCAACCAATGTGAATTTAACCGCACTGAGGAAAGGAAAGGAAAAAAAAAGATAATAATTTGTTTCAAAATGTCCCATTATAGCATCCAAACAATGATTGTCTTTTTGCCTCTATATTTGGATCAAGAGTTGTAAAGGTTCTTAAGGTCCTCTTCTTTGGCATACCAAGTTGGAATGATCTTGGAAAAGTGGGGATAAAGATCCTTATATGAATTTCTTAGTGCTCTCTGCTACTCCAGTTGCAAGTGCCACATCTGCAGATCCACACTTCCATCATTCAAATTCTAGCATAAATTAATTATAATAACCATAATACAACATGCACCTAGAATGTGTGCTAATAAGATAATAGGGGCGTTCCCTATTTAATTTTTATATAATATTCAATCTAGTGTACTAACAAATAGTCTGGTCTCTCTCTTGCTCCATTTATGACCCTAGTAAAATGTTCTGACTTCCGTAGTTCTCAGTCCACTGGTGACCTTCACACTTGTGAGTTTGTTTCCACTGCCAGCTATCGAAGTTCACCAAAAGAGAGAGTCCAGATCAGGTAAGAATATGATATAATGGAGAAAGAAGGGAATCCCCTTTTGAGTTAACTATACCATTAAATAATGAACTCAATTAAAATAATGTAAAAAAACTCATTAGCAGCACTCATTGTTGTTTTAGTCTCCTTTTTGCGCATTCAATAGCACTCTACTGAATCAAATTGCTCTCTGTCATATTGAATGCTAATAGGATATTGAATGCTAAATTCAATATGACAGATAGCTAAATTCAAACAACAATCAATAATATGACAGATAGCTAAATTCAATATGACAGAGAGCTAAATTCAAATTGCTCACTGAATCAAATTGCATACTTTCTGTCATATTGAATTTAGCTATCTGTCATTTTCAATAAAGACTTAATGTAAGTAATTTATCTTACTTTTTAGTATGTCCGATAGATTCGGAGAATCCCTTCGAAATGACGTATTGTTTGAAATCATAACACAGTAATGTCTTTCCTTTTCGCTGGACAAGATGGCAAAATTTCCAAAGAACTAACTACCAAGTACAGATTATTATAGATAATATATGAAATAATCAATTATGTGGATTTGGTACTTACAACAACCTTTTTTCTTCCTCTTTTTTCATATGATAACCATGTGTGCAACCAGGGGGGAAATGTTCAATGTGTCAAAGACCACTCGCAAAGGCGATCTCATTTCTATAGTGTTGATTGGAAAAAAATGTCTCTTGCTGAGAACAATACTCATAGCACCAGCATCTGGAAGGCATAATAAACCCAAGGTTTTGAATAAAATCATAAAGAGGAAGCTTAGCGTGAATAAGTTTCCACATAAATATGGAGATTTTCTCAGGAAAATCTTAACTCCTCAGAGAAGTACCCAGAATCTAAGCCAAGAACAATTATTATCGTTAATCCAAGAACATTTTCAATCATAAAGAATAATTACACACAGATGCATCCACATGTCAAAATATCAAAGACCATTTGTGGACACACTGAAAGCCTCTTTGAGGCATTTACTCAAATACCTGGGAAATAATTGAGTCAACAATCAAAACCAAGTAATTCGTTATACAACATAAATTATATCTTTTTTTCCCAAATGTCAATCCCATATTCTTGATTAGGAATAACATATATTTTTTTAGCAAAGTACATGTATTTTTTAGATGCAAAGTAATGAGATTAATTACCTCATATACTGTTCTAAAAAACCCAGATTTGGAGAAGACAAAGAGAGTATTTGAGGGTGTGTGATCCCAAAAAGGAGCTGCAAAAACAAAACAATAGGTAAACATAGTGCAAACATGTATAAAATTGACCTAAACTATAATCGACCCAAACAAAATTTGGAAACAATAACAGAAAACGATTAATATGTTTTATCAAACGAAAAAATTGGAAAAGATAAGAGCAAAAAATTAAGTATCAGGTTTAATCGAACATGAATATAAAAAATTGATCATGAATCACAAAAATCGAAAACGATAATTGCAAACGAAAAAATAGGTAATCATATCTCACAATGTCTGTAGTACTTTATGCATTATGATCGCTTTACGTTTCAATTCCAAGAAATAAATGGGGGAATCACAGAAAGTACATGACATAAAAGTCAATAGGATGTAATGTTCCAAGGGAATGCAAGCAGAACGATATAAACTAAAACCGAACTCTAGTTTGGAACGGAGTTGGTAGTACACCCTGTCAATGTCGATAACAGAGTTGGCAGCTGTGAGACTCAGAGTCTGGGATAGACAACGACTTCCATCATGTCGAAAAGTATTCTCAGATCAAGCACATCTTAATTTCTCATCGCCAGACCACCCAATCCTATGTTGCGGTACTGGACGATATTGCGAAGGCAACGAGAACATGCCTCACCTATATACACCAACTGATCAAATAAGTGCTGCTGCATAGCATGTTTTATTTACATTCTTCTTGTACACATGCAATGTAAGGATGTAGAGGTATAGAACCACCACGTTGGCACCATGAAAAAATAGACTTCGTTCATCCACATCATTCTTTGCATAATTTAATATATTGTCTGCCTAAATATATGTTAATTTAGAAATTCCATGAATAGGGCCACATATGGCCAATACCTCTTTATGCCTCTTATATGGAGTTTTAAAGTCACTTGAATTTATTAAAATGGGCTTTAACTCTTACTCCAGTTTGCAACCAAAAAATGACTCGACCATGTAAAAAATATGCTCATATATGAGGAACATTAGAGTGACTGTTTAATCTACCCAAACAATTTAGTTTAAAAATTCTCTCAATCATGGATATACCATAAAATTATTAAAAAATTAAAAAAATAAATCAACATGTAGCTTATCATGTGAATGAAGAGAAGCAGCAATTTGTTGAATTTATCCCCATGCCCATTTAACATATGTGCGACTATAAAAACAATATCCAAATCAACATTTCATTCGATAAATTAAAAATTCACATATACCATTAATGAATGACATCCAACAGATATTAAGCTAAGAGTAACTAAGGTAGCAAAAAAAAAAAGAAAAAGACTTACCCATAGTCCAATGGAGAATATTTTCAAACACGAGGGTTGCATACAAATGAAAAACACAAATCAACTAAATCATGTATGTAAATAAATAATTCAATAAAGTCTCCAAATCAAAATTTTGAACCCTAAAATCATAACCCCTAATTTCATAAAATCCAAAAGTTTGAAAACCAAACTTCGAACCCTAAACTGTGTACCCAACATGTTAATTCAACCCAATGGAACTAATAAAAGAAACTTCACACTTAAGTATACCTTTGGGTGTGTTTCCAACCCATGTATTAGAAGTGAAATCCCCCCCCCCCCCCCCCAATTTGCATTGAAACCAGAATTCACTCCAATAAAAGCAAGGAGAAAAGCAGCTGAAAATATATGTATAAACTATTCAATAATGAAAGAACAAATATTAAACCTCTTAGTTACACTTCAAACAACCAAAAATCATAAATACTTCATCCCATAGATGTTACTTCTAAAACACCAACAAAAAGGTTGGAAGAAATTAGGTGATTATGAAAGTAAAGAGAAGTAAAATCAAAATCGAACCAAATGAAATGATACCAGTGTATAAACTAACCTTGTAAATAGTATCTCCAAAACCTCCACTAAGCCATTTGAAACCTAAAAGCAGAAAATAAATTGTAATCCCTAAAATCGAAACCATTCAAAACTTACCTAAAATAAAAAATAAAAGAATCTAAACATTTTCAACACCAACAAAAAAAATGAAGCCCAACTATTATTACCAGATGAATCTATGATGAAAACACGTCAACACAACATAAGGAACAATAAATAAAAAATTAGGGCTAAAATGAGATGATAACTGTGAAAATGATATTACCTGATGAATCTATGATGATGAAAACCGCGATAGCAAATAGTGGAAATGAAGAAGGGCAAAAATGAGTCTCTGATGAAAACCGACCTAATAGAATACTGAGCGAGAGAGAGAAGGGGTCATCTCGTATAGAATCAAAGCTTAGATAAAATTTTGTGCGTACACTTCCTCTTTTTCCCTTTATTTTGAATTAAAGAAAAAGAGAAACCAATTAATAGTGAGATAAAAAGAGGTGGAAACCAAAAAGAAGGGTAAAAGAGGAAAATGCATCAAAACAATATCAGTCCTCCATTTCTAGCCTTATTGGTTTCAATCTGAACCGTGAATTGTATTCTAAACATATGAATAGTGAAAACACCATTTCTCGTTATATATATATATATATATATATATATATATATATATATATATATATTTGTGTGTGCGTATCTGATTTTTGTGCATTGTTGTATTATAAATTCATAATGTCACATGGAACAGTGGTATGGTGAGAACTGTCATCATAAAATGCTCATATAACCTGGTCGACACAAAATTTATTTAGTCGGTTCAATATTTACTTTGGTCAGCTGAGTGGCCAACCACCAGTAGTTAATGTTATCAAACACGTGGGAATATGTACTGTCTCGTTATACACACATGTGGGTTAGTTTTTTCAATGAACTTTGATTAGCTCACCATTAGTTTGTCACCTATCATGTAAAATGGTATAACTACCTGAATTATAAAGGCATTCCACCTCTTCCTCTTCTATCTCTCTCTCTCTCTCTCTCTTTATAAGTGCCACTCTTTATCACACTATAAGGGCATGAAGAAAATGGCATACAAAAAACCCTAGAGAGATCCTTGAGAGATTTTACCCATTCATAATATAAAACAACATTGCACATATGGATGAAGGCACCTCATTATACTGAACCACATTAATCTCCTGCCTTATTCTCTATCTCTCATCTCTCTCAATTCATACCCGTTAACTTTTATATTTGTTATAGTTTATCATTGGTTCAGAAATATTCCTCTACAAGTTTAATATAATAATATATTATCTAGTCTGTGGGAATGACTAGACAAGCCCTTTGTTATTTCCTATTCAAGTTCGTTCAAAATACATGTCAACTCCTTTATTGTGAAAAATGGGACACAATCCAGAAAACAACCGGGATAATGAAATCGTTCCTCCCTCCACCCCACGTGGTTGGGGGCTCTATAAGGAATTTTTATGAGCATAGCCAAGATACGGTGAACCAACTAACACAAACCCTCCAAGAAAATCAAAACATGCCCAGAGCGGACTTCATCATGTCAGTTTAAAGATAACCCTCTGATAAGAGAGGTGAAATGTTTCCCCTACCACTACAGAGATACACAACTAGCTTAGCGTGAATGAGTACTACATAACCCTACAAGGATAAGTTTAAGATTAGGAAATTAAGGAAGTAGATCCAGATACTCTGGATCACAAGATGACCAGTCATATCCCCTAGGAGCCACCTCATCCCTCAAAACAACAGATCAATATGACGGGCATTCATTCTCTGATGAGAGGCCAAGTGTGGTGGAAAGGTTGAGCATAAACCTCCCATTTGATCGTCTAGTCCCCCGAATAGTGAGAGAACACTACCATAAAGAGCCTAGGGGTTTGAGAGAGCTCCAATAAGGATCCACAAGGTCAAGGACATAAGTGATGGGGTTTATATGTGCCATTCACAGGAAGAGAGCTCAACACAAAATAATGACTAAACAGCTAAAACTATCATAACTAAGGCTATTTTGGATTAATAGCCTTGGGGCTTGATCCAATAACTGGAAGATCATTTGGGGAAATAAAAAATGAAAAAATCTTTGCACAGAAGTTTTATGAAAGAATCTCCACTCACACCTTCTAATGTGGATTACTCCACCCCTGCTAAGTTCAAGCCACCTGTGGTAAGTCCAAAGTATGATGGTAAAACTAATCTAGTTTTATATGCGAAACAATACCAATATCTACTCAGTCCCCGATGAGATGTGCTGTCGGGCATTCTCCAGTATGATCACTGGGTTGGAATAAATCTAATACAACAATCTTTCATGAGGGAAAATCTACAACTTTTGATACCTGGTTGATTTATTTGTCAGCAACTTCTACTTTGGAGCCAAGCCTAGCAAAAGGATAGCTCATATTCTTAATGTTCGCTAAAAATATAAGGTTAAATTTCCAAACGAGTCAATTTGTACTTAATTGGATTAATTCCAGACAAACCTATTTGAGTCCTAGCATAAACTTTGAGTTCGTGAACCCATAAAGCATATGACGTTGTATGTTGAATATGTAGTTGTCAAGATTTAAAGATTTATATATTATGTCGAGTTTAGTTCCACGTTTGTATTCATATATACCGAGGAATTCACTGGTATGGATTCATATTATTTATGAGTCCTTATAATTTTTATTAAGCTTGTTTGTTATGTTTAACATGTTTGGAGCTTGTTTAATAATTTAAACAAAAATGTTTTTCTAGGTTCAACGAGATATAATCTCATTAGAACAAGTATTGATTTTCGTTCAAATGATATTATACCTCGTTCAAAGAAATTTGGGATTTCATTCCAAACAGGGATCAAACGAGGATGTTCTGCATATGCAATCCTAACTTATTAGAAGCTTGTTTGATACTGGTTCAAACGAGATTGCATTCTTGTTCGAACGAACTTGAGTTTTTTGTTCAAAGGAGATGTGATTCTCATTTGAACGACCTTAGTTTTCATTCGAACGAGTCGCGACATCAAATTCGTGTAATCAGTATTTAAGGCTTTTTGGACTCAGAAATTTTAAAAACTTTTGAAGAAAATCACTTTCCCACCTATTTACAAAATTTCCAAACCCTAAATCTACATATTTTACGTTTCAGGATCTAAGACTTATAATATTTATGTGTTGATATCTTCTCAGGAACCTTTGTTTATTTTTTTCATCTTAAAAGAATGTGTTTCGTATGATGGACTTCTGACTTGCTACGTTCAATGTTTGACAGTTGCTGAGCCATCATTAGTGGATACTAAGGAGCATGTGGACTCATGTGCTATGACAACTTGCGTGGGTGGAATCCTTTATTGAACTATCTAGGAGTGGTGGAATATAGAAGAACGTTAAGGCTTGTGGGTGATCAAGTCGTTGTGTAAGTCTACTTTTCATGCTTTGTAAAATCATATCGTAGTGAATTGTCTTGATGAGCGGTCTATGGTTTGACCCTTTATGGTTTTCCTCAGACATCAGCGTCTTGTGGTTTGATTATTTTATTTCATCTACTGGAAACCTCAGATGGATGTTATAGGGTAAAAAGATAAAATCTGCCATATTATGTTCTCGAGAAGAAAATCTTGAAATCAATACTAAGTTAAATTAAGAAAATTTAAAAATATTGACTTTGGCCTAAAGGATACACTATAGGGGATTTCTAAAATTGGTATCATATCTCGAAGAATCAATTTTCGTGTCTTTGATCCTATGTCTTTAAGCATGAATTTTAGAGGCTTTGATGGTTTAAGAACCCCCTATGTTCTGTGGGTCGAATCATTCTTATTGGAAAATGCCTATGAAATCAACAGTTAAGGAAATATATGAACGTATGTGGTTAGCTATTCTTAAGGGGTGGTCACCAGCAGTCATGAGAGATGGGAAGGAAATTCACTTAAAACCTGTTGAGACTTTGACCGAGGTTGAGCATAAATTATTGCAATATAATTATAAAGGATTAAATGCTCTTTTCCGTTCTTTCACCCCGAAGGAATTCCGTCATGTTATGATGTGTGAGACATCAAAAGAGGCTTGTGATATACTCCAACTCGCCCATGAAGGAACTAGTGTTGTTAAGGCTTTCAAACTCCAAAATCTCACCACTCAATTTGAAACGGTTAAATGTTAGATAGTGAGACCTTTGATGAGTTTGATGCTATAATTCCTGTCATAGTTAACTCATCATTTAACTTGGGAGAGAAGATACCCAACAATCGAGTGATAAAGAAAACCTTAAGGTCATTTCCTGAAAGATTTAATCCAAAGGTGATTGTTTTAAACTCTTTCGATACATTTAACTCGACGAATCTTGAAGAGCTTGTAGGTGACTTACACACCTCTGAGCTTGACATGTTTACCTCCAAGAAAGTGACAAAGAAAAAAAGGCATATCTTTGAAAGATCTAAATGATGAAAGACTTGTTTGGGATGATGAGTCTTACATCGAGTCTGGGGATATGGCTATGTTAGCAAAGAAATTAAATCATTTCTCAAATTCTGAAAGCAATCAAAAGATGCAAAAAGGTTGGAGAAAGTAAAAAAGAATAAGTCCGATCAATTCCCTAAAAATCATAGTGAAAATTTTAAGAAGGATGATTTGTAAACATGTTCTGGCTGTGAGGGTTATGGCCATTAGGTAGTTGAGTTCGCCACTCAACTAAGGAAGGAGGGAAAGAAACCAATTTCTTATAATACCACCCTTAATGATAGTGATCCAGAAAAGGGAAACCATTCCTCTATTGAGTGCAATTTTACCACGTTCATGGCTATTCATGTGAGTGTTGACAAAAATTCTTCCCATGAAGATATATCTTTACATGACACTTTTGACACCATAGTTAGTGGATCCTAAGTGAATGATGGTGATGTCACTGTGGATGAAGAAGTGGAGGGGAGTGAACTATAAGTTTCCTTCCATGAATTGTATGCTGAAACCTTGAAGCTGAAGAAGGATAACTTGAAGTTGGAATCTAGGTTGAAAAAATGTGCCATAGGAAATGATTATAGTGCTTTTATTGGAAATCATAAGGCACGTTAGAGGACTCTTTGAGAGAATCTATAGTAAGTTGAGGGTGAGAGATATGGTCTTTATGATTTGATGGAGACTATGAATAAAGAGATTCTAGAGCTTGAGGAGTATAGGAATTTACTCAAGGCTAAGATAGTTGAGCTTAAGGAGACATTGAAAAATTTGAGTAGGGTCAAATTTGATTTGGAGTCTAGGTTGAAAAGGTTGGATAAAATGTTAGGCACCGTCCAAATTAAAAATGACATGTGTGGAATTGTCTTTGATGATCATATCACCCCCATTTTTAAATAGAAAACCATACGTTTGAGAGAGTCGATGAGGAAAGGTCAACCATTAGGCAACACTCGTTGCCATTTTTACACTTGAACTCGTTGAAGTAAGAAGGGTCTCCTTAAGCATTTTTGCTATGATCTTAAGAAGGTTCCTAGGAAGTGTAAGAATAGAGTCAACACGGTTTCTAAACCCCTAAGCGTCATTTTACACCTACTTGGGTTTGGAAATTAGATTTAGAGGATTTACGTGTTAGACTTGTTGATTCTCATTTCTTGCACATGATACTTCTCATGCTATGTCTAATGGTTGATTGTGTTAGCGGTGTTTGTCATTCTCTAGTTTTCTTATTGATATATTATTTCTAGAGTTATGACATGTGTATCTTTTGTACTATATATTTTTCCTTTCTTGAGTCATATTGATAAATACAAAAAGATTTTATTTATCTTTTGAGTTAGAGTAGACCTTTTCAAATAATTGGCATTTTTGCTTGAATTTTTTAAGAGAAACTCAAAAAGATTTTCAATTTTTGTGTCTTTAAGTTTTACACTTTTGGTATGGCATATTGGCGTGTATGAATCCCATTCGCTATGCAATTTCCATGTGGACAGTACATTTGGTTTTGATTATAGATACTTAGATTATTCTTAACCATGTTTTCATTGACTTGTTTTGAATTTTATTTGCTTTATGGATTCGATTGCGTATAAGATTTCGCACACGCATCCATGAGCTTTTTGAACGTTAACTTCACATGCACATTTGAGCTTGGTGAGATGTTCTCCCATCAATTTTGTCATCTACATGTCTTTGTGACTATGGGAGATTTGTTCATGTAAGAACTATTACCCCTGAGTTTTATTTGATTAGTTTAAAAAAATAAGGGCATGTGGGAAAGGTCTATGAAAGGAGAAAATCTCCTTTGAGGGAAAGCCACCGTTGGAAAGATCCCAATGAAAATATTAAATGAGATATAAATTTAAACATTACGAGAAGGATCCAACATAGTTTACTATTTGATTTTTAAAAGAAATAACTTCAAAAGAATCAAGAAAAAGAAAAGAATAAAAATATTCTTTATGTTTATCTTTTGAGGGTTTTTAGTTGAAGATCTACGGGTTTGCATAATGAATCCTAGCTATACCTATAATGCCATAACTCTATTGATTTGTAAATTCATTAAAAATCTAGGCTTGTGTGCATTGTTTCTGTTTGTTTAATAAGTTCACTCTATATTGTCACTTGAGGCCAAATCTTAGTTTTGATAAAGTTTTGTGATTAATTAGAGCTTCTTGAACATATTTAAGTATTTAGGTCATAACTTATTTGTACTTAGTTCACACCCATTCACTCCATTCCACGTGTTTAGACACATCAATACTACGCTAACGTGTAAAGTTTACATTTTGTGTCGTTTCCAAAATGATGTTTTTGGTCATTTTTCTGTCTTGGGGTTTACTTTTGCTAGGGTTTTCTAGTTTGTAGTTTTAGAAGGAGAACTTGAATTTTTTTTATTCGTTAGAATGAGATTGGCATCTCTTTCAAACAAGTTTGAGATCTCATTCAATTTTCCCTTCAAATGACCTTCAAATGATACTCCACAGTCTCATGTTTTACAGTCTCATGTTTAACAGTGTTATTAGTTGCTCGTTCGAAGTTGGATCAAAAGAAATATGTTCTTCATTCGAACGACATCCGATTTTCTTTCGAACGAACATAAAAATCCGGTTAGGGTTTTGTATTCTTAATTTTAGCCCTTTCCCCTCATTTGGTGTCGTCTTCTATCTGTGCATTTCCAATGAACCCTACCTCCATTGTTTGTCAGTCATCTTCCCTAATGCCTCACTCCTTGATACTAGTTTTAGATTTGACCTATTTTCCACCCGAGTTCATCATTGTGGCAGGTATTCCCCTTGGTAATGTCATTTTATTTAATTTTTTTGGGGGTTTGGATTTATATTATGAGGACTGTTTATTCATTAATTTGTATTCACTTTATTCAAAAAAAAATCTACACATGCTTTTATTTACGTTTTTTTCTAGGAATATGAATCAAAAATTCAATTTTGGGGGCTTTTGATTATTTATTGTTTTTTGTTTGTTTGGTCAGTTGCTTTTGTTACCCCCGATTTTTGTGTCAGAATATCCCATAAAATCAAATTTTCATTTTTTATATTTGGTATTTATCATACATTGTTACGCCCTCTTTACGTTTATTGTTGTTGTTATTTATTTCATAATTGCATATTGTTTTTACTACTTGTTGTGTTTTGGTCTTCACGGGTGTCAGATGTATTTTTTACAGAGATATGATTTAGAGCGTGATTATGTTTGTTGGTTTTAGGATTTAACGTTCCCTTTTCTTACACTCTTTCGGTTATTTTCCATATACTCTCTTATCTATTTCTAGCACTATAGATTTTCCCTCTTCATCCACGTCGAGGGCTCAAATGGCTCAGGCCAATAAGCATATATATTCCATAGACAGATGGGTCAACCGAGTAGATTATGAGTTTTACTGCACTTTGCGTTTTCATATCCGTGCTGTTATCAGAGAGAGTTTTTCGTGTGGAGGAGTTTGGTCAGTCTCTTATTCCCTGGTGGTTAGTGGTTGGGGTTGTGTTCTCCTATTTTTTGTGTACGTCATGATCCTATTAGATATAGTTCGAGAGTTTTATTTTTGTGTAGATGGTTTCCATCTTCATGTACATCATCAGTCACAGCTAGCGCATTAATTTAGTTGCTCTTATACTACTAGTTATGTTCTATGTCCCTAATACTGAACTACATCGATTCGTGCATCCTTACCATATGGTATACTTATCACTCTCATTTCCATTGCTGTGGGGTATCCTGTTCTTCCTGATGAGCATGATTTTATTAGCATCTTGGTGATCTATGCGAACTCTATTCTCCAATCCGAGGTCCACCTTCCACTAGAGGCTCGTCGAGGCTATTCAATTGTCGACTCTTTTTCTTCTCGGTTAAGGCATATATCCCAGTCTTCATGTCCCCTTGCCTCAGAGTCCCTTGACACATAGACATGCACTAGCAGGATGAGACAGTGCGTTTATTATAGGAGGATCGTGCTGCCATGATGCATTTATAAGCACAACTTACTGAGGAGCATATGATGGCTAAGGCTGTGGCGGCTAGATTGGCTGTTGACGTACAAAAATGATCGATGCAAAATTACCAGTTTATAATTTTTTTAAAGGAGGTGAGGATGATAGAGAAAATATATGGAGACAGCTCGTCAAGAGCATGTCACAAGGATATGAGCAGAGAAATGATGCATCTCATATAATAGTTGATTTCTTTTTTTGTCTGATATTTTTAGTGAGCACATATTTTGTTTTAGCATATATAATGATTATTCAATTTTTAGTGATACAATTGTTTATTTATCATCTTTTGGATTATATGGAAGGACTTGTATCTTATTCTAATGTAGTACTGCTTTTATGTTTTATGGAGCTTCAGTTAATATTTGTTTGGATATCTCTATTCTAATGTTTATTCTTCACATTCGTATTGCTATTCTGTTAGGTTCCATATCGTGTGGTTGACACTAATTTGCCACATTATTCTTTTACTTCCTATTATGCATGTGATGTTATCTAGCTATGATTTTTCACGCTTTTCTATTCCCGTATGATGGATATTATGTTTGTTATTATTATCCTCCCTTTGTGTTTTTTGGGCAAAAAGGGGGAGAAACAGTTGTGATGTAGGGGCAGTTTATACTGATATTTACTGACATATTATTATATATTATTTATTGCTCCATACTTCATGAGGTATTGTCGTTTCGTGTGTGTAGGTTTCTTCATGAGTTTCAGATTATGGACACACCATGTTACATTTAGATGCTACAGAGGTCGATTTGTCTATGTCCATGTATTTCATTTTTGGGGGATTTTTGGGTTAGGCATATATGGCTTAACGACCTGGCTTAGGATGTTCCACTTTTTATTTGCTTTGTCGTAGAATAGATAGAATGGGTGATTTGTAAGGACAAATTTTCAATCGAGTCAATTTGTATATAATTGGCTTAATTCCGAACAAAACTATTTGAGTCACAGGATAGACTTTGAGTTTGTGATCCCATAAAGCGTATGACATTATGTGTTGAAGATATAGCAGTCGAGCATCAAAGACTAATATATCGTGTCGAGTTTAGTGCCATGTTTGTATTCATGTATATTTAGGATCTCATATATATGGATACGTATTAATTATACGTCCTTGGAATTTTTATTAAGGGTGTTTGTTAAGTTTAAAATGTTTAGAACTTGTTTAATATTTTGAAGAAAAATGTTTTTCCGGGTTCAAATGAGATATAATATTGTTAGAAGGAATTTTTTATTTCATTCGAATGATATTTTACCTCGTTCAAATGAATTTGGGATTTTGTTTGAAATAGGGATCAAATGATCATCAAACGAGGATGTTCTGCATATGCGGTCCCAAATCATTAGAAGAATGTTTGATACTGGCTCAAACGATATTGTATTATGATTTGAACGAACTTGAGTTTTCTTTCAAATGATCCCTGATTCCCTTTTGAGTGACCTTTGTTTTAGTTCAAAAGAATAACCCCATGAAATTTGTGCAATCGGTACTTGAGGCTTTTTGGACTCAGAGTTTTTAACAAGTTTTGACAAAAATCAGTTTCCAACTTATTCAAAAAAATTCCAAACCCTAAAGCTACATCCTTTACATTTTAGATTCAAAATGTTTAATCTTTATGATTTGAGATCTGGTCGGGAACCGTTGTTTGTTTCTTTCATCTGAAAAGAATGTGTTTCATGTGATAGACTCCTTACTTTCTACGTTCGATGTGTGACGGTTGCTGAGCCATCATTGGTGGATATAGACGTGCGCGTGGACATGTTTGATGTTACATCTTGCATGGATGGACTCCTGCATTTCAATATAGAGGCCATGTTAAAGATAAAAGAGTTTCAAGGCTTGTGGGTGATCGAGTCATTATGTAAGTCTACTGTCTATGATCTGTAAAATTGTATCATAGTGAATTGTCTGGCTGGGTCGTCTGAGGTTTTACCCTTTTTAGTTTTCCTTATACATTGGCATCTTGTGGAGTGATAACTTTATTTTATCTAATTTCTACCTTAGATGCATGCTATAGGGTAAAAATATAAAATCTGGTAAAATAACTTTTCCACAAGAAACATTTGAAATTGTTACTAAGTTAAAGTGAGAAAATTTAAAAATATTGACTTTGACTAAAGGACACATTATAGGGGACTTCCCCAAAAGGTTGACGAGATGACCTGTGAATGCATCATCCGCATTAATAACAAGGAAGTAGAAGTCATTGATGATGGTGAGAACATGACTATCACCGCATTAATGAGTGCCCAGCAACCCAAGATGTTATATTATGCACTGGCGAAAGAGACACCCAAAACTATGATCGAATTTCTACCCAAAGCCCTCAAAACTATCAAAGTAAAGGATGTTATGGCTGCTAAAGAGACCAACAACACTAAAAATGATGCCAACAAGACCTCGAAGAAGAAAGAGAAAAACTATTGAAAGACGGAGAAGACAAAAAGATATGACAAATACACTCCTATGATTGTTGGAATCCGCCATATTCTAAAAGAGAGAAGTGGGAGTAAAGACCTGAAATATCCTGTAAATTTGGAATCTCTTCCAAACTGAAGAGATAAAAGTAAGTTTTTTGAGCTCCATAAATATCATGGTCACTACACCGACAACTGCATATCCCTGAAGAATGAGATAAGGAACCTAATCCAAAGAGGAAAAATATTAAACTTAGAGGAAAAGAGAGCCCGAATAGATAAAAAGGATGATCAATAACCCATGAAATGATTGTAATCCCTCATATAAGGGGATATGACAAGAAAAGAGGTAACGATAACAACTGCGAATATGACCCGAACCTATATTGAAGGCCTAAGGAGCATGTGCGTGAGGTAAACATGAAAGAAAATTAGAGTAGCATCGAAGAAATTGATAATACAATTGAATTAGACTTTGGACAATCGTGGATGGATCCAATACTAGTTTACTTAACAAAAATCATTGTGCCAATTGAGCAGAAAGAATCATGGAGACTCCTGTACAAAGTAACCAGGTACATATTATAAAGGGGAATCGTATATAGGAGAGGGTTCATCATTTAATTACTTTTATGTATCCATCCGATTGAGGTCGACCACTAGATAGAGGAGGTACATGAAGATTCTTGTGGAGCACAATGAGTAGGGAGATCAATGGCGAAGTGAGTATCCACAAAAAGATATTATTGGCCAAGAATGAAAGAAATTTGTTTATATTATGCAAGGTGATATGATAAGTGCTAGAAATAATCCATAATTAACAAAATATCGGTGGCTGTTCTCACACCAATCACATCCCCTTGGTCATTTTCCATGTGGGGTATTGACTTGGTCGTCCCTCTACCAAAGACAATAGGAAGCTTCAAGTATCTGTTCATTATTGTTTACTATTTCACCAAATGGGTGGAGGATGAACCCCTAGTAGAAATGTCGTATGAAAAGGTCTTACATTTCATTTGGAATAACATTATTTGCCATTATGGAATGACATAGGGCTTCATCACCACCACGACACCTAGTTTGATAATTACAAATTTGAACACTCTTATATTCACTCTAGAGTCCAAAAACTACATTTTCACATAGTCATCATTAGTACAATGGGAAAACAAAAGTAAAAAATAAAACTCTGCTCGATGGAATGAAAAAGAGACTAGACGATGCTAAAGTAAAAGGGATTAATGAGCTCTAAAGTGTACCCTCGGTGTATAGCACAAAGCCGCGAACAACTACTAGAGAGATTCCTTACATGTGAGATTTTGGAACGAAGGTAGTGGTTCTAACAAAAAATGGTTTTCCAAGTCACCGTGTCCTGATTTTTGACTCACCAAAAAGCGACCTCAAGAGAAGGTTAGATCTAGACATAGTGGAAGAGGTCAGAGATCATTTAGCACTCAGGGTGGCAGTACACCAATAAGGAACTGCTCGATTTTACAATAAAAGAGTGAAGTTGAATACTTTGAAAGGAGGAGACTACATCTTGAAAAAATTACTTCCGAAAGGAAACAAGTTGGAGCCAAACGGGCATGGCCCTTATCGAATTTTGTTATTGTTCGACAAGGGACCTATAGAATTGAAATTCTAGAAGGGGAACAGTTCAAGAACCCTTGGAATGACGAACACCTAAGGAAGTAATATCAATAATAAAAAGAAATATAAAGTCTTTCGACAGTCTTTTGATCTCCCTGTAACCCATTTTCATTGATCGATAATATTTTTAATTCCCAGTGAATATTATTTCTCCTTTTGTGGTTTTTCGTTGACGTGGGAGATGTGCTAAAAATTCAAAGCAATTCAATGATAAAGAAATCTTAGCCACATGAACTAAATAAAAACCATCATGTATGACCTCATAAGGTCAGAATAAGAAGTTCTAAATAAAAAACTCCATGTACGACCCCACAAGGTTAGAAAAAAAAAAGTTCCAAACAAACAACTTCGTATATCGTATGCCCCTAAGGCAGACCATAAATAAGAAGTTTACCAAACCAAATTAAGGAAACCCATTGCAATCAGTCATATGGATCATTAAGACTAACCATAATTGGCTAAACGAAAGGACAAATCTGAACACATTTGGTCGATTCCGGTAGCTAACATCAGCACCTGGTCAAGATGATAAGATCCATTTTTATAACGAGTAAGCTAGGTTACACATTAGTAGAACTTAAGGCAGGATAACCCATGTTCGTCCAACATCAGTCTCTAGTAAGGCAGATTGGTTGGGCAATAACAGACCACATAATCATAAAGCTAACTTATTCTAAATATCTAATAATTAATAAGTTGAAGCAGAAGAAAAAATGATGTAATTTTTCATTATAAATCATAAAAAATATTATGAAGAAAAAAAATAAAAATACAAGAAGCTGCCAGAGAGAATGAGGTTTCTCGTCTGATGCCTTCCAAAAACCAGTCGGAGTAACATCCAAGGTATCATGGGTGACTATAGTCCTCATATCTCTAAGCCTTGTTTGACTGCTAGAACTTACCCTATTGATCAAGTGTAGTGGTCGGTGAATCTCATCATCCCCATTCAGGCCATAGTTTCCATGGCATTTTCTAATCAAACTCACTAGGATAACATCTATAGGAGTCTAAGAAACTTGAAGTTTAAAAGGAGGATTGGGATGTTTCATGCAGACTGGATCATGCCAATACCATAATTTTTTTCATTCGACAACTTCATCGCTGTGAGGGCATTAATCCATCCTTATTTATAGTTGTATTTACAGGTGTGATCTAGTTTTGCATCCATGTGTGAAGTTCTTCATCATAGCTATCCATCAAGACGATGTGAGATTTAATATAAGTGTTTGTCTATTCACAAGTTATTATAGAAGAACGAATGTATATATCAGACAAGACATAAGCAAGAAAAAATATAAAATACATATATGTAGAATATGTAACAAGAACAAGGTAACAAATGTGTATGGGAGGACTCGAGTCTAGGGATTTACCTAAGATGCCATGTAGCCCAAAGGGGAATCAAAGTCCATGTAGTTTGAAGCCAAAATGAGGTGGGGTTTAACCCATAAATCCAACCGAGGACTTTGTTTATATGTGTGTGTGTGTAGAAAAAGGTATTTTAATGTGAGAAAATGTGATGAGAATTCTTCGTTTGGAATTTATAAGTAAACCCTATTTTTATTGATTTTGGGTTTTCTTATGAATATAAAGTATGGGCAAATACTAATATTAAAAAGTTTGAAATTAGCTATGTGATGTAATGATGCAAAGTACTAAAGTGGAAATGCAGTAACTAATACAATAATAAGATAATTTAAAGAAAAGGGTGGAGAATTGGACCTTCTTATAAAGACTTGAAGTGGATCTTGATTTTAGATACAATGATCTCATGATCAGATGATTGTGGTATTAGAATATGGGCGAGAATTTACTCAAAATATTACGAAAAGTATGGAAGGCATGTGGAAAATAGGCTTTTTAAGAGGGGAACAACTCTGAATTCGAGAGAATGTTCTCTGAATTGTTGAGACGGATGTTCAGGGGTACTTTTAAAAGTGAGGTCATGGCCAATAATATAGGTCTAAGGGGGTCATGATAAGAATGGTCCAAGAACTTCCTATTGGTATAGAACCCCAAACACACTGCCGATAGGCAGGGTCCTGGGGATGCTATTTGACAGTCTGAGGCTGGTTTTTTGAAAAGCGATCATAAAATGCAAATTGTAAGTCAGAATGGGGCACTGGGTGGACTGTTGAAAGGGGTATTCAGATCCCTTTAAGAATTCATTGATCCACATCCGAGTTTGAGAGTTGACCGAAGTTAAATGGGGCTCAGGAGCACCCATTGATCACTCGACAGAAAAATCCCGGAGGAAAACTGATCATTTGTTCAAACCATAAGGAAAATTCAGGAATGGGTGGATTGTTAGAAAGGGCATTCAAAGGCATTCGAGATTTCATTCACCATCATTTGGTTCAGAGAGTTAATCATGGTCAAACGGGTCCCAAAATCATCCGATGACCCTTTAGAGTAAAATGGGTCATTCGTTTATACCGTGAGGCTAATTTATGCACGGGGTAGACCATTAAAAAGGGTATTCTGAACCCTTTGAGTATTTATTCATTGTCATTCAAGGTGAAGAGTTATCCTATGTCAAATGGGGCTTGGGAGTGTCTAGTGGCCTCCAGATCAATTTTTAGGATAAAATGGATCATTCGTTCATACCATAAGGCCGATTCGCACGCAAAAAAACCTTTGGAAAGGGGATTTAGATTCCTTCAAAGATTCATTAGTATTTTTCTCAAGAAAGATAGTTGATCACGGTTAAATGGGGCTTGGAAGTGTCTGATGGCCTCCAAATCATTTTTTGAAAGTAAACAATTCTTTATTAGAATCGTTAGGTTGATTCAATCACTAGGTAGACCGTTGGAAAGGGAATTCATAGCCCTTTGAAAATTCATTGAGATTTTTCTCAGTTAAGGAAGTTGATCAGAGTCAAATTGGGCCCGGGAGTGCTCGATAACCTCTTGATAAGTACTCGGGGTATGACATAGGGTTTGCGATTAATAAGTGGGTGTTAGGGACCTAACGAGGTTCTTAGGATGATCCTAGGATTGGGTGTCTAGAGAGATCCTCTTGATGGGTGAGCTTGGAATAAGTGAAGTCTGTCGAATGACAGACACCACAACATCATTGGGGAAGAGGATTTTAGGTCGATTCTATCGACCTAAAGTATGAGGATGACCGATTTAGAGGGTCGATGTCAGTTCTGAGGACCTATGGAGATGAAGGTGATCCATTCAGTGGTTCAAGGTTGATCCTGGGGACATAGGGATGGAAAGATGACTGATTCAGCAGGTTTAAGATGTGTTATGATTAGTTCTAAGGGGATAGGTAAACCAATTTGGCAGGTCGATGTTTATTCTCTGGACCTAAAGTGATGTTGGGGTTGACTGATTCACGGGGTCAAATTTAACTCTTAAGTTGTACACAGGATGACTAATTTTAAGGGTCAAGGTCAATTTTTAGGACCTTAAGTTGAAGCAACCAATTTTAAGGGTCGCGGTAAATTCTGAGGATCTGAAGTTATGATGGCTAATTCTGAGGACCTTATGTTTTGATGACTAATTTTGAGGGTCGAGGTCAATTCTTATGACCATAAGTTGTGACAACAAATATGAGGAACAAGGTTAATTCTGAGTACCTAAAGTTATGATGACCAATTCTGAGGGTCGAGGTCAATTCTAAGGACCTAAAGTTGGGACGACTAATTCTGAGGGTCAAGGTCAGTTTTGAGGACATTAAGTTGGGATGACCAATTTTAAGGGTCTCTAATATTCGTAGTCGGATTATGAAGTCGTAATTCTCAATTGAACCCCTCCTAGATTGTATAAATTCAAGCATATTCAAAAGAACGGTTAAACTATCATTTTATGCATTACACATCTTTTTATGTACATTCAAAAACTCGAATATTCTCTCAAAATAGGTAACCTATCATTTTATGCATTAGATTCAGTTCTTTTAGCTTCAAATGATTTATGTGTTGTTATAATGCTTAAATACATCAAAGCAATATAAATTGTATATGTAAAACAACCCCTAGGTGAAGAAATGTGAAAATCTTCCATTAAGCCTTGAGCTTTAAAGGTGAACTTTTATATAACGCTTAGAACTCAAGTGTAAAGCTATGAACCCAATCATTATACCCTTAGGAACTCTAGTGCAATGATCAACATCTAAACGATAATCTTCAATCGATTGAAAGTGTTTTCTAATTTAGAAAACTCAAAATTTTAAATTTTCTTTATATAAACCACCTCAAATCCTAAAATCAAAACCAAACTACTATTTATGATAGAAGAAAGCTAACCATGTTCACAAGAATCCCTTCCATACTCTTAAAAACTTCGAGTGTTAAGTCAAATATTCGAAAAATACATAGTTATGGAACTCACTGTATACTGCACATCGATCCATAACACCTATATAATTTGGATTCCTTATGAAAATTTAGGTTGAGTTTGTTTAGAAATCATCAGGAGTAGTTTAGAAATGAAGGAGATATCTTCGGTAAAAAATTAGAAACCCTAAAGTCAAAAATTTAAATGTTGAAGATGAACTATTTGACTAGGAACCTTAATCACGCGCGTGAGGGCGTTTGTCCAATCAGATTTTCTGAATGTTTTTTTTCTATATTTTCATTTTATTGTTCTAGTTAAAATTGTATAAGGTGAGGTTGTGTTTGGTCAAGCCTAAACAAAGTTATGAAAAATGAGGTTTTAAGTATGAAATACTTTTCTTCAATTACGAAGATTATGTATGGGAGGACCCAAGTCTAGGGATTTACCCAAGATGCCTATGTAACCCAACGGGTATCAAGGTCCACATAGTTCGAAGACAATACGAGGTGCAGTTTAACCCAAAATCCAACTGGGGACTTTGTTTATATGTGTGTCTATAGAAAAAGGTGTTTTAGTATGAGAAAATGTTATGAGAATTTCCCGTTTGGAATTTAGAAATAAACCCTTTTTTCTTAGTTTTGGGTTGTCTTATGAAAATAAAGTATTTGCAAATACTAATGATAAAAAAATTTAAATTAGACGTGTGATGTAATGATGTAAACTACTAAAGTGGAAATGAAGTAACTAATGCAACAATAAGAGAATTTAAAGACCGGGGGGGGGGGGGGAATTGGACCTTCTTATGAAGACTTAAAGCTGATCTTGATTGTAAATGTGATGATCTCGGGATGAGATGATGGTGGTATTAGATGATGGGTGAGAATTTACCCAAATTGTATGAAACGTATGGAAGAAATGTGGGAAATGGGCTTTTTAAGAGGGGAACAACTCTAAATTTAAGAGAATGTTCTCTGAATTGCTGAGACGGATGTTCAGGGGTCCTTTTCAAAGTGAGGTCATGGCCTATATTTATAGGGACAAGGGGGTGACGATCGACATGGTTCTCGACCTTCCTATTAGCATAGAACTCCAGACACACTATCGATAGGTGAGGTCCTAAGGGTGCCATTCGACAGTTTGAGGTAGGTTTTTTTTGGAAAAAAGGGTCGTAAAATGCCAATCGTAAGTCATAATCCCTCATGGGGCAGATCATTGGAAAGGTTATTTAGAGACCTTAAGAATCCATTGAGCCACTCCAAGGTTTGGGAGTTGACCAATGTTAGAAGGGGCTCGGAAGCACCGGTCGGTTACTCAATAAGAAATTCTTAGAGGAAAACGGATCGTTCGTCCAAACCGCAAGGACAATTGATACACGAGATAGACCGTTGGTAAGGGTATTAATATCCCTTCATGATTTCATTCATCTTCATTTAGTTCAGAGAGTTGACCATGGTCAAATGGGTCCCGAAAGCGTTTGATGACCCTTTGTTGTAAAATGGGTTGTTTTTCGTATTTAAATCCCTTCCAAGGGTATTTAGAGCCCTTCAAAGATTCTCTCATCTTCATTCAAGCTAGAGTGTTTTTTTAGGTCAAACGAAGTCCGAAAGTGCATTTAGATATATTTTTGAGGTAAAAATGATCATTTGTATGTATCGCAAGGACAATTCGTGCATGGGGCAGACCATTGGAAATGGGATTCAGAGCATTTTGAACATTCATTGAGCTTTCTTTCAGGTGAGAAAGTTGATCAGGGTCAAATGTGGCACAGAAGTGTTCGGCAGCCATTATATCAGTTTTTGATAGTAAAACAGATGGTTCATTCTAATTGTGAGCCCGATTCGTGCATAGGGAGGGCAGTTAAGATTCATTAAGCTCTTGCTCTGGAAAGGAAGTTTACCATAGTCAAATGGGGCTCGGGAGCATCTGGTGGCATAGAGATCAGTACCTAGGGTATGACCTAGCATTTGTGGTGAATGAGTGAGTGCTAGGGACTTAAGTAGGTACTTAGGATGGTCTTAGTATAGTGTGTCTATAGTCAGACAAAGTCTTTTTAGTTCAATCTTCCTCCACTAGCTGCAGAAGCCTATGCTACTCCTAAGAGGACTGACTATTTCCTTAGACTTCATTATTTTCTCCAACTTTTACAACAAATGAGCATTCTCTTATTACAAGAGGGAAACACCTTCATTCTGATTAGAAAACACTGGGTTCTTAAGCCTTCATGCTCAATATATAAGGAATTATTCTCTTGCTCAAGAAACTTGACGACCTTTCCGGCGCTCTTCAGCTCAGAGTTGAGGACAACTCTTTCTTAGAGTAAGCCGACGATAAAGAAATAAATTTTTGATCAAATCCACCACTCTTCTGCATGTCGTCCAGTTTCTTCTCATAGTTGGCATAGATACTTGTTGTAATTTCCTTATGGCTTTGTTGAAGGTTGAGATTCATTTCATGATAAACATCGTTATTTTTTACTTCCTACTGAAAAAGGTGACACAAACCAAGATATGCTTCCTTATCTTCAGAATATATGCCTTAGCAGAGAAACTACGCAATATCATCCTCATACAACTCTTTATAACCATAGCCAAACAACTGATTATGCCTTTCTTGAAGGTTTCTCTGAATGGGCTGGTGCTAAACTAAAAAGTAGGCGATCGAATATAAGTATTTGTTGAGAAAAGAGACATGCAAGAATTTGACAAGGACAACAATATGGGGAATATAACTTCATTTTATTATAACAATGATAGGAGTTATATCAAGTTACTATATTAGAGGAAGGAAAAAAAAATATAAACCATATAAATACAAAACTATAGGGATCTATCTCCTACCTCCTCTTTATCATCCTTAGCATCATCCACTGATCTCTCAATTATCACCAGATGCTCATTGGATGCAGACTCACCAACCTTTTCCTCATTTTCCACATCCTCATCATTTTTTGGTGGAGTTCTGGGATTATGCAAGTGAAAGAGATCAAACCCTTCAACCATGCCGACCTAGGCAAGGGTTGCATCCCAACTATCCTTAAAGGACGACTTTTAAGATAATCTATATTCATATTAGCATTGGAAAATTTCTTATCCTGTCCCATTATGAAGGCATACTCCTAATCCTTAAAAGCCTTAGTCTTTACCTCTCCCACCTCGATTCTGACCTGGCAACCCTCTTGGTATCCTCAGGATCCTTTTTGGCAGTGTTTGCAACATTGTTCACCAAAGGTTTCTCCTTCTCTAACAACCTGACCTTCACTTCCATCTTCATTTCTCATTCATTTAGTCCTTATGATCACAAACTTAAAATTCTAAATATTTGTGTATTCCACTAAAGGCCTCTTCAAAATAAAAGGATAACTCTTTCATTTTAGCATTCCTTCTCAAGAGATGGTTATAATCAGTCAAGCATTAAGAGATAAACATTCAGAAAAGGAAGTTAGCAAATAGAATTGATGAAATATTATAGCAATTATATAATGTACAATTTACTTACAAGGGAAAAATTTTGATTTACCTAATCAATCCATCATGGTTGAGGGTGGGATGATGCAGCTGCTTAATCGGAGGGAAGAACTCCAACTATAATTAGCTCGCAAGAAAGATCAGGGTTAATTGCGATAGATTGAGTAGCACCCTTTCCCTAATTGACTGGTTTAATTCCAACCATATCTATTGGAGGATTTTGATCCTTCCTTAGCCTCTTAGATCTTGGTTCCTTGTCCTTAGTAGGGGATGTGTCTATAAGGACAAGGTAACCAGAACCCCCAACTTTAGGCTTTTTTCTCGCTAGGGGAAGTGGCCTAGTTCCCGCAAGGATATTATGAATTTTTTATTATATCGTGTCTGCAAAAGGTATGCTACTTGACAGTAGAGAAAATGTATAGAGGCTCAAATGAGGAAGAGGTGCTTTCTAAGGTATCAACGCATGAGGAGGTAGAGTCGTCTAAACTAATTGAGAATGAGGGTATTTATTGAGTTGGTCTAACTACAAATTAAGTAGTAGAACTCCATTAGATAAGCAAGAATGAAGTATAACTGGGTTAGTCTTCAGTACCTGATCTTTCCCGAACTGAACAAATAGCCTCCAGATTAGCCATATTAACTTGAAACATGTGGGGAATTTTCTTCTTACTCTTCTCTGCAAAATAAAATTCAAAGATGAATAATTAGATATAGAAGTAAAGTATAAAATAAAAGCAAAAACATTCAACATGTGTGCTTATGTGTTGACCTATTCCTTGGCCTTGCTGAGGGAACCTCGGGCCGCTATACATAGCACCTTGAGGAAGAGGGGAAAATTTCTAATTCTTAATGATTAGATTGTGATCATAATAATCCTTGTTATAATTAGGTAGATTCATGACCATAACCCTATTAGACTGCCTCGTCTTCAAGTTATATATATTCTCATTAATAGTACCTTAGTGGTAATAGTACGTTAACTATTTTCTTCCAATGTGTGTCCCATATTGCTCATTAATGCAGTGAACCCCATTAATGATTCTCTAGGTATTTGGGTGAACATGGGAAGGAAACACATCTGATTACTAGAAAAACTCAAGAAATAAACAACTGGAGGAAAACGTAACCCCACACTCACTAACACAATATTTGGTAAGCAATGGACCTTAGCTAATGTACAGAGGTCACGATCCCCATTCAGCAACTCAATGTTTACCTACATAGGAATTTTATAGGTAACCCTAAAAGTCTTTAATGAACTCTCATACACAATATAAACGATATTTTCAGCAAAGCATTCCAAAAAGATTACAAATGGGCAAGGATAAGGAGTTATTATAGCGAAAAGGAAGAACACAACCCTTACCAATGGAAGAAAAAGCTTAGAGAGGAAAAAAGAGATTTTGAAAGGGTGAAATGAGTAGAGGAGGGAGATGAAACTTTATATATCGAGTGACGTCTCCCTAGTTTCACAAAGATATCCACCAATTCATTTTCTTTGCAGTTCATTACCCAATGCATTTTATTATCGGTGTACCACCGAACGCTTCGTGGTTTTTGCTATTATTTAAAAAAAAAATGCCACTGCACGAAGAGTAAAAATTTCCAAGAAATTCCAACTCTCATAAATCAAATGACTACAAATCACCTCAACAAACCAAAGCCACAACCCAAGGCTTGCGAACAAGTTTCCATAAAACTGATCAACTCCTATCGGTTAATACTCCATCGATTCATTACACTAGCATGGACACTCTAAAGATCTTATTCTTCAGACAAGATACTGCTCATTCCAGTTATGAATAAATCATTTAGATCTTTTACTGTATTATAAATACATAATATGACATGGGCCAGTGGTATAGTGACACCAGTCATCATAAAATGCTCATCTAATGTGGTTGGTGCAACATTTCTCTGGTCGGCTTAGTATTTCCTTTGGTGGGCTGAGCGGCCTACCACTGGTAATTAAATCTATCAAACACATGTAACCTAAATTTGGGGATATGTACAATATCATTATACACACATGTGGGTTAATCGTTTTAACTAACTATGATTATCTCATCACTAGTTATCACCTATAATGTAGAAAGGTGTAACTACCTAATTTATAAAGGATTGATAAGGTCATGAAGAAAATCACATGCAAAACCCCCTAAAGAGATTCTTGAGAGATTGAACCCTTTAATAATACAAAACAATGTTGCGCTTATCGATGTAGGTTCCTCTTTAGGCTGAACCACAATAATTTCCTGCTTCATTATCTATCTTTCACATCCCTCAAGTCCTATCCGTTAACTTATATTTATGTTATATTTTATTATTGGTATTTGTCAACTAAGAATAAAATATATTTTGATACCAGTTTTAGATAATAACTTGCATGTACTCTCATATTTGTGCATTTTCAAGCTAAAATGAATGTTTTTAAACTTATTTTTTCATTCATATCATACTTTTTGAGAATTTGGGTTTTGTATTTCACACCTAGTATTTTATGGAGTAAACCATAATTAAGCATTCTAGAAAATATCTTGTGCAAGCCTCATACACCATCGTATGCACAGTAGTTGTTCTCATTATTGTGATCCCCCCCATGCGCACGGATGATTTATTTTGGTACTTCATTTTTATTCTTGACAAATTTAGTTTTGTTGGCACTTTTGCTTCTTACACATTTTAGCTTATATATTTTATTTTCGGGCTTTGAGATTGTACATATATAACATTCTCTCTATTGAGAGTATATGGCTTGGTAATTGATTTTTGCTTATTCTTAGATCTTTGTGCATTCTCTAGTATTATTGTCGGTTACAATTTTTTGTGCTTTTTATAGTGTATGTAGTTCAAGTGTGTGATGATATCTCGATCATCTTTCAAGTTGGATCCTTATGATCCGTTTATTTTAATGAATTGAGTTTTGAAGTTATCAGTTGGAATCTTCCTAGTTCGACCTTAGACAGCTTTGTTCCTCGTATATTTTCATGTTCTTAGTGACATTTTTGTGTTTATATTGACCAGGGTTTGGTGCTTTATCTTATTTATGATCTTGTGTGAGATTTATGTGATTTGATATATCTCTTTGTGATATCACGTGATTATTGTCATTTCTTTTGGAGATACATTATTATTCTCATTTCCCCACATGTTTCTTCACATGTTCTATGATATATGCTCATATGAGTTTTCCACATGCTATCATGATATCTTGTTATGATAAACCTACTCCCATCATAAATCATACATTTCTCATATGTTATTTTCTTTGTTATGCTTTTCATGATTCTCATTGGATGCATATCTTTAGCTGAAGTGCATGTTAATTTAGGAGGAGAATTAATTGTTTTTAAGGGATTAAATTTATTTTAGGGGGAGTGTGTATCTTTTTGCTAGATATGACATTCCATTATGTAAATTATGAGCGTGCTACACTTTTAGACATCATATTACATGTTTATTATCTCTAATATGTCTTTTTTGTGTGATTTAGTCCTGTATATCATTTGATCATTATTCACACATGATATTTATCATGGTTATAGATATTCTACTTATCTCTATATTTGTTGATACCTTCTTGTACCTTTTTCTCCATACTTGGTTATTTTTTTGTGTTTATATATTTGGACCATTTCTTTTTGATAATTTGATATTTTGAACATTATGGATAATTTTGATTTACCTCTTTATTCATATATATTTCATGGAGTGGTTTTGGTTATAATGGTACACTTTGATGGCTTTTATGCATTATTCTATCTTATCCTCCTTTTTATACTCATGTTGATATATCCATGCTTTCTATATGATCTTATTCTAGTTAGATTGTTAGTATATCCCATATAATGCTTTTGTGCTTATTGTTTGATATATTTCATCATGAGTTCTGATTTTGATATTCATATGATGTATGCTCATAGTGTATTCCATTTATAGCTTTGGTATTTCAGTTTCTTTACTAGCATTTTTTTCACTAGTTCTTTTTTTAAGTGTGGTTGTATTGTTTTACCATGATATACCCATTGTCTACGATTGTTTGCTCTCTTTGTAGTTTTGTTTCAAATAGTGGGAGATAGTTTTCTTCTCATTTGTTAAAAAGGGGAGATAATTTTCTTTTGCCATGCATAAAAAAAGAGGAGAAATATCCAGGATATGGGGAGATTATATTATATGTTATGTTTATAAGGGTGATTCCATATGTTCCAATGTTTCTAAATTTAGGGGGAGAAATGTTATTTTATGGGACTTTGGGGGGGAGATATATTTGTTTTATGTTATTTCACATGCTTGGAGCACATACTTGCCGTATACATTGATATTATATGATCTTACCATATTTCACATGCTTACATGCTTTGTATCATCTATATTTTATTATATTTTGGAGGATTCCCAAAGCAAGGCGAGTATATCTTTGTTCATGCTATATCATGCTTCATTCTCTTTTTTGTTTCATGTGATCTGAGGTATAGTTATGTTAATCCCAATTTTACCCATCATTTTGTAATTTACTTTGACGTGTCTCTAATTTTTTAAACTTATACGTTCATTACTTCATGTTACTCTCATTATATGGATGAAGTGGAGTAGGTTTGGTATGTGTAAGCAAGAGTATTTGGAGTTTGGGGGTTTATACATATAATAGCCAATGGGGGATATTCAAAATGTAATATTTTTTATTTTAAAGTTGCTTAAATTTTGAGACAAAACAATTAAGACGTCGAGACATTCGATCCACGTAGGCTTGATGCATAGAGTGAGGCACACTCATTTGGATTAAATGTACTTTTAAATTAAAGGATCTTGCAAGTCACTCTACACACAAGACTTCCATTGAAAATACTTTGAAGACATATCCTTTTAGTAGTTTTATGAATTGAACATAAGGTTACACACACTTGCATGCTTTTTAAAATGTGTATTTTAATTAGATGAACAAGTGACATTTTTACTCAATAGGTGTGTAAATTATTTTGGGGAATTGACCTAACTTAAAGTGCAAACTTTGAGAACTATTGTGATTTCTAGCCTCAAACCGTTCGCACTGTCCTCTTTGGACTCGTATGCACCGAATTGTTCTCACAGTTAATAAATTACCGATGTGCACGGTTGCGCTAATGTTTCAAAATTGGTTGAAATCTTGTGCACGAAAAAAGTTAAATGTGCGCACGACAGACATGATTTTTGCTTTTTTTTTCTATAAATAGGTTATTTTCCATCTCATTTCATTTTATTGTATAACCTCATTATTCAAAAACTTTTTGAGCGCATTTGAGGTTACAGTGTCTTATTTTCTTCTCTATTACCAAATTTCACTTCCTCCCTGCAAAATTGATAAAACTAAGATCTATAGCTTGATATTTAATTTTGTGAGAGAATTGAGAGTGCTTTCGGGTCAGATTTACCCTAGACTTTTCAATTTAAACAACTATACTTTGAATTTCATGATTTATCACTCCTAAATCTAAAATTGGAGGTGCTTTGATTCATTGGAGGAATTGAAAAATGGTTCGATTCCAAGGGGAAGAGTGGAACCTCTCATTGACTTTGTGTAGATCAAGGTGGATTTCTATCTTCAATGGGAAAAGCTCAAATTCCATATGTACCTACCCACGAGGGGATGAGTGAAAGGCACCTTCTTGCTTTGTATAAAACACTTTTCAAGTAAAATAGAAATTCGAGTGCATCGAGCTTTTTTACGCCTTGGTGGAGAGTTTCTCCTCAAAATATGTCTTATGGATAACTTGTGATTTTTATTTGTTCAATTTCACACTTTGATCACAAACTACACGTAGATCACATATAAATCGACTTTAATTGGCTAAAATTGGACTTTGGTGTTTAACTCTACTTATTTTTAATAGATTTTCCTGAATTATCTCAATGTGTCATTGATCTAAAATTTTCACCATCTCATAGGGTTATTCCATGTTCCAGGTTAATTGAAATTGAAAAAAAATTACATCAAATAAAAAACTGGTCATGTTATGTAATAAAACCTATTCACCCTGCACTAGGTTTGTTTTTTTAGTGAAAACTTGTGGTTTAAACATACCTTGTCAAAATTTACGTGTGTGAGGAGTGAAATTAGCGTATCCGCGCCATGGGGAGCTGGGAATGAGTCATTTCAAGGGGTAAGACTAAAAGAAAATGTGTGAAGATGACAAAAATGTGTGCAATGTGCCGCATCACATGTCAGCGGAATCCTAAAACGTAATATATAAATGAAAAATAATTTTCCCATATAGTTAAAATAAATTAAACCTATTAAAACATATATGATGCGTCAGATTGTGACGTCACTATGAAAAAGTGAGTACGCATGTCAACGAAATCACTTAAAGACAATAAAAAAGGATTTTACAGTATAAGAAAAATAATTGAAAACTACTAAAATATATGTGATGCACTGGATTTTTATGTCACTATGGAAAAGAGAGTATGCATGTCAATGCGACTTGTAAATATTGATTAATGTCAATAAGCTAAAAAATAACTAAAGCGTATGAGTGAAATGGTGATGTATAAATATAGACACAAAGATGGACACATCAATATGACTAAAATTCCAAAAGTAATTATGGGTATGTAACCAAAATGTCATCCAATTCCACATAGTTCAGGTGAAGAATGAGTGGGGTTCTAACTCATAATAAAAAATTAGAGTTCCTTTTTGTAAAAAAAAAGGTATGTGAAACCGGTGGTGAAACTATGAAAAAAGTAAAGAAAGTTTAATTTGGCATTTATTAAATAAACCCTTTTTTGTTTTATTTTTAAATTTGCAAAAATATATTTTGAAATATATGTAATAAACATCAAAATTAAATGTGGGGTAAAACAAGAACTAAATAATAGGTATGCTAATAGTAACTGATTATATGAAATAGTACCAAGTTGGCGAAATGAACTGAGTAGAATTTGGACCTTTTAAACTATTTCAATTATGATTTTTGGAGGTTTTGTAATATGATAGTGGGATGCAAGTGATGGTGGTCGAGTAATGTCAAGTGGTGCACAATGAGGTGGACTAAAATAATATTTTTAGAATGTAAGTAAAATGTTTTTTAGGGTGAGGGAATAGAAATTGTCTCACGAATTACGAAGCTACTGATTCGTTATAGTGAGGTTATGGATTTCTTAAATAGGGGACCCTAAAATGAATAAATGAACAAATTTCCTCCATGGGGAGATGTATGGCATATGGATTGATCTTCTCATCGAAAGGGTGGACAAACTTGATATCCAAGAAGAGCCTTTCTTATTTGCTGGTAGGTGAGGTGTCTCGCCGATAGATAAGTTGAAGTTCTTTTTTTTGTAAAAGGGATGTAAAATGCAAGTTTTGAGTTTGATTTGCGCATGGATGGGAGCATTGGAAAGGGGATTAAAGGATCTATGAAAGTGTTTTAGGAAACTATCAGGCTGAGAGTTGACCAAAGTAAAATGGATCTTGAAAAAGATGAGATTGTTCTCCGGTTAGGATATGAAGGAGGAATATGGGTTCACAGCTTGAATTAAATTTTTTTGGGCCTTGTGAAGGGGAATGGTGGTATAAGAATTGGGTTTCTATAGAGCCCATCTACGATTAAGGTCAGAATAAGATAAGGTCGTCAAAACGTAGACACTCATTGATGATTTATGAGTGTTGCATCTCCGTGTGTCAGAACTCTGGCTGGTATTGAAAGTTGAGAACTTGTAGTGTGTTTTGATCATTTTTAGGATAAATGTTTGATCACGAGAACCAAGGGAGTGTGAAAGATCAATATGAGGATTAGGGATAATTCTACATGTTGAGGTTAATTCTAGAAACCTAAGGAGTGTATGTTATCAACATGGGGATCGCGACCGAAATCTATTGACCTGAAGAGTTTGTGCGACTAATACAAGGATTGCGGCATGATTCTAAGGGACATGATCAATTCTGAGGACCTAAAGAATGTATGCGACCAATTCAGGGGATCATGGATGATTCTGAAGATCAAGGTAAGAGTTAAGGACCTAAAGAGTGTGGCCAAAGTAAATCCTTAGGACCTAAATAATGTACGCCACAAATTCAAGGGGATGTGATCTATCATGAGGGCCAAGTTAATTATGAGAAACTAAAGTGTGAATGAAAACAATTTGGGGGGGGGGGGGGGTCATGTATGATTGTAAGGGCCAAAGTCAATTTTGAGTGGTAGTTATTTTTTTCCTTCCAAACTTCAAAGAACTATAACTTTCGATATACAAATCCAAAATTTTTGAAATTGATATTTTTGAAATCTACTAATAGATCTATATAGAATAAGATTCGTATTCAATAAAAACTAGGCAAAAAAATAAAAATGATGTGATTCCTTCAGTTTTTGTGCAGATAGAAATTAAATGTTTACTGTTTCTGAAAATGTCCTTGATATAATGAAGTTTCATTTTCTGGTGAACAAAGTAAATGTATATTGTCTACATATTTTTTTCTTCAGAATTCTATACTGTTCAAAGACCTTGTTTGATAGATATCATTGTGTAGATATAAAAAATTGTGGTTTTGAAAAAGAAAAGATTTATAAATAAATAGTTATGATCATTTAAATATTTAAAAATACAAAAAAAAAAGGTCAACAACTTGAATAACTTAACCCCCAATAGTTAGGAATGATTGTTTTAAAATGGGTAAACTTGTTAAATAAAAATCCCAAAGAATAGGAATAGGATCTATTTGATGGTGGGAAAGTCAATGAGACTTATTTAGTGAAACATCTCTTCATACAGGACCTATA
Source organism: Sambucus nigra (assembly GCA_949130495.1). NCBI lineage: Eukaryota > Viridiplantae > Streptophyta > Magnoliopsida > Dipsacales > Adoxaceae > Sambucus > Sambucus nigra. The sequence continues at coordinate 264,581,149 of OX422213.1, read as the reverse complement.
TATAAAGGTCCCATTTAATCATTGCATTCTTTTTGCAAATGCCTTTTTTGAACATATAGATATCTGGAAATTTTTGTTGTTGATTTTTAGGTATGATTGTGCGAGGTGATTGGGTACAGCTCCCACTGATGTAAGAGGACACCGATGCATGCCCCAGGATGAAGAGGTAGAGGAAGGATAATAGGTCCTCGAAGGACCTCCCAGCACATAGGGAAGTGAGAGTTTTGTGGAACTCTATGAAGATATCCACGTTATCATTTATTCTATATATTTTTAACTTTTTATCTCTTCTGATTTTTATTTTGTTTTGGATTTATATGTTAATGACTGGAATTATTTGGACAAATGCCATTCAATCCTTGTAGTCGGTCCTTGGAGGGTATGGGGGTCAATGACTTCTATGCCCAGGTACAGTGGTTATAATTGAAGGGTGGTGTTATAGGTTATCAAAGGAGAGGTAGTGGTTCCTCCAATAAACCTTTCATTCTATATGCGGGATCAGAAGAAGATATCCGAGGGGGGTCTAAAAAGGGAGATGATGGGGGAGCATTAATAAATGTATATGGACACAACGGGGCCACATGAATATATGGACTTCATGAATTGTTGGTTGATGCCAGCGTCGATCGACGACGTGGGTGGAGCTCCACCTCCATCGATAGAGGTGGGAGGTGGTGGCGTGCAAGGGTTCCTCAAGCATAGGGGAGCGTGTAGGGGTTTACAAAGATTACTCATCTTCAAGACTATGTATTTCCTTCATACTATCTATAGATGGGAGGGGGACTTGCATTTGATATTCCTCACCAACCTCACATGATGCTAAAGGGTATTCCTCCCATGCTTGCAGTGGACTTTCAGTAGGGATAAGGCTTCTTTATTTCTTAGTTGATTTATGCACTTGACTTAAGTACTTGTCCTTATTACTGACTGATCTCTATGTTCTTTATTAGAAGACCACCTCTTTGTATACCTCCTAGCTTCACAAAATTTGTGGTTGGATGGATTCTACGGCTAAGCAGATTAGGACAATGGATTGGTCAAGTGTTTCTCCTCTGGAGATTCATAATGAGCATATGACTTCTTCGTTCTCAACAAGTTGGGGACCTACCACTCACCTTCATATGAAGCTCTCTCTTTGATATCATTGAGGATGTTGGTAGTGTTAGACTAGGTTTATTGGAGAAATTTCATGTTGCGCCTCGATAATGTTTCTTCTTTTTTTTTCTTTCCTTATTTCCTTTAATGCACCTAAAACTCAAAAATCATATTTAAAATGATGAAATTTTTTTAATTATTTTGAATTAGTGATGTATTTTATATGCACTTTAATTTTCCATTAAGGGTTATATATGAGAAATATTTTTTTTTGAATTTTTGAATACCTTTTTCAATATCCAAGGGAGGAAATGTCCAAAAACATATGCCTCAAAAAGTTAATTTTGAAAGGGGTTTATATAGAAATGAGGAAGATAAAAAATAGGCAAGGGGAATTTTCCTAAAATGGGGGGAATACCCCCTCGGCTACCAGTCGGTCTGCCATTCAAGGTACATTGCTTTCAGCCTTTAGTACACTCTTGCTACACTCCTAGTATATGGATTCATTCATCAATGGGGATTACCTATAATCTTTCATCTTTATGTGGAGGACTTTTGGTATGAAAGGGTATTAAGGGGGGTATTTTGAATAACCCCAACATTCCTTCTTCTCTCTCTTGCATACAACTCCATTGTTTTTAGTGACTATTCCCGAAATAAATGTTTATTTCTTATCTCAAAGGTTTGTAAACCATTGACATAGATAGTTTTGATTATGCGGATTTCAACCTCCATTCGATCACTTTGTAACATAACCATTCTATAAATTAAAGTTTGTTGTAAGTGGCCCTTTAATTCCGGTACCCCAAAGATCATATTTCCATTTCAAAATGGACTAGGTTTTTCCCACTTATGAGGAATTTTCTGTCATGCTGGGTATTCAACATGAAATGTCGGCTATTATGCCTTAGTTTTTTCGTTTTGCTCTGATTATTTTGGACTAGTTGCTGCAGATATCTCCACATACAGCCTGACCATTGGTGTATGGGGGAACCATTTATCTTCCCATGGTGCTTGAATCTTTGCATCAAAGGGATTTCAGGGATAATCAATTTTTTAGTGCAAGTGGCCCTGGGCTGATCGCAAAGAAGATTTAATGACAGGTGGTATGAGAACAAATAGTCAAGTAGATTCCATTGTACCGTGGATGCTTTATCACAAGGGCCCCGTGGCTACTATCCTTGAGAAAACATCGAATGGTCTTGATGACTAGAAAGATAATCGCTCGACCTTCTTGTGAAAAAGTTATTTCATCTAGTTCGCAAGGTTAGTGGATAGACTTTGTGTGGATGCGCCTCCCAATAACCCTGTTACCGATAGCCCCAACTTCTTTCTCAGATTACAAATATACTTAGGCTTATTCGTGCATGAATTGACTCACCGGATGTTGGCAAGCGGGGTTTGTTGTCTACATTGGTCTTTACAATGGTGGGGTGAATTAGAACCCATTCTATAATTAGATGATTACTGTTATGTCTAACTTGTATGCCTCCTCCATACCTATTTCTTCCTATGTTAGAGACTTTTATGCAAATTTTGTTTGGAAAAAATTATCCCTCATGCATTAGGAATTTTCCCCCCATAAAATATTTCACTAAATTTCTAAGGATGTTTCTGGGGAATTTGTGGCAGAGACATAGACCTTCTAATCATCTGACCAATTTACAAAGGAATCTTTAGTAGTGTGATTTGGTTTAAAATATTTGTTTTGACGAATCTGGGCAGAGGTGTCTTATGATTGTAGAGGTTATTTAATACGGTATCATGCTCCTATCGAAGCTTCTTAATTTGTACAATTGGATTGATAATTTACGGGGAAGTACTCAGTATTGGGAATATTGGACCACCGAAAGGTGATGATGGTTATGGTCAGGATGATGGTGATAATGATAATGAAGCGGGACCTTTTGGCAGTTGAATAAGGTCTTTTTGAAGCTTTTTTGGGGGGACTTATTGGATTAGGTGTTGGTGTCTAGGATGTCAGTTTGGTATATTTTTCTGTGTTGGTCTATTGTCTTTTTGGTCTAGTTTTGGGGAATTGTGGATTTATGTATGGTTATGGTGTTGGTATGTCTTTGGGAAAACTATCAACGACGTTGCATTTAAAGTTGTGCTTGAAATAAAAGTACTAAAATAAATGTTGATTTTCTCATATCTTGTTGTGACTTTATGGAAGGAATACTTATGTTTAACTTATCAATACTAAATGGTAAGGCATGCATAATCTTTTGTGCAATTAAATGACGAGAAAGACTTATGCCTCTTTATAGGTGAAAGGAAAATCATTTTGTGAAAGAAAGTTACTTTAGGTGATGCCTACGTACCTTTATGGGGACAAAAGTTTATAATATGTGAAGATATTTTGAGAGGATTGGTTCCTACATTGTTATTGTAGTGGGAATGTTTGGGTTTTTTTAATAATGGAATGGGGATGGTAATTGTGTACTGCGACAAGAGTTGGATTAGTCATAGAATTTCTTTAGACGATCTAAGTCAATAGGATGTTCCATCACTTCTCTGTACAGATCGATGAACGTAGAAATGACACCTGATAAGATTTTTTCACAATATATGGCCCACTCCAATTGGGATTGAATTTACCGCTTGGGTCCCAAATAGGTTCCACTATTTCTTTGAGAGAGAGGTCGCCTTCTCGCACACTGTGATCTTTGACTTGTCTTTTGAAATATTGTGCAATGCGATGATGATTTCCTTGTATGTGGTATAAAGCCTTTAACCTCTTCTCATATAAGAGTGTGAGGTCTTCGTAACAGATATGCTTCCACTGAACTTTTCCATATTGACTTTCGAACATGAACTACATGGAAGGTATTTCAAGTTTGACAGACATGATTGCTTCCATGTTGTGAAATCCCATAATTTTTAATAATTAGGTTGATCAAATCTATTTATTTATTATTAAAGTTTGTTAAAACTATTCAAATACGATCCTTAGCATGAATTATGTATTAATAAATGGTGATAATAAAAAAACAATATTATAAAACCTCTATTAATAATATAGATAGAATCAATCACCACCATTAAGTAATAAGAGTAAAACCTAACATAACTATTACATGAAAAACTCCCAAATGTAATACCATTTCCAAATTAGAATGAGTACAATGCTAAGACAAACCTTACATCTCTCAACATAAATAAAATAAGTGAATGATAATACGAAGGGTAGCTCCAACTCCTATGCAATAAAAATCAGCAGTGATTGATTGAATGTATAAACCTAATACTCCACAAAAAAATCTAGGTCTGGTACCCTGGAACACCTGTAACAAGGTGATGGGTCAATCCCACCATAACAAAATAATATCTACTCACTCGAGTAGTAAATCTATCACTCATGAGTATATATAATAAGCTCTATAGTCATTAGTTGAATAATTATATCCCACCCTTAGCGGCGTCAAACAATTTATGTTGAGTATTTTTAATCGCTATATTTTAAACCACAACATCTCCAATATTAGAATAATTTACTAAGTAAAGTTACACTTATAAAATTATCACCAAATCCTTAAATTTAACTAAGCTACAAACTCCACTAGATCCGTGTGCGTGATAAAAAATCTTAGTTGTGCAACCACCACAGTTCGCATAGTAAAAACATTGTTGTTTGCACGACCACCATTCGCTTGGTAACAACCATAGCCATTCACACCGTGTACGAAACTAAAGTTTCCTAGAAATAAATCTGACTTTAACCTACACCCCCAGTCTCAAGCCCAGAACTCAGAATCACAATTTTCATCCTAAATGAAGTTTTATGCCCTAATATCCTCCAAATATGGTCTAGAAAAGTTATTTATGTCCATCCTTACTTATAAATTCCACTTTCACATATGTACTTATGATATTTTCATATATAATTCCCTATCCAAGTGCTACAATAAAATTCAACGGGAAATATGTAATTACATGCAATGGAATAGTCTACCACATGATTCCATACAATTAGGAACCTTTAAAAGGAATATACAAATATCTACCAAATCCCATTAAACTAATTTAGTTAAACATGAAATTTGAAGAATTTATAAACTAATTTAAATGACACATGAAATTTCAAGAATTAGGTTCGTCCATTTACGAAAAGACATCACCAAGTTTTAATACATCAAATAGCCCTAATTATTTCTACACCATTTTTCTTAATTTATAAAAACTTGTTTAGGTGGAAATATTTATTTACATCATGAGAGTAGAGATAAGAATTATCTTGCCTTGAATGACGAATAAAATTTCCAAAATAAAGATAAGAGAAATGCCTTTGAAATTCTCATTGAATTGCTCCAAAAAAATCCCCAATTTGTGTAGAAAAGCTCTCAATTAAGACAATATTTAAATTATTCTCCCAAGATATCCACAAAAATATTTTTTTCGTAATTAGGTAGATGTTGTGACACCCCACCTATTTAAATACCATGGGATCAGTCATTTATAAAAATAAAATAGGAATCTCATATGGTTCATTCTTAGCATCATTGTCGAAAACTTTGTAAATTACTAACCACCTATGTTTCAAATAAATTCGTGCCAAATTTTATCTTTTATAAATAAAAATAATAACCAAACCATCTATGCAATAATAATAATCTGAACCAATCACACGATGATTAATTAAATGAATAATACTGAATAAACCATCGGTTCTCAATACAAAATCCAACAATGAGTCTATGAAATAAAATTGAATCCAATAATACATAGTCTGATACAACTGAATAAATGAAATAGCTGATGGGGGAAAACATGTCAAAATGAAATAATTGAAACTGAATCCTACTCTAGGAATGAAGAAACTGAAGCATCTAATCAATACCCTGCAAGCATCCACAGGTGTTGCAGCTACGCATCCCTGGAACAGATCATCAAGTTTGGCATCCCTGTGCTGGACACCTAAAACATTTTCAAAATATCTTGCATACTGGTGACACTTAAGAAAATATTTTGAAAATATTTTGCAAGAATTTAAATCACATTTTAAAAGCAGCTATTGATTACACATATTAGTTCAACATACACACCCCTAAGTTCCTCACCTCTCAACTAATGTGCACGCCTAACGTCATCTACCTAGCTATGCTAACTAGTTCTCATCAATAACTATCTAATCACTAAGAAGTTTGGCTCCCACGTAACACCCATACAGTACGCTATAGCATCCCAATATTTACTCATTATGTCCTTAGCTAAATATCTCTTAAACTCTTCCCCATACCGCCCATGTAGTACGTTATAGTAGTGTAACACCCCGTATTTTTGTACATTTAATATTTAATTAATCCGAGAATTTTAAATTACTTGTGTATTGTAATTTTAATTGAATTAATTATGGTAATATATATATTTAAATATTAATCGAGGAGTGAATGGTTAATGTTTAGGGAAATTTATTTACTAAGCAAATAGTAATAATTTAATTACGTCGTTTCGGGTATTAATGACGAGGTATGCACTTATCCCAGTCGGGAGTCGGTATAGACTAAATTGGGTGTGAGATAAGGATTTTTATAAGTTAATTCGGATGCTAATTTTGAGTGCGCGATTGAGTCCGGATGGGTCGAGATAGTTAAAAAAGAGTACCCGGGAGTAGTAATTGGGTCTCGGGGTATTTTGGGACAAGGCCGGGCCCACACGCGGTGAGTTGGGCCACTCTAATTAAGCCCATTAGATGAAAAACGGGATTGAGGGTTTTAACCTAAGTGAGGGATTGGGAAATCAGCAGCCAAAACAATTCTAAGCCTAGGGCTTGAGAAGGAAATTGGGGGAAAGCTTAGCAAAAGCCAATTTGGGGATTTTGGAGCCAAATTGAGGGACTACGCCAACGGATCAGACACAACGAACACTTACAGGCAAGTGGTTAACTGTTGTGATTTCTAAATTGATGATAATCAATTCATATCATAGTGATGTGTAAACCAAAATTCATTTTGGGGATAAATCGGTACAAAAATGGGGTTTTTGTTCATGGGACTATTGAATGAGATTTAAAGTAAAAATTATTGTGTTGTATATCTCTGAGTATAGATATCTCATTTGCATGAAAATCCGGAATATAAACTGGTGGGATTTATATAAACTGGTGGGATTTGGATTTGGAATTTGGTCGGTAGAACAAAGTTGACAAACTTTAATGGAAAACCCAATTCAGGAAATTATGAAAGTAAGTAGGGAAAATTGTGTATCTTAAGATCCCTATGATGTGTGGGATATGAATTAACCATTTTTATATGATGGGGTGATGTGATTATAGGCTTAAATTAAGGTTTACAAACCTTGGATTTCGTTAATGGTGGAATTCAGTGGGGAAGGAGAGCTTCCCAGGTATGAACGATCGACCGATCGGGGGCCATCAATCGATCGACGGTCTGAATTCTTGGCCAGGTCGGGTTGTGGGTTAACCTTGTTGTATTTTTTATTTTGGGTATAATTTTATTTGGTAAATTTTTTTTATAGAAATATTAATAGCTAGGAGCTCAAAAGATAGCTATTATGAATGTGCAATCTAAGTTCTGAGTTGAGAATTTAAGTGGAAATTTTGGGTGAAACATATTCAATTTAATTACGGACCAAGTGGGCGAGCCCGGGTATGCTAATAATTATAGGTAAATATAATTGGGGAAATTATGGAGATGAATGTATGACACATTGTGGGAAAATATGTGGGAACGAAATTATTAAATGTAAAATGGACCAAGTGAGTGAGTCCGGGTATGTTGGTTAAGTGACACCAGAGTATTAAGTTGATTATTGAGAGAGAGTAATTAATTTGGAGTCGGAACATAGACTCGGGAAATATTACGTTACGGGCCAAGTAAGTGAGTCCGGGGATAATGGTTGGGTGACACCAAGTTATTAAATTAATAAGTGTGATAATTAATTTAATTAGAGTCGGATTGTAGACTCGGGTAGGATTAAATTAATAAGTGTGATAATTAATTTAATTAGAGTCGTCTTGTAGACTCGGGTAGGATTAAATTAATAAGTGTGATAATTAATTTAATTAGAGTTGGATTGTAGACTCGGGTAGGATTAAATTAATAAATGTGATAATTAATTTAATTAGAGTCGGATTGTAGACTCGGGGAGGATTAAATTAATAAATGTGATAATTAATTTAATTAGAGTCGGATTGTAGACTCGGGGAGGTATTAAATTAATATGTCTGTTAATTAATTTAATTAGAGTCGGACGATAGACTCGGGGAGGTATTAAATTAATATATGCGTTAATTAATTTAATTAGAGTCGGGCGATAGACTCGGGGAGGTATTAAATTAATATGTGTGTTAGTTAATTTAATTAGAGTCGGGTGATAGACTCGGGAAGGTATTAAATTCAAAAGTGTGTTAATTAATTTAATTGGAGTCGGACCATAGACTCGGGGAAGGTATTATTTAAATTGAGGTATGAGTTAAATATATTAGAGTCGGACTATTGACTCGGGAAGACGATAAATTATTAAGTGAGAAAATTAATTACGTTGAGTCGGGCTATAGACTCAGGAAATTACAGGCAGTGTACGGAATTTTTAGTACACGGTAAAGTCGGGGTTTATAATATATATATATACGGTGTAATGATAGTATATATATATATATATATATATATATATATATATATATATATATATATATATATATATATATATATATAGTGTGTGTGTGTGTGTGTGATATTAAATTACAGGCAGTGTACAGGATTTTGAGTACACGGTAAAGTCGGGATTTATATTATATATATATGGTACAGTGATAGTATATATATACGTGCTAATATTGTGTGTGATATTAAATATCAGTGACTAGATATTTATTCAATTTATATACTCTAATGCTATCAAGGGAGGTTGCGCGATGTGGGTGAATCCCCTAGCTTGAGGAGTAGGGCGAGTATATCCCCACGTCATAGCGTCCGGTATATATGGGTGAGGGATTTATCTCACTTTCAGGGAAGGAATATGACCGCCTCCACTACGTTTATATTTTGGGCCAAGTTGATGAGCGATTCCAACTTGGGGAACTAGGTTTTGTGAGCACACCTAGTGAGATAGAATTTTAGAGGGAATCATCCGGCGAGGGTATACTCGAAGGGATGGATATACGTATGTTTTATGTGTGGATTTTGAGGCAAAGGTACGTATATAATGCTAGTAAATATTATATACGGGTAATAAGATTGTGTGTGATGTATTTACTTTATATAACTTGTGATACGGCTATATGCTACTATTTAAGAAGAATTAATTAAGTTAATTGTGAAATAACTTATAATTCGAAAATCATTATACTCGGGTTAGAGTAGTATGGCAAGGGAAGGTTATACCAAGACTAGTTGGACGGGGTAGCACAACTAGGTGGGGTTAAGGTAGCTGGTAGGTGTGCACAAAAGTGGAGGGGTGAGAATGTCCACAAGGGAGTGCGACACTAACTTAAATATGAATCGCATTCATGCATTTTAAATTACTGCAGTTAATTCACTTGCTAAATATTTTCAAAATGTTTTGGGTTCTAACCCTTGCTATAAAACCATTTTCAAAACCTTTTAGGTGTCCAGCCACAGGCACGCCAGGATTGATACTCTATTCCACGGACACGAAGCTGCGGCATATGTGGATGCTAGCAGGAGTTTGGATTAAATGCATCATTCATTCATTCCTAGAGTAGGAATCACTTATCAGTTCCAGTTTTATTTAGGGCATGTCGCCCAGACTTTCAGTTCAGTTTTCAGATTTGTTTTATTCCGATGTTGAATATTGCATTGGATTATTTCACTTCGGTGGCCGATGATTTATTCGGCAAGTTGTGTAATTAATTATTTCAGTTGAGTTTTATGAAGTTGTGTGAAAGGTTTATATTTATTTCCGCATATACTGTTTTGTTTAATTAAAAAGTTAAAATTGGCACCAGTTTTTGGAATACTATGTGGTTAGTAAGTCTTAAAAAGTTTTCGACAGTGATGTTAAGGATGATCCATCTGAGATTCCTGTTTTAATTTGGTATAGGACTGATCACCCGGTATTTTATTAGGCAGGGTGTCACAGATGGTATCAGAGCATCAGGTTCTAGTATCCTTAGGATCTGTGCGGATTTTCATGTTTCGTCTTAGCAATCTTTGATATAGAGCCCTATTATAGGATTGTTGTATTCTCATACGTATGCGCATATACGTTCTTCTGCCAAATTTATAGTTGAGGGTGAACTCATGAAAATTCGATTCTCATTCCAGATGACGCCCAGTAAAGAGAGAGCAGCTAGGGCAGCAGGGGGAGATGAGACGAGGGAGGCTCTTTAGGAGCAAGAGTTACCACAGCAATGACCAGAGATGATTTTGACAGCAGGTAACTGAATTAGTGGCATAGGCATTTGGAGCAACGGTGGTCACAACGGCAGGGTAATTTCCACGGGATCAGCCACAAGTGTTAGTGGTGCCGGATGTTCAGACTCACGCGGGGTCGTTGGGGGGGAAGTAAGAAAGATAGGTTATTTTTAATGGGAACCCATCAGAGTTGGTAGAGGGTTCAGATGTAGTGCTAGCGTGTCAAGGAAGAGAGATACCCAACGTCACCTACGCATGGGAGATTGCGATGCGGCGCAAAAGAAAATGCTAACCCCTTTTAGTTTAGTGGGAGTAACGCTACAGTGGTGGGAGTCGATCACCACAGTTGAGAAAAGGGACACACTAGCTATTGCAGGGTTTTGGGTGTGGTTCGACCGCAAGTATTTTCCTCCAGCGGTTGAGATCGAAACGCGGAGAAAATTTTGTGAGGTGCTCAAGGGGGACCATTAAGTGGTCGATTACGAGGAAGAATTCACTCGTTGGAAATATTTTGTACCAGATGAGGTAAGCAAGGAAAAGAGAAAGAAAGCGAAGTTTATGGACGGGTTAGTCTGGAGAATCAGTCAACCTTTAATTGATAATTCCGCATTAGTAGATTATACTGATGTCGTTAACGCAGCACTCCGACACTATTGGGAATATCGTTTCCACGTGAAAGGAAGCGAGAGGGGAGTGAAAACTAGCCAGTCTGATAAGGCAGGAGGGAACAATACTACTGGGGTATCCCAGCAGCAGACTTGGGGGAGATCAGGGTCAGGATTTCTGGCAAGGAAATCATGCCAAACGATTTAGAACTGGAGGCTATAGGCAGGATGGCCAGGAATTCCAACATGGTCGGCATGGAAGGGACCAGTGGCAGGGTGAATGTATTAGACGGTGTTTCGTCGGTTGGGAAAGTGAGACACTTGAAGAGAGATTATCTTAAGCGAGGCAGGGATAAATACAGGACGAGTTCCTGGATATACAGCCACAAAAGCAAGTCATGGGTGCATTCGGGCAGGGAGAAGATGCTCCGAAACTCGAGAACCAGCCGTTGCAGCTTGAGTATAGAGGTAATTATTTTTACCCTAGGGGCATGGGGTATATTTTTGATTCATGGGGTATATTTTTAAGTGACAAAGAGGATGTCACAGTATAAGACTTATTTTTCACTAGAGTTCGCAAGTGAGTCAAACTTAGTGGGTGCGTTAGCGATAGCAGCCATAGTATGTGGATAAACTTTCTGTAGGGTAGCGGAGTTCCTTGGTATTCTTCACGAGAGAGTGTAGGTGTACACTGAGTGATTGTTTGAATTATGCGAAGAGTTACTACTTTCGAGAATTATGGGAGTAGGGTTGATAATATTTTCTAAATATCGGCTGGATAGCGATGGAATTTAACTATTGTGGATAGTGGTGTAAAATTTTGGTGTTCGTGACACCGGGGTAGGGTTGGTACTAGGTATCACCGGAGAGGGCGTATAGCCTGTATATATGGGGATATATATGTTGTACTATGTGGTGCGATAGTACATAGTGAGGTTTTGTGTTCTCACATTTTATCCCGGTAAGTGGGGTTGTTTACTGAAGTGAATCAGGGTGGTTAAATTGATTTTTGAGCAAAGAGAGATAACTCGGGGTTTATTTTGCACAAGGACTAGTGGTAGTAAGGGCGCGATATTTTATGTTGTCTTTGGTATCATAATGGTAAGTGTATATACTTTTGTGTTGAGAGACAAGTATTTATGGGGAGATGTTTGGACGTTAGCACATGGGTTGGGTACCTGGGCAGTATATATATATATATAATATGACTACGGGTTCGAAGTTATATTACGGGTTACGACTAGCATAGTCGGGTAACTTTCGTGCGGTAGAGCACGGGTATAGGGTGTATGGGCACCCGGGTTAATTAAGGAAAATTTTGTGCGGTTAAGCATGGGTATAGGGTGTATGGGCTCCCTGGTTAATCTAAATGCATACTTGTGAAACGTATGGTTAGAAGCGGATGGGATAGATATAGCGGGCTTGGAGGCACATGACTAGAGAGTAATATACGAAGCTTGGAACATTACACTCATCTTAATTTCGAGGACGAAATTCCTTTGTAAGGGGGGAAGTATGTAACACCCCGTATTTTTGTACATTTAATATTTAATTAATTCGAGAATTTTAAATTACTTGTGTGTTATAATTTTAATTGAATTAATTATGGCAATATATATATTTAAATATTAATCGGGGACTGAATGGTCAATGTTTACGGAAATTTATTTACTAAGTGAATAGTAATAATTTAATTACGTCATTTCGGGTATTAATGACGAGGTATGCACTTATCCTAGTCGGGAGTCGGTATAGACTAAATTGGGTGTGAGATAAGGATTTTTATAAATTAATTCGGATGCCAATTATGAGTGCGCGGTTGAGTCCGGATGGGTCGAGATAGTCAAAAAAGAGTACCCGGGGGTAGTAATTAGGTCTCGGGATATTTTTGGGCATGGCTGGGGCCACACGGGGTGAGTTGGGCCACTTTAATTAACCCCATTAGGTGAAAAACGGGATTGAGGGTTTTAACCTAAGTGAGGGATTGGGAAATCAGCAACCAACACATTTCTAAGCCTAGGGCTTGAGAGGGAAATTGAGGGAAAGCTTAGCAAAAGCCAATTTGGGGATTTTGGAACCAAATTAAGGGACTACGCCAACGGATCAGACACTATGAACACTTACAGTCAAGTGGTTAATTGTTGTGATTTCTAAATTGATGATAATCAATTCATATCATAGTGATGTGTAAACCAAAATTCGTTTTGGGGATAAATGGGTACAAAAATGGGGTTTTTATTCATGGGACTATTGAATGAGATTTAAAGTAAACATTGTTGTGTTGTATATCTGTGAGTGTAGATATCTAATTTGCATGAAAATCCGGAATATAAACTGGTGGGATTTATATAAACTGGTGGGATTTGGATTTGGAATTTGGTTGGTAGAACAAAGTTGACAAACTTTAATGGAAAACCCATTTCAGGAAATTATGAAAGTAAGTAGGGAAAATTGTGTATCTTAAGATCCCTATGATGTGTGGGATATGAATTAACCATGTTTATATGATGGGGTGATGTGATTAGAGGCTTAAATTAAGGTTTACAAACCTTGGATTTCGTTAATGGTGGAATTCAGTGGGGAAGGACAGCTGCCCAGGTATGATCGATCGATCGATCGGGGGCCATCAATAGATTGACGGTCTGAATTCTTGGCCAGGTCCGGTTGTGGGTTAACCTTGTTGTATTTTTAATTTTGGGTATACTTTTATTTGGTAAAAAACTATTATAAAAATATTAATAGCTAGGAGCTCAAAAGATAGCTATTATGAATGTGCAATCTAAGTTATGAGTTGAGACTTAAAGTGGAAATTTTGGGTGAAACATATTCAATTTAATTACGGACCAAGTGGGCGAGTCCGGGTTTGCTAATAATTATAGGTAAATATAATTCGGGAAATTATGGAGATGAATGTATGACACATTACGGGCGAATATGTAAGAACGAAATTATTAAATGTAAAATGGACCAAGTGAGCGAGTTCGGGTGTGTTGGTTAAGTGACACCAGAGTATTAAGTTAATTATTGAGAGAGAGTAATTAATTTGGAGTCGGAATATAGACTCGGGAAATATTAAGCTACGGGCCAAGTAAGTGAGTCCGGGGATAATGGTTGGGTGACACCAAGTTATTAAATTAATAAGTGTGATAATTAATTTAATTAGAGTCGGATTGTAGACTCGAGTAAGATTAAATTAATAAGTGTGATAATTAATTTAATTAGAGTCGGATTGTAGACTTGGGTATTATTAAATTAATAAGTGTGATAATTAAATTAATTAGAGTCAGATTGTAGACTTGGGTAGGATTAAATTAATAAATGTGATAATTAACTTAATTAGGGTGGGATTGTAGACTCGGGGAGGATTAAATTACTAAATGTAATAATTAATTTAATTAGAGTGGGATTGTAGACTCGGGGAGGTATTAAATTAATATGTGTGTTAATTAATTTAATTAGAGTCGGACGATAGACTCGGGGAGGTATTAAATTAATATATGTTTTAATTAATTTAATTAGAGTCGGACGATAGACTCGGGGAGGTATTAATTTAATATGTGTGTTAGTTAATTTAATTATAGTCGGGTGATAGACTCGGGAAGGTATTAAATTAAAAAGTGTGTTAATTAATTTAATTTGAGTCGGACCATAGACTCGGGGAAAGTATTATATAAATTGAGGTATGAGTTAAATAGATTAGAGTAGGACCATTGACTCGGGAAGACAATAAATTATTAAGTCAGAAAATTAATTACGTTGAGTCGGGCCATAGACTCAGGAAATTACAGGCAGTGTACGGGATTTTTAGTACACGGTAAAGCCGGGGTTTATAATAGATATATACGCTGTAGTGATAATATATATACGTGTGTACATAGTGTGTGATATTAAATTACAGGTAGTGTATGGGATTTTGAGTACACGGTATAGTCGGGATTTATATTATATTTATTTTGGTACAGTGATAGTATATATCTATACGTGCTAATATTGTGTGTGATATTAAATATCAGTGACTAGATATTTATTCAATTTATATACTCTAATGCTATCAAGGGAGGTTGCGCGATGTGGGTGAATCCCCTAGCTTGAGGAGTAGGGCGAGTATATCCCCACGTCATAGCGTCCGGTATATATGGGTGAGGGATTTATCTCACTTTCAGGGAAGGAATATGACCGCCTCCACTACGTTTATATTTTGGGCCAAGTTGATGAGCGATTCCAACTTGGGGAACTAGGTTTTGTGAGCACACCTAGTGAGATAGAATTTTAGAGGGAATCATCCGGCGAGGGTATACTCGAAGGGATGGATATACGTATGTTTTATGTGTGGATTTTGGGGCAAAGGTATGTATATAATGGTAGTAAATATTATATACGGGTAATAATACAGTGTGTGATGTATTTACTTTATATAACTTGTGATACGGCTATATGCTACTATTTAAGAAGAATTAATTAAGTTAATTGTGAAATACCTTATAATTCAGAAATCATTATACTCGGGTTAGAGTAGTATGGCAAGGGAAGGTTATACCAGTACTAGTTGGACGTGGTAGCACAACTAGGTGGGGTTAAGGTAACCGATAGGTGTGCACAATAGTGGAGGGGTGAGAATGTCCACAAAGGAGTGCGACACTAACTTAAATATGAAACGCATTCATGCATTTTAAATTACTGCAGTTAATTCACTTGCTAAATATTTTCAAAATATTTTGGGTTCTAACCCTTGCTATAAAACCATTTTCAAAACCTTTTAGGTGTCCAGCCAAAGGGACGCCAGGATTGATATTCTATTCCAGGGACACGGAGCTGCGGCATATGTGGATGCTAGCAGGAGTTTGGATTAAATGCATCATTCATTCATTCCTAGTGTAGGAATCACTCATCAGTTCCAGTTTTATTTAGGGCATGTCGCCCAGACTTTCAGTTCAGTTTTCAGATTTGTTTTATTCCGATGTTGAATATTGTATTGGATTATTTCACTTCGGTGGCCGATGATTTATTCGGGAAGTTGTGTAATTAATTATTTCAGTTGAGTTTTATGCAGTTGTGTGAAAGGTTTATATTTATTTCCGCATATACTGTTTTGTTTAATTAAAAAGTTAAAATTGGCACCAGTTTTTGGAATACTAGGCGGTTAGTAAGTCTTAAAAAGTTTTCGACAATGATGCTAAGGATGATCCAACTGAGATTCTTGTTTTAATTTGGTATAGGACTGATCACCCAGTATTTTATTAGGCGGGGTGTCACAAGTAGAACTAATAATTAACATTCCTTGTACATTATTATTAAACCAAAATTGACATTTCATTAATTTTATCATTAAACCAATTCATTAAACTGCTCTACTAAAATCATCTTTAGATATATATACTATCTAACTTTTAGTACTATCACACATTAAGTAGATTATCTCATAATTAAATCACTTTTAGGTGCACCCTATCACACACAAGTAGGATAAATATATATATATATATATAATTAACATTCCTTGTACATTATTATTAAACCAAAATTGACATTTCATTAATTTTATCATTAAACCAATTCATTAAACTGCTCTACTAAAATCATCTTTAGATATATATACTATCTAACTTTTAGTACTATCACACATTAAGTAGATTATCTCATAATTAAATCACTTTTAGGTGCACCCTATCACACACAAGTAGGATAAATATATATATATATATATATATATATATATATATATATATATATATTCATCTCCTGCATCCCCGGTCTAAGAACCGTGGTGCGAGTAAATATACGCTGCTATCGAGTCGTGGTATATCACATACTAAATCAAGGACTATCGGTTCGGATGTCACCCTAGAAACATAAATCAAATAAAAATATATTGAAGGCGAACATAATTCCAAGTCAATGGGTCACACACACACACACCTAACGTGCCTAATTGACCTTCAAAATTATCATACGCTCAGAGAGCCCGTACCTAGGTTCTATGTTCTGAGGCACAAGTCCAAAATCCACCTAATAGGCTCATCAGGGTAAGACTGTCCACGATGAGGAACCTCTCATGATAGCAGGCAGCGTAAGTATGTTCACACGCATATTAAAGCGCATAATAGGCATACACACAATCTATCCATATATCGCATATAGGCATGCACACAACCTATAAATATAATCTGTATACGTATACACGTAACCTATAAATATAATTTGTATATGTACACACACAACCTATAGCTATCCTTTGTATGTAGTACAAATATATATCACTTGAACACTTACTGTACTTCTCAATTTACGATTTATAACTCCCTATTATACTTCTCGAGTATTATTCTCTACCTGAAGGTCCCTTTTTACCCCTTAAGTTATTTCACTGGTTATACCCTTATACCCTACTAGTCTTTATCATAGGATCACTCATTCTCTTCGTGATTCATTCTTATTATCTCGAATTCATTTACATTGAAAATTATGCCCAATTAATCTTAGTCTTAATTCTTCGCAAATATGTCTAAGTCACAACCCTACCATTAGCCTATCGGTAATCAAAATACCTCTCACTATATTTTAAAGTTACATCAACAGTCCACCCGATCATTATTCATAAGTTCTAGGCTTGAAAATGGAAAAATTGTCAAAATCTAGGAAACCGAATCGATTCGCCCAAGGACTGAATCGATTATCCCTACCAAATTGATTCTCCCTTAGGCCAAATCGATTCGAAAGTTGTTAGTTCTTCTTCTTCTACACAGTTACATTTTTACAATCTTTCACCATTACAAATTTCTCCAATCTTCATGAAAGTTAAACAAATTTTTAACCAACATTACTAAACACTATACAAGAGTGTAGGAATGATTTCCAACGTAAATCTAACATTAATTTACCTAAAATTCAATCCAGGAACCGATTTTCTTCTAAAATCATTAAAACCCTAGTTTTCATTGTTTTTCACGTCTTTCAATCAAAAACTCAGATTTCTTCCATTATTAACATCACTTATATACTGATTTCATTTTCTATACACATAAGGATCTAATCTTTATGCAAATCTTACCCAATATTCATGTGTTTAATTCTCAAAATTCCAAGAACATCAATTTATCATCAAAATATAAATCCTACACTATATGCGTATTATAACCTTTTAGAAACTTGCAAGATAATTACTTGCCTGGAGATTGCATGCCTGATTTTCTGTGGAAAGGTGTTGGGGTTTTCTTTTTCTCCTCTCGATATACACTCCGGTGGTGGTGATGGTGGTCTAAAAATAAAGTGGAAAACCTTGGAACTCCTCTCCTTCCTCTTCTAGTGGCCTCCCTTAGATTTTGTTACTTCTAACCATAGCACCCTTAACCAATCTGATGATGTAACTCTAGCAAACTCGTAGGTCCCTTTACTTTAAAAATTCAAAAGACCAAAATGCCCTACTGGGGCACTAGTTTGGCCTAAAATTTCCTCAAGACCCGATACAAACCCTCGAGTACACATTTACGATTACTTGAAATGACCATTTGGATGACACATAATTATAAATTATATTTTATTCCATAAGTTTAAGTACCGACACAACTAACATGCGCGTCCCTACTAAATTCCTATAACTGTCGTATTTCTTACTCACGACAATCATAATGCATTCTTACTAATTTATTACTTGTTCGCTAAGTAATAATCAATATAATTCATAAAAATACATATCAACATCGCCCTAATTAATATTTCATTTCATCCTAATTAATTTCCCATTTTAATTTAGGTAATCCCCTCGAAAAAAATCATTAGAAATTATGGGGTGTTACATACTTCCCTACTTACAAAAGAATTTTGTCCTTGAAATTAGGAGAAGCTTAGTATTGAAAGTCTGAAATATTTCCTCACATGGTATCCACTTCTTTATAAAGTTGGGAACATTACGTTGGTCCCGGTACCCCTTTACTAATGGTACTGTTTAGTCAGACGGTCTATACCCTACTATTCGAACTAGTGATCAGTTAGCTCTAATTACTTTATTCTGAAGTACTCCTTCACTTTCCTTTACCTTTTCACCTTGGCACCTACGAAACCAGTTACCCTTCTTCCAAGAATATTCCAACACGATTGGACTGTGATACCCCATATTTTTAATGATTTAAATAATTAGGGGATTACTTATTATTATGGGATTAATTGAATTAAAATGTGAGAATTTAATTCTTAATTAATCCGGATTTAAATAAATATTAACTAACGTGCGAAGGGTTAATACTTATTGATTGAATATTACTGTGTGATATGTAATATGGAACTATACACTTCGATAAATTGTCAAGAATAAGAGATACGACAGTTTAGTAAATTAAGTCAGACGCGCGTGCGAGTTGTATCGGGATTAATTTAATGGAATAAAAAGATAAATTATTTTTAGTAACTTGCATGGTCATTTTGAGTGCGTCGTTGAGTCCGTAAGGGTCGAGATAGTCAGAATAGTATACTCGGGTGTTTAGTTTGGGTCCTGGGGCAATTTTAGGCATAACCGTCGTCCCGAGGGGACATTTTGGTAAATTGTATTTTTGGGGGTAAATTAGGAGACGAAAATTAGGAAGCCTTATTACCCCTTACGTAGTCACAGTTAGGGTTTCATCTGTGAAAGAAAAGAAAGAGTCCCGGAGGAAGAAGGAGAAGAGTTTTCCAGGAGTTCTAAGAACAAACTCAGTCATCCTTCACTAAAAACACCATCAACGCGTAAATCGGAACGAGGAGAGGGAACCTATAATAGTTTCAAAAGATGGATCAAACCTTCATAATTAGGCAAGTGTTTATTACTTGCTTTTATTAAGCAATAACCATATTCATGTTAGTATAGGGATGATATAAACATTTATTGTTCATAAAAGTGATTAGAATTGGAGATTTAGGATGTATGATTTGAATATGATATTAATTAGATTGAACCCTTCATGTATGTAGAATAGAAATCACATTTTGATGAACTTATGTGAAGAACGAATCTAGAAATCATGTGTTCTTGAATAAGAATTCGAAGAACTAGGGTTTTAGTAATTAAATCGGCGATTTCATATTTCTTTGATGATTTGTAATGATTTAATGATTCTAGGATGTTAGAATCCATACGTAATTATTAGGATTAGAATTTTGAATGATTGATTAGAGTTTAGGATAATAATTTAAAGGTTTTAGGGTTAAAAAATGATGAAAAACAAAGCTGTCAAAGGTTGAAGACGAGACAGTGCAGGTCGCACGTTATCGAAGGAAGTCGCGCGAAGGCAGTCATTTGAGCGAGACCTGCATCTCGGTCATAGTCGCTCGAGAGAGAAAGCTATGTCATGCGAAGAAGGATCAAGCGACACGTTTAATCGTTAGAGCGAGAATCCATTCTGGTTCGAACGACATTCTGATTTTTAGTAAAATTCCTATTTTACCCCTAATTAAGTAGATAGCCAAATTGAGTGAGGAAAGGAAGTGTTCGATAATCCCAGAATAGTGCAAAATTTTTGGGAATGTTTAAGTTTAGTGAATTAAACAATTAGGAAGGTGGATAAATCGTGGAGATTTTGAGGGAGAGAATATTTTAAATACTTATATTAAAAAAGGTAATGAGAGAGATGTCATTAAGTGGGAAAAATACATTTGGGTTGGGTGTATACCTAATGAATATTAATAAGATGTGTGGATACCTATTACATGCTTAATATTATGTGTATGACAAACCAAGTTGCTTGCTATCACGGGAGGTTCCATAGAGACAGTCTTATCCTGGGTGACCTTCGGGGGAATTATTGACTTGTATCTCAGAACATAGGACTGTGAAGACTTATTTGTGAGTTGATAAGTCAGCTGACTAAGGGAGCATAGGTATGTGCGTGACCCATAGGTATGTGAACTATGTTCGTCTCCACTATGTGTGTTTTTGTGTATATTGTTCGTGGGAGACTTCTGATCTGATAGTCCTTATTTGAGTACGAGATGTACCGGGACATGATAGCAGAGTATGCAATGCACTACAGGTTTAGCCTTGGGGTGTTGTATTGGTATATGTATATTATAGTGATGAATATATATATGTATACTTGTGTTGTTCCTACTGTGAGATAATCGTAGGTTATCAAGATAGTAAATTCTTAAATCACGTCAACTGAGAGTACTTAACTTAGTGTGATAACACTTAACCGAATTAATAATTGATGAAATTAATAATGTGGAAAGTTGGAAATCACGGGTTACTACCACGAGGAGCATAAGTCTTTACCTTGTTATAAGTGTTACAGAAGGCTAGGGTGGATAAGATGTACGTTTGGCATGCACATTAGCTAAGAGGTGAGAATCTCATGTGAGAGTTCGAACTAACATGCATTTGATACTTCCTTTATTGCAAATTTTAAATACTTGATAAAAGAAATATTTTTACACCTTGGGCTCTTACCCGTTTCTTGCATCTCTGTTCTCTTTTGCTATATATATGTGTTATATCAGGTGCCTAACCATAGGGACACCGGACTTAGAGATTTGGATTACTTTTCGTGCTATAGCTATTGTGGAAGCTGTAGGTATTTACATTAGACGCCTCTATCATTTCACTCAGTTCTATATAGACTTTCCATTTAGGGCATGTGTTGCCCATTCCTTAGACATTTTATCAGAGATTGTATTTAGTTTACTTTCCTTTCAATTCAGTTGGATTTATTGTTACTATGGCCCTTAGTTTAAAGTTTTTAACTAGAATGTTTTATCCAGTCTTATTTATTTTAGTATGTCATTCAGATTTAGTATTTATAAAATTTAGTTATGTAGTGGATGGATTATATTTCAATTCTTGGATTTCATAAATGAATGATTTTTTTTTTTAAATTGAAAAAGGAAAATATTTTGACACTAGCTTAATTAATTATTAGGTGGTTAATAAGGTTATTATATTTTCAACAGTGATGCTAAGAATGAACCAACTAAACATTTTGTTTTAAATTTTATAAAGGACTGATCACCCGATAAGTAATTGGGCGGGGTGTCACCGGTGGTATTAGATCATCACGTTCTAGAGTCCTTTAGGATCTGTACGGCTTATCATGCTTTCAGCTTAGTGTTCTTTGATATAAAGACTTATTTTTAGGATTGTTGTATTCTTGATTGTACATTTACGTCTTCATCTATTTGAGATTTAACGATAATTGTGAACTAACAAAAAAATTTCCCATCTCAGATGCCTCCTCGACGTGCACCTAAGGATAGGAATGCCCAGCCAGTGCCACCGCCAGTTCCAGCTCAGGGTATGATGAATACTACACAAGTTGCTGCCATCGTTGCATATGCAGTTAATGCAGCATTGGCAGTGGTACAAAAGGCACCACCACAGGCACCCGTAGTGGCGCCAATACATGTCCACATCTTCCATACTACATGGGAGAGAGTTAGGGATGCCTTTCAGAAGGCGCATCCTCCAGAGTTCGCAGGTAGTTCTAATGTGGTGATTGCTAGCCAGTGGAAGAAGGGCATACAAAGACACCTCCGCATGTATGACTACACTAAAGTCCAGACGCAGGTTTTGGCTACCTTTAAGCTGACAGGGGTAGCCTTACAGTGGTGGGAGTCCACTACTACTACAGAGGAGAGAGATCTAATGACGATTATCGATTTCTGGGTACGGTTTGACGGCAAGTACTTTCCTTCGGTCGTGTAGACCGAGATGAGGCGGAAGCTACTAAACCTCACCCAGGAAGGGAAGAACGTGGATGATTACGAAGAATAGTTTACCAGGCTAGTCAATCTGGTACCAGTAGAGAAAAAAATATAGATGTTTATGGATGGCCTCACCTAGAGGATCAGACAGCATCTTCTGGGTAACCTCTCATTACAGACCTATACTGATGTGCTTAATGCAGCACTACTGCATTGCCAGGACCATCGCTTCCATATGACTAGGAGAAAACGAACAAGGGATTCCAACCAGCAGGGCATGACATGAGGTAATGGTGCCAGCAGGGTACAACCATCTCAGGGTCAGCAGAGGCAGGTTGATTAGAGTTCCCAGCAGGGGGATTATAAGCGATTCAGGTCAAGAGGTTTTCATCAGCGTCAAGGAGGTTTTAGGCATGGACAACAGGTTCAGCATGGCCATCAACAGGGACATTAGGGCCAAGGGGGAGGTGGAAACGGTCAGCAAGGCCGAGGACAATAGGGGAAGCGAGGGGGAAACATTGCTGGGAAGTGTTTTATATGTGTCAAGACTAGCCACAAGCATCATGATTGTCCTGAGAGGGGCAGGATCCCACAGCAGCAGCAGCAAGGTGCTCGACAGGAGGCCTAGAGACTGATTTTTCCTATCGCCCTCCTAGCACCACCTCAGATGTCAGCGTTGCCAGCCATTCCAGCAGTCCCAGTCTAGCAGGGACAACTTTAGTATGGACGGGTTTATAACCTCCATCAGGCCGCAGCCCCATAGGCTCCACCCGCGATTGAGGGTATATTTTATATCCAAGGGACTATGGGGCATATTTTATTTGATACGGGGGCCACACATTATTTTATTGACATGAGGTTTGCACGTGATATGGGGTTATTAATTACAGCAGAGAGTACCGTTACTTGTGTAAATTCGCCTTTGGGTAGTAGTTCATCGATTTTCTTTATATGTCGAGGGGTGGGTATAAATATTGGGAGACTTACTTTACCTGCCGACATGCTTGTATTATATATGTTCGAATATAATGCAATTATCGGTATGGATTGGCTTGTTGCATATAGGGCAGTTATCGATTATTTTAGTAGGACTACTATTTTTTCCATACCTGGTGAGGAGATGTTCCTGGTGGCGATGCCTCATCCTGAGGGAGGGTCGTCCACTCATTTGTATTATATAGAGGATGAGACCCCTAAGGAGGTAATGAAATCGCTTGATTCGATATCGGTGGTGAGGGAATTCACTGATGTGTTCCAGGATATTTTGAGATTTCCACCTAACAAAGAGATAGAATTTGTTATAGATTTAACGTCAGGCACTCGGCCGATAGCCCGCGCACTGCACCGTATGACCCCAGCGGAGATGAGGGAGCTATGGGATCAGATAGAGGAGCTGCTGGGCTAGGGGTTTATTTGTAGGAGTACTTCACCTTCGGGTGACCCTATGCTATTTGTTAAGAATAGAGATGGATCGTTACGATTGTTTACTGATAACCGAGAGTTGAATAAGGTCATTGTATGAAATAAATATCCGTTGCCCCGAATCGATGACTTATTCGACCAGCTGAGAGGAGCTGCCTTCTTCTCAAAGACTGACTTGAGGTCGAGATACCATCAGTTAAGTATCAGGGAGCAGGATGTGTTGATGACTGCTTTCTTGTCGAAATATGGTTCCTATAAGTTTAGGGTTATGACTTTTGGGCCAACCAATGCCCCATCCGTGTTTATAAACTTGATGAACAGGGTGTTCAGAGAATTCCCGAATCAGTTTGTCATTATCTTCATAGATGACATCCTGATTTACTCCCAGACTAAGGAAGAGCATGCCGAACATTTGAGACAGGTTTTGCAGACACTACGCCAGCACGAGTTGTATGAAAAATACGAGAAATGTGGATTTTGGCTGAAAGAGGTTCAATTTTTGGGGAAAATTATTTCGGATAGAGGGATATCCATAGACCCGTGGAAGGTGTTAGCGGTTAGGGAGTGGCGACAGCCCACGATGCCAATAGAGATACGTAGTTTCTTGGTCCTAACAGGATACTACAGGAGGTTCATTCGGGGATTCTCTAAGATATTAGGTCCATTGACTCATTTGACTCACAAAGTGGTTCCATTATCTGGGATGATGCCTGCCAGTTGTCTTTTGATGAGCTGAAAGATAAGTTGACTTCAGCACCAGTGTTAGCACTGCCCCGGCTCGGAGTGGAGTATCTAGTCTACACTAATACATCCTTACTAGGACTTGGGGGCATGTTTTAGCAAGAGGATCGGGCTATAGCTTATGCTTCTCATAATATTAAGCCTCATGAGAGGAACTACCCCACCCAAGACTGGGAGTTAGAGGCAGTCATATTTGCACTTTGGATATGGAGGAACTATCTCTTGGGGGAGAAATTTTGCTTATTCACGGATCACAAGTCCCTATAGTACCTCTTCACATAAAAAGAGATGAATATGTGTCAACGTCGATGCCTCAAATTCGTGAAGGATTATCAATTCGATATCCAATACCACCCAGGAAAGGCTAACGTGGTAGCAGACGCGTTGAACCGTAGGCCAGTGAATGAGAGGGTCGATGTATGGAAAGCGAAATGGAAGGAATTGGGACACCAGGATGCCGTGAATCGATCATTTATGTCTGCAATGAAAGTTACGCCTCAGATTGTTATGAGAGTAGTACAGGCCCATGCAACGGATTCGTTCTGTCAGGATCGGATTAGGTAGCTTTTATCCGATGGAGCCGAGTTTTATTCAGTGAGCTCTGAGGGAGGTTTGCGCTTCAATGGGAGACTCATTGTTTTAGAGGGGGGGACCTTAGACATGCAGTGATGATGGATTCGTATGGGTCTCGATTTGCGATACATCTCGGCGGGGAAAAAATGTACCAGGATATGAGGCGACAGTACTAGTGGAGCGGAATGAAGAGAGACATCGCGGAGTTCGTCTCTAAGTGTACCGCTTGTCAACAAGTGAAAGTGGACCACCAGAGGCCACCACGTTTACTTCAGTCGTTAAAGATCCCTATGTGGAAATGGGAGGGCATTTCCATGGACTTCATTACCGAGTTTCCTACTTCGCAGAGAGGACACAATTCTATATGGGTTATTATGGACTAGTTGACGAAAGTAGCCCATTTTCTGCCAGTCAGGACAGACTATACAGCGGGAAAGTTTTCTCAGCTATTTATTATAGAGATAGTGAGACTGCATGGTGTGCCTCTTAATATCGTGTCAAATAGAGACAAGACATTTGTGTCTCATTTTTGGGAGAGTTTCCAGGAGGCTATTGGTACCGAGTTGTGGTTAAGTACAGCGTACCACCCGCAGATCGATGGGCAGACTGAGCGCACTAATCTGATGCTCGAGGACATGTTTCGCATGTGTATCCTTGACTTTAGGGGAGGTTGGGAGAAGTATCTTCCACTGGTGGAGTTTTCTTATAACAACTCCTATCAGTTTACGATTGGCATGGTCCCGTTCTAGGCATTGTATGGTAGACCTTTTCGTTCTCCATCTTGTTGGCTATAGGTAGGAGACAACAAGCTACCCGGGCCATAGGTAATTAAGTATACGTTGAGTAGGATCGAGATGATTCAGGATCGCATACGGGTAGCCCAGGACAGACAGAAAAGCTATGCCGATGCTAAGAGGTCCTTCCCAGAATTCGCAGTGGGGGACCAAATTTTTTTAAGAGTATCTCCAATGAAGGGGGTAATGAGATTTGGTAATAAAGGGAAATTAACTCAAGATACGTAGGACCATTCCCTATTATAGAGAGGGTCGGGCCAGTGGCTTACAGGCTTGTGTTGTCGAAGCACTTGCATCGTATCCATGATGTGTTCCACATTTCGTCACTGAGGCAGTATCTTCGGGATGAGTTAGCACACACTCACATCGCGATTGAGGAAATTCAGTTACATCCAGACAGTTCATATGAGGAGATACCGGTGGCTATCCTAGATCACAGTGAGAGAAGGCTGAGGTTAGAGGTAGTTCCACTTGTTCGGGTGTAGTGGCAGCATCACAATGTAGATGAGTCTACTTGGGAGGGTGAGGTGGATATGAGTGAGAAATATCCAGATTTATTAGTGCAAGGTATGCCTTATTTTCCAAATTTAGGGACAAAATTACGTTATTAGGCGGGAAGTATGTAATACCCCATATTTTCAATGATTTAAATAATTAGGGGATTAACTATTATTGTGGGATTAATTGAATTAAAATATGAGAATTTAATTGTTAATTAATCCGGATTTAAATAAATATTAACTAACCTACCAAGGGTTAATACTTATTGATTGAATATTACTGTGTGATATGTAATATGGAACTACACGCTTCGATAAATTGTCAAGAACAAGAAATATGACAGTTTAGTAAATTAAGTCAGACGCGCGTGCGAGTTGTGTCGGGACTAATTTAATGGAATAAAGATAAATTATTTTTAATAACTTGTATGGTCATTTTGAGTGCGTCGTTGAGTCCGGAAGGGTCGAGATAGTCAGAATAGTATACCGGATGTTTAGTTTGGGTCCTGGGGCAATTTTAGGCATAACCGACGTCCCCAGAGGGCATTTTGGTAAATTGTATTTTTGGGGGTAAATTAATGGACGAAAATTAGGAAGCCTTATTACCCCTTACGTAGTCACAGTTAGGGTTTCATCTGTGAAAGAAAAGAAAAAGTCCCAGAGGAAGAAGGAGAAGAGGTTTCTAGGAGTTCTAAGGCCAAACTTAGTCATCCTTCACCAAAAACACCATCAACGCGTAAATCGGAACGAGGAGAGGGCACCTATAACAGTTTCAAAGGACGAATCAAAACTTCATAATCGGGTAAGTGTTTATTACTTGCTTTTATTAAGAAATAACCATATTCATGTTAGTATAGGGATGATATAAACATGTATTGTTCATAAAAGTGATGAAAATTGGAGATTTAGGATGTATGATTTGAATCTGAGATTAATTAGATTGAACCCTTCATGTATGTAGAATAAAAATCACATTTTTATGAACTTATGTGAAGAACGAATCTGGAAATCATGTGTTCTTGAATAAGAATTCGAAGAACTAGGGTTTTAGTAATTAAATTGGGGATTTCATATTTCTTTGATGATTTGTAATGATTTAATGATTCTAGGATGTTAGAATCCATATGTAATTATTAGGATTCAATTTTAGAATGATTGATTAGAGTTTGGGATAATAATTTTGAGGTCTTAGGGTTGAAAAAATGATGAAAAATAGAGATGTCAAAGGTTGAAGACGAGACCGCGCAGGTCGCGCGAAGGAAGTCGTTCGAGCGAGACCTGGATCTCGCGCGTAGTCGTTCGAGGGAGAAAGCTATGTCACGCGAAGAAGGATCAAGCGACACATGTAATCCTTCGAGCGAGAATCCATTCTGGTTCGAGCGACATTCTGATTTTAGTAAAATTCCTATTTTACCCCTAATTAAGTAAATAGCCAAATTGAGTGGAAAGGCGGTGTTCGATAATCCCAAAATAGTCCAAATTTTTTGGGAATGTTTAAGTGTGGTGAATTGAACAATTAGGAAGTTTAATAAATCGTGGAGATTTCGAGGGACAGAATACTTAAAACACTTATATTAAAAAAGGTAATGAGAGAGATGTCATTAGGTGGGAAAATACATTTGTTTTGGGTGTATACCTAATGAATATTAATAGGATGTGTGGATAACTATTACATGCTTAATATTATATGTATGACATACCTAGTTGCTTGCTATCTCGGGAGGTTGCGTAGAGACAGTCTTATCCTGGGTGACCTTCGGGGGGATTATTGACTTGTATCTCAGAACATAGGACTGTGAAGACTTATTTGTGAGTTGATAAGTCCGCTGACTATGGGGGCGTATGTATGGGCATGACCCATAGGTATGTGAACAATGTTCGCCTCCACTATGTGCGTTTTTTGTATATGGTTTGTGTGAGACTTTCTAGCCGATTGTCCTTATTAGAGTACGGGATGTACCGGGACATGATATCAAAGTATGCAATGCACTATAGGTTTAGCCTTCGGGTGTTGTATTGGTATATGTATATTATAGTGATGAATATATATATGTATACTTCTGTTGTTCCTACTGTGAGATAATTGTAGGCTATCAAGATATTAAATTCTTAAATCACGTCAACTGGGAGTACTTAACTTAGTGTGATAACTCTTAACCGAATTAATAATTAATGAAATTAATATTTTGGAAAGCAGGGAATCATGGGTTACTACCACGAGGAGAATAAGTCTTTACCTAGTTAGAAGTGTTATAGATGGCTAGGATGGATTATTTGTGCGTTAGGCGTGCACATTAGCTGAGAGGTGAGAATCTCATGTGAGAGTTCGCACTAACATCCATTTGGTACTTGCTTTATTGCAAATTTTAAATACTTGCTAAAACAACCGTTTCTAGAATGTCTTATCTCTTTTGCTATATATATGTATTTTATCAGGTGCCCAGCCAGAGGGACACCAGACTTAGAGATTTAGATTACTTGGCATGCTGCAGCTATTGTCGAAGCTGTAGGTCTTTACATTAAATGCCTTTATCACTTCACTCAGTTCCATATTGACTTTCCCTTTAGGACATGTGTTGCCAATTCCTTAGACATTTTATCAGAGATTGTATTCAGTTTACTTTCCTTTCAATTCAGTTGGATTTATGGTAACTATGGTCCTTGGTTTAAAGTTTTGAACTGGAATGTTTTATCCAGTCTTATTTATTTCAGTATGTGATTCAAATTTAGTATTTATATTATTTAGTTATGTGGTGGATGGATTATATTTCAATTCTTGGATTCCATAAATGAATGATTTTTTTTTTTAAATTGAAAAAGGAAAATATTTTGACACTAGCTTAATTAATTATTAGGTGGTTAATAAGCTTATTCTGTTTTCGACAGTGATGCTAAGAATGAACCAACCGAGCATTCTGTTTTAAATTTTATAAAGTACTTATCACCTGATATTTAACTGGGCAGGGTGTCACATGGACCGACATTTTAACGGTTATTCCATTTACTATATTGGGAAACGCTCCATACTCCCTAGGTTCCACTCCCCCTTTTAAATCATATACTCCCTTTGTGGGAGATATCTTCAATCATACCCGACTACCCACATCAAACTTTGACATCTTCAGTTTGTTATGACGTAACTCTCATCATATTCCTCCTCTAAACAGAGTAGTGCATTCCTTGTACTTTTCTTGCACTACAATCACCACTTTCCGTCTACTCGTCGGTTTCTCGTGACATGCCTTGCTCATAATGCAACTACATTATCTTTGGCTCATTTTATTCGTGCCTCTAATTTACCCATGCATCTATGTTTATTTCATACATTTCTTACATCTTCTCCCCGTGAATAATACTAAAGATCTCAACTAACTAGGGCACCCATACACCCTATGTCCCGTGTATTTCTGCATAACTCAATTGAACGTAATATACTGGTCTTAAATTAATCCATGTATATTAGGCGCAATTATACAATATGGTTACACCCAACCACCCTAGTAATTGTAACTTAATTATTCTCACATCAACATCATATGGCTCTACTAGACTATCATAATATAACTAGCATTTCTTAGTTATAACTACACAAACATATAATAACTAAGGTACTAAACTCTTTTCCTAAAGGCCAAACATTTGCCGAATCCCCACTTTCATTATGTTTCATGCATGCGATGTCTAGCAAATTGAAATCCAAATAAGGAACCCCCCCGATACACTACTAACTAACATTATTGGTCGTTGAGATCCGTTAGTCCCTCAGCACATAACCCATACCCCCAACTTCTTATTTTCTGACATAAAACGTCTACTCGTCCACTCTCTTGTCATTAAGACGATATACAACATGACGCTCTTACTATTACTGAGTCTTTGTCACTAAATCAATATCGAGCCAAATATATCTGCTCGAAAATAAACCAATATACCTTGAATCGCATCACTAAACATCCCTATTCACCGGGATCAAATATAACAAGACTACATACTCACCAAAGTCTATGATATATATATATATATATACACACACATATATATGCGGGATCCAGTGATGCCTCATAAAAACAATATATATCACATTGGAATAATGAGCATGATACTCTTATCACACAATCTACTACTGCTCAAACCCTCAGTATCCAGTAACTACAAATGATACCTAATAAATTTTACTTTCATAACTCTCAAAAGTAGTAAAACTAATTACACAATAAAAACATCCTCCTAGTGTACACACCGCTCCCCCGCAGAAAACAACAAAGAGCCCCACTACCAAATGATAAATATATGCCTAATAAGGTCGACACTCCCAACGCACCCACTAAATCCGACACGCTTGTGAATTTAAGTGTTAAATAATCATATATTGTGACGCACCTATGTCATTGGAACTTATCTTATATGCATAAGAATAAGACAAAAATAAATTATATCTCCCTTTGTCATCTACCTTGCCTAGTCAATGGGTTCCTGAGTATAACTCTCGCGCCGGAACTTGCCCACTATCTGTTGCAATGGTCGTATATCCAGGATATTGTCCTGTATTTTCACCCTACCTCGCTACGGGAAATCTTTTTTATATGTCCCATCTCTCCACAATCGTAACAACTTCCATAGAAACTCTCATGCTTCTGGACCTAGCCCTTCTAGCCTCTCCTGCCATTCCCTTAGCCCTGACGAATGAAATGTTATTGCTGTTGTTAAGGACCCTATTGGTACTGATCTTACCACTCTTGGGTTGGTAATTTTTGAACTTAAATTTCCTAATCGTATTCCCCTACTAGAAGTCTCACACCTACATCTATTGTTGTGCCCTACTATAATAGTTCCCATCTACCTTCCCTGTATGACTGGTCTCACTTTCTTGATATGCACAAGTTTAATACTCGTGGCCCTACTCTCACACATAATACACCTTTTTGTTCCATCCCCCTTTCTATGGACCCACTGGACATGTCAGGGTTTTCTTATCTCAGACCTAGTAGTCTTAGTCTCAATGGCTACCCCTGTTATCCCTTTGGATTCGCTAGCCTTATGGAACTCGATGTTGGCCTTGACAGCCCTAACTAAATCCACCGTTGCTTGGTAGGACTTATATTGGTCTCAATAATTTAAATGGGTTCCCTACTGGGTATACCCTTATGTGGTGCTTCACTAGTGCTATTTAATATAGTATTTCTCTTCGTCTAGATTGCCCAACCCTCTTGACTTCCTTCTCATGGAAGCACTGATATAAACCTGTAAACATATGACCTTGATGACATCGGCACTAGTCATTTTAGCCATATTTCCCATCCATGCTTGTGTTTTTACCCACGAGTTCGTTATCAACTTATTTTCCCTTTTTCATTCTCCGTATCCCCTTCGTCAAGTACAAAGTTCGCCAAATAATTTAATTTCTCTCTCACAATTTCTCTCTATCTATCCATTTGTGAAAAGGTTTGAAACTCCAGTCATATCTCTATATGAATAGCTTTTCTTATAATCAAACCACACTCAAATTTCTCGTTGTTAACGTATCTCTCCATGGTTCTGATGAATGACTCCAATCATTATAATGCTTCTCCAATGAGGCAAAATAAATTCACCTAAAATTTAATCCTAGATATAACTGCGCTCCACCCTAAAAAATTTCCTTTGAATTATCTCCTTCCATTGGCCCATCACACCTTATCTCTTCCCCAAATCCTTCCAGATGGATCTTCAAAAGAGTTCCTCCTACTCCACCTGTCGACTACGCTGGGTGAGACTAAATTTTTGCCACTATTATCTACGATAGTATTTGGGTAAGATACTACTCCCGAGTAATTAAATTATTGTCATATGTCATAACAATAATCATGCTGACTTCTATCGTGATCACCGTTCCCAAGATACTTTATGGCTTCTGTCAAGCCTTTCCTGCTGTAGTTCTTCTAACAGCCCTCACCGGTCGTCCTATATTATTCGATGTACTAAGCCAAGCCATGAATCACATAAAATATACTTAGTAGCAGGAGAAAGTAAGTCACTTACGTAGAGGAATAAAATAATCTTATAATAAGGCTCTATATCAAACAATGCTACGCTGAAATCATAGTAAGTTGTGCAGATCCCGAGGACACTAAAATTTGATTATTTGGTACCCTTTGAGATACCCCACCTATTGCAATATCGTTTGATCAGTCCTTTATAAAAATAAAACAGGAATCTCATCTGGTTCATTCTTAGCATCACTATCGAAAAATTTGTAAATTACTAATCACCTACGTTTTAAATAATCCGGTGCCAAATTTTATCATTCATTAAACAACAACACGAGAAAATAAAAATAATAACCAAACCATTTATAAAGTAATAATAATCTGAACCAATCGCAAGATGAATAACTAAATATACTCAATACAAAATCCAACTATGGGTCTACGAAATAAAACTGAATCCAATAATGCATAGTCTGATACAACTTAATAAATGAAATACCTGAAGGGGGTGACATGCCCAAATGAAATAACTAAAACTGGATCCTACTCTACGAATGAAGAAACTGAAGCATGTAATCCAAACCCTGCAAGCATCCACAAGTGTTGCAACTATGCATCCCTGGAACAGATCATGAAGATTGGTGTCCGTGTGGCTAGACACCTAAAAGGTTTTGAAAATATTTTGCATACAGGTCAGAGCCCAAGAAAACCTTTTGAAAATATTTTGCAAACATTTGCATCACAGTTAAAAAGCAGTTATTGATTACACATGTTAGTTCAATGTACACTCCCTTGAGTTCCTCGCCTCTCAACTAATGTATACGCCTAATGTCATCTACCTAGCTATGTTACCCAGACCAACTAGTTCTCATTAATAACTATCTAATAACTAACAAGTTTGGCTCCCCCATATCACCCATACAGTATGCTATAACATCACAATCTTTACTCATTAAGTCCTTAGCTAAATATCTCTTTAACTCTTCCCCATGCCTCCCATACTGTACATTATAGTAGCACTAATAATTAACATTCCTTATATGTTATTATTAAACCAAAATTAACATTTCATCTATGTTATCATTAAACCAATTCATTAAATTTCTCTACTTAAATCGTCTTTAGATATATATATATATTATCTAGCATTTACTACTATCACACATTAAGTATGTTATCTCATAACTAAATCACATTTAGGTACGACATATCAAAAAATTAAGTAAATTATCTCGTATATATATATATATATATATATATATATATATATACATCTCCAGTATCCTCGAGCTAAGAACTGTGGTGCGAGTATGCATACTCTGCTATTGAGTCCTGATACATCACATACTAAATTAAGGACTATCAGTCCATATGTCACCCAACCATAAATCAAATCAACACATATTGGAGGTGAACATAGGTCCAAGTCTATGGGTCACCACAAACCTAACGTTCCAAATTGATCGACAAAAGTATCATACACTCTGATAGCCCGTACATAGGTTTTATGTTCAGAGGCACAAGTCTAAAATCCCCCCAATGCGCTCATCGGAATAAGACTATCGACGACGCGGAATCTCTCATGATAGAAGACAATGTAGGTATTTCCACACACAAGAAAGCACATAATAAGCATACATACAACCTATCCATATGTCACATATAAGCATACACACAACCTATAAAAATAATTCTTATAAGTGTACACTTAACCTGTAAATATAATCCTTATAGGTAAACACACAACCTATAACTATCTTGTGTATGTATTATAGATATATATATCTTGAACACTTACCGCACTTATCAATTTATGATTTATAACTGTCTATCGTACTTCTCGAGTATTATTATATACCCGAAGGGCCCTAGTTATCCCTTGAATTATTTTAGTAGTTATACCCTTATACCCTACTTGTCAATATCATAGGATCACTCACTGTCTCTATGATTCATTCTTATTATCTCTAATTCAATTACTTTGCAAATTATGCCCAATTAATCTTAGTCTTAATTATTCTCAACTATTACTAAGTCCCAACCTTATCATTAGCCTACTGGTAATCAAAATATCTCTCACTATATTTTAAAGTTAGCTCAAAAGTCCATCCGATCATTATTCATAAGTTCTAGGCTTAAAACAGGAAAAATTGTCAAAATCTAGGAAACTTAATCGATTCGCCCAAGGACCGAATCGATTCATCCTTGGGCAGAATCGATTCGAAAGCTGTCAGTTCTTCTTCTTCTATACAGTTGCATTTTTACGAATTTTCACCATTACAACTTTCTCCATTCTTCATGAAACTTAACCAAATTTCCAACCAATATTACTAAACATTACACAAGTGTGTAGGAGCGATTTTTAACATAAATCTAACATTAATTTACCACAAATTCAATCCAAGAACCGATTTTCTTCTAAAATAATTAAAATCCTAGTTTTCATTGTTCTTCATCTCTTTCAATCAAAAATCCAGATTTCTTCCCTTATTAGCACCACTTATATACTGATTTCATTTTCTATACCCATAAGGATCTAATATTCATGCAAATCCTACCCAAGATTCGTGTCTTCAATTCTCAAAATTCCAAGAACATTAATTTATCATCAAAATATAAATCATACACTACATGGGTATTATAACCGTTTAGAAACATGCAATATAAATACTTGCGTGTAGATTGCAGATCTGATTTTCTATGGAAAGGTGATGGGGTTCTCTTTCTCTCCTATGGATCTACACTCTAGTGGTGGTGGTGGTGTAAAAATGGTGTGGGAAGCCTTGGAACTCCTCTACTTCCTCCTCTAGTGTCACAACCCTAACCCAATAGTAGTAGGGAATGAGTGGCTTAACATGCCACCAAGGCATTCAATATTCTGGCCTTGAAATATTTGTTAAAGTAAATGCAACGAAAATACATTCACATGGCCATGAATCGTAAACTATTGAAAAAAGTAATTATATCATCAGAGCTTTCTAAAAGGAAAATTTATATATATATATATATATATATATATATATATATATATATATATATATATATATATATATATTAAAAGTATGAATGAATTAAAATTTATTCCAAAATTAAAAACCTATTACTAAAGAGACAAGCATGCTCTATCGCATAAAAACAAACGTTGTATTTGAAAGTATAACAAAATAGCTCCATAAGTTAAATCTTCAACATAGTCCTTCTACACTCCATCCTCCAATCTAATTATTTCCTGAAAAATCATTATTTATACAACGTGAGCTGACAGTTGAATAAGATTTAATCTCCAGACATTCCTAGGTTTTCAAAATATGGATACCTATTTAAGTCAAAAGGGAAGGCATAAACATATATGGATAGGAACTTGCAGTAAATAGATATATAGTTTGAAATGATAGTGTGTATATATATATCACAGTTCGATAGCTCAGAATAAGAAGAATGCAGCAAATCAAATGTGATATCTTTTTCTTTCAATCATATCATTTTAATGGCCAAGTACACTCTAATACTGTGTTCTTCTACCGTATTATACCCCAATAGTTGAGGGTCAATCGAACTAGTTCATCACAACGTCTTATTTAGGGCACACCAGAGATAACCCAGTTGGGAAGGTCTATCAGTAAGAGAGGTCCCTTAGGCCGAATCTTATTTTCGATATTCAATCTCATATTCAATACTCATTTCAATCAGTATGTCTATATGGAGAGATATAAACATATAACAAATGAATCAATCATTGTTATCAGATGAATTTTGAGAATAAAAGCAATTTACAAAATACATAGTTTGCATAATATCATATAATTGAAATGTGCAAGAAATGACATAGAATACTCACCAAAAATAGAGGTTCGAAAATACAAATTTTGAGTCTTGGATCCCACGTTAATCTAATAAACACAATATAGGTTTAATTATGTATTCTAAACAAAGACCAATTATAAATATTTTGTTTTCATCCTACAATACTTGCTATAAAAGGTTACTAAAAACCATTTCCCGAATTTTTTAAATTCATTAATCGAAATTGAAGAATTCAGTTCATAGTTCTTCCTAATCAGTCGGTTCCCAGTAGAGTTGGAAGGTCACAGGGGCACCACTTAAATAACATCTCATCTAGACAGAACATTTTTGGATTTATTCCTAGTAGAGATGGAGGGTCACAGGGGCACCACTTAAATACCATCTCAACTAGATAGAATTTCATCAGGACTGACTTTGGAATTACTTAACTGAGATTCCATAATAACGAGAAATTACTTAAAAAAAGCGTGAGTATATATATATATATATATATATATATATATATATATATATTCAAACAAGTTTACATATTTTGAAAATAAAATCAATTTAGATTGTTTCCAAATTTTAAATTTTCATTAGTAGAGCCTTTAGTGTGGCATAA
The DNA here is from genome assembly GCA_949130495.1 of Sambucus nigra. Classification (NCBI taxonomy): domain Eukaryota; kingdom Viridiplantae; phylum Streptophyta; class Magnoliopsida; order Dipsacales; family Adoxaceae; genus Sambucus; species Sambucus nigra. The sequence continues at coordinate 264,544,043 of OX422213.1, read as the reverse complement.
CTACTAGGTAAAGCTATAAAACACAAAATTATAACTATAAAAATGCATTACAACATTTAAATAAAATCATACCTACGAAATGAATTCTTTCTTCAAAATTATAGAATTCCTTCTTAAGATACTTCCCAAACTTTCTATCACTCATTCTTACTATAATTATCAAAGAATTGGTGTGAGTTACGAATGATCCCAAAGGCCCTATTTATAGGTTTTCAAGGATATTAGGGTGTTGACACGTGTCTAATGACTAGGCTTTTTGAATTGGTGATTCAACGTCGAGGTGTCACGTTCGGGAGTTGTCTTGCAGTGTTAATACCACAAAATGATAACAAGTTTTTTAGATTTCTCTCTGAAGACGACACGTGTAAGGTGGAGGTGTTAAACACGAGGTATAAAGTGTTAAGGGTATACAAGTAATTTTACACTTGAAGGGTATTTTAGTAATTTCACCATAAGTTATTTCTAAATTTTCTTACTAGTCCCTAAAAATATTTTATTTATAAAATGGCCCTTTTTATATTTTTAGTTTAGTCCTTAAAGTTTCATAAAATTATTTTTTTTGCCCGGAAACTTATTATTTGCCTTAGTATAAGCATAAGACTTCGATTTGATCTGATTTACTATTGATTCTTCATATTTAAAAGTAGGTTTTATTGTATTGATAGCCAATAATACCACATATCTAATAATACAACATTTATAAGATAATAAGTAACACACGACTGTAAAAACAAACTATATGTGAGCATATAAAAGTGGGGTCATTACATCTAGTGGCCTCCCTTAGATTTTGTAAGTTCTAACTCGAACACCCTCAACCTATCTAAAGATATAACTCTAGTAAACTCTTTGGTCCCTTTACTTTAAAAATCTAAAAGACCAAAATGCCCTTTCGAGGTGTCGATTTGGCCTAAAATTGTCCTGGGACCCAATCCAAACCCCCGAGTACCTTTTTTTTACTACCTGGACCCTTTCGGACAAACTGACACACTCGAAATGACCATTTGGATGATTCATAATTAAATTATATTTTATTTCATAAATTTAAGTCCCGACACGTCTCACACGCGCGTCCCTACTAAATTACTATAACTGCCGTATTTCTCACTCATGACAATGATAATGCATTCTTACTAATTTATTACTTGTACTCTAAGTAATACTCAATATAATTCATACAAACAAATATCAACCCTTCTCACCTTAATTAATATTTATTTTAATCCGGATTAATTCCCCATTTTAATTTAATTAATCCACATATAAAAATCATTAAAAATTATAAGGTGTTACAGATGTTTTTCCAAAACCAAGTTTAGAATTTTTGGATTTTTGGTTAGATTAAGAGGGGAAAAAATTATGGATTAGAACTAGGTATTTTATGTGATGTTTAGTAGTTGCATTGTGGGTTTAGGAGTAGGTAAGGTTTAAGTCAGGTTTTTTTTATTAATTATCTCCTTCTTGTATTTTTACTCTTTTGTCCTAAACCCTATATTTCTCTCTAAGTATGATTTAAATTCCCTTATTAACCTTATACATCCAACTAATTACTTTACTTACTTTCCATTTAATTTAAAAATTCCCATTCAAATTAAACATTTTAAATTTCATTGTTTGCTCAAATAAAAAAACAATTTCCAATTTACTCCAGCTTTATTTCAAAGTTTTATTTTTCCACTTAAATATTATAAAAACTTTTGTTTTCTCTTAAAGAAATTGTTAAAAAAATAAAAATATCTAAGAAATCAAATTAAATCCCAAAATCAAATTTGGCTAATTATTTAAATTAATGAAATTATTTTAAATATACTATATATTACAATCTTTCCTTATCAAAAAGAATTCCATCACCGAAATTCATAATTTACCTTTTGAGGTAAAATTTATATCACCCGATATAACATGTGTCAAAAATTATATCCTCCTATAGAATGAGTCCAACTATGTTCTCGTATAGAATGAGTTCAACTATTTCCTCATATAAAATTAGTCTAAATCATCTCCTCGTATAAGAATGAGTCAAAATTATCTCCTCATATGCATATGAGTCAAAAGTATCTCGTCATACAAGAATCAATCAAAACTATCTCCTCATATTGGGATGAGTCAAAACCATTGCCTAACATAAGAACGAGTCAAAATCATCTCCTCATATATGTATGGATCAAAATCGTTACCCCAAATACGAATGGGTCAAAATTTACTAATAACTCATATACATGAATCAAAACAAATGGGGATAACACTTTAGTATCAAGTCCTCATGCTCTGAACATGATTGCTCGTGTGGTGATTCCATTACACTCACACTAGTGGCATCTCCTTGGAATGAATTTTGGATTTATCGATCCAAAATACTTACTGTCTACACATTGTAGAATGCAATTGAGTTTAACTCAATATTACCCAAATCAATATGTTGATATGCACCCTTAGGGTGTAAAAATGGACGAAATAATATGAAACACATTATGCACTTGATCGAGGTTGTCCAAAAGTGTTAAATGTACATAAACTTCCCAATGCTATCCTTAATCATGAAGGGGCCAATATAACGAGGGTATGACTGTCCTTTATTTTTCAAACTCATAAACCTTTTATAGGGGAACCCCATAGTAAAACCTTCTCTCCCACCTAAAACTCCATCGGCATAGACCCTATGTCTATCCTGAGTAATTTTGATTCTCCCTCTAATTAACTTGATCTTATCATTCTTCTCTTGCATATACTTTGATCCTAAATTTTTACCCTCACTCGGGTCAAACCAACATATTGGATATCAACACGTCCTCCCTTAAAGTTCCTCATAAGGGGCCATAGAAATGGACTTCTAATAACTACTGTTATACTTAACTCCAATATCAAAAAATGGGCATCACAATTGCCCTTGAAATCCATTATACACAACCATGACATATCCTCTCATATTTGATTCACCTTATCAATCTGGCCATCCATCTGTGGATGGTATGTTGTGTTAAGATGCCACTTAGTCCTCATGGAAATTTGGAAACTCTCCAAAAAATTTGCCAAAAATGTAAGGAGCCGATCTAAAATGATCGATATTGGAACCCTATGTAAATGGACACTCTCGGCCAGATATAAACGTGCAAGATTCTTAGTTTAATAATTATAGAAAATGACCTAATAGTGTGCCACCTTTGTAAGGCAGTAAACAATCACTCATACAGAACTATGTTATATAAGTGTCAAAATTAACCCTATTATGAAATCCATCCATATGATATCCACTTTCCATTCGATAATGAGTAGAGGATGAAGAATGGCCCACCTTCACTATCAAATAAGCAGTACATATTGAGACCAACTCAACCATATCCTTCGTCATACTTACCCACTAATACTATCACTTCATATCTTGGTATATTTTATCCCCTCCGGGGTGAACCATAAAATGCGAACCTTGTGTCTCCTCCATAATGGACCGTGTCAATTCTAGATGTAAGGGTAGCAACAACCTACCTTTGTAAGGTAACTCATCATTGGATCCTATAAAAAATAAACATACATCAATAACAAGAATCTCCGTCGCCTTCCCCTTACACATCTCATATAGAGACTATCCATGGATAACTAATACCATGATTTATGGAGTCACTACGAGCATAATCGTGAATGATATGGTCAACTCTCCAATTATCTCTACTAATCCCCATTCGTCTAGATAAATTCCTAAGAGACTACCATTGGGTCATCCACTCAATGCGTCTACCACTACGTTAGCCTTCCCCGGTTCACACTAGATCATGAACTTATAATATTTGATGAATTTAAACCATTGTCGTTGTCTGATATTGGGATCCTTCTGTATGAACAAATACTATAGGCTCTTATCATCACTGAAGATCCTAAACTTCCCACCCCAAATATAATGTCCCCATGCACGCAATACAATAATAGATGCCAACTTTAACTGATGATTTAGATAATGAACCTCATGCGAATTCAACTTTTGAGAGGTGTAAGAAATAACGGACATCGGCCTAGTCCATACTGAGAAGCTTCGGTATATAGCAAAAACTTAACTCCACTCATTCAAAGGCTAAATAGTACAGAAGTCAAATTCCCCTTTAGAGTGTCAAACACCTCGTGGGAGTTCTTAATCAACCCAAATACCACACCCTCATCATAAAGTTAGTAATTGGCCTCGCTATATTTCAAAATCCTCAACGAATCTCCTATAATAATCAACAAAATGTATAAATCTAGGAATGTTAGTAGGTGACGTGAGCTCTCACTAATCTAATATGACTGACATCTTCCTTGGGTCCACGGATAGTCCCTTGTGCAACACCACATGACCCAAAATATTATCTTCCTGCTTCCAAAATTCACATTTGTAAAACTTAACATAATGTTTATCCTCCCATAATATCTATAATGCAATCCAAAAATATCGATCGTGCTCCTTATCAATCCGTGAATAGAGTTAAATATCATTAATAAAAATAGTGATAAATTTGTCCAAATACGGTCGAAATCCCCGATTCATTAGGTCCATGAATACAGATGGGGTATTAGTAAACCCAAACGGCATCACATGGGATTCATAAGGCCGATAAAGAGTTAAAATTCTTATCATGGGTACATCCTCCTCTCACACCCTCAATTAGTGATAATCGGATCGTAGATCGAATTTCGAAAAGAAAGAAGCTCCCTCCAATTGATAAAAATGATCTTTATTCCTCGACAGTGGATACTTATTATTTACAGTCACCTTATTTAAGTCGCTGTAGTCGATGAACAGTATCAACTACCCAGCTTTGTTCTTAAAAAACAACACTGGTTCACCCCAAGTTGAAGCGCTACGACGGATAAGCCCTTGACATAATAATTGTTCAATATGATCTCTAAGTTCCTTCATCTCCATATGGCCACATGATACGTCACTCAAGATATTCTCTTACTATTCAGTGCCAAATATATAATGAATTCGATCTCCCTACTCGATGGTAATCATCAGAGCTCATCGAATATATCGGTGAACTACTGAACTATGGTAATTATATTTAGGGATACTCTGTCCTTCTCCCTAGTCTCCTCATAAATAAAATAAAGGAGGATAGTATCCCCACCCTAACATATAGGAATAACCTCCAAATATATTGCATGTCCTGGTATAGAAAATACAATCGCTCTCTCTACACAGTCAATCTGAGCTCGATACGTACACAAAACATTTATCCCTAAAATCACATTTTATGTGTGGTATCTAAAACTAAAAAATTCTCTACAAATCGTAGCCTACCAGTATAAATGTCTACCCCATATAAACACTCCGTAATAATAGTGGAATCACTTAATGGAGTAATTACACATAATCTAATAGTGCAATAAGGCCAAACCATCCTTGGTAAAGTCACGAAGTGTCGTGCAATAAAAAAATGTGTGGCACACGTATCAAATAAAACTTTGTCTAGAGTGACATAAATAGAAAAATTACCATCGATTTCCTGAACAGGAGCCTAATCACCCTTGGGTCCCATTTGATAGACCGTACCATTCTACAGTTGGGGTTGAGGAGTTGCGATTGATGAAGGAAATATTATGATTGGGCTAGGAATTTCTACTAGTGCTTTCTGACTAGAAGATGGAAGGACTGACACATATTGTTGCATTTACAATTGATAATTGGGCTCAAAGCCATACTGTCATTAGCCTAACTAGTCCAGCTAATGCTAGACCTGAGAAAACTAGCCCTACTACTCGGTCCATACTTGCCCTCACATGGGCAATCTCTCTATTTATGAACAAGTCCTTTAAACCTGAAAAAACTAATAAAGATTTACCCTGTGAGGTGTCACCATATCTCCCCTATTAATGATGACCTTACTCACCCTGTTGGAGCCTCTAGTGATTAGGTAGAAACTTCTTTCATGTTTTTGGCCTTACTGGACCAAACTTCCCTTCCTATCGATACTAGATCCCACCTCAGTCTTAGATCTGCCTTCCTGAACCCCTTTATATAAATTTTTCTTGTTCTCTGAACAATACCTATGAAGGGTCGGTGTCACATCCACTATCTGGGTGTACGATAATAAGTGAAATTCTCCACCAGGATCTGATATATATGGTATATGAAACCCTGCACAAAATAAGAAATATAGTTCTTCTCGATATTCACTTCCTCTAAAGAAAATAATGATAAATTTTTGAACTCCTTCTCATAATTAGTAATTATAGGAGTTCCCTAGTAAAGCGCTAAAATTTCATCCTCTTCTACATGCTAATGGACTCAGGAAAATACTTGTCATTGAACTTATCTACAAACTCAGCATAAGTCATCTGATCTCTCTGCTCAGGATTAGTCACACTCTCTCACCACTTAAAAGTATCATTTGTCAATCTAAAAGGTCTTAAAATCTTCTTCTTAACATCTGCATAAGACAAGATACGGAGATAGCAGGCGATGTCCTGATGTCAAGGAATAACTACTAGAGGATTTTCCTACCCTGAAATATGGGGGAATTGGTTTTTATGAATGTGCCATAAATATTTTTCCAGTTTGTTGTGGGATCCTATACCACTAGTTGTGGTGCATCAAAGGGTATGTCCTTCCTACATGTAACCTATCCTACATGTACCACCTGGCAGATCATCTCAAAAAATAGTTGAGCTCCAAAAATAAACTGTTCATGGTCATCGGGAGTTGGGACAGCTAGCATTTGTGTAAGTGGTGCAACATGTGCTACGAGTTGCATTGGTGCTCTTGGATAGAGCTAGCAACACGTGCAGCAGAATGTGTCTTCCTCTTTGGTGCCTTTTAAAATATGACACAAAATTATTAGTAATATTACGCATCTTATGAAAAGTGTACAAAAAGAATAACGTATCAAAGAAAACTAGGCGAAAAAATAAAATGGACCTATGGAACCTATGTTGCCTATGACCATGTTCTGATACAACCTGTAACACCCATAATTTTTAATAATTAGGATGATCAAGTATCTTTATTGATTATTATAGCTTTTAAAAATAATTTAAATACCATCCTTAGCATGAATTATGAAACAATGAATGATTATAATAAAAAAGAATAATGGTATGATAAAACCTCGATTGATAATATCGATAGAATCAATCACATCCATTAAGTAATAAGAAGACTAGATAGCATAACTATTACATATAAAACTCCCAAATGTAATACCATTTCAAAACTATAATGAGTACAATTCTAAGATAAACCATGCATCTCTCGGCATAAAGAAAAACAAATGAAAGATAGTACTAAGTGTAGCTCTAACACATATGTAATCGAAATTAACAGTCATTTAACATAACAACCGAGTATTCCATAAAGAAGTATGAGTCTAATAACCTCGAGCACCTATAACAATGTGGCGGGTCAGGCTTACCACAATAAGATAATATCTACACACACGAGCAGTAAAACTATCAGTCCCGAGTATAAATAATAAGCTCTACAGTTATTAGTTGAATAATTATATCCCACTTTTAACAATGTCAAATCCTTTAAGTTAAGTACTTTAGATCGATATGTTTTTAACCCCAACATCTCCCATATAAGCATAATTTACAGAGTAAAGGTTCACTTGTAAATTTACCATACAAATCCATAAGTATAATTAATTTACAAAATCCACTAGTTCCGTGCTCACAATAAAAAAAAATTAACCATGAGCATTCTACCGTTTGCATGGTGAAAGCATTGTCATTCAAACGGTAAAAATCATCGTCATTCACATGCTGGATGGAACTAAAGTTTCCAAGAAATGTATTTGTCTTCAACCTACACCCCTATCCCTAAGCCCAAAACTCATAATCAATATTTTCTTCCTAAAATGATGTTTTATGCCCCAATACCCTCCAAATAAGAAATTGGATAGTTGTTAAACTCCATCCTTACTTACAAATTCCATTTTCTCGTATATGCTTGTTATATTTCAGTATATAAATCCATATTCAAGTGCTACATTAAAATTTAAAGTGAAATGTGGAATTAGAGGTAGATGAATATACATTTTTTCAACCCAATTCCATTAAACTAATTTAAACTAAGCATTCAAGATTTGGTAAACTAATTTAAACTACACATTATTTGAAAATTGGATTCATTCATTTATATACAAAAATCATCAAGTTTCAATAGATTAAAGAACCATAATTAATTCTACAGCAATTTTTATGATTTATAAAAAAAACTTGTTTAGGTAAAAATCATTATTTAATCATCAGAGGATAGAGTAGAATTATCTTGAACTGAATGATGAATAAAATTCTCAAAAAGAAAGATAAGATAAACCCCTTTAAATTTTTTTTGCATTTTCTCTTCAAACATCCCCAATTTGTGTAAAGAAGCTCTTAATGGTGTAGAAAAGAACCCCCTCGTGACAATAGTTGAAATGTTCTTCTAAGATGTCCCCAAAAATATTTTTGTTTTTTTATTGGGTAGATGTTTTCCCAAACCTAGATTAGAATTTTAGAATTTTTGTTTAGAATGGGAAAAATTGTGGATTGCAAGTATGTATTTTTGGCAAAGTTTAGAAGTTGGATTGTGGGTTTAGGAGCTAGTAGGGTTTTACTTATATTCTTATATTAATTCTATCCTTCTTGTGTTTTTACTCTTTTGTCCTAAACCCTAACATTCTCTCTAATTATGCTTTAAATTCTCATATTACCCTTATCCACCCAAGTAATTACTTTACCTAGTTTCAAATTCATTTAAAAACCCCGAATTAAATTAAAATCAAAGTAAATAAATAAATCATTATTTTTTAAATAAAAAAACATATTTCAATTAACTCCATGTTAGTTTCAAAGTTTTATTTTTGCATTTAAATAATTATAAAAATCTAGTTTTCTCTTAAAGTAACTAAAAATTCTCCCAATTTTTTTTTTTGAAAAATCAAATTAAACCCCAAATTCCTATTTAACTAATTATTTTATTTAATTAAATTCTTTTAAATTTACGAAGTATTATACATTTCATAGACTAGGGAGTAAGGGTATCCCCGATGGCCTTCTAAAGGACATGTGGTAGCCCCAAAGAGCATAAGGGATCATGTCGACCTAATCTCTATAATTTTCTATCATCTTATTGATCATGGATTTTAGACTCTTACTGGAAGTTTCAATAGCCCCATTGGTTTGTAATATATAGGTTAAAAACCTATGTTTTTGAATTCCATACTCTTCGACCACTTCTATAGTTTCAACTTTAAAATGGAGGCCATTATCTGATACCAGCTCATGAGGTACCCTATAGTGACAGGCGATATTATTCCTAATGAACTTTGATACTTTCTCTACATTCTGTAACACCCCGCCTAATTAAATACCGGGTGGCCAGTCCCATACCAAATTAAAACAAAATATACAGTTGGCTCATTCTTAGCATCACTGTCGAAAAAATTTACAACTCACCCCAAAACTCAATTAAGCTGGTGTTAAAAACTTTTCAAATTTTAATTTAACAAAATCCATTTCCAGTTTAAGAATAACACAACACATTTTATTCTACAACACAGATCACTAAATAAATAACTCAAAAGAATTTAAATGCAACTGGAATAAAGATTCCCAAATAATATAAATCCTTTACAATAATCCCAACAATGTTAAATGTATTATGAGGACACAAATACAATAGCATTTAACTCTGACAGAAAATGATAACTAAAATCCTTTGGGCGACATGCCCTATGTAAGAATACTGTGAATCAAAAGATGACAAGCGTCTAAGCAAAACCTCCATAGCTCGTCAAAATCAACTATGGTTGGCGTCCCTGTTGCTGGACACCTGATATAGAGATACAATAGAAGAGAAAATATGCAAGGAAATGGGTCATAGCCCGAATGTGTAGATTATTTTTAAAACAGCAAGTATTTAACAAGTGCAATAAAGCATTTATTATGTACATGTTAGATCCAACTCTCACTTGAAATTCTCACCTCTCAACTAGAGTGCACACTTAACGTTTCCTATTAACCTCCTAGTTAATGGTTCCTCCTTTCTAGTCTCCATATTATAATTCCATTCCCATATAATAATCCCCGTATGTCCCATACCATACGCCACCTTATTATGCATTTACATTTCTTCTTTATAAGATTAGTTTCTCATTAACATGAATCATTACTCATTACTATGAACCGTTTATCATTAACATGAGTTAAGCTTTTCAATTCTATAAGCATCAACATTTATTAACTTAATTCCATTATATTGTTCTATTCACCGTTATCTACAATTATCACCGTAGATAGATTTAACCACGATATTTTTATGTAACCATCTAATCCATTATATATATATTCATATATAATACGGCACCCCGAGTCACAGCTGTGGTGCAATGCATTACTCTGCTATCATGTCCTATCATCGCAGGTCGCCGAATAGGGGACTACAGGTTCGGTAAGATTCCAAAAACCAAAAAACAACAACAAACAAATTGGAGGCGAACATAGTTCTCGTATCCATGGGTTACGCACATACCTACGTACCCACAGTCAACGGACTTATCAACTCCCCGATAAGTCTTTCATAGACCTATTTTCTCGAGCGACAAATCAAAGATCCCATGGATTCATCAGGATATGACTTCCCTCACGCGTAAACCTCCACCGATAGCAAGTAAGCTAGGTATGTCATACACATAAATCAACAATCAATCAAATAGGTATTATCATACCTATAATACAATATCAATAAGGTAATTATCACTACCCTAAGATATTTCCCATACGTAGCATTATATCTCTTTTAAAATATCATATCTTTACTTCATAAATTAATTATCCTCGCAACCTATAACATCTCTCCACTACCGACGTCGTTAAGGTTCATGCGCGGAGCGTCTCGCAAAGCGAAATCCAAACAAGGAACCCCTCCAATACACTACTACTTAACTTTGTCGATCGAGGAGGTCCGAAAACTTCAACTGTGCGATCGGGATAACCTCATACCCTCTTTCAATCAAATGTGTTCTAAGCTCCCATCTCATAAGATTCAAATAGGATTTTCCTCAACATATATTCAGTAAGAAGTCACTAATATCCTACTGGTCCATAGCATCATTTCTCCCTAACTACTACGAGTTTAGTTCTCCTTTTAATTAAGGTTAAAACCGATAGTTTCAAATCTCTTATAAACACATATTCTTTCACTTAGGATTAAACCCTCTTGTGAACTTAAGGATACCCAGGTGTTATATTCAATCAACCCTACTGGTCCTATCTTAAATCCTCATACATCCCCATTTGGAAATTTAACAAATGAATCTAGCAACAGAAATTCCATTCAACATAATTTTCATCATTTAAATCACTCCAATCCAAATCAAATTAATTCAAATCTTATCAAGGGTTTACTGATATTTCTAGGCCCCAAAATATCCAAATAATAATCACCAAAGATCCACAAAAGGTTTGGGATAAGAATCAACATTTAAAAAGAAACAACTTTACATAATCTAGGGTGGTCGATCGATCGAAGGTAGGGGTCGATCGATCGATCACTCAGGTCCAAGCCTGGTTTTTCTGCATTTCAGCAACTACGGGTTTCACCATTTTTACTCATTCAAACCTTCATATTAACCTCCAAAATGAGTTATTATTATTACTACATGATATTCCATCATATATGAACGATTTCCAGTACTCTAAACATCCTAGTATCATTAAGGGATTGGATTAAAAAGCATGTTTTATCTCCTTATTTCCAGAAATTATTAACATAACATCTTCAAGAACATATCAATGGTTTTCATACTTTCTTCAACAGATTCATGACTATTTCGTGGATTAAGATCATCCTAAAACATGAGTTAAATTCCTATATCATTTCAGTTTCCAGAAATCCATTTAATCATTCCATTATTTCTTCCAAACATGAATAATCTTCTCTTTTCATACTATTCTAACATGGACAATATACAAACTTAAATTGCCATTATCAAACACTTGCCTTTCTTGTAGGTCTGATCCTTTGGTGTAGTATATCTCATTTGGTTGTCCCTTCTCCGGTCAAACTCCGGTGGTGGTTGGTGGTGGTGAACCTTGGTTCTTGTTCTTCTCCTTCCCAAGTGACTTTTCCCTTCCCAAGCACTCTTACACTCTCTCTAGGAAGATGGCTGCTCTTATTTGTGAAGAGGAGATGAATAACCCCATAAACATAATCTACTAATACTTATAATATTTCCAAATTCGAAATCACTATTCATCCCCCCTAGAAAAATGACCAAAATGCCCTTTCGGGTTGTCTATTCATTCCCAAATGATCCGAGACTCAAAATTGACATCCAAATAGATTTTTCTGACTATTTCGAACCCTCCGGACGCAACGACGCAGTCGAAATGACTATTAGATCGATAGAAAATAAATTTCCTTTTTAATTTAATAAACTAGTCCCGACACGTCCCATACCGCGTCTGACTAAAAATATAAATTACCGAATTTATATCATACAGTCATATCAATGACATCACATTTCATATATTACCTAAATATCTTTAAGTAATATTCAGAATCATCCATTTTAATATCCACCGTCCGGATAAAAACCGAATGAATTAATTAATAATAAAATCTAATTAATCTATTAATTTAAAATATAACCCATTTTAAAAGTCATTTAAAATTATGGGGTATTACATACTTCTCCCCTTATAACAAAATTTCGTCCCGAAATTCAGGAATATAAGTCATACCGGTAAGGTCAACTCCGAGTATAAATCTCACATCGCAAAAAATCCAAGATGTACCGCCCATACAGTACATTAACAAAGTCCCTATCGATGTTATACGCCAAGCCTCACCATATAGTTTCAACTGAATCAAATTTAGACTTCACCTAATATTCCCTATACCGTCCTCGTGACAAACTTTAGGAAAAAGATCCTCTCATAGTGAACAAATAAATCCTGAAGTCTCAACTTACTTACCTTTTTCACAAGTATGGAAAATACTACAATCAAATTATCCAGGGCGCCCATACACCCTCTCGTACCGCTTTTAATTTTAAAAGTTTCACAAAGGTTATAAACTCGTTTCCCAAAGACCTAACTTATTTCGACTCCCAACGGTTATTATTTTCGTGCGTGGGGTGTCTCGCAAGCGAAATCCAAACAAGGAACCACCCCGATACACTACTTCCTAAAGTAGTCGGTCATCGAAACTCCTAAGGTCCTTAGTCAATAATATATATAAAAAATTTGGTTTAAAAAAAATATCAGGTTTATCGATTTTAAAACAAAAGTTTGGTTTTTATCGATTTCAAATAGGGTCTACGCATCTACTCTTTTATAGAAGACAAGATGCAGACATATGCTCTCATATACCACAAGTCAATGCATGCCGATAGTCGAATCACACTCGGACATGCTCAAGGTAAGTAATCCCATGATATAAATCAAACCCACGTGATATCATGCAATATAAAGGTGTCCCACACCCCTCGGTGAGTCGACATAAATAATAGTGCTATAGGCTAAGTTTAGCAACCCTTTTTTCCCACACAACATTAATCGAAACGAAATCACTGTACGCTTCATAATTCCTTAGATAGAAAACATACCCTCATTCGCGGGTGGTGGTTGTTGATTCACTGCCTGATGGATGTTGTATACACGCCCATACTGACCCTGCTGCGCGGGTGCTGCAGGAATGGGCGGTAGTGCTAGCACCGGAGTTGGAGCTGGAAGAACAGCTGGTGGAAACACTGGTACCTGTGGCTCCTGCCGAGCATGTTGTTACTGAGGGAATTTGTCTTTCTCAGGACAATCTTGATGTTTATGGACATACTTGCCACACACGAAATATTTTCCCGCAAACTTTCCACCACCTTGCCCCTGTTGACCCCGAACCTGCTGGCCATTACCTCCCTTCCCTTGACCCTGATGAGCCTGCTTCTGGCCCTGATGGCCCTGTTGTCCTTGCCCAACACCTCTATCCTCAAATCGAGAATCTCCAGATCGCAAACGCTTAGCATAGTCCCCTGTCTGGGAACCCTGCTCACTCTGACGTTGATGACTCTGCCCTGGCTGAGTCCCACTAGAACTGCCCCCAATAGTCTTGCCTTGCAGGCCTGACCCAAACCCCCGCTTGACACCCTGATTATGGAAGCGGTTATCTTGACAGTGGAGCATTGCAGCATTAAGAACATCTGCATACGTACGTAGTGAAAGATTCCCCAATAAATATTGGCTAATTTTATAGTTCAACCCATCAGTGAACATTAGGACTCTCCTCTCCTCAGTAGGTACTTCAGCTGGTACCAAATTAGTTAATCTCGTAAACTCTTCCTCATATTCCGCCAATGTTTTCTCTCCCTGTTTCAAATCAAGTAGCTTCCGCCTCATCTCTGTCTGGATAGCGGAAGGAAAATACTTCCCATCAAACCGTATCCAAAAGTCTTGGATAGTCATTGTGTCCCTCTCCTCCATAGTGGTCGTAGCTTCCCACCATTGCAAAGCTGCCCCTACTAGCTTGAATGTGGCTAGTATCTGACGTTGAACCTCAGTGCATTTGATCATTCTCAAGTGCCGTTGGATATCTTTCTTCCATTGGCTAGCAGTCACAACATCTGATCCTCCCTGAAACTCGGGTGGGTGCGCTTTCTGAAAGGCATCCCTTGCTTGTTCCCATACAGTAGGAAACACTTGCCCTTGCGCGGGTGGCACGACCGGTGCCGGTGCGGGAGCCTGCTGAATAGCAGCTACAGCAGCATTGACTGCCTGAGCGACAATTGCAGCAACTTCGGCTGCAGTCATTGTACCCTGAGCTGGGGCGGGCTGAGATGCACGTCGAGGAGGCATCTGAAACGAGAGAACACTATCAGTATTTGATATCTCAAAATAGCTGAAGATCGTAAGCGTAAATAGAAAAGCAATAATCCTACTCATAGGGCTCTACATCAAAGAACGCTAAGCTGAAGACACAATAAGCCGTACAGATCTTAAAGGACACTAGAACCTGATGCTCTGATACCACCTATAACACCCCGCCTAATTAAATATCGGGTGGCCAGTCCCATACCAAATTAAAATAGAATATAAAGTTGGCTCATTCTTAGCATCACTGTCGAAAACATTTACAACTCACCCCAAAACTCAATTAAGCTGGTGTTAAAAACTTTTCAAATTTTAATTTAACAAAATCCATTTCCAGTTTAAGAATAACACAACACATTTTATTCTACAACACAGATCACTAAATAAATAACTCAAAAGAATTTAAATGCAACTGGAATAAACATTCCCAAATAATATAAATCCTTTACAATAATCCCAACAATGTTAAATGTATTATGAGGACACAAATACAATAGCATTTAACTCTGACAGAAAATGATAACTAAAATCCTTTGGGCGACATGCCCTATGTAAGAATACTGTGAATCAAAAGATGACAAGCGTCTAAGCAAAACCTCCATAGCTCGTCAAAATCAACTATGGTTGGCGTCCCTGTTGCTGGACACCTGATATAGAGATACAATAGAAGAGAAAATATGCAAGGAAATGGGTCATAGCCCGAATGTGTAGATTATTTTTAAAACAGCAAGTATTTAACAAGTGCAATAAAGCATTTATTATGTACATGTTAGATCCAACTCTCACTTGAAATTCTCACCTCTCAACTAGAGTGCACACTTAACGTTTCCTATTAACCTCCTAGTTAATGGTTCCTCCTTTCTAGTCTCCATATTATAATTCCATTCCCATATAATAATCCCCGTATGTCCCATACCATACGCCACCTTATTATGCATTTACATTTCTTCTTTATAAGATTAGTTTCTCATTAACATGAATCATTACTCATTACTATGAACCGTTTATCATTAACATGAGTTAAGCTTTTCAATTCTATAAGCATCAACATTTATTAACTTAATTCCATTATCTTGTTCTATTCACCGTTATCTACAATTATCACCGTAGATAGATTTAACCACGATATTTTTATGTAACCATCTAATCCATTATATATATATTCATATATAATACGGCATCCCGAGTCACAGCTGTGGTGCAATGCATTACTCTGCTATCATGTCCTATCATCGCAGGTCACCGAATAGGGGACTACAGGTTCGGTAAGATTCCACAAACCAAAAAACATCAACAAACAAATTGGAGGCGAACATAGTTCTCGTATCCATGGGTTACGCACATACCTACGTACCCACAGTCAGCGGACTTATCAACTCCCCGATAAGTCTTTCATAGACCTATTTTCTCGAGCGACAAATCAAAGATCCCATGGATTCATCAGGATATGACTTCCCTCACGCGTAAACCTCCACCGATAGCAAGTAAGCTAGGTATGTCATACACATAAATCAACAATCAATCAAATAGGTATTATCATACCTATAATACAATATCAATAAGGTAATTATCACTACCCTAAGATATTTCCCATACGTAGCATTATATCTCTTTTAAAATATCATATCTTTACTTCATAAATTAATTATCCTCGCAACCTATAACATCTCTCCACTACCGACGTCGTTAAGGTTCATCCGCGGAGCGTCTCGCAAAGCGAAATCCAAACAAGGAACCCCTCCAATACACTACTACTTAACTTTGTCGATCGAGGAGGTCCGAAAACTTCAACTATGAGATCGGGATAACCTCATACCCTCTTTCAATCAAATGTGTTCTATGCTCCCATCTCATAAGATTCAAATAGGATTTTCCTCAACATATATTCAGTAAGAAGTCACTAATATCCTACTGGTCCATAGCATCATTTCTCCCTAACTACTACGAGTTTAGTTCTCATTTTAATTAAGGTTAAAACCGATAGTTTCAAATCTCTTATAAACACATATTCTTTCACTTAGGATTCAACCCTCTTGTAAACTTAAGGATACCCCGGTGTTATATCCATCACCCCTACTGGTCCTATCTTAAATCCTCATACATCCCCATTTGGAAATTTAACAAATGAATCTAGCAACCAAAATTCCATTCAATATAATTTTCATCATTTAAATCACTCGAATCCAAATCAAATTAATTCAAATCTTATCAAGGGTTTACTGATATTTCTAGGCCCCAAAATATCCAAATAATAATCACCAAAGATCCACAAAAGGTTTGGGATAAGAATCAACATTTAAAAAGAAACAACTTTACATAATCTGGGGAGGTCGATCGATCGAAGGTAGGGGTCGATCGATCGATCACTCAGGTCCAAGCCTGGTTTTTCTGCATTTCAGCAACTACGGGTTTCACCATTTTTACTCATTCAAACCTTCATATTAACCTCCAAAATGAGTTATTATTATTACTACATGATATGCCAACATATATGAACGATTTCCAGTACTCTAAACATCCTAGTATCATCAAGGGATTGGATTAAAAAGCATGTTTTATCTCCTTATTTCCACAAATTATTAACATAATGGTTTTCATACTTTCTTCAACAGATTCATGACTATTTCGTGGATTAAGATCATCCTAAAACATGAGTTAAATTCCTATATCATTTCAGTTTTCGGAAATCCATTTAATCATTCCATTATTTCTTCTAAACATGAATAATCTTCTATTTTCATACTATTCTAACATAGACAATATACAAACTTAAATTGCCATTATCAAACACTTGCATTTCTTGTAGGTCTGATCCTTTGGTGTAGTATATCTCAGTTGGTTGTCCCTTCTCCGGTCAAACTCCGGTGGTGGTTGGTGGTGGTGAATCTTGGTTCTTGTTCTTCTCCTTCCCAAGTGACTTTTCCCTTCCCAAGCACTCTTACACTCTCTCTAGGAAGATGGCTGCTCTTATTTGTGAAGAGGAGATGAATAACCCTATACACTTAATCTACTAATACTTATAATAGTTCCAAATCCGAAATCACTATTCATCCCCCCTAGAAAAATGACCAAAATGCCCTTTCGGGTTGTCTATTCATTCCCAAATGACCCGAGACTCAAAATTGACATCCAAATAGACTTTTCTGACTATTTCGAACCCTCTGGACACAACGACGCAGTCGAAATGACTATTAGATCGATAAAAAATAAATTTCCTTTTTAATTTAATAAACTAGTCCCGACACGTCCCATACCGCATCTGACTAAAAATATAAATTACCGAATTTATATCATACAGTCATATCAATGACATCACATTTCATATATTACCTAAATATCTTTAAGTAATATTCAGAATCATCCATTTTAATATCCACCGTCCGGATAAAACCCGAATGAATTAATTAATAATAAAATCTAATTAATTCATTAATTTAAAATATAACCCATTTTTAAAGTCATTTAAAATTACGGGGTATTACACATTCAGCATTGTATATAACTCAGGTTCAACCCATTTAGTGAAATATTCGATGGAGACCAAGTTGAATTTGTTCCCATTGGTTGATTTGGGAGTGAATTTTCCAATAATGTCATTGTCACAAGTTAAGAAGGGCTACTGATAGGTCATAGTGTACCACTCTCGGGGAGGTGAGTGTTGGCGATTGAAAAGGCAACCCTTGATGTATGCTGCATAGTCTTGAACCATGGTAGTTCAATAATAATCCTATCACATGATCTTCTTGGAAATAATATGACCGCTCATGTGGGGGTCCTCACTCCTCACCATAGATTTTTTCCTTAATATATTCAGTGGTAACCCCTACTATGTATTGCAAGTGATTACCATCAAAGTTTCTCTTGAATAGAGCATTATCGCAAATGACATACCAGGCTATGAGTTTTCAGAGGGTCATACCATCTTTCTTATCATCTCCTTGAGGGTATTAGCCATGTTTGAATAGGTACCAATTATCATAATAGCAAAACCTGACCTTATTTGAATCTTCTTCGGTAGAAAACTCTATATGGTAGTAGTGAGATGGACTGAAATATTTTGAAACTTGTAAGGATGTAATCGTTATTCCCCCAGGCATGTTGACTATGGAGGCCAAAGTTTCGAATGCATCGACAAATTAATTCCCTGAACCAGAGAGATAATGAAATATGATGTATTTGAATTAGTAAGAAATATCTTTAAGATAAACATGGAAGGGCGGGAGTTTCTTGTATTTAACTTTCCATTTCTACAGGAAATGTCTTATGATGAGGAATGAATCTCCATAGGCATCGAGATTATGGATTACCTATTCCAGGGTGAGGTTAAGGCCCATAGTTTGTGACTCATATTATGTCATGTTATTGGTGAAAAAGAAAATTAGTTTGATGACGATGGGAGTGTTATAATCACCAAGCACGATTAGGACTATCTCAATGTTATATCCTTTCTTATTGGCATCTTTATCAAAGAACATTTGACACCAAATATCTTCATAAGTAACACAAAGAATATTTTCATCTTGGAATTTAGAGATCCATACATACATTTCTTCCATGGGATGATCAACTAAGTAATTATTGATGACCTTCCTTAGATGGCTTTCTATCTAATATAGGTGATGTGGAACTCACTTGAGTAAAGCAACCATCAGGCCATGCTTCTTGACAAGGAAGTTTTATCTAGGAAGTAATTCATGGTATCCATCAGGGACACTAACTTAACATGGAATGCAATCATACAATATCGGAGTTTCTGAGTGACCTAAGCTAGGGTCATACACACCTTCTACATTATGCATAACTTCATACACTAGAAGTTTTTTACTAACATCATTAATGTCTCTCTCTCTATCTGCATGACTCCTCAATGTATTATGCTAGAATAGCCTCAACTGTGGCGTTGGTGATAGTTAGGTACAAGCGAATAGGTAAAACGGGCTACGATCGCATGAGCATCGGTGTTTAGGTAAGATATTTCTTATTTTGGTCGAAGGATTCTTGTCACGCTTCATTCTAGACATTGGTTGAATATTTTTGGAGGAGCGTAAAGATGGGTGCACAGATGAAAGTGATCCGACTTATGAATCTACTGACGTATTAAAGCTTTTCCAAGAAATTGTGAACCTATTTCTTAGTTTGAGGCGGTGAGATTTCAAATATCTTCTTGAGTTTAACAATGACGACTTATTCTCTTGTTGCTGATCATAAATCCTAGGAGTTTATTCTTTGTAACACTAAATATGCACTTTTATGGATTGAGGCATATACCTTATTATCATAGTCATTTAAAGAACTTTCCTAGGGCATGGATGTGACCTTCTTAAGTTTTGGATTTTATGAGCATATCATCAACACAAATTTTGACCTTTTTGTGGATAAGACCATGCATGATTATTGTAGATGCCCACAATACCTTTTAGTGATGATCATGTCAATAATGGGCAGAGGGTAATCTTCTTTTGGAGATGCTTTGTTCTAATCCTGATAGTCGATGCACATATGAACCTTTCCTCTCGATTTCAGAACTAGGACAATATTGGCTAGCCAAGTTCTATATTCGACTACACAAATGAAACCCACGTTCAAATGCTTGACTACTTCATCTTTCACTTTGACGGACCTTTCGGGTCAAAGCTTCCTTATAGTTTGTGTGATAGGTTTACACTCAGGATAAGTAGGGATCTCATGTTGCAATATTTCAAGGTTGATGGCAAGCATGTCATTGTAAGACCATGGGAATACATCCATGAACTCATTTTGAAGCTCTTGAAACTTTTACCGCTCATGATTGTCAATAATTGATCCTATCCTAATCTCGAGTAGGGTAATTACTAAAACCAAGATTAATGAAAATAGTCTCGTCATTATTAGTTTAAACGCGGTTATGTGGTTTTATTTTTTCCTCATTGAGATTAGTTTATAATGGCACATTCATTAAGTTATATTCAACAATTATTTGATTATTAAAATCAACGCAATTAATATAAGGCACAACAAAATACTCAAAATCTTCAGTCATTTCAATAACAACATTTTTAAGAAATACAATGGTGAGGACCTTAGAAAAGGAGCCTTATTTACATTTTAATGGGAAATAGTATAATTAAAAACAATTTCATTATCAAAGAGGTAGTTAATAGGGCTTTGGGTTAACATGGTTGGATTGGCAGGAAGACTCCACTAGTTAAAAAGAGGCTTGACAGCAGGAAAAATCTTCTTTGAGGGGTCAGATAACTCAGATTTGACATGGATCCTACAGAGGTCCATATCTATCTCATAAATACCTAAGGACTCATTTCGTTTAAGTGATTTTAATGTTTTTAGTATCATAAGAGTTTAAGTCAAATGACTTGATGATGTGTGACTTCACCTCATGATGGGATACCTTCGTCTAAGTGAATTTATCTTCGAAAAAAATCTCAAACCCTAACTTCAGTTTATTTTCAACCACATTGTGCCATGGCTTTGAAAAGCCTCATTATGAGGAATTTTTACCCTTTTTGGTAAAATGCCCATTCAGGGAATCTACATAAATAAATTTTTTTCTCTTTAACACCTGTTTCATATATGGCTAGTGAAGAGATAGAAGTTCAACTAGAGATGGCTGATAAACTAATCCACAAGGTGGATAGTCTCTTATCGGGATAATTGGTAATAGGATTCCTTGTTATCTGCTGCCCAGCCCTATTTTGAACATAAAATAAATATTATTAAACAATTAAATAACGATAAAATTTTCATGGGATATGTGTTCGGTCTCACCTTGTCTTTGAAGTTATTTCTACATATGAGAGGGAGTAGATCAATATTAAAGCCAGGAGGAAACATGTCATTTGTACTGTGTTGGATTTTCAGAATTGGATTGTTAGTACTAACTCCATCTATCGTATTATCATTCCTAATGATGGTAATGACCCAATTATCTATCAAGAATTTCAATTTATGGTGAAGGGATGACGCAACCCCTCTAATTTTGTAATGCCATGGGCGATCGAGAAGGTGTAACAACCCGCATAATTTTGGGGTATTTTCAAAATATAGAGGAAAATAAAGTTTTTGGTAAAATTATTTTTATAGCTCAAATATGTTGGATTATTATTTTTAAAGGCGAAAATTTCAAACGGTTTCGAAATCGGAATTAAAATGGAGTTTTAATTGAATTTTTATTATATAGAAGAGTCCTCAAAACATAAAACTCTCTTAGAGTCCTCAAAACAAAAAACTCTCTAGCAAAAAAATATATTTAAAAATATTGAACGGTTCGATCGAGCTGAATTTTTTTCTGTAGCTTCCTCTCATCTTTAGCTAATTCTCTGTAAAATTTCATTCAATTTCAACGGTCCGATCGCCTGAAATAAAAATTTTAGTGTTTGTATCTTATTAGAACTCTTTTCTTAATCAAACTCTTAATCCTTTATATATCAACAAATTTGTGGCTTGGCTTTTCAAATAACTTTTTCTCAAACTTTTCAACCAGAAGAGATCTTTAAAATTACTCCCTTTCATATACAAACCATAGCCCCAAACTTATTCAAGATTTCAACCTTAGATTAGAAGGCTTATTTGATGTTTTCTCGAGTTTGGGCTAGAACGAGATTTGATTATTTTCGCGAGAAGAACGTGATGGTGTGAATAGATTTTGAGGCTAAAGTTATGTGATGTTTCATGTTGGTTCTTTTGGTGGTTTGATGTATGGGATTTTACACAATATGCTCCTTAATCTCGCGAGTATTAGTCTCGTTGTTTTCTTGTGATTAATGACTCATATTTGAATTGATAAATTCATTTGGAAATCTGGAAATATTTGTTGGAATCTAATTATGACTCATGTGGTAGTATTATTGTGTTGAGCATGTTGTCATGAAGATTTTAATATGGCACGGAGGTTGGGCACCCGTCAATATTCCTTTTTCCGGATATGCTAAAAATGCATAGGCACGGTACGGTGGTGAGGCTTGGTAACCCGGTAAATGTGTTGTGGAGAAATTATAGTGATATAATTGCTTATGTGATTCGCATTTGATTTGAATATTCGTATTGTTGCGTTTTATGCACCGCTAATATTTGTTGAGCATCTTTCCTATCGTATTGTGTACTTCCCCATATTTTCTTTTAGTGGCACGTTCGCACGGATTTTGGGCGCTTGGAATTTTTGGAGAATGATTTTAGCATGAATTATTTTGGGAAGATTATTGGAGAATACAAGTGGGAAGACTTATCCTTATTTTGATGTATAGAGCATTTGGAGATTTATTTGTTTTCGAGATAGTTAGTTTGTTGTAATTCTTTCGAGAGAATTGTTGTATTAAATTGAAGATTGAGATTAATGGTTTCTCATTTGTATTGTGGGATTTTTAGATGATCTATACCTTATTATTTGTGGAATTGATTTAGTTTATCGACAGTAGCGCCCGGTTCTCTCTCCTCGGGCGGGCGGAGTGTTACAGAATGGTATCAGAGCTTAGGTATACGACAACCCTCGGGTCTTCGGTTTTAGGTCTGTTGCGTTTTTGTGGCGCATATTTTAGAGATAGATTATTTTTAGAGAATCGTTTTCCATTAGGCATCTAGATTAGATGTGAGGAATTTATTTTTGGTGACGAGATTATTTTTGGAGATTGTTGGCCTGATTTTTGAGAGTTAGGTATTTGGCGAATTTCGAGGGCAAAATTCCATTGTTATTGGGGAAGTGTAACAACCAGCGTAATTTTGGGGTATTTTCAAAATATAGAGGAAAATAAAGTTTTTGGTAAAATTATTTTTTTTGCTCAAATATGTTGAATTATTATTTTTTAAGGCGATAATTTCAAACGGTTTCGAAATCGGAATTAAAATGGAGTTTTAATTGAATTTTTATTATATAGAAGAGTCCTCAAAACATAAAACTCTCTTAGAGTCCTCAAAACATAAAACTCTCTGGCAAAAAAATATATTTAAAAATATTGAACGGTTCGATCGAGTTGAATTTTTTTTTTGTAGCCTCCTCTCATCTTTCGCTAATACTCTGTAAAATTTCATTCAATTTCAACGGTCCGATCGTCCGAAATAAAAATTTTAGTGTTTGTATCTTATTAGAACTCTTTACTTAATCAAACTCTTAATCCTTTATATATCAACAAATTCGTGGCTTGGCTTTTCAAATAACTTTTTCTCAAACTTTTCAACCAGAAGAGCTCTTTAAAATTACTCCCTTTCATATACAAACCATAGCCCCAAACTTATTCAAGATTTCAACCTTAGATTAGAAGGCTTATTTGATGTTTTCTCGAGTTTGGGCTAGAACGAGATTTGATTATTTTCGCGAGAAGAACGTGATGGTGTGAATAGATTTTGAGGCTAAAGTTATGTGATGTTTCATGTTGGTTCTTTTGGTGGTTTGATGTATGGGATTTTACACAATATGCTCCTTAATCTCGCGAGTATTAGTCTCGTTGTTTTCTTGTGATTAATGACTCATATTTGAATTGATAAATTCATTTGGAAATCTGGAAATATTTGTTGGAATCTAATTATGACTCATGTGGTAGTATTATTGTGTTGAGCATGTTGTCATGAAGATTTTAATATGGCACGGAGGTTGGGCACCCGTCAATATTCCTTTTTCCGGATATGCTAAAAATGCATAGGCACGGTACGGTGGTGAGGCTTGGTAACCCGGTAAATGTGTTGTGGAGAAATTATAGTGATATAATTGCTTATGTGATTCGCATTTGATTTGAATATTCGTATTGTTGCGTTTTATGCACCGCTAATATTTGTTGAGCATCTTTCCTATCGTATTGTGTACTTCCCCATATTTTCTTTTAGTGGCACGTTCGCACGGATTTTGGGCGCTTGGAATTTTTGGAGAAGGATTTTAGCATGAATTATTTTGGGAAGATTATTGGAGAATACAAGTGGGAAGACTTATCCTTATTTTGATGTATAGAGCATTTGGAGATTTATTTGTTTTCGAGATAGTTAGTTTGTTGTAATTCTTTCGAGAGAATTGTTGTATTAAATTGAAGATTGAGATTAATGGTTTCTCATTTTTTTTGTGGGATTTTTAGATGATCTATACCTTATTATTTGTGGAATTGATTTAGTTTATCGACAGTAGCGCCCGGTTCTCTCTCCTCGGGCGGGCGGAGTGTTACAGAATGGTATCAGAGCTTAGGTATACGACAACCCTCGGGTCTTCGGTTTTAGGTCTGTTGCGTTTTTGTGGCGCATATTTTAGAGATAGATTATTTTTAGAGAATCGTTTTCCATTAGGCATCTAGATTAGATGTGAGGAATTTATTTTTGGTGACGAGATTATTTTTGGAGATTGTTGGCCTGATTTTTGAGAGTTAGGTATTTGGCGAATTTCGAGGGCAAAATTCCATTGTTATTGGGGAAGTGTAACAACCAGCGTAATTTTGGGGTATTTTCAAAATATAGAGGAAAATAAAGTTTTTGGTAAAATTATTTTTTTTGCTCAAATATGTTGAATTATTATTTTTTAAGGCGATAATTTCAAACGGTTTCGAAATCGGAATTAAAATGGAGTTTTAATTGAATTTTTATTATATAGAAGAGTCCTCAAAACATAAAACTCTCTTAGAGTCCTCAAAACATAAAACTCTCTGGCAAAAAAATATATTTAAAAATATTGAACGGTTCGATCGAGCTGAATTTTTTTTTGTAGCCTCCTCTCATCTTTAGCTAATACTCTGTAAAATTTCATTCAATTTCAACGGTCCGATCGTCCGCAATAAAAATTTTAGTGTTTGTATCTTATTAGAACTCTTTACTTAATCAAACTCTTAATCCTTTATATATCAACAAATTCGTGGCTTGGCTTTTCAAATAACTTTTTCTCAAACTTTTCAACCAGAAGAGCTCTTTAAAATTACTCCCTTTCATATACAAACCATAGCCCCAAACTTATTAAGGATTTCAACCTTAGATTAGAAGGCTTATTTGGTGTTTTCTGGAGTTTGGGCTAGAACGAGATTTAATTATTTTCGCGAGAAGAACGTGATGGTGTGAATAGATTTTGAGGCTAAAGTTATGTGATGTTTCATGTTGGTTCTTTTGGTGGTTTGAGGTATGGGATTTTACACAATATGCTCCTTAATCTCGCGAGTATTATTCTCGTTGTTTTCTTGTGATTAATGACTCATATTTGAATTGATAAATTCATTTGGAAATCTGGAAATATTTGTTGGAATCTAAATATGACTCATGTGGTAGTATTATTGTGTTGAGCATGTTGTCATGAAGATTTTAATATGGCACGGAGGTTGGGCACTCGTCAATATTCCTTTTTTCCAGATATGCTAAAAATGCATAGGCGCGGTACGGTGGTGAGGATTGGTAACCCGGTTAATGTGTTGTGGAGAAATTATAGTGATATAATTGCTTATGTGATTCGCATTTGATTTGAATATTCGTATTCGTATTGTTGCATTTTATGCACCGCTAATATTTGTTGAGCATCTTTCCTATCGTATTGTGTACTTCCCCATATTTTCTTTTAGTGGCACGTTCGCGCGGATTTTGGGCGCTTGGAATTTTTGGAGAAGGATTTTAGCATGGATTATTTTGGGAAGATTATTGGAGAATACAAGTGGGAAGACTTATATTTATTTTGATATATAGAGCATTTGGAGATTTATTTGTTTTCGAGATAGTTAGTTTGTTGTAATTGTTTCGAGAGAATTGTTGTATTAAATTGAAGATTGAGATTAATGGTTTCTGCTTTGTATTGTGGGATTTTTAGATGATCTATACCTTATTATTTGTGGAATTGATTTAGTTTATCGACAGTAGCGCTCGGCGCTCTCTCCTCGGGCGGGCGGAGTGTTACAGAATGGTATCAGAGCTTAGGTATACGACAACCCTCGGGTCTTCGGTTTTAGGTCTGTTGCGTTTTTGTGGCGCATATTTTAGAGATAGATTATTTTTAGAGAATCGTTTCCCATTAGGCATCTAGATTAGATGTGAGGAATTTATTTTTGGTGACGAGATTATTTTTGGAGATTGTTGGCCTGATTTTTTAGAGTTAGGTATTGGGCGAATTTCGAGGGCAAAATTCCATTGTTATTGGGGAAGTGTAACAACCAGCGTAATTTTGGGGTATTTTCAAAATATAGAGAAAAATAAAGTTTTTGGTAAAATTATTTTTTTTGCTCAAATATGTTGAATTATTATTTTTTAAGGCGAGAATTTCAAACGGTTTCGAAATCGGAATTAAAATGGAGTTTTAATTGAATTTTTATTATATAGAAGAGTCCTCCAAACATAAAACTCTCTTAGAGTCCTCAAAATATAAAACTCTATGTCAAAAAAATATATTTAAAAATATTGAACGGTTCGATCGAGCTGAATTTTTTTCTGTAGCTTCCTCTCATCTTCAGCTAATTCTCTGTAAAATTTCATCCAATTTCAATTCGTCCGAAATAAAAAATTTAGTGTTTTTATCTTATTACAACTCTTTTCTTAATCAAACTCTTAATCCTTTATATATCAACAAATTTGTGGCTTGGCTTTTCAAATAACTTTTTCTCAAACTTTTCAACCAGAACAGCTTTTTAAAATTACTCCCATTCATATACAAACCATAGCCCCAAACTTATTCAAGATTTCAACCTTAGATTAGAAGGCTTATTTGGTGTTTTCTCGAGTGTGGGCTATAACGAGATTTGATTATTTTCACGAGAAGAACGTGATGGTGTGAATAGATTTTGAGGCTAAAGTTATGTGATGTTTTATGTTGGTTCTTTTGGTGGTTTGAGGCATGGGTTTTTACACAATATGCTCCTTAATCTAGTGAGTATTATTCTCGTTGTTTTCTTGTGATTAATGACTCATATTTGAATTGATAAATTCATTTGGAAATCTGGAAATATTTGTTGGAATCTAATTATGATTCATTTGGTAGTATTATTGTGTTGAGCATGTTGTCATGAAGATTTTAATATGGCACGGAGGTTGGGCCCCCGCAATATTACTTCTTCCGGATATGCTAAAAATGCATAGGCGCGGTACGGTGGTAAGGCTTGGTAACCTGGTTAATGTGTTGTGAGGAAATTATAGTGATATAATTGCTTATGTGATTCGCATTTGATTTGAATATTCGTATTCGTATTGTTGCGTTTTAAGCACCGCTAACATTTGTTGAGCATCTTTCCTATCGTATTGTGTACTTCCCCATATTTTCTTTTAGTGGCACGTTCGCGCGGATTTCGGGCGCTTGGAATTTTTGGAGAAGGATTTTAGCGTGGATTATTTTGGGAAGATTATGGGAGAATACAAGTGGGAAGACTTATATTCATTTTGATGTATAGAGCATTTGGAGATTTATTTGTTTTCGAGATACTTAGTTTGTTGTAATTATTTCGAGAGAATTGTTGTATTAAATTGAAGATTGAGATTAATGGTTTGTCGTTTGTATCGTGGGATTTTTAGATGATCTTTACCTTATTATTTGTGGAATTGATTTAGTTTATCGACAGTAGCGCTCGGTTCTCTCTCCTCGGGCGGGCGGGGTGTTACAGAATGGTATCAGAACTTTGGTATACGACAACCCTCGGGTCTCCGGTTTTAGGTCTGTTGCGTTTTTGTGGCGCGTATTTTAGAGATAGATTATTTTTAGAGAATCGTTTCGAGTTAGGCATCTAGATTAGATGTGAGGAATTTATTTTTGGTGACGAGATTATTTTTGGAGATTGTTGGCCTGATTTTTGAGAGTTAGGTATTCGGCGAATTTCGAGTGCAAAATTCCATTGTTATTGGGGAAGTGCAACAACCCGCGTAATTTTGGGATATTTTCAAAATATAGAGGAAAATAAAGTTTTTGGTAAAATTATTTTTTTTGCTCAAATATGTTGGATTATTATTTTTAAAGGCGATAATTTCAAACGGTTTCGAAATCAGAATTAAAATGGAGTTTTAATTGATTTTTTATTATATAGAACAGTCCTCAAAACATAAAACTCTTTTAGAGTCCTCAATACATAAAACTCTCTAGCAAAAAAAATATTTAAAAATATTGCAGTGATCGATCGAGCTGAATTTTTTTCTGTAGCTTCCTCTCATCTTCAGCTAATTCTCTATAAAATTTCATCCAATTTCAAAGGTCCGATCGTCCGAAATAAAAATTTTAGTGTTTGTATCTTATTAGAAGTCTTTTCTTAATCAAACTCGTAATCCTTTATATATCAACAAATTCGTGGCTTGGCTTTTCAAATCACTTTTTCTCAAACTTTTCAACCAGAAGAGCTCTTTAAAATTACTCCCTTTCATATACAAATCATAGCCCCAAACTTATTCAAGATTTCAACCTTAGATTAGAAGGCTTATTTGGTGTTTTCTCGAGTGTGGGCTAGAACGAGATTTGATTATTTTCACGAGAAGAACGTGATGGTGTGAATAGATTTTGAGGCTAAAGTTATGTGATGTTTCATGTTGGTTCTTTTAGTGGTTTGAGGCATGGGTTTTTACACAATATGCTCCTTAATCTAGCGAGTATTATTCTCGTTGTTTTCTTGTGATTAATGACTCATATTTGAATTGATAAATTCATTTGGAAATCTGGAAATATTTGTTGGAATCTAATTATGATTCATGTGGTAGTATTATTGTGTTGAGCGTGTTGCATGCAGATTTTAATATGGCACGGAGGTTGGGCACCCGCCAATATTTCTTTTTCCGGATATGCTAAAAATTCATAGGCGCGGTACGGTGGTGAGGCTTGGTAACCCAATTAATGTGTTGTGGAGAAATTATAGTGATATAATTGCTTATGTGATTCGCATTTGATTTGAATATTCGTATTCGTATTGTTGCGTTTTATGCACCGCTAATATTTGTTGAGCATCTTTCCTATCGGATTGTGTACTTCCCCATATTTTCTTTTAGTGGCACGTTCGCGCGGATTTTGGGCGCTTGGAATTTTTGGAGAAGGATTTTAGCATGGATTATTTTGGGAAGATTATTGGAGAATACAAGTGGGAAGACTTATATTTATTTTGATGTATAGAGCATTTGGAGATTTATTTGTTTTCGAGATAGTTAGTTTGTTGTAATTGTTTCGAGAGAATTGTTGTAATAAATTGAAGATTGAGATTAATGGTTTCTCCTTTGTATTGTGGGATTTTTAGATGATCTATACCTTATTATTTGTGGAATTGATTTAGTTTATCGACAGTATCGCTCGGTTCTCTCTCCTCGGGCGGGCGGGGTGTTACAAAATGGTATCAGAGCTTAGGTATACGACAACCCTCGGGTCTTCGGTTTTAGGTCTGTTGCGTTTTTGTGGCGCATATTTTAGAGATAGATTATTTTTAGAGAATCGTTTCACGTTAGGGATCTAGATTAGATGTGAGGAATTTATTTTTGGTGACGAGATTATTTTTGGAGATTGTTGGCCTGATTTTTTAGAGTTAGGTATTCGGCGAATTTCGAGGGCAAAATTCCATTGTTATTGGGGAAGTGCAGAAACCCGCGTAATTTTGGGGTATTTTCAAAATATAGAGGAAAATAAAGTTTTGGGTAAAATTATTTTTTTTGCTCAAATATGTTGGATTATTATTTTTAAAGGCGATAATTTCAAACGGTTTCGAAATCGGAATTAAAATGGAGTTTTAATTGATTTTTTATTATATAGAAGAGTCCTCAAAACATAAAACTCTTTTAGAGTCCTCAAAACATAAAACTCTCTAGCAAAAAAAAATATTTAAAAATATTGAACCGTTCGATCGAGTTGAATTTTTTTTTTGTAGCTTCCTCTCATCTTTAGCTAATTCTCTGTAAAATTTCATCCAATTTCAACTCGTCCGAAATAAAAAATTTAGTGTTTGTATCTTATTACAACTCTTTTCTTAATCAAACTCTTAATCCTTTATATATCAACAAATTCGTGGCTTGTCTTTTCAAATAACTTTTTCTCAAACTTTTCAACCAGAAGAGCTCTTTAAGATTACTCCCATTCATATACAAACCATAGCCCCAAACTTATTCAAGATTTCAACCTTAGATTAGAAGGCTTATTTGGTGTTTTCTCGAGTGTGGGCTAGAACGAGATTTGATTATTTTCACGAGAAGAACGTGATGGTGTGAATAGATTTTGAGGCTAAAGTTATGTGATGTTTCATGTTGGTTCTTTTGGTGGTTTGAGGCATGGGTTTTTACACAATATGCTCCTTAATCTAGTGAGTATTATTCTCGTTGTTTTCTTGTGATTAATGACTCATATTTGAATTGATAAATTCATTTGGAAATCTGGAAATATTTTTGGAATCTAATTATGATTCATGTGGTAGTATTATTGTGTTGAGCATGTTGTCATGAAGATTTTAATATGGCAGGGAGGTGGGGCACCCGCCAATATTCCTTCTTCCGGATATGTTAAAAATGCATAGGCGCGGTACAGTGGTGAGGCTTGGTAGCCTGGTTAATGTGTTGTGGAGAAATTATAGTGATATAATTGCTTATGTGATTCGCATTTGATTTGAATATTCGTATTCGTATTGTTGCGTTTTAAGCACCACTAATATTTGTTGAGCATCTTTCCTATCGTATTGTGTACTTCCCCATATTTTCTTTTAGTGGCACGTTCGCGCGGATTTTGGGCGCTTGGAATTTTTGGAGAAGGATTTTAGCGTGGATTATTTTGGGAAGATTATGGGAGAATACAAGTGGAAAGACTTATATTTATTTTGATGTATAGAGCATTTGGAGATTTATTTGTTTTCGAGATAGTTAGTTTGTTGTAATTATTTCGAGAGAATTGTTGTATTAAATTGAAGATTGAGATTAATGGTTTCTCGTTTGTATTGTGGGATTTTTAGATGATCATTACCTTATTATTTGTGGAATTGATTTAGTTTATCGACAGTAGCGCTCGGTTCTCTTTCCTCGGGCGGGCGGGGTGTTACAGAATGGATTAGAACTTAGGTATACGACAACCCTCGGGTCTTCGGTTTTAGGTCTGTTGCGTTTTTTGGCGCATATTTTAGAGATAGATTATTTTTAGAGAATCGTTTCGCGTTAGGCATCTAGATTAGATGTGAGGAATTTATTTTTGGTGACGAGATTATTTTTGGAGATTGTTGGCCTGATTTTTTAGAGTTAGGTATTCGGCGAATTTCGAGGGCAAAATTCCATTGTTATTGGGGAAGTGCAACAACCCGCGTAATTTTGGGGTATTTTTAAAATATAGAGGAAAATAAAGTTTTTGGTAAAATTATTTTTTTTGCTCAAATATGTTGGATTATTATTTTTAAAGGCGATAATTTCAAACGGTTTCGAAATCAGAATTAAAATGGAGTTTTAATTGATTTTTTATTATATAGAACAGTCCTCAAAACATAAAACTCTTTTAGAGTCCTCAATACATAAAACTCTCTAGCAAAAAAATATTTAAACATATTGAACGGTTCGATCGAGCTGAATTTTTTTCTGTAGCTTCCTCTCATCTTCATCTAATTCTCTGTAAATTTCATCCAATTTCAACGGTCCGAAATAAAAATTTTAGTGTTTGTATCTTATTAGAACTCTTTTCTTAATCAAACTCTTAATCCTTTATATATCAACAAATTCGTGGATTGGCTTTTCAAATCACTTTTTCTCAAACTTTTCAACCAGAAGAGCTCTTTAAAATTACTCCCTTTCATATACAAACCATAGCCCCAAACTTATTCAAGATTTCAACCTTAGATTAGAAGGCTTATTTGGTGTTTTCTCGAGTTTGGGCTAGAACGAGATTTGATTATTTTCGCGAGAAGAACGTGATGGTGTGAATAGATTTTGAGGCTAAAGTTATGTGATGTTTCATGTTGGTTCTTTTGGTGGTTTGAGGCATGGGTTTTTACACAATATGCTCCTTAATCTAGCGAGTATTATTCTCGTTGTTTTCTTGTGATTAATGACTCATATTTGAGTTGATAAATTCATTTGGAAATCTGGAAATATTTGTTGGAATCTAATTATGATTCATGTGGAAGTATTATTGTGTTGAGCATGTTGTCATGAAGATTTTAATATGGCACGGAGGTTGGGCACCCGCCAATATTCCTTTTTCCGGATATGCTAAAAATTCATAGGCGCGGTACGGTGGTGAGGCTTGGTAACCCTATTAATGTGTTGTGGAGAAATTATAGTGATATAATTGCTTATGTGATTCGCATTTGATTTGAACGTTCGTATTCGTATTGTTGCGTTTTATGCACCGCTAATATTTGTTGAGCATCTTTCCTATCGTATTGTGTACTTCCCCATATTTTCTTTTAGTGGCACGTTCGCGCGGATTTTGGGCGCTTGGAATTTTTGGAGAAGGATTTTAGCGTGGATTATTTTGGGAAGATTATTGGAGAATACAAGTGGGAAGACTTATATTTATCTTGATGTATAGAACATTTGGAGATTTATTTGTTTTCGAGATAGTTAGTTTGTTGTAATTATTTTGAAAGAATTGTTGTATTAAATTGAAGATTGAGATTAATGGTTTCTCGTTTGTATTGTGGGATTTTTAGATGATCTATACCTTATTATTTGTGGAATTGATTTAGTTTATCGACAGTAGCGCTCCGTTCTCTCTCCTCGGACGGGTGGAGTGTTACATAATGGTATCAGAGCTTAGGTATACGACAACCCTCGGGTCTTCGGTTTTAGGTCTGTTGCGTTTTTGTGGCGCATATTTTAGAGATAGATTATTTTTAGAGAATCGTTTCACGTTAGGCATCTAGATTAGATGTGAGGAATTTATTTTTGGTGACGAGATTATTTTTGGAGATTGTTGGCCTAATTTTTTAGAGTTAGGTATTCGGGGAATTTCGAGGGCAAAATTCCAATTTTATTGGGGAAGTGCAGAAACCCGCGTAATTTTGGGGTATTTTCAAAATATAGAGGAAAATAAAGTTTTTGGTAAAATTCTTTTTTTTGCTCAAATATGTTGGATTATTATTTTTAAGGGCGATAATTTCAAACGGTTTCGAAATCGGAATTAAAATGGAGTTTTAATTAATTTTTTATTATATAGAAGAGTCCTCAAAACATAAAACTCTTTAGAGTCCTCAAAACATAAAACTCTCTAGCAAAAAAAATATTTAAAAATATTGAACGGTTCGATCGAGCTGAATTTTTTTTTTTGTAGCTTCCTCTCATCTTCAGCTAATTCTCTATAAAATTTCATCCAATTTCAACGGTCTGATCGTCTGAAATAAAGATTTTAGTGTTTGTATCTTATTAGAACTCTTTTCTTAATCAAACTCTTAATCCTTTATATATCAACAAATTCGTGGCTTGGCTTTTCAAATCACTTTTTCTCAAACTTTTCAACCAGAAGAGCTCTTTAAAATTACTCCCTTTCATGTACAAACGATAGCCCCAAACTTATTCAAGATTTCAACCTTAGATTAGAAGGCTTATTTGGTGTTTTCTCGAGTTTGGGCTAGAACGAGATTTGATTATTTTCGCGACAAGAACGTGATGGTGTGAATAGATTTTGAGGCTAAAGTTATGTGATGTTTCATGTTGGTTCTTTTGGTGGTTTGAGGCATGGGTTTTTACACAATATGCTCCTTAATCTAGCGAGTATTATTCTCGTTGTTTTCTTGTGATTAACGACTCATATTTGAATTGATAAATTCATTTGGAAATCTGGAAATATTTGTTGGAATCTAATTATGATTCATCTGGTAGTATTATTGTGTTAAGCATGTTGTCATGAAGATTTTAATATGGCACGGAGGTTCGGGGCACCCGCGAATATTTCTTTTGTCGGATATGTTAAAAATGCATAGGCGCGGTACGGTGGTGTGGCTTGGTAACCCGGTTAATGTGTTGTGGAGAAATTATAGTGATATAATTGCTTATGTGATTCGCATTTGATTTGAATATTCATATTCGTATTGTTGCGTTTTATGCACAGCTAATATTTGTTGAGCATCTTTCGTGTCGTATTTTGTACTTCCCCATATTTTCTTTTAGTGGCACGTTCGTGCGGATTTTGGGCGCTTGGAATTTTTGGAGAAGGATTTTAGCGTGGATTATTTTGGGAAGATTATTGGAGAATACAAGTGGGAAGACTTATATTTATTTTGATGTATAGAACATTTGGAGATTTATTTGTTTTCGAGATAGTTAGTTTGTTGTAATTATTTCGAAAGAATTGTTGTATTAAATTGAACATTGAGATTAATGGTTTCTCGTTTGTATTGTGGGATTTTTAGATGATCTATACCTTATAATTTGTGGAATTGATTTAGTTTATCGACAGTAGCGCTCCGTTCTCTCTCCTCGGGCGGACGGAGTGTTACATAATGGTATCAGAGCTTAGGTATACGACAACCCTCGGGTCTTCGGTTTTAGGTCTGTTGCGTTTTTGTGGCGCATATTTTAGAGATAGATTATTTTTAGAGAATCGTTTCACGTTAGGCATCTAGATTAGATGTGAGGAATTTATTTTTGGTGACGAGATTATTTTTGGAGATTGTTGGCCTGATTTTTTAGAGTTAGGTATTCGGCGAATTTCGAGGGAAAAATTCCATTGTTATTGGGGAAGTGTAGAAACCCGCGTAATTTTGGGGTATTTTCAAAATATAGAGGAAAATAAAGTTTTTGGTAAAATTATTTTTTTTGCTCAAATATGTTGGATTATTATTTTTAAAGGCGATAATTTCAAACGGTTTCGAAATCGGAATTAAAATGGAGTTTTAATTGATTTTTTATTATATAGAAGAGTCCTCAAAACATAAAACTCTTTTAGAGTCCTCAAAACATAAAACTCTCTAGCAAAAAAAAATATTTAAAAATATTGAACCGTTCGATCGAGTTGAATTTTTTTTTTGTAGCTTCCTCTCATCTTCAGCTAATTCTCTGTAAAATTTCATCCAATTTCAACGGTCTGATCGTCCGAAATAAAAATTTTAGTGTTTGTATTTTATTAGAACTCTTTTCTTAATCAAACTCTTAATCCTTTATATATCAACAAATTCGTGGCTTGGCTTTTCAAATCACTTTTTCTCAAACTTTTCAACCATAAGAGCTCTTTAAAATTACTCCCTTTCATATACAAACGATAGCCCCAAACTTATTCAAGATTTCAAACTTAGATTAGAAGGCTTATTTGGTGTTTTCTCGAGTTTGGGCTAGAACGAGATTTGATTATTTTCGCGAGAAGAACGTAATGGTGTGAATAGATTTTGAGGCTAAAATTATGTGATGTTTCATGTTAGTTCTTTTGGTGGTTTGAGGCATGGGTTTTTACACAATATGCTCCTTAATCTAGCGAGTATTATTCTCGTTGTTTTCTTGTGATTAACGACTCATATTTGAATTGATAAATTCTTTTGGAAATCTGGAAATATTTGTTGGAATCTAATTATGATTCATGTGGTAGTATTATTGTGTTAAGCATGTTGTCATGAAGATTTTAATATGGCACGGAGGTTCGGGGCACCCGCGAATATTTCTTTTGTCGGATATGCTAAAAATGCATAGGCGCGGTACGGTGGTGTGGCTTGGTAACCCGGTTAATGTGTTGTGGAGAAATTATAGTGATATAATTGCTTATGTGATTCGCATTTGATTTGAATATTCGTATTCGTAGTGTTGCGTTTTATGCACCGCTAATATTTGTTGAGCATCTTTCCTGTCGTATTGTGTACTTCCCCATATTTTCTTTTAGTGGCACGTTCACGCGGATTTTGGGCGCTTGGAATTTTTGGAGAAGGATTTTAGCGTTGATTATTTTGGGAAGATTATTGGAGAATACAAGTGGGAAGACTTGTATTTATTTTGATGTATATAGCATTTGGAGATTTATTTGTTTTCGAGATAATTAGTTTGTTGTAATTATTTCGAGAGAATTGTTGTATTAAATTGAAGATTGAGATTAATGGTTTCTCGTTTGTATTGTGGGATTTTTAGATGCTCTATACCTTATATTTGTGGAATTGATTTAGTTTATCGACATTAGCGCTCCGTTCTCTCTCCTCGGGCAGGCGGGGTGTTACATAATGGTATCAGAGCTTAGGTATACGACAACCCTCGGGTCTTCAGTTTTAGGTCTGTTGCGTTTTTGTGGCGCATATTTTAGAGATAGATTATTTTTAGAGAATCGTTTCCCATTAGGCATCTAGATTAGATGTGAGGAATTTATTTTAGGTGGCGAGATTATTTTTGGAGATTGTTGGCCTGATTTTTTAGAGTTAGGTATTCAGCGAATTTCGAGGGAAAAATTCCATTGTTATTGGGGAAGTGTAGAAACCCGCGTAATTTTGGGGTATTTTCAAAATATAGAGGAAAATAAAGTTTTTGGTAAAATTATTTTTTTTGCTCAAATATGTTGGATTATTATTTTTAAAGGCGATAATTTCAAACGGTTTCGAAATCGGAATTAAAATGGAGTTTTAATTGATTTTTTATTATATAGAAGAGTCCTCAAAACATAAAACTCTTTTAGAGTCCTCAAAACATAAAACTCTCTAGCAAAAAAAAATATTTAAAAATATTGAACTGTTCGATCGAGCTGAATTTTTTTTTGTAGCTTCCTCTCATCTTCAGCTAATTCTCTGTAAAATTTCATCCAATTTCAACGGTCTGATCGTCCGAAATAAAATTTTTAGTGTTTGTATTTTATTAGAACTCTTTTCTTAATCAAACTCTTAATCCTTTATATATCAACAAATTCGTGGCTTGGCTTTTCAAATCACTTTTTCTCAAACTTTTCAACCAGAAGAGCTCTTTAAAATTACTCCCTTTCATATACAAACGATAGCCCCAAACTTATTCAAGATTTCAAACTTAGATTAGAAGGCTTATTTGGTGTTTTCTCGAGTTTGGGCTAGAACGAGATTTGATTATTTTCGCGAGAAGAACGTAATGGTGTGAATAGATTTTGAGGCTAAAATTATGTGATGTTTCATGTTAGTTCTTTTGGTGGTTTGAGGCATGGGTTTTTACACAATATGCTCCTTAATCTAGCGAGTATTATTCTCGTTGTTTTCTTGTGATTAACGACTCATATTTGAATTGATAAATTCATTTGGAAATCTGGAAATATTTGTTGGAATCTAATTATGATTCATGTGGTAGTATTATTGTGTTAAGCATGTTGTCATGAAGATTTTAATATGGCACGGAGGTTCGGGGCACCCGCGAATATTTCTTTTGTCGGATATGCTAAAAATGCATAGGCGCGGTACGGTGGTGTGGCTTGGTAACCCGGTTAATGTGTTGTGGAGAAATTATAGTGATATAATTGCTTATGTGATTCACATTTGATTTGAATATTCGTATTCGTAGTGTTGCGTTTTATGAACCGCTAATATTTGTTGAACATCTTTCCTGTCGTATTGTGTACTTCCCCATATTTTCTTTTAGTGGCACGTTCGCGCGGATTTTGGGCGCTTGGAATTTTTGGAGAAGGATTTTAGCGTGGATTATTTTGGGAAGATTATTGGAGAATACAAGTGGGAAGACTTGTATTTATTTTGATGTATATAGCATTTAGAGATTTATTTGTTTTCGAGATAATTAGTTTGTTGTAATTATTTCGAGAGAATTGTTGTATTAAATTGAAGATTGAGATTAATGGTTTCTCGTTTGTATTGTGGGATTTTTAGATGCTCTATACCTTATATTTGTGGAATTGATTTAGTTTATCAACATTAGCGCTCCGTTCTCTCTCCTCGGGCGGGCGGGGTGTTACATAATGGTATCAGAGCTTAGGTATACGACAACCCTCGGGTCTTCAGTTTTAGGTCTGTTGCGTTTTTGTGGCGCATATTTTAGAGATAGATTATTTTTAGAGAATCGTTTCACGTTAGGGATCTAGATTAGATGTGAGGAATTTATTTTTGGTGACGAGATTATTTTTGGAGATTGTTGGCCTGATTTTTTAGAGTTAGGTATTCGGCGAATTTCGAGGGCAAAATTCCATTGTTATTGGGGAAGTGCAGAAACCCGCGTAATTTTGGGGTATTTTCAAAATATAGAGGAAAATAAAGTTTTGGGTAAAATTATTTTTTTTGCTCAAATATGTTGGATTATTATTTTTAAAGGCGATAATTTCAAACGGTTTCGAAATCGGAATTAAAATGGAGTTTTAATTGATTTTTTATTATATAGAAGAGTCCTCAAAACATAAAACTCTTTTAGAGTCCTCAAAACATAAAACTCTCTAGCAAAAAAAAATATTTAAAAATATTGAACCGTTCGATCGAGTTGAATTTTTTTTTTGTAGCTTCCTCTCATCTTCAGCTAATTCTCTGTAAAATTTCATCCAATTTCAACGGTCTGATCGTCCGAAATAAAAATTTTAGTGTT
The DNA here is from genome assembly GCA_949130495.1 of Sambucus nigra. Taxonomy (NCBI): domain Eukaryota; kingdom Viridiplantae; phylum Streptophyta; class Magnoliopsida; order Dipsacales; family Adoxaceae; genus Sambucus; species Sambucus nigra. Next base: position 264,504,929 of record OX422213.1, on the reverse strand, counting down.
TGTATTTTATTAGAACTCTTTTCTTAATCAAACTCTTAATCCTTTATATATCAACAAATTCGTGGCTTGGCTTTTCAAATCACTTTTTCTCAAACTTTTCAACCATAAGAGCTCTTTAAAATTACTCCCTTTCATATACAAACGATAGCCCCAAACTTATTCAAGATTTCAAACTTAGATTAGAAGGCTTATTTGGTGTTTTCTCGAGTTTGGGCTAGAACGAGATTTGATTATTTTCGCGAGAAGAACGTAATGGTGTGAATAGATTTTGAGGCTAAAATTATGTGATGTTTCATGTTAGTTCTTTTGGTGGTTTGAGGCATGGGTTTTTACACAATATGCTCCTTAATCTAGCGAGTATTATTCTCGTTGTTTTCTTGTGATTAACGACTCATATTTGAATTGATAAATTCATTTGGAAATCTGGAAATATTTGTTGGAATCTAATTATGATTCATGTGGTAGTATTATTGTGTTAAGCATGTTGTCATGAAGATTTTAATATGGCACGGAGGTTCGGGGCACCCGCGAATATTTCTTTTGTCGGATATGCTAAAAATGCATAGGCGCGGTACGGTGGTGTGGCTTGGTAACCCGGTTAATGTGTTGTGGAGAAATTATAGTGATATAATTGCTTATGTGATTCGCATTTGATTTGAATATTCGTATTCGTAGTGTTGCGTTTTATGCACCGCTAATATTTGTTGAGCATCTTTCCTGTCGTATTGTGTACTTCCCCATATTTTCTTTTAGTGGCACGTTCACGCGGATTTTGGGCACTTGGAATTTTTGGAGAAGGATTTTAGCGTTGATTATTTTGGGAAGATTATTGGAGAATACAAGTGGGAAGACTTGTATTTATTTTGATGTATATAGCATTTGGAGATTTATTTGTTTTCGAGATAATTAGTTTGTTGTAATTATTTCGAGAGAATTGTTGTATTAAATTGAAGATTGAGATTAATGGTTTCTCGTTTGTATTGTGGGATTTTTAGATGCTCTATACCTTATATTTGTGGAATTGATTTAGTTTATCGACATTAGCGCTCCGTTCTCTCTCCTCGGGCAGGCGGGGTGTTACATAATGGTATCAGAGCTTAGGTATACGACAACCCTCGGGTCTTCAGTTTTAGGTCTGTTGCGTTTTTGTGGCGCATATTTTAGAGATAGATTATTTTTAGAGAATCGTTTCCCATTAGGCATCTAGATTAGATGTGAGGAATTTATTTTTGGTGACGAGATTATTTTTGGAGATTGTTGGCCTGATTTTTTAGAGTTAGGTATTCAGCGAATTTCGAGGGAAAAATTCCATTGTTATTGGGGAAGTGTAGAAACCCGCGTAATTTTGGGGTATTTTCAAAATATAGAGGAAAATAAAGTTTTTGGTAAAATTATTTTTTTTGCTCAAATATGTTGGATTATTATTTTTAAAGGCGATAATTTCAAACGGTTTCGAAATCGGAATTAAAATGGAGTTTTAATTGATTTTTTATTATATAGAAGAGTCCTCAAAACATAAAACTCTTTTAGAGTCCTCAAAACATAAAACTCTCTAGCAAAAAAAAATATTTAAAAATATTGAACTGTTCGATCGAGCTGAATTTTTTTTTGTAGCTTCCTCTCATCTTCAGCTAATTCTCTGTAAAATTTCATCCAATTTCAACGGTCTGATCGTCCGAAATAAAATTTTTAGTGTTTGTATTTTATTAGAACTCTTTTCTTAATCAAACTCTTAATCCTTTATATATCAACAAATTCGTGGCTTGGCTTTTCAAATCACTTTTTCTCAAACTTTTCAACCAGAAGAGCTCTTTAAAATTACTCCCTTTCATATACAAACGATAGCCCCAAACTTATTCAAGATTTCAAACTTAGATTAGAAGGCTTATTTGGTGTTTTCTCGAGTTTGGGCTAGAACGAGATTTGATTATTTTCGCGAGAAGAACGTAATGGTGTGAATAGATTTTGAGGCTAAAATTATGTGATGTTTCATGTTAGTTCTTTTGGTGGTTTGAGGCATGGGTTTTTACACAATATGCTCCTTAATCTAGCGAGTATTATTCTCGTTGTTTTCTTGTGATTAACGACTCATATTTGAATTGATAAATTCATTTGGAAATCTGGAAATATTTGTTGGAATCTAATTATGATTCATGTGGTAGTATTATTGTGTTAAGCATGTTGTCATGAAGATTTTAATATGGCACGGAGGTTCGGGGCACCCGCGAATATTTCTTTTGTCGGATATGCTAAAAATGCATAGGCGCGGTACGGTGGTGTGGCTTGGTAACCCGGTTAATGTGTTGTGGAGAAATTATAGTGATATAATTGCTTATGTGATTCGCATTTGATTTGAATATTCGTATTCGTAGTGTTGCGTTTTATGCACCGCTAATATTTGTTGAGCATCTTTCCTGTCGTATTGTGTACTTCCCCATATTTTCTTTTAGTGGCACGTTCGCGCGGATTTTGGGCGCTTGGAATTTTTGGAGAAGGATTTTAGCGTGGATTATTTTGGGAAGATTATTGGAGAATACAAGTGGGAAGACTTGTATTTATTTTGATGTATATAGCATTTGGAGATTTATTTGTTTTCGAGATAATTAGTTTGTTGTAATTATTTCGAGAGAATTGTTGTATTAAATTGAAGATTGAGATTAATGGTTTCTCGTTTGTATTGTGGGATTTTTAGATGCTCTATACCTTATATTTGTGGAATTGATTTAGTTTATCAACATTAGCGCTCCGTTCTCTCTCCTCGGGCGGGCGGGGTGTTACATAATGGTATCAGAGCTTAGGTATACGACAACCCTCGGGTCTTCAGTTTTAGGTCTGTTGCGTTTTTGTGGCGCATATTTTAGAGATAGATTATTTTTAGAGAATCGTTTCACGTTAGGGATCTAGATTAGATGTGAGGAATTTATTTTTGGTGACGAGATTATTTTTGGAGATTGTTGGCCTGATTTTTTAGAGTTAGGTATTCGGCGAATTTCGAGGGCAAAATTCCATTGTTATTGGGGAAGTGCAGAAACCCGCGTAATTTTGGGGTATTTTCAAAATATAGAGGAAAATAAAGTTTTGGGTAAAATTATTTTTTTTGCTCAAATATGTTGGATTATTATTTTTAAAGGCGATAATTTCAAACGGTTTCGAAATCGGAATTAAAATGGAGTTTTAATTGATTTTTTATTATATAGAAGAGTCCTCAAAACATAAAACTCTTTTAGAGTCCTCAAAACATAAAACTCTCTAGCAAAAAAAAATATTTAAAAATATTGAACCGTTCGATCGAGTTGAATTTTTTTTTTGTAGCTTCCTCTCATCTTCAGCTAATTCTCTGTAAAATTTCATCCAATTTCAACGGTCTGATCGTCCGAAATAAAAATTTTAGTGTTTGTATTTTATTAGAACTCTTTTCTTAATCAAACTCTTAATCCTTTATATATCAACAAATTCGTGGCTTGGCTTTTCAAATCACTTTTTCTCAAACTTTTCAACCAGAAGAGCTCTTTAAAATTACTCCCTTTCATATACAAACGATAGCCCCAAACTTATTCAAGATTTCAACCTTAGATTAGAAGGCTTATTTGGTGTTTTCTCGAGTTTGGGCTAGAACGAGATTTGATTATTTTCGCGAGAAGAACGTAATGGTGTGAATAGGTTTTGAGGCTAAAATTATGTGATGTTTCATGTTAGTTCTTTTGGTGGTTTGACGCATGGGTTTTTACACAATATGCTCCTTAATCTAGCGAGTATTATTCTCGTTGTTTTCTTGTGATTAACGACTCATATTTGAATTGATAAATTCATTTGGAAATCTGGAAATATTTGTTGGAATCTAATTATGATTCATGTGGTAGTATTATTGTGTTAAGCATGTTGTCATGAAGATTTTAATATGGCACGGAGGTTCGGGGCACCCGCGAATATTTCTTTTGTCGGATATGCTAAAAATGCATAGGCGCGGTACGGTGGTGTGGCTTGGTAACCCGGTTAATGTGTTGTGGAGAAATTATAGTGATATAATTGCTTATGTGATTCGCATTTGATTTGAATATTCGTATTCGTATTGTTGCGTTTTATGCACCGCTAATATTTGTTGAGCATCTTTCCTGTCGTATTGTGTACTTCCCCATATTTTCTTTTAGTGGCACGTTCGCGCGGATTTTGGGCGCTTGAAATTTTTGGAGAAGGATTTTAGCGTGGATTATTTTGGGAAGATTATTGGAGAATACAAGTGGGAAGACTTGTATTTATTTTGATGTATAGAGCATTTGGAGATTTATTTGTTTTCGAGATAATTAGTTTGTTCTAATTATTTCGAGAGAATTGTTGTATTAAATTGAAGATTGAGATTAATGGTTTCTCTTTTGTATTGTGGGATTTTTAGATGCTCTATACCTTATATTTGTGGAATTGATTTAGTTTATCGACATTAGCGCTCCGTTCTTTCTCCTCGGGCGGGCGGGGTGTTACAGAAGCAAGTTAAAACTTGTGTTAATGTCAATGAATTAAAATTATCTTTATGGGCCTATTAGTCAAACCCATAGCGTGAGTATTATTAACCCCACGAATTTTCGTCAGGTATTATCATAATCATGGACAACAATGGATATTTGAGTAAGATTAATAATTTGGAGGCCCAAATATCAAAGCATTCGGAGTGAGCATATATTTATGGCGACACCATTATAAATAAGAACCTGTAACAACCCGCGTAATTTTTGGGCTATTTTAATTAATTTAGGAAAATGGAGGAAAATAAAGTTTTTGATAAAACTATTTTTGTTGCTCAAATATGTTGGTTATTATTTTTTAAGGCGAGAATTTCAAACGGTTTCGAAAACGGAGTTAAAATGGATTTTAAAATAATTTTTAAATGTTTTTAACTCTTGGAGTTGTTTTGACTTCCAACTTTTCATTTCTTTGCCTTATTTAAAGGAGTCTTTTGGATTCCAACTCTTCATTTCTTTGCATTATAAAAGGAAGTCGTAGGCAACCTTTTTAACCTACTTTTGGCACAAATTTTGGCAGCAAATATATTTTATACTCCTCTTCTTTTTATATACACATTGGGCCTTGAGATTTGTGAGTTCCAACCTTAGATTAGAGGTGTTCTTGGGGCTATCTTTGAGGAGGTTATTGGAGGAGCTTTTGTAGATATTTTGAGTTGATCTTGAGGATGTGATCTTTGGTTTCTCATCATGGTTTGAGGTATGGGGTTTTACACAATATGCTCCTTAAATCTCGCGAGTGTCACTCTCTTTGAATTCTTGTTTAATTGAACTCATATTTGAATTGATAAATTCTTGGAAATCTGGAAAAATAATTGTTGGAATTATTTTGATTCATATGGAATTATTCATGTTGTAATTGAGCACGTTGTCATGAGATTTTAATATGGCACGGATGTTGGGCACCCGCCAAAATTATTGTTCCCGGTCTATGGCTTGATAAAGCATATACGGATGTGGTGAGGCCTGATGACCCGGTTAAAGTGTTGTTGAGATATTATATTGATAAATGCTTTGAGATTTTCATTTTGATTTGAATATTTGTACTCGTGTTGTTACGTTTTATTCGTTTCTAATCCGTATTTGTTGAGCATAATTCCTGTCGTATTGTGTACTTCCCCATATTTTCTTTTAGTGGTGGGTTAGAATGGATTGGGACGCTATGGACCAATTGGGATATTTTTAGCGTGGATTATTTGAGAAGAATTTTTAATACAAGTTGGAAGATTTGTATTGTTTTGATGTATAGAGCTTTGGAGATTTGTATTTTTATTCGAGTTAGATAGTTGTAATTTTAATTCGAGAGACTTGTTGTAATTGAAGATATTGAGATTAGTGGATTTATATTATTGTGGGTTTATTTAGATGCTCTATACCTTGTCACTTGTGGATTTGGATTTATTTTATCGTATTAGTGCTCCGTTCGCTCTCCCCGGGCGGGCGGGGTGTTACAGAACCAATGGTATGTTTGTCATTGTAGGAAATCCCCTTTAATAAAAAATCATTCATTACCTACAAAAAATAATAACTCAAACTCGTATAGAGATAAGTCATGTCAATCCAACTCTCAGAAGTGAAACACAAGAAAAGTCATGTGATTCATTTTTCTAGTCATTTTTTTTCTAGATTTTTTTTACATTTTCTTTGTTTTGTATTTTCTTGTATTAAAACAATTTCTAAATGGTGGTGAGATAACTAAACTATGTGACTAAAAATGATGAACAAAATAAGACACTAAAATTAGAGATAAAGTTAGGTAAATAAATGTGAGAACAATCAAGTAATGAGAGTACACCACATATTCTAGTTATTCTAATTAATTAATCCACTCATTTAAAATATATCAAGTTAGTATTGAAATTACAAGTCAACTCTCATCACAAATACTATTTGAACACTATCCGTTTAGAAAATTATGTTCAAACCCACACGACTCTAAAAAATAGATTTATGCGCCTTTTAATAAATCAACCATTATGATCGATTCATCAAAATTAATATAAATCATAGAATATAAAATTTGGAGTAGAAATTTAAGGAATAATACCACACTTGAAAAACACATATCTCTATTTCGATTCTAAAAGGGGTATTATATCTCGAAGTTTGATTTTCTCTCGAAAAACATTTACCATCTCTCAAGGCATAAATTGAAAGGTGGGGGATCAAAATTAACCTTCAAAGGGAGTTTCAAATAGATAAACAAATTAATTAAAATAACATTAAATAAGTGTTCATCCCACTCGTGAAAGGGGTTTTTAGCCTAACATGGTATTGAATATGATAAAAAAATAAACAAAGGAATTAAAATATAAGAGTAGAGAAAAGAACAATCAAACCAAATCAAGATCAAGCCCAAAGCTTTATCAAATCTGAAGCAGGTCACTGCTATGCAAATCAAGAAAGACCTAATGACTTACCTTGGATGTCGTATATACAGGGGGAGAAAGAGGATATGTCACTTTGAAGATATGGTGCATAAAGTGAGAAATACATTATCTGGATGGAAGGCCAAGTGTTTATCAACGGGAGGGAAATTAGTGCTCATTAAAGCAGTTTTAGTCTCAAATAATCTATACCTCCTATCAGCCCTATCTCCTCCAAAGGTTATTATAAAAAGATTGCATGGCACCTTGGCCAATTTCTTTTGGGGATCCAGATTTGGATAAGAAAGACACCATTCGTGTAAATGGGATTTGATTTCAAGACTAGTCAAGGATGGAGGATTAGAGATTAAAGCTCTTTAAGACAGCTTGATAATTCATAAAGTATGAAGTTGTGGTGGAAATTTAGATCAAATGATTCCATTTGGTCTAAATATATGAAAGCATCTTACTGTAAAAAATACCGTCCAACTACATCTCCTACAAAAAGTGGATCGCACATATGGAATAGAATGTGCTCAGTGAGAGAGATGACAAAAGGAAATATGAAGTGGCATATTGGGAAAGGGGAGATTAGTATATCTAAAGATAGCTTTGTCATAGAAGACTGTAAGAACTCATACTTAGTAGCCGATCTACCAATAAATAAGTTCTAGGATTAAAATCATAAATGGGATATGACCAAATTAGAGTGTAGTTTATCAACAGGCATAGCAACTAAAATATCTTTGAGGAGATGGAATAGTTTGGAGGCCCAATTCAATAGGTCTCTTCACAATATCTTCAGCTTGGGAGATATGTAGGAACAAAAACTCTTCCTAAATCAATTCAAAGTATATATATCATAATCTAATCCCAACAAAAATGTCAATATTTTTGTGGAAAATACTTAATAACTATTATTTCAACAGATGACAAGATAAGATCCATTGGAATAAGGGGTCCATCTAAGTGTCATTTTTATGTTTCTCCAGATTTCGAAAGCATTGATTATATATTTGGGAAGGGTGATATAGCAGCTAATGTTTGGAACCAACTATCTTAAGAACATGGAGTTAAAGGAACTACAAGAGGAGTCATAAATCATCTTTTTCAATGGTGGGCTCATACCCAGCGCTGACCTATTGGTGTTTATGGCTTCATAGGAACAAATAAAGGTATCATAATGAACTCCAAATGTTTTCTTTGTCTTGAATTACGTCAGTCATTTACAAAGATTCATATACCTATAAAGTCCTTAAAAATTCCAACTCCAAACTGTATATAAAATGGTTGAATCCACCTACTGGTATTCTAAAACTTAACACAAATGTAAGTGTTTTATGCAATCCAAGAAGTGGAGAAACTGGTGGCATTCTTAGACACCAAGATGGTGAAATGGATTTGGCTTTTAGTGCTCCTATTGGGAAAGTTACCAACATGGAAGTAGAGGCCACAACTCTAACGATTGGCTTGGAGTTTTTCATGGTGTTAAACTTCTATGATATTATTATAGAGAGTGATTAAAAAAGTCCTCATAGATATACTTCAAAGGGAGGCTGAAATTCCATGGACAATTCATCAAAAATCTATTATATTAAAAAGGATTAAATATTCTTCTAAACATACTCTTAGGGAAGGAAACCATGTAGGAGATTTCTTAGGCAAAAGGGTAAGTATACAAGTAGAATAAGTTTTATCTCGAAAATAGATTTAAACTCCTTTTAATAAATCACCCTCCAGGATCGATTCATCAAAATTCACATAAATCATAGAAAATAAAATTTAGAGTACAAATTCAAGGAATAATACCACACTTGATAAACCCATATCTCTAGTTCAATTCCAAAATGGGTATTATATCTCGAATTTTGATTTTCTCTCGAAATCATTTACCCTCTCTCGAGGCATAAATTGAAAGGTGAAGGATCAAAATTAGCATTCAAAGGGAATTTTAAATATATAAACTAATTAATTTAAATAACACTAAATAAGGGTTCATCCCACCCTTGAAAGGGGTTTTTAGCCTAACATGATATGAAATATGATAAAAAAAAATAACCAAAGGCATTAAAATATAAGAGTAGAGAAGAGAATAATAAAGGAAAATCTCTTTGAATGCAATTGACTCCAATACTTGAATAAGAAGCATACAAACCTCCAATTGAGTGATCAACAAAAATATAAATGAAAATCTCACAATCAACTTGAATTTCACTATAATTTATTTCCCTCAAATTAAATAAAAAAATAACTATCTAAAACTAAAATTTATTTCAACTTAAAAATCTCTCTCTACTTTCTCTCCTTACATTGTTTAAATGGGCATGATCTTTTCTTATACATGGCAAAAAATGGATCTAGGGGAAAAGTTGGAAGAATAAAGGTGCATGAGGTATTTGGTGTAATAATGGTGATGGTACTTTAGGAATGGGTAATTATGCATGTTGGAAGTGGGGTGATGAGAGTATTTTGGGTGATTTCACAAAGTGCATGGGTTTATGATGGTGTGGAAAGTGTTTAGGGTATTTTGGGTAATAGGTAGAAGTCTTTTAAACATGTGGGTTTTATTTTGGTTAGTTTGGTTTTATGAAAAAGGTAAAATTGAGTATGAGAAAATGAGAGGGGTTGTTGGGAAGAAATTGGTTCTGGGTTTGGCTAGGCAAGTCACTGGTTCAATGGGTGAACTCAGTTTATGGAGGTTTTGGGTCGGCGGGTATGGGGTTTAAAATGGTATTCGTCTATAAGCTCACGTGGGAAGGTGCTTGAATTTAAATGGGTTAATGGAGGGTGAGTTTGTTATGTTTTGGTTATGGTGGAAAGAGAGATGAGAGAGAATGAGTGATTGGTGTAAGAAAGGAGATGAAGGAGATGTGTATGGGTGTAGTGGGGTATAGGATAGCTAGTGTGTATGTTTAGTTTGTAAAAAAAATAAAATGAAAACAAAATATTTAAAACTTTAAAAATGAAATCTAAGACTAAAAATAAAGCCTATTGAAACTAAAAAATTAAAATACTAAGAATATTTACAAATCTATGAAATAAAATCAATTAAGAAGATTAATTACCTAAAAATACTCAACTAAAAAATAAAACTTAACTAATGAGATAAAATAATTAAAAATCTAAGAAACTAAAAAATAAAATAACTAAAAATCTAATTAAACGTACACCTATAATATTTACATCAAATAATAAAACACTAAATAAAATGAAATGAACTAATAAAAAAATGAATCTAAACTTATAAAAAATAATATAAATAATACTACACACACACACTAGGGGTTTGGGATAGTTTAGGCTTGGGTTTGGGTTTTGGTTTTTGGTATGGGACAAGATATAGGGTAGTGGATTGGGATTGTCCTCATATGGCATCATCAAATGTTGCATTTTGCCTTGACAGAAAGATTTTAAATCGCAAATGCAAGCAAGACTACAAAACAAACAAATACCAATATAAGTTCATTTTTATTAAGAACTAGCAATTAAACAACAACTATTTGGGGTATTAAATATACACTTCTGGGTGAAACAATCTCAAGTATCATGAGAGTAATTCCTAAATTTCCTTTATAGAATCAACGCTTTGACTTCAAATCTCACTAGATATGTCTCTTTGAATCGAATTCACTGAGATTTATGTAAGTGTATCTCTCTAGTGTGTGATTCAAACGTCTCACACACTTATAAGAAATGTTGGATACATGAAAGAAATTGATCTTATGAATCAATGTTAACCACTATTTTGACAATGTCGAGTCATTCACCATCTAGACTTCTCCTTTGCGCAAACACCTCACTAAGGATGAAAGTGCGGCTTATGTAGGGCGTGAAGAATGAGATGAAAAAGATGAATGATATGATGGTAGGTTATTTGACAAGAGTGGAAGATAATCTGAATAACCAATGCCTTCATTTTATCAAACTTTGATCGCAATATTATTATTATTTTTTTTCTTTTCAGACTTTGCATTTCTCTTTTCAAACCAACAATGAAGACATTTTACATTTGGACTTTCAAACACTCTTTTTCTCAAAAAATTATGGATGATAATGATTAGTCATGAAATATGGATGGTGTGGGAAAGGGAAATATGGAAATATAATGGGTGAAGTGAATGGTAATGTGATATATGTAGAAATGGTGAGTGTAAGGTAAAGAATGGTTAGGTGCTCAGGGCAAACTACAAGACTCGTGTTTCTTACAACTCGAAGGTGTTGTCATTCTCAATGGTTATGCCAATGATGAAGAATAATGAGATCACACAATGGATAAGTGCGGTACTCGAAGAAATTTGAATCATCTTGTGACTCGAAGATACGTAAAAACACTCAAAAAGGTGAATAGCTCAATTCTCACGTGTTTAAGTCTCCACAAGTGATCTTTTAGGGCTCTCCTTAGAATGTAGTTACGCTTCAACTTTTGATTGTAAATGTGAAAGTGAAATTTTTTTGAGTTTAGTAATTTATAGTGCAAGTACTCTTTAAGAGGTACTACTTAATTTTGTGGTAAAAGAGTAATTTTGGCATGAACAAGAGTAATCTGTGACATCTAAAAGGGGAATGATAGAAAATTCATGTCAGAAAAAAATTGAGTTAAACTGCACAAAAAAGTTGAAAATGACTTGTTTCTAACAAAAACACATCAAAAGATGTACCATTTTGATAAATTTCCCCACCCCAAACAAATGAGAACACCATCCTCAATGTTTAGAACTATTTTATAAATTAAAATCCCAAGGTAGGAAATAGATTACCATAATCAACTGCTAATGAAGTTGGATCGCATGATGAAAACAATAGTAGAACCTAAAGAACAAAGGCGACACAAAAATATATACAAGTCTATAAAGCATGAAAAAGCATGGGGTGGTTTGAATTCAAAACACTACCCCCAAACAGGATAAGATATGTACATAGAAACAAGACAAGATGGACTGTGTTTTGGTAGCTCTAAGTTTAATGTCTTTAGACCGATCAAAGATAACTCACCCTAAATATAAGATATATGAAAGCAAGGTGCGGTAGAAAATTGGGTGATGATAATCACCCCCTAATAAGGCTGAAGCGTCAGTCTTCATAGATTGGGTCAACAAGGTCAATTTCTTCAACGTGAGTGGGACCTAACTCTAAGAAAGGATTCAAACGTTGATCGTTGACTTGAAAGAAGCTATTATCCTTGGGATTTTGAATGGTGATGGCATCATAGGGAGTAACTGACTCAACAATGAAGGATCTAAACCACTTGGTTTTCAATTTTTGGAGAAAGAGACGAAGACGGGAATTATATAACAAAACTTTTTGATCGGGGTGGAATTATTTTCGCATAATGCTTTGGTCATGGATCCACTTCATCTTGACCTTATACCTCTTGGAAAAATCATAGGCATCATTTCTTATTTCCTCTAACTCATTGATCTGTAGCTTCGTATGGACTCTTGCCTCATCAATATCGAAATTAAGGGCCTTAATAGACCAAGACACGTGATGTTGAAGCTGACGAGAAGGTGGCAAGGCTTTCTGAAGACCAATCGATAAGAACACATGCCAATTGGAATCTTATAAGCAGTACAATATGCCCACAATGCATCATTCAAGCATAAGTACCAATCATTCCTCTTAGGATTGGAGGTGTTTTCAATGATTCGATTGATCTCGCGGTTATAGACCTCAACTTGACCACTAGTATGGGGATGGTAGAAAGACCAACCTTGTGGTAACACCATATCTTTTGAAAAGGTGTTCAAAGACTCGGTTATAAAATTTTTTACCCCTATCACTAATGATAGCTTTAGGGGTTCCAAAATGTTTGAATACATACTCCTTAAGAAACTTGACCACAACTCGATGGTCATTTGTACGATAAGCGACTGCTTCAATTCATTTGAAGACATAGTCAACTACAACTAGAATATACTAAAAACCATGAAATATGGATACATAGTCAACTACAACTGTAAGTTTCTTGTCACGAATTTCAAGGTTAAACTCTTATAGTAAGAGAATCCACTGTATCAATCATGGTTCAGAATAATTCTTGTGAAGAAGGTGCCTCGGGGCAGTATGGTCAGTGTACACGATGATGGGGAACCTATGAAATATAATCAAAACTTATCAAGAGAAAACACTACCACCAACAACTTTTTTTCGGTGTTGTGTAATGAATTTGAGCATGTTGGAGAATTTTTTTATCATAATAAATAACATGGGGGCTCTTATTAAACTTCTGTCCAAGCACGACACCAAGTCAAAAATCATATGCATCACACATGAGCTCAAATGGGAGAGACCAATTAGGAGGTTGAATGATAGGAGTGGAAGTGAGATCGACTTTTAGGTGCTCAAAATCTACGACACATGCGTTATCAAATACAAATGGGACATCTTTGGATAAAAATGTTGTTAAAGGACGAGAAATTTCAAAAAAGCCCTTAATGAAGCACCGATAGAAGTTCGCATATTCTAAGAAGAAGAAAATGTCCTTAACGGACTTCGAAATGGGAAGCATTGCAATCAAGTTGACTTTTACTTTATCGACCTCAATACTGGAGCTAAAGATAAGATGACCTAAAATGATATCCTTTTTTCTACCATGAAATGGCATTTTTCCCAATTGTGGACGAACTCCTTTTCTTGATAGCACTGAAGGACAATAGTGAGGTGAGACAGGGATTGTTCAAATGATGAACCAAAAATGGAAAAATTATCCATAAAGACTTCGAGAAAATTCTCCACCATGTCGCTAAAAATACTAGGCATACACCTTTGAATCATCGTAGGTTCATGACAAAGGCCAAAAGGCATACGAGAGTACAAAAAGTGCCGAAGAGATATGTAAAGGTAGTCTTCTCTTGGTCTTCAGGGGAAATAGGTATTGTAACCTAAATATCCACCAAAGAAGAAGTAATAAGCATGTACTTCTATGTGTTCAAGCATTTTGTCAATGTACGGGAGAGGGAAGTGGTCTTTGTGAGTGATAATGTTGAGCTCTCTATAATCAATACAAACACGCTAGTCAATTTGTATATGGGTAGGCACAAGCTCATCGTCACTACTTTCTACGATGATGATACCAGACTTTTTGGTACCACAGGAAAGGTACTAACCCATTGGCTATCCGATACGGGGTAAATAATTTCGGTATCAAGAAATTTTTAAATTTTAGCTCTCACGATTTCTTTCATTATTGGATTGAGTTGAAGATGTGGCTCATGAGAAATCTTGGCATTCTCCTCCAAATGAATGTGATGGCTATAGACATTGGGGTTCACACCGTGAATATATGAAATGGTCCATCCTATAGCGATGATATTTTTAGTGATAGTGTGGACCAAATGCTCTTCTTGATCTAGGGTCAAGTTAGAAGCAATTATGACTGTGTGATGTTGGTTTGGACCTAAGAAAACATATTTTAACTCGAAAGGTAATGGATTAAGCTCTAAACTAGGTGGCAGATCTAGAAATACATTGGACTTAGATGGAGAGATGCATACCAAAGAAATATCGGGTCATGGGTTAATTAGGTCATGCACAGAAAGAATAGTGTCAACAAAGAGAGTCTCAAAGGGAGTGTCCCAACTGGATGTGACCATTAGTGGTGGGGAATCTAGCAAGGAATTTAGTTCATATATGGAGGAATCAATATCAAAGTCAAACCCAAAGTGAGTAAACATTATTGAATTGGATATTCGGGGTGTGTTTGATCCAACATCTCTTAGACTAAGGAGTCAATCACACACACCTTATCAATAATATCAACGTCGGTCTTTTGTTGCATGAGGTGAAAGATATTGACTTCAACGGTGATGTTGTCAAAAGAAAGATTTATGAACACATCTCGACAGTTGATTATGGAATTTTTAGTTGCCAAAAAGGGGCGTCTTAAGATGATAGGAATATTGGTTGGATCGGGAGAGGGAGTGTCTAAGATGATAAAATCCACGGGATAGTAAAAGTTAAAGATTTTTACCAAAACATCTCCAACTATTCATTTAGGAACTTTCACAGAATGGGAAATAAGTTGAAGAGTAACCCATGTAGGTTTCATGTTTTGTAAACCTAACTCAAGGTAAAGGGAGTAAGGTAACAAATTAACACTAGTTACCAGATCAAGTAAAGCCCAAGTAGTGAACTTATCTCCTAACATGCAAGAGATAGTATGACAACCAGGGTATTTATACTTCATAACACCGTTCTCATGGATAAGGGACGTGGCTTGCTCAGTGATGAAGGCATCACGAAGCACATTCGTCCATCGCTTGAGAGTGCACAAGTCCTTCAAGAATTTAGCACAGGAAGGGACTTGTTGAATGACAGTGAGGAATGGAATGTTAATATGAACATTATAAAAAACTTGCCTGATCTCATCAAATTGTTGGGATTTATTTGATGGAGCCATCTTATGAGGGAAGGGTGCTTTGGGCACATAGACACTAGTGGTCTAATTACGATTAAACTCATTCTGTTTTGTGGATTTGTTGGGTGGTGGAACCTTAGGGAGAGGTTCTAATGGGAAATTCTTAGTGGGCGGAGTTTGCACATCACGGGGAGCATCGACACCATTGTCAACCTGTTTTTCGAATCTTAGAGTACTTATCGCTTTCATGTCCGCTTGGTATGTGGCTGCAGTGTATATTTTATACCCCAAATATTACTATTTAATTACTAGTTCTTAATAAAAATGAACTTATATTGGTATTTGTTTGTTTTGTAGGCTTGCTTGCATTTGTGATTTAAAAGCTTTGGATTTATTATTGATTTATTTTTTAGTTTTGTTTTATTTTTTAGTTGAGTGTTTTTATTTTTAGATTTGGGAATTAATATTTTTAATTGATTTTATTTCTTAGATTTGTAAATATTTATACGAGTTTTTTTTTTATAGTTTTAGTAGGTTTTATTTTAAGTCTTAGATCTCATTTTTAAGTCGTAAATATTTGGTTTTCATTTTATTTTGTTTACAAACTAAACACACACACTAGTTATCCTACACCCCACTACACCCAAACACTTCTCCTAGATCTACTTCCTTACACCAATCACTTATTCTCTTTCCTCTCTCTTTCCACCATAACCAAAACCTAACAAACTCACCACTCCATTAACACATTTAAACCCAAGCTCCTACCCACCTCAGCTTATACCCGAATACCATTTTAAACCCCATACCCGCCGACCAAATACCTCCATAAACCGAGCTCACCCATTGAACCAGCGACTCCCTAGACAAACCCAAAACCCATTTCTTCCCAACAGCCCCTCTCATTTTCCCATACTTGATTTTACCTTCTACATAAAACCAAACTAACCAAAATAAAACCCAAGAGTTTAAAAGACTTCTACCTATTACCCAAAATACTCTAAACACTCTCCACACAATCATAAACCCACGCACTTTGTGCAATTACAAAAAATACCTTCATCTCCCAATTTCCCACATGCACAATTACCCATTCCTAAACTACCCTCACCCTTGTTACACCAAATACGTCACATACCTCATGCACCTTTATTCTTCCAACTTTGACCCTAGCTTCGTTTTTTGCCATGTATAAATGATGACCATGCCCATTTAAGCAATGTAAGGAGGAGTTCTAGGGAGAAAGTATAGCGATATTTTTAGGTTGAAATAAATTTTAGTTTTGTGTAGTTATTTTATTTTATTTTCTTTTAGATTTAATTTTACGAAAATAAATTGTAGTGAGATTCAATTTAAATGTGAGATTTTCATTTATATTTTTGTTGATCACTCAATTGGAGGGTTGAATGCTTCTTATTCAAGGATTCGAGTCAATTGGATTCAAAGAGTTTTTCTTTGATTGTTCTCTTCTCTACTCTTATATTTTATTGTCTTTGTTTATTTGTTTATCATATTTCATATTGTGTTAAGGCTAAAATGAATGAACCCTTATTTAATGTTATTTTAATTAATTAGCTTGTTTATTTGAAATTTCCTTTAAATGTTAATTTTGATCCTTCACCTTTCAATTTACGCCTTGAGAGAGGGTAAATGATTTTTGAGAGAAAATCAAAATTCTAGATATAATACTCATTTTAGAATCGACCTAGAGATAAGGCTTTCTTAAGTGTGGCATTATTTCTTAAATTTCTACTCTAAATTTTATTTTCTATGATTTGTGTGAATTTTGATGAATCGATCCTAGTGGGTGATTTATTAAATGGAGTGTAATTATATTTTCTAGGGTTGTATTGGTTTGAACTTAATTTTATAAAAGGCTAGTGCTAAAATTGGATTTGTGACGAAAGTTGACTTGTAATTTTAATACTAACTTGGGAGATTTCATATAAATGGATTAATTAATTAGAATAATTAGAATATGTGGTGTAATCCCATTCCTTGAATGTTCTCACATTTATTTACCTCACTTTATCTCTAATTTTAGTGTTTGATTTTGTTCATCATTTTCATCCACTCAATTTAGTTATTTCACCAGCCCTTAAAAATTGTTTTAATATAAAAGAATCCATAAAAAAATAGAAAACAGAGAAAAAGTAAAAAAAAAATCTAGAAAGAAAATGACTAGAAAAATGAATTACATGACTTTTCTTGAGTTTCACTCCTTAGAGTTGGATTGACATCCTTACTTACCGATATACGAGTTTGTGTTATTCCTTTTTGTAGGTAATGAAGGATTTTTTATGAGAGTGGCTTTCCCACAATGACAAACATACGAAAAAGCTTGCATGAGTTTGGAAAAGTGGTATAATGTTGGGGAACCATTCGATATATGCTGAGGGTACTTGGACAATGGAAGGTGGAAGTGATATCGCTTAAGTTAATCGCACCTCGTAGAATCGACAACCGATCAAAATGTGACTTCCCAATACAGGACTAATATAGGGTCAATATTCAATGCTCGTGTAGTTTAGTGTTAAAATGCATGAGTCTTTATTAGTATATTTATGAAAAGTAGTATATATGCTAAGATGGACATGAACAATGACAAAGCACGACATAAAGCATGGGAACATACATTACGGGTATGTGATAAAATGAGCTAATCTACATAAGTGGGATAAAAACTTAGTAAATATATATGAAGCATGTGAGAGAAAAAGTGGCGTAAAAAGTATAAACAAGTGAAATATAGAATGGGAATGTGTACAAGTGACATAAAACATATACAAGTGAAATGTAGCACGGATACAGGGTGGAAAAGGCATGGGAATATATACAGCCGTGAAAATGTGGAGGTAAAGTGCAAGAAATGTGAGTCATAGATATATACACAAGTAGAGTTAAGTGTGGACATGTGTGATTGAAATTAAGCATTAAAACTCGTGTAAGTTAAAAATGGAAAATATGTACAAGTGGACATGAAATATGAGGCATATACAACTGAGGGAAGAATGGATATATATAGGTGACATGGAGTGTGTGATAGAAAAGATGGTATATACATGTTGTTAAAAGATAAACATGGTGAAGGGAAGTATAAATGGGTAGCATAACATAAATATGGAATATGGATCATGTGAGCATGAGTAGAAAAAGTAAATACGATTAAGAGAACATAAACAAATGTTAAAAATAATATACATTAAAATGATGTAAATAGAGTATAGTCCTCAAAGAATCCCCAATAAAGTCACCACCATGGCCATACTCCCCCCCTCCAACCCCCCACACAAGGAAAGAAAGAGTATATCTCCTTCACAAGCTCAAATCGCGAGCCACAAAGGGCATAAGATGGTCATCGATAGCGATGCGATGTGTGTAAATTTGTATAGATCAGAGTCTCCAGTTATTTACTCAAAACAAATAAAAAAAATAGTCATCTCTGATAAAAGACATAAAGACTATGAGTTCATGTGAAACCAAAAATATATGGGCTTGGAGACTATGTTATGGAATGTGAAGGTGTTCTGCATCCTTTTTAGTCTGTCATGGGAAACCTAATATTATCCTTCTCCTAAGGTATGTGTACACGTGCATAAAGTGATGAATTGTGCATATAAAACTTTATGGGTGAGGAGAGAAATTATTGTATCCACGTCATGGGAAGATGGGAACGAACCATTCAAACAAGTAAGACTAAAAGATGAATGTGTGAAAGTAACTAAAAGTGGATTGATGCACCATATCATGACATCTCCATGGGAAAGTGAGTAATCATGTCAACGGGATCACTAAAAGGTAATAAATAAACAAATAAATTCCATATATCAAAAGTATAGAAATATATGTGATGCATTAGATCGTGAAGTCACCACGAAAAAGTTATTATGCATGTCAATGAGACCGCTAAATAGGCAAAAAGTGAAAATCACTAAAATATATGTGATACACTAGATCATGATCACATTATGGAAAAATGAGTACGCATGTCAAAGGACCACTAAATAGTGACGAATGTAGATAAGCTAAAAAAATAACGAAAATGTATAAGTGAAATGGAGACATATAAATATAAGCCCAAAGGTGAACACATATGTAAGAGTCAAAAAGTAATTATAGGACTCCTCGTGGACAAAATGACATAAAAGTCCATGTAATTTGTGACAAGAATGGGGTGTGTTGTAACCTACAATCCAAAATTAGATTTTATCCTTTGGTTTTAATAAAAAGTGTGAGAAGGGGAGTGAAAATGTGTAAAACATAAGACACTTTATTTAGGATGTATGGAATCACACTTTTTTTTTTTTTGAGATTTATAATAAAAAAGTGATATTAAATATGGGGGAAACAAGGATTAACTAAGAGGTGTGCTAAAAGTAACTAAGTATATGAAAAAGTAACAAGCTGGAAAAATGAAGTGAAGAGAATTTAGAACTTCTAAGTTGACTGATTTCTAATTTTTTGAGGTTTATTAATATGATTTCGATATGTAAGTGATGGCGGTGAAGTGATAGGAACTTGTTGATACCAAATTTGATCTGCTGAGGTCGACCAATCATAAAAATACATGTGTCCATTTTCATGATGAATATAAAGACTTTGAACCAAGGCGGTCCGAGCAACTAAGTAGGTCCGAGTAACTCAAATACTTGTGGCATACGCATCAAGAAAACCAAAAGATAACTGTGCATTAAATGCGCATTATTATCGTACAAATGTATATGCCTACTGGACAGCTATGCATTATTCTTTCACATGTATAGCCTCAAATCTATAAATACATTGTAATCTCCTCATTAGGGGCACACGCTGAATCTCTTGGTAAAATCACTTATCAAGAATTCCAAGCAAACACATCAGTAATACAAAAACAGTGGACGTAGGCCATTCTCTTAAGGCTGAACCACTTTAAAAATCCATTGTCTTATTTACTTACTCATTTTTATCTGTGATTAAAAAAATTAGATCAAATATAGTTTTTTACATCAACAGATTGGTGTCGTCTGTGGAAAACGACTGTAATTAGCGTTTTTCACCAAAATAACTCATCATTAATGGCTGATAATCCGAAATACAGTAATCGAAACACTGGGATTCCCCCGAATCCTTCTGCTCCCCCAAATTGTTTAGATCTGGCTGGTATAATGGCTAATTTGTCCCAAGGGCAAATGACCATGGAAGAAACCATGCGTCAATTCATACAAATCGTTCAAGGCAGAGTGCCAGCCCAATCAGGACAACGAAGTGTTCAGATAAATACTCGTTCAAGGTGAACGTCATTCCCAGAGGAGTCTCAATCCAAACGCATCGATTCATATCGTACTGAAAGATCTAATGATCCTTCTTATCAGCCTGGGCGGACTTCCTCGGTCCGAGCTACAGACACTCAACAAAACATCACTCTATCTCCAGAAAGAACAAGTGCTCTTGAAAGGTTGAGTAGAGTCTCTCATTTTGATTGTTTGGGTCCTAGGAGGAATAAAAGTCCCCCTAAGATTGTTCCGAGGAACTCTCAACGTCCATCTGATTTAAAGGAAGGCTCTGCCCAATCACGACCAGCTGCTCGTCATGAGAGATCCCGAGAGGAAAATTCAACACGGTCAGTTTCTCAAACCAATAAGTTCGTGGAAGGAAATGATGCATGGAAGGGCTCAATTCAAAGGTTGGAGGATAGATTAGGGGAGATGGTTAAAATCAAGAATCCTCTACAAAGGACTTTTGTCTGAGGAACACCATTCATACAAGAGATTGTGGACTTCCCCACGCCGTCAAAATTCAAATCCCCGATAGTAACACCAAAATACGATGGAAAAACTGATCATGTTCTCCATATAGAGCAATACCAAGAAGCTACTGATATCAATGCTGTTCCAGACGAGATGCGATGCAAGGCATTTTCAGGAACTCTTACTGGATCTGCTCAGATGTGGTACAATAACCTTCCTCGGGGGAAAATTGTGACTTTCTTTCAGCTAGCAGAACTCTTTATTGGAAATTTTTATTTTGAAGCAAATCCAGTCAAACGAGTAGCACACTTGCTAAGTGTCAGACAAAAAACAGGTGAAAGCACCAGGGATTACATTACTCGTTTCAATAATGAGAAACTAGAAGTAATTGATTACGAGGAGAAAATTTAAATTACTATTTTGATGAGTGGATTGTTTCCCAATAAATTGTACTACACCTTAGCCAAAGATCCACCCAGGACCATAGTAGAACTGATGGAAAAAGCAGCTAAAATCATGAATATCAAGGAAGCCATGGATGCGAAGAAGAACGCAGATACAAAGGAGACCAAGGTGTAAGATGGTCAAACTGAAAAGAAGGAACAAAAGAACAACGGTGGTAACAGGCAATCAAAAGGTAAGCAAGCATTGGAACAGATGAAGAAATACATAAATTATACTCCCTTGAAGGTGGATATAAATCACATTCTGGAAGAGATCAACAACAGCGAGGAGCTAGCCTGGATAGTAAAAATGAAGGCAGATCCTGATAAGAGAGATAAGTCCAAATATTACGAATTCCATAAGGATCATGGTCACGCGACCAAGCGTTGCATAACTCTTTAGAATGAAATTGAAGCACTCATTAGACGAGGAAAATTGGCCAAGTATGTTAATCGTCAAAATGGTGGTGGAACCAATGAACGAGGAAGGCAAAGGTCTAAATCTCCTCTTCGAGCAAAAGATGACAAAAAAAGGGATCATGAAGATGATCCAGAAGATGACCCCGATCTCCCCAAAAGACCGAGACAACCAGAACGTGAGGTATTTTCAATTCGTTTTGGATCATTTGATTGCAATGTTATTACAGGTGGAGATGCAGGAGGTGGAGACCTTACTGCAGAGAGGAAAGCTTACCTCAATGAGGCTCAAGCTTGTTCGTACATTCAACGAATAAATCTAGCTGAAGATGATCACCCAAGGAAGGTGAACAAAGATAAACTGGTCATCAATTTCTCTAAGAACGACCTCGCAGGTGTCCTATATCCTCATGATGACCCATTAGTGATCAAAATGAGAATGAAGGAAGTAATGATCTCAAGAGTATTGGTGGATAATCTAAGCTCAGCGGACATCATGTTTTACTCATGCTTTGACAGCTTAAATTTGAAGTTATCCCAGTTCCAGCCTTATCACAGGCCCCTCCTCGGATTTACCAGAGAAAAAGTTTTTCCACTTGGGACGATCAAGTGGGATATGCTTATTGGTACATGGCCTTCTTGTCGGGCAGAAAGAGTACGCTTTTTTTTAATGGATAAAAATGTGACACCCCGCCTAATTAAATACCGGGCGATCACTCCTTTATTAAATTAAAATTAAGGTGAACAGTTGGTTCATTCTTAGCATCACTGTCGTAAAAGTAAACTTCCAATTTAAACACCCTAAATAATTAAGCTAAGTGTCAAAACCATTTAAAACCTCATTCTCATTTTATTAAATCCGGTTATAAAACCTTAAACCATTAACATCTAAAGAGTCACACATTAAGAATAAAAATAGAATTGAACGTACACGAATTTAATCATCAATAATAAATCCCATCATTTACAACACTAAAGGAAAACATCCTGACAGTAATAAATCCCGAAATAAAGGTACTGAAAGTAAAAATTTTAATCTCTGACAATACCAACTAAATAATAGAAAGAGGGCGGCACATGCCCCTGCTGGATAAAACTGAACTAGGAGTAGAATCAAATGGATGAAGTCGTCTAAACAACAGGTCTGCAACTCCCACCTAAGCTGCAGCACGTTCCTTCCAAAGTATCCTAAGTAAGACGCCCCTGTGGCTGGGCACCTGTAATACATACATATATATAAAAGAGAGAAAGAGAAATAGGAACGGGTCAGAGCCCGATAGTGTATGATTTAAAAATTCCTTTAGCAAGTATTTAAATTGATACAGGCCAATGCAACAACATATTAGTGCGGCACTCTCTTGAGAAATTCTCACCTCTCTTCTAATGTGCACTCCTATCGTACTAACCTTCCCAATGGTTTACCTCTTCATATGTAACACTATCTTTCCCCAAGGGTTTCACTTATCTTAGGTTATTGGCAGGATTTAAAATTGAACGATACAATTGTTTGAAACGAATATTTCAATTAGTATCCAAAATTCTCATTTTAACTTTATTAATTTATAAAGTTTTCCAGTGTCATATTATACTCTCTTAAAACAAGTATTAAAAATATGAGTCATCAACCATGTCCTACTTACCATATCACAGTAGGCAGTTCCAAATTCCAGTATTTCATATATATATTAAATACTCGTATAATATATATATATATTATAACAACACCCCAAATAAAAACTATGGTGCGGGCATACTCTACTATCCAAAACCCCGTATCACTCGTATTAAGGGGGATACAAATTTGGAATCACTCTCGAATTGTATTAACACATTCACAAACAATATTGAGGCGAAGCATAGATTCCAAGTCTCTAAGAGGATGGCACATACCCGTGTCTCTTAGGACCGTCTGAACTATCAAATCGATAGCCTGTACCAAGGATATCTATCTTCTAGGGTACAAGTCAATATCTCCCATAAAGGTCCCATCGAGATAAGACTGTCCCAGCGCGGTAATCTCAGGGATAGCAAGTAGCGTGGGCATGATTTTCACAAGTATATAATATATGCATACACAATCATATAAATATACCACTTTATTATATCAATTTAGGTTTATCCCATAACCTACATTCACAACATTTATCCTTATTTTCCCATTATTATATATCAAGTATAATGGTTCATTTCTAACTTTAATTCGAAGGGTTTTTCCAACTTACCACGTGATTGGACATAAATATTGTATATTTATTCCCTTAATTTTAGTGCATTTGTGAACCCAAGTGATGTAACCCATATGGATTTAACACACATTTATTCTACTAATCTTCGTTGGCAAGTATTTCGTGTTTCTTGCTTCTCTTATTGGTTTTACAGGTTAATTATACAAGCAGCGCAAAAGAGAAAGAGAGACAATGAACGAAAAGCTAAGAAGGCAAGTTCAAGGGCACTTTGGTTATTCTGCAGTCAGATCCCGAAGGAGGAGTCAACTGGAAAGTTGAAGAGGTCGGAACAACGAGAACACTGGAAGAAACAGAACCCAAATCCGAGCTACGGTTGATGAGTTATGACCCGTTGGAGTTGAAGAAAAATCAAAGGAAGAAAGGAAAGAAAACAAAAAAATTCTAAGTGTTGAATGGAAGAAAAAGCACCCCATACCAGCAAACATTCGCGAACCCAAGGGAGAACCGGTTTGGGGGGGCGAACCGGTTCGGGGTGCATGCGAACCAGTTCGAGGGGCCTGATGCGGAATTTGCCTCCTCTATTCTGATTTGCTCTAAGGTTTCCTTCTTATACAACATCAAAATTTTGTGGTTTAATCCTCTACATCACAAAAGGCTTCCAGAATATCAATTTCGTGGTTTAATCCTTTACATCACAAAAGGTTTCCAGAATATCATTTAAGTCATCACTACATGCAATTTCCTATCTCAAATTGGGTTTTTCTTCCATACAATTCATCATAATCATTCCTAAACCAATATGAAAGATGCATCAACGAAATAAGCAAGATAAACACTTGCCTAGGATTTTCATAAGTCTGGTTTGGTGCCAAAATTTGGTGTGTTTGCGTTCCCCATCTCGCGATCTACGCGTTGGTGGTGTCGGCGGTGCAAACGGATGGATTTTGGGCCTTGGATTGCTTTGGAAGCTCTCTCCTTCCCTCTCCTATGGCCGTCACTTGTCTTTGGTTGTTATGACCCTAGAAGACAACCTTAGACATCTGATATAACCCTTGAAATTTCGTGCATTTAATTACCCAAAAATATAAATGACCAAAATGCCCTCCCGGAGTACTAATTAAGCATAAAATTGCCCCGAGACTCAAACTAAACCCCCGGGTACACTTTTCTGACTATCTCGACCCTTTCGGACATGTTGGCGCACTCACAACGACCATACTGATAACTAAAAATATTTCACTTTTATTAATCAACATTTATTCCCGACACGACACATGTGCGTCCCGACTTAAATTTCCATAATTGCCATTTTATTCACACGTGACAATATTATAAAAAATAAATCTCATATATTACTATACTCATCCCATAATATTCAACAAATATTATATTTCCAATAATTACTAAATCTCGTCACGCTAGTAAATATTTAAAACAACATTTTGGATAAAAAGTAAATTAATTTATCTCAATTAAATTTAATAAATCCCTAAATTTAAAAGCCATGAAAATACGGGGTATTACATACTTCCCCCCTAATAACGAAATTTCGTCCCGAAATTCGGAAAATAAGGCCTACCAGGTAGCACAATTCTCGATAACCTTGTCAGTACGCAAACTATCTACATAGTACGACGCTCGATTACTATAGCTTTTTCCTCACAGCAACTTTGTTTTTTACATTCTCATTGGAGACACTTCACATTTCTCCCAACTGACAACATTTGAATTGGTCACGCCTATACGCTATAATTTTCCATTATCTCACTATCATTAGGAGGTCTCACCTCACTACATGATAACTACTTGGATTCATATACAAAACTCCCATTCTGAGAAAATTATACGAACATGTGATCACTCTTGCTCGCCTAAAACAGTCGTGGAATTTCACCATAGTTATCGGATATTATCTCGGCCGATCCAAAAAATTTGATTATTTACTCACCTCTAAGTATACGGAAGGAGAATAGTCGAGGTTCTTCCATAACAAAACCTTAATAAGCACCTTGTACACGACATTTAGGTACGAGTGCTTCTACAGATCATTCCTGAAATCATCATACCAAGATTCCAAAATCTCCTTCACGTGGCTCTACAAATCTTTAATCAAAGTGCGCTTATTCCCTGGCTAAGGGTGATACATCCTACTCGAAACGAAATCTTATCTCCGTTGGTTCCTGAAATCCCATATCAAAGGTGGGATTCACCAATCTCATCCTGATTCAGAAATTTATACTGCGCCAGACCATGCACTGGCGCGATCCTTCCTTTCAAAGGAAGTCTGGGGCATACTAGTTAATATTGTAAGCCAGCCCAAAGGAATATCAATCACTTCCTTCTCGGCGACTTAATTCACATGTTCGGGATAAACCCTTGATCTTGTTTTGAGGATGGTAACCCATCCAAGAACTTTACCGACCTCTTCTAATTTCAGGAATTTTTTATAAACACAAAATTCTTTGGTTGATTCTCCTCTTTCAACCAAACCTTACATATGGGCAGTGCATGTAGAGACTACTCACTACGTCTCGCTAAACATCGATTCTTCCCTTGAAATGTCTCACATTAAGTGACACGTAATACTCCCCTTCCTTCCTTGGAGTATGCCGAAAGTTCCGACCCGTGCTCTTCTCTCCACGAAGCGCACTTCTGTATCTCTTATACAATACTAACATCATTACTCTTTGTATGCGCAAGTCTCTCTCACACTTGACTAATAACAACTCCGCTCCGGGTGTGCTTCATAACAATTAAATTCTACTCTATTAAAGGAATACCAATTCTTGAATGGCTTCCCACAGCCTTCCAATCAAGTTAGGGCGTGCTATTCTAATTGCACACTTATGTATGGATTATCGCCCCTCATGTGACATTTAATCCACTTTATCACTTCCACTTCATTATACTAGTCCCACAAACATATATTTCACACGTCTATTACCACGTCCCTTCGACTCGGACTATTTTAATTGTAGTTAACCAAGATGCCCACGTTTTTGCAACACTCCGACCGCCCTGGGAGAGCGAACGGCGTGCTACTCATCTGTAGGACTAACTAAATTCAACGGAATAGAAGGAATAGGGCATTCAAATTCCATGACAATAAAAGAGGAATTATAATTCTCAACCTTCCTCAGATAAGTACAATAATTTTCCCAAATAGGTACAACAACCAAAATAAATCACTAACGCTCTATTTAACAAAATAATTTCAGGTCATCTCTTTTGTATAATATAAAGTTCTTTCCAGATAATCCATGCTAAAAATCATTCCAACTCTTTATTCACCTTGTGTTCTGTACGCGGTTATGACATTTGGGTACTCTCAATCACCCTAGAAATCAAAATTCTTAAATTCTCCTTATCATCGTTCCACCCCTCAACTCGTGGGGATAACTTTCAATGCTTTCCTACCACAAAAATACGGCTCTAATGACCTTAAAACAAAATTCAACTTCCAACTTACATACATAATTACTTGATCTCATTTCGACCAGGGTACCAAACTCATGGAATAGTGACCAAATGTCTCCCTATTTCCAACCTTACGCTAAGTTTCATGCGTGGGATGTTTCGCAAAGTGAAATCCAAACAAGGAACCCCCCGATACACTACTACCTAGCATTGTCGATTATCGAAATCCGTTAGGTCCTCCGTCCATAGCATATACCCCTTTATTCCGTCCCTTGACAGAAAAGTTACAATTTCTCCCGTAATTATGCTTAACAAAGAACGTTTCACTAATTGCACTATTGTTCAGTATAGGTTGGTGGTAATAGCATTCCATAAACCTCGAATACATAAACTCGAAATTCTCGAAATTCCTTTCCCTAATAATAGGGGTATAAATATTAACTCCCACATCTCTAAAGAATAAATATAACAATGCACTTTTCCTATCACTAAGTCTGGAGTGCTAAACATGATACTGAGTCAAATCTTTTCGCTCAACGGTAAATCCCGATACATACGGAATTATACTGACAAAATCTATACATACTCTGGCATCGAATATCTCGAGCCCACTATCTCCTCCGAAGTCTCTGGGATAGATAATATAAGTGCGAGTCCAACCTTCTTACAGGTAAAGCCTCGCCAAAATAAACATAAAACATGATGCGCTAGTGCAATCACTCCGATAGCCTTGCAATAAAGGCTCATTATCGTACTAACCATTTCTAGAATGTTTTATCAAAGATAATACCATACTCGTATATCGCATCACTACGACGAGTAACCTCAATAAGATACGTAACACTATTAATATACTCATTCATCCCCCGCGGATAGCACCAAAGAAAAATCCCGCTATACTAAGGAAAAATATTTACATAATGGTAACATTTATAATGATATGCATTAAACTCGTCTCACATGCTAATCTAGCAATGAACAAAATATGGTGATTCGCTCGTGTCACATAAACACGCCGCATCCTCTAAGGATACAACTTATACTTCCATCCTGGAAATCGTCTTGACTGCACAAATGGTTTTCGAACGTAACACGTCTGCCCAAACCAAACCAAAATTATTTTTAATCGTCGTCCTTTACTAGGCACCGTATTCTTGTCCATTTTTCTCACTTTGGAACATATTATCGCGAGCAATTTCCCTCCGCACCAAAATACCTCAACACATAATCCACTTATCACCTGTCCTACTAACCAGGTTAGGATTGTCCTTCTCTCGGACTTTAGTAGACTCGATTCCTGTTAGCCATCCCTGTTGTTCCCTTAGCTTTTTAGGCCATAAAGATCATGTTACTATCTATAATAGTACTTACTGAATTTACCACCACTTGGTAAGAATTTAACTATCTGAAGCATTTAAATGGGTCCCCTGATGTGTATCCACATCCCTTTGTGGTGCTATACCACCACCATTGTATTCAGTCTTATTATCGACTAAATTCTTCGATTCCTTTAACTTCCCCCACAAAGAAGTGTTATCATCTATTTTGACAAAATATGACAATGTCAACCTTTGAATCGGTCGTCCATCAGAATTACCTCTTTGAGTGTTATCAACTATTACTACGTGTCTATCTCCCACTCGGAGTTGTTTCCCCCACTTGTATCTACATCTTTCGATACAAAATTTGTTAACGATTAGGATTCATATCCACAATTGGACTTCTGTCATGCCTCCTGCGATGAGTTCAGAACCACGTTTGCTTCTCATCCCGAACAGTTGAGGAAGGAACATATGGTCAACACTGTACCTAAGGTTCTCCTATAGGCATAGCATTCCATTTCTAAAATTGGTGGTTGAATCCAACCATTATAATTTCGTCCCGAAAGCCAAGAAAATTTTCTCTAAATTTTCACTTTCAGGTTGCCACACTCTGTCCTATATTTAAGCCTTTGGATACTTTACATCCTTTGGTAAACACATACAATTTTTGCGTTTCTAAAATTTCCCACTGACGGTCTCTACACGTTTTTGTAATACGTTGGGTAAGTTTACCCTCGCACCTCATTTGACTATAACAGCATTTGAAAATCATTGCTGCACCTTAGTCGCCTTTCTAGTCATGGCTTCTCGTGCCATAATGGAGGTGACCTCGACTACGGTCATCATCCTCGGATATATTTCATAATCTCAACGGAGCCCTGCTTCCTGATGTACGTTTAACGATCCTCTTCTGACATCCGTCATCGCTCGGCACACGCACACATCCGAACGAAATTAGAATTCACTAGTGTATACAGATTATAGTAGGAGAACGAAATCTCGTCAAAGGAATCGACAATCCTAAACATAGGGCTCTATATATAACAAACAAAGCAACACTGAAAGCATAATAAGTCGTACAGATCCTAAGGACACTAGAATCTGATGCTCTGATACCACCTGTGACACCATGCCTAATTAAATACCGGGCGATCACTCCTTTATTAAATTAAAATCAAGGTGAACAGTTGGTTCATTCTCAGCATCACTGTCGTAAAAGTAAATTTCCAATTTAAACACCCTAAATAATTAAGCTAAGTGTCAAAACCATTTAAAACCTCATTGTCATTTTATTAAATCCGGTTATAAAACCTTAAACCATTAACATCTAAAGAGTCACACATTAAGAATAAAAATAGAATTGAACATACACGAATTTAATCATCAATAATAAATCCCAACATTTACAACACTAAAGGAAAACATCCTGACAGTAATAAATCCCGAAATAAAGGTATTGAAAGTAAAAATTTCAATCTCTGACAATACCAACTAAATAATAGAAAGAGGGCGACACATGCCCCTGCTGGATAAAACTGAACTAGGAGTAGAATCAAATGGATGAAGTCGTCTAAACAACAGGCCTACAACTCCCACCTAAGGTGCAGCACGTTCCTTCCAAAGGATCCTAAGTAAGACGCCCCTGTGGCTGGGCACCTGTAATACATACATATATATACAAGAGAGAAAGAGAAATAGGAATGGGTCAGAGCCCGATAGTGTATGATTTAAAAATTCGTTTAGCAAGTATTTAAATTGTTACAGGCCAATGCAACAACATATTAGTGCGACACTCTCTTGAGAAATTCTCACCTCTCTTCTAATGTGCACTCCTATCGCACTAACCTTCCCAATGGTTTATCTCGTCATATGTCACACTATCTTTCCCCAAGGGTTTAACTTATCTTAGGTTATTGGCAGGATTTAAAATTGAACGATACAATTGTTTGAAACGAATATTTCAATTAGTATCCAAAATTCTCATTTTAACTTTATTAATTTATAAAGTTTTCCAGTGTCATATTATACTCTCTCAAAATAAGTATTTACAATATGAGTTATCAACCATGTCCTACTTACCATATCACAGTAGGCAGTTCCAAATTCCAGTATTTCATATATATATATATATATATATTATAACAGCACCCTAAATAAAAACTATGGTGCGGGCATACTCTACTATCCAAAACCCCGTATCACTCGTATTAAGGGGGATACAAATTTGGAATCAATCTCGAATTGTATTAACACATACACAAACAATATTGAGGCGAAGCATAGATTCCAAGTCTCTAAGAGGATGGCACATACCCGCGTCTCTTAGGACCGTCTGAACTATCAAATTGATAGCCTGTACCAAGGATATCTATCTTCTAGGGTACAAGTCAATATCCCCCATAAAGGTCCCATCGAGATAAGACTGTCCCAGCGCGGTAACCTCAGGGATAGCAAGTAGCGTGGGCATGATTTTCACAAGTATATAATATATGCATACACAATCATATAAATATACCACTTTATTATATCAATTTAGGTTATTCCATAACCTACATTCACAACATTTATCCTTATTTTCCCATTATTATATATCAAGTATAATGGTTCGTTTCTAACTTTAATTCGAAGGGTTTTTCCAACTTACTACGTGATTGGACATAAATATTGTATATTTATTCCCCTAATTTTAGTGCATTTGTGAACCCGAGTGATGTAACCCATATGGATTTAATGCACATTTATGCTACTAATCTTCGTTGGCAAGTATTTCGTGTTTCGTGCTTCTCTTATTGGTTTTACAGGTTAATTATGCAAGCAACGCAAAAGAGAAAGAGAGACAATGAACGAAAAGCTAAGAAGGCAAGTTCAAGGGAATTTTGGTAATTCTTCAGCTAGATCCCGAAGGATGAGTCAACTAAAAAGTTGAAGAGCTCGGAACAACGAGAACATTGGAAGAAACGACACCCAAATCCGAGCTACGGTTGATGAGTTATGATCCGTTGAAGTTGAAGAAAAATCCATGGAAGAAAGGAAAGAAAACAAAAAAAAATTCCAAGTGTTGAATAAGAAAAAGCACCCCATACCAGCAAACATTCGCAAACCCAAGGGCGAACCGGTTCGGGTTACATGCGAATCGGTTCGAAGGGCCTAATGCGGAATTTGCCTCCTCTATTCTGATTTTCTCTAAGGTTTCCTTCTTATACAACATCAAAATTTCGTGGTTTAATCCTCTACATCACAAAAGGTTTCCAGCATATAAATTTCATGGTTTAATCCTTTACATCACAAAAGGTTTCCAGAATATCATTTAAGTCATCACTACATGCAATTTCCTATCTCAAATTGGGTTTTTCTTCCATACAATTCATCCTAATCATTCCTAAACCAATATGAAATATGCATCAACGAAATAAGCAAGATAAACACTTGCCTGGGATTTTCAGAAGTTTGGTTTGGTGCCAAAATTTGGTGTGGTTGCGTTCCCCATCTCGCGATCTACGCGTTGGTGGTGGCGGCGGTGCAAACGGATGGATTCCGGGCCTTGGATTGCTTTGGAAGCTCTCTCCTTCCCTCTCCTATGGCCGTCACTTGTCTTTGGTTGTTCTAACCCTAGAAGACAACCTTAGACATCTGATATAACCCTTAAAATTTCGTGGGTTTAATTACCCAAAAATGTAAAATGACCAAAATTCCCCCCGGGGTACAAATTAAGCCTAAAATTGCCTCGATACTTAAACTAAACCCCCGGGTACACTTTTCTGACTATCTCGACCCTTCCGGACATGTCGGCGCACTCAAAAGGACCATACGGATAACTAAAAATATTTCACTTTTATTAATCAACATTTATTCCCAACACGACATAGGCGCGTCCTGACTTAAATTTTCATAATTGCCAGTTTATTCACACGTGACAATATTATAAAAAATAAATCTCATATATTACTATACTCATCCAGTAATATTCAACAAATATTATATTTCCAATAATTACTAACTCTCGTCACGCTAGTAAATATTTAAAACAACATTTCGGATAAAAATTAAATTAATTTATCTCAATTAAATTTAATAAATCCCTAAATTTAAAAGCCATGAAAATACGGGGTATTACAAAAAATGTCCAATCAGCCTACAATATTATCATGGAAAGGGTAGGTATAAAAAAGTTTGAAGCAGTGCCATCTACTGTACATCAATGCCTAAAATTTCAAACCAATTTTGGAGTATGAGTTGTGAAAGGCGATCAGAAAGTAGCTCGGGAATGCTACTATTCGTCTGCCGAGCAGGAAGAACCGGAGGAATCCAGGAAAAAGACTATTACCTATCAAGTAGATGAAGGTGCAGAAATTGAAACATTAGATCCTAGAGATGAGTCGCAGCTTGTAAAAGGCCAGGTGGTGGAAGCAACTAAAAATGTCATTCTGGACGATGAACATTCGGAACGAGCAACTCAAATCGGTGCGTCGTTGGATGCCCCACTAAAACAAGAATTGATAGCTTTCCTAAGAAGCAGAAAACAAACTTGTGCATGGAGCCACGAAGACATGCCAGGGATAGACCCAGCCTTCCTATGTCACGAACTTAATGTGAACAAAGAAATCAAGCCAGTGAAACAAAGAAGAAGAGTGTTCAGCCCTGAAAAGAACCAAGCTATACAGGAAGAGGTCGAGAAGCTTCAGAAAGCCTATTTTATTGAAGACATCAAATATCCGGACTGGTTAGCAAATGTGGTGATGGTGAAGAAGAAGAATAACAAGTGGAGGATGTGTGTTGATTTCACTGATCTTAATAAAGTCTGCCCAAAGGATCATTTTCATTTGCCTCGAATCGATCAGTTGGTGGATGCCACCTCGGGACACGAGTTGTTGAGTTTCATGGATGTTTATTCTGGTTACAACCAGATTAAAATGAAGCCTGAAGATAGGGAGAGTACCTCTTTTATCACCCCCAGGGGAACTTATTGTTATAATGTTATGCCTTTTTGATTGAAAAATGCAGGTGCAACATATCAGCGGCTGATGAATAAGGTGTTTGCAGAGAAGATCAGTCATAATATGGAGGTTTACGTTGATGATATGCTGACGAAGAGCAAGAAAGTTGCTGATCGTATAGTCAATTTGGGTCAAACTTTTGATCAACTAAACATCACTCTATCAAATGAAGTTGAATCCCACTAAGTGCATATTCGGAGTGCGAGAAGGAATGTTCCTCGGATATATTGTCAACCAACGTAGAATTGAAGAAAATCCCGAGAAGATTAAGGCCTTGTTAGAGTTAAGATCTCCAACCACAAAAAGGAGGTGCAAAGTCTCACAGGGCGAGTAGCAGCACTCAAGAGATTTTTGTCACGAGCAACAGATAGATGTCTCCCATTCTTCAAAACACTCCGAAAAACATTTGAGTGGAATGATGAATGTGAGGAGGCCTTTCAAGAACTAAAGAAGTACCTAGGAACACCTCATTTGCTATCTAGACCAGTGATGGGAGAAAGATTATACTTGTATCTAGAAGTCTCAGAGAATGCTGTTTGCTCGGCATTGATAAGAGTGGAGGATGGTGTGCAGAAACACGTCTACTACACCAGCAAGGCTTTTCGAGGAGCAGAAATCATATATCCAAGGTTAGAAAAGTTGGCATTAGCGCTGATTGAAGCCAGCAGAAGAATGAGACCTTACTTCCAAGCCCATACTATAGTTATGTATACTGATATGCCATTAAGGCAAGCTCTACATAAACCACAGAAATAGAGAAGATTGATGTACTGGGAAGTGGATCTTGGAGAATATGATATAATTTATGAGCCTAGGTCGTCGCTAAAAGGGCAAGCAGTAGCAGACTTTATCGTAGAGTTTACTCAAGAAAATGCCGTCGAAGAACAGGATTTGAAAACTGATCAACCTGTAGATGTTACAGGATCATCAAAATTAAACCCCGACCAACTTACTTCGGTAGCGCGAGGAAGGAAAGATGACTAACGAGCAGCGAGAAGTATTGGAAGAGGCTAAGAGGAAGTACCAGATATTTCACCGAGGAACTGTCTCGGATAAAAATTTTGATGATCAGTTACCCATATGGAATTTTGTTGTGGATGGCTCTTCGTGCACTACAGGCAGTGGAGTAGGGATTGTTTTGAAAAGTCCAGATGAGGTCGATATGGAGTATGCTATACACTATCAATTTAAAGCTTCTAATAATGAGGCCTAATATGAAGCAATGATTGTAGGTTTAAGTCTAGCCAGAATAATGAAGGTAGAGCAGGTTGTCATATTCAGCAATTCGCAGTTAATCGTAAATCAAATTCTTGGAGTATATGCAGCAAAGGGAGAGTTAATGATTAAATACCATGCAAAAGAAATGGAGTTGGTATCAAGTTTTATTGATGTTCAGCAAGTCAGATTGCCAAGACTGGAGAATGCAAGAGCAGACGCCTTAGCTCGATTAGCATCAGCCACACGCACCGAGCTACGAAGAATAATCCCAATAGAGATTCTAGCTGGTCGGAGCATAGACGAAGATCTGGTCATGAAATTCATTGCTTTTGATTTGGGACCATCATGTATGGATCCCATCAGGGCCTATATTGAAGAGGGAAATATACCAATTGATAAACTCGCAGCTAAGAAATTAAAGTTCAAAGCTGCTCGTTATGTATTAACTAATGGTATTTTATATAGACGAGGAGTTATAGCAACGCTACAAAGATGTGTTCATCCCTCTGAAATGAAAGACTTGATCGAAGAGGTTCATGAGGGGTCTTGTGGAGCCCATGTAGCTGGTCGGACGCTCTTACAAAGGATAACCACAAAGGGGTATTACTGGCCGACGATGAGAGCTGATTGCGCAGCTTATGCCAAAAAATGTGACAAATGCCAACGCTTCTCGTCCATCTGAAGAACTCCTCAGGCATTGTTAACACCCATAACATCTCCTTGTCCATTCGATATATGGGGAATAGATTTGGTCGGACCACTACCAATGACTAAGGGAAGATTTAAATACTTAGTGGTCGCAGTGGATTATTTTACTAAATGGGTAGAAGCTGAGCCTCTTATTGATAATACATATATCAAAGTCTATTAATTTATTTGGAAAAATATAATTTACAGATACAGCCTCCCACATGCGTTCATTACTGACCATGGAACCCAATTTGACAACGAGGAGTTTGCTGCATATTGTCAATAATTCAATGTACTGAAGGTTCATTTTGCACCAGGCCATCCTCAGAGCAATGGGAAAACTGAAGTGACAAACAGAATGCTGCTAAATGGTTTAAAAAATCGACTGGATGACGCAAAGGCAAATTGGATTAACGAGCTACAGTCTGTGCTTTGGGAGTATCGCACCACACCACGAACAACAACTGGAGAGTCCCCATACATGGTGGCATTTGGGAGTTAAGCAGCTAAAGTAGTTGAATTAGGCCTACCTACACATAGGGTACTTAATTTCAATTCTCCTGTTAGTGATTTGATGAGAAGATTAGACCTGGATATGCTAGAAGAAGTCAGAGAAGAAGCAACTATAAGAAATGTCGCGTATCAATAACGAACAACTTCGTTCTATAATTAAAGAGTCAAGAAATGTGATTTGAAGGAAGGGGATTATGTGCTGAAGAAGGTCATCCAAAAGCATAATAAACTAGAAGCCAACTGGCATGGACCCTACAGAGTGATAGAAGTTGTTCGTCCAGGGACATATAGGATTGAAACCTTGGAAGGAGAAGAATTTAAGAATGCATGAAATGCAGAACATCTACGAAAGTATTATCAGTAGAGGAAATATCTATGTAATACGATTTCTTCAATATGAATAAAGTGACGTTTCCCCATTTTTCTTTGTTCATTAAATTTTTTTTGGAATATTAGTGCTACACACTATACAAGTAAATTACCACCAACTCCGGTTGGTCGGCAAATTAATTACCACCAACTCTAAGTTGGTCGGGAAGCAATTACCACCAACTCCGATTGGTCGGGAAGCAATTACCACTAACTCCGATTGGTCGGCAAATAAATTACCACCAACTCTAAGTTGGTCGGGAAGAAAAATACCACCAACTCCGGTTGGTCGGAAAATAAATTACCACCAACTCTAAGTTGGTCGGGAAGCAATTACAACCTACTCTGGTTGGTCGGGAAGCAAATACGACCAACTCCGATTGATCGACAATATAATCACCACTAACTCCGGTTGGTCGGGAAGCAATTACCACCAACTTCGGTTGGTCGGGAAATAAATACAACCAACTCCGATTGATCGGAAATATAATCACCACCAACTTCGATTGGTCGGGAAACAAATACGACCCACTCCGGTCGATCGGTAATATAATCACCACCAACTCCGGTTGGTCAGGAAGCAAATACGACCAACTCCGGTTGATTGGCAATTCAATTACCACCAACTCTGGGTAGTCAAGAATTTTATATCACCAACTCCAGTTGGTCAGCAATTTAAAATAACACAGGACATTTTTGTCTCTCTATAGATATACATACATGTTCATAAGTAAATAAAAGAGATACTTCATAAAATATCTCCAAACCAATAACAATTACAATTGCAAAGAAAACTAAAGATTTCTTCATTAAAACCAGAACAAATTACATATGATATAAATTGCAGATTACATGTAATATGAATGGATTTCATTACATAAACAAATCCTACTCTATAGGTTTCTTTCCCTTTGCCTTTGACACAGGGTCTACCCCAGCTGGAGGATCATAAAAACTATAAGGGGAATTTATGAAGTTCAGATCTTGCAACATTTCGACATTCATTGTAGAAGGACGATCAAGCAGATGTTCTGGGCGAGATATTTCAAAGTTTGAATGGATACTATAATCATCAAGATACTTGGATATTAGAACGTGAGGAATGGCCCGGGCTGGAATCCAACTAAGGTCAAGCTTGAAAGGAGTCACAGGTAGATCAAGAACTCCAAGAGTATAGTAATCCCATAAAAAATGACCTATCTCCAATTTTAGAACACAAAGAGCATTCAACCAGCCCTGTTTATACCCTTCGTTGTTCGACTGTTCTAAATGAGCATCAAGATGATAAAGTGCTTCATTGTAACCAGCTATCTAAAACTCTCTGGGCTATTTATGGAATTGGTAAGTTAACCTCTCTAGTTGCTCGTGAAGATTCTTCACCAGAATTTCTTTATTTTCCAAGGCAGAGCTTTGTGTAGAAAGTTTCTCGCTGAGGTTCAGAATCTTCTTGGACATCTCTGCTAAGGCTTGGTTCTTCGCCATCAACTGGAATGCCTGATTCTCCAAGGTCGCTTGAGTTCTTACTTCTTCAATAGAATCTCGACCAGCTCTTGCTCATCCCCGAGAAGAAGATCTTGCTCGTCCATGAGTAGAAGTGGAGGGTCCAGCTCTTTCCAAAGTTTCCAACTCATCTCACAAGTTAGCATTTTCTACTTCCAAAAAAGAAAAACCTTCATCATTAACGGGAACCAGGGCCCCCGAGGAAGATGCGGCAGACTTGAGTTGTGTAACCTCTTCTTGCAAAATATTTTTTTCCTGCTCTAATAGCTTAGAGATCTTCCTATGCTCTTCAACCTCAAGCTTTAGAATTCTCTCTTTCTTCTCGTAAGCATAGATGAATTTATCATACCCTTTTTCAGCATTCAACTCTTGATATTTCTTCCCGTATCCTTGGTGCAAAAGTATGGAGGACTCTTTGTATTACTGTTGGAGTTCCTCTATAGTTCCTTGAAGATCCTCAATCATCTCATAATAAGCTACATTATTGGCAACAACTAGGTCGAGCAAGCACTTCAAATATTGGTAAGCTTCGACTGCTCGTTCAGAAGTATCTGGACCAAGGATGTCAATTATCTGAGCTTCACTAAGAGCTGCATGACCAGCTTTAAAATAATCGTTGCACTTTTTCATTAATGCTATGTCATGGGCCGATAGGAACTCCATCCTGTCCATAAACTAGCAAAAAGAAAGAAATAAAAAGAATCAATGATGATACAAACAGAGTAAGGACAAGGGAAAGTAAAAACGAACAACCAAAGTTCAAATTTTATTTCATCACAAAAAGAAGTACATAGCCCAAAATTACATTCAACAAAAAAAAGAAAGATCCGAACAAATCTACACCTTCTCCTTTCTTCCTAATATTTCCTCGGAAGGCTTGGACGAGGGGGTTGGTTGCTCAGAGGGCAAGGAAAGCTGCTCGGCAGAAATGTTTGCTGGTTGGGGCTTCTCGAAGCAAGTTTTAACAGTAAGGACCTGGTCCCCAATTATCATGGAAGATTCTTCTGAGGCAGCTTCGTCCTCTTCTTCTTCCCAGGAGATGGAGGAAGGCCATGAATGTGTTGCTGAAACAATTCTAAATTGTCGACAATTTTCATCTCTTTCAAAGCAGCAACCCATACATCCCTAAAGTACTTGAGGCTAGCATACTCCATTTGCGAAGTCATGGTAGCCAGGACCTTGTTCCAGCCTTTATCCCAACGAGCACTGAACGATTTTTTAACAACCTTTTTCCTCTTTTCCTTCTACGAGGAGGTCCTTTCCCTAAGGAGCTCCTCGACAACCTTCAACTTCCCTTCCATCTTCTTTTTCTAGAGATCAACCTCATGAAGTCTACCAACTTCCTCTTCAGCAGTTTTGAGCTTATTCTCAAGCTCTTCAACATTCTTGAGCTTCTCCTCAAGCTCTTTATTATTCTTTTCAAACTTTTTCAATTTCTTCTCCAACTCCTTGGAGGCCTCCACAGCTCGATCTCTCTCTTGCTCAATGGACTTTAGTTGCTTCTCCCAAGCCACTTTATTTTCTTCAAACTTCTAACGAGAGTCCTTTAAGGACTGAGTTAGACCGATAAAAGCTTCCTCTACACCTCTCAAGGAGCTTGAAGCTTTAATAACCTCATCCTTCTTCAGAATACTGTTAAAACACGTTACCAACTGAAGAAAGAAATAATTTTGAGTCAATACAGGGACATAACAGTGAGAAGTGAAAACTTAGACTAGTAATACTTAGTGAGGCAATATGTTAAGCATCCAATGTAGTGACCCTATCACGAGAAATATTGTCTTCAATACCTTGGATTTCTGGGATAACCAAGACTTCACCGAGCCCATGGCAGAGCTCGGAGGAATAAAAGTGGGAACACCACTTTCAGCATTTAAAGGCTGAGAGATAGGTTCAGCGAGTCTATCAGAGGAACTTTTCTTTAACTTCCTCAGAGGAGCAGGAATATTTTCAACCAAAGAAGTTATCTTGGTTGGTGATATGGCAATAACCTCACTAGGAGGATAAATAACCACAGCCTTTCTCGGAGCCATAGGGGGCTTCTCAACAACTTTCTTGGTAGCAACAGGAGGGGGTACATCAATGTTTCTCATCCCTTCGTCTGGAACATCCTTCTTATTTTTCTTTACCTCCACATTGGCATAATCTGATTTGTCAAAGAAGGCAGGAGCTCTTCTTCTCTTCATTAGGTTACTAATGGGAATATTCGATTCAGAGGAGGAACCTTCCACACTAGTTTCAGAAGCTGGTACTTAGTCGATGTCAACCACCACTGGACGAGAAGTGAAGGATGAAGTATAGCTCTTGTACTGCAACAAATAAGAGGCTGATCTAATATGTTCTTCAGCAACGGATTGGTGTAAACTCCAGATAAGTTTCAAATGCCTTAAATTAACATTAGTTTCTTTGGGAGACTTTCTTTTGCTGTCAACTGCAAATAATCAAAAATTAAATGTTAGTGACACATTTTATCAAATACAAAGAAAATAAGATTTCAAAAAATAAAAACAACTTATCTCATTGCCATAAGGAGGTCATCTAGGACCTTGATATACATCATCTCCATTTAATGGAGGATGTTGCCAATTTTTCATTACCACTCCATGTTCAAAATAATCCCTGTTGGCGTCAGGAAGATTGACAACTAATGCCCTATTCAAAAACCTAGTTTTTAAATAAAAAGTACTATCACTGACAACCCATCTGTAGCAATACATTATCTCTGGAATCCCTAAATGGGTTCCATGAAGTTGGTTTAACCTATGAACTCCATTAACTATCTTCCAGGTATTTGGCGCTATTTTTGCAGGTACAACGTCAAAATACTGACAGAACTCCAACCATAAAGGATTTGGAGGAAAAGAAAAGCCACATTCGGTCACAAAGAGACTTGGGAACCAATGTCCCTCAGCCAAAGAAAAATAGTCAGAAGGTTCAGAAAATTCTTCCAATATGACCTATGAGGGAATTGAAAATTCAGAGCGAAATGTGTCAAGCGATTCAACAAGGTAAACCATGATCAACAAAGTAAATAAAAGAGAAGGAATAAAATCTTAAAGGAAAAGAGTGAATCGGTTGACAACAAACAGTGGAAGAAACGAATGCACAAGACAGAGAGAACGTAAAGAGTTCAAAGAGAAAAATTTGAAAAAGTGAAAGACGATAGGATTTTATGAAGCACTTAAGTACCTTACCTTGGGAATAGAGAAAAGTAATGATTACAGAGAAAGACGTTTGCGTTATCGGTGGCTGAAAGGAGAAAAAGGGGCTCAAAAATCGAAGTAGCTGAAAAAATTCAAAATATTTATGAAGTCTGATTCTATGAATTCAAAGAGAAATTAAATACAAGGAAAACACTCCTACAATTCAGGATGACTATTTAACCTCCTCATAATTCGAGAAGAAGGTTCCACACCCCTCCTCAACCTCGAACTGTAAAACATCGGGGGCTTCTGTTGATACCAAATTTGATCTGCTGACGTGGACCAATCATAAAAATACATGTGTCCATTTGCATGATGAATATAAAGACTTTGAGCGAATAAGGTCCGAGAAACTCAAGAGACTGAATAACCCAGGTGATCTGAGCAACTCAAGAGATCCGAATAAATCAGGTGAATCGAGAAACTCAAGAGAGCTGAGCAACCAAGGCGGTCCGAGCAACTAAGTCGGTCCGAGTAACTCAAATACTTGTGGCATACGCATCAAGAAAACCAAAAGATAACTGTTCATTAAATGCACATTATTATCGTACAAATGTACATGCCTACTAGACAGCTATGCATTATTCTTTCACATGTACAGCCTCAAGGCTATAAATACATTGTAATCTCCTCATTAGGGGGACACGCTGAATCTCTTGGTAAAATCACTTATCAAGAATTCCAAGCAAACAAATCAGTAATACAAAAACAGTGGACGTAGGCCATTCTCTTAAGGCTGAACCATTTTAAAAATCCTTTGTCTTATTTACTTACTCATTTTATCTATGATTAAAAAAATTAGATCAAATCTAGTTTTTTACATCAACAGAACTGGTGATGAGAGAGGTTGTGTAAGAGAATAGTTTAGGAATGTAAGAAGAATGTTTTTTAGGGTGATATAACAAAAACTGTCACAAAAATTACGAGGTTATCGATTTGCAATAGTGAATTTGGGACTTCCTTAAATAAGAAACCCTAAAATCACAAAATGACCAAGTTGACCGCTGAGAGTGTTGGATAACATATGGGTTGTCGTGCCTAATAGTAAGGTGACCAAACTTAGTGTCTTAGAAAATCCCATCTTTTCTACTGAATAACCCAAGTGTCTTAGAAAATTCGGTTCTGAATGCTCTAACCCTAAAAGGCTGACTTAAATGGCTGCTAAGGATGGCTGAAATTCGTGGGTTTAATTACCCTATTTTGTAAAATGACCAAAATGCCCTCCCGGGTCACTAATTAAGCCTAAAAACATCCCGAGACCCAAACTAAACCCTCGGGTACACTTTTCTGACTATCTCGACCCTTCCAAATGCGTTGGCGCACTCAAAATGACCATACGAACAACTTATAAAATATTTACTTTTATATCTCAATAATTGGTCCCGACGCGACACGGGCGCGTCCCGACCAAAATTCTCAAAATTGACATTTCATTCACTTGTGACCTTTAATATAACCCATATCATATATTACTATGCTCATTAGTAATATTCGACAATTTTTATATAATTACTAACTCTCGTCACGTTAATAATTATAACATAATTAATTTCCGGATTTTTATTAAATAATTCACTCTCATTAAATTTAATAAAACCCCCAAATTAATATAGCATAAAAATACGGGGTATTACACTAATCATAGGCTTAAAATATTTTTAATTTTAATTAATCAATAATGTAATGCACATAACTCGTGTGAAGAACAATAGTGAACACGATTGAGCCTTGACAGATAAACATAAAACCAAAGATCAATAAAAAACACTTATGGAAAATATACTTTATTGTTTATCATGAAAAAGTTTCATTTTCCTTCAAAGTATGAAATGTTCAACTAAAATGTCTGTTTTACTCAATTGAAGAGATTTATGATTAATATCTTTTGGTTTCCTATCCTTGGTGTTTATAAATATGGATAGATATAATTATTTGAGTCATCTCTTATAAATTTTTTTGCATGTGGCAAACAAATAAAAGGATTTGAGAAAAATTACATCCCTATCCACATCATCTCTCATGATTTTGAACGACATTGAACTTTCCTTTTTAACTACTAACATGAAGAAAAATTGTACATCGAGAACGAAAAAAATGACATTCCTTTATTCAAATCACAACCATTTCCAAAACCATAAAGCTCAAATCAAATTACTTCATTTAATATTTCAGTCGAAGAAAGATTAAGAATATTGTACCGGGTCAAATGCATTGATTTTATAGCATATACTCTTTATTGATTAAGCTTAAGATTTTTAACATTAAATCTTTATATTTTCATCCAAAGTATATAGGCGTAAATGAAACCAATATACAAATATAATATGCAATAGTTCATGCATTAATAAAGAATTATAAGACCATCAACCTACAAGCGCGTGATAAACATTTTAATCTAAAAAAAATATGCAAGGTTGATACACAAATACTACACAAGAAATAAGATGAGCAGAGGAAATAGATATGTGTCCTAAAGGTCAGAGGCATATCGAGCAACCAGTATATATAGTAAAGGTTTAGCTAAACATCATAGGATCCCTTATGGTCTCTAAATATATCATATCTTTCCTAATTCATACTCGATTCACGTGAGGTGAGTTAGGCGTAGGTCGGATGATGGACGAATTCTGAATTTCTTTCTCCTTCTTGTTGTGAACATAATGAGCATGTTTTCCTTGCATAGCTTCAAATTAACATATTTCTTTGTGTTTGAAAATGTTTGGAAATAGGTTTGGAAAAAATGATTCATTTTATGGTGAAACATTTCCATGAAATGAAATTCCATTAGAAATTCCATGTTTCCTATAATACAAGTCTTCAATTTTTATTCTAATATTTTTTAAAATCTTTACATTAGATTCTTCAAAACATCAAAATTTCTTTGACAAAATTTTTAAAGAAATTATCATATCATTCAAGGTGGAAACACATATGTATTTAACCAAATGTAACTTCTTTTCTTCAACAAGCTCATCAAGAAATTATAAAAATTCATCAAATCATAAATCAAGGTCTATAATTCTAGGGTAAAAAAATGTCGATGAACTTTTATAAGTTGAAACGGTTCGTTTTCTTCTTATACAAGTATGAGCTCATTAAAAATGGAGGTCTTCTCATTTTCAAGGGTTTTGATTTTATCAAGTTAATAATCCTTTTTAATATAAAATGTTGAAGACACATGATCTTCATTTTTCCTTAAGGCCTTTTCTTTTTTCAAAAGTTTTACTTTCTTAGATAGATAAAAATTTGACTTTTGTAACAATTTTGATTTTGAAACGAACTCATTATAGCAAGTACATTGATAATCTTCTTCATTGTCACTATTAAACAGACAAAAATATTTTTAATGTCAATAGAGTGATTCAAAATATTGGACAAGGTTATTAGTCTCTTAAATGCTTAAGTATTAGGTGCACCAATCGAGTAACTAATGCCATCTCACACACTTAACTATATTAAAACGATACACGAGATCAACCTTAACATAATTAAACTTATTGAAATGAGTAACAACTATAATACCAATTGGGTGTGTCATTTGCTCAAAACCTAAACGAAGCGATAACATCGAATTAAAATTATCACCATAATAGAACTGATATTTTCCTTTAATACCATTTAGGTACAAAATATACAATCTATGTCAATTTTATCAATTATTTACCAATT
This sequence comes from Sambucus nigra, assembly GCA_949130495.1. Taxonomy (NCBI): domain Eukaryota; kingdom Viridiplantae; phylum Streptophyta; class Magnoliopsida; order Dipsacales; family Adoxaceae; genus Sambucus; species Sambucus nigra. The sequence continues at coordinate 264,460,026 of OX422213.1, read as the reverse complement.
ACATGACACCAAATTTTATCTTCAATTAAAGGTGAATTAATCTAAATTCAAACTAGGATAAACAATCACACAACACCTAGTTGTACGAGGAGAATCTCACAGTAGGAAAGAACCTCATGCCAAATGTAACAACGAATACACTATGGTATAGTAGTAAAAATAGACAACAGTGACTTACAATAAAATAATGTAATGAGAGACTATCAACTCTTTCCCACTATATCCTGCAAAGAGAGTGCCAATAACTAGATGATTCTACTACTGTGATCGGTTTTGAACTAGTCTAATGACTTTCAAAACTACGCCACTAAGTAAAAACACTCATTAAAGTAGAAGATGAACTTTCTTGAGAAGCCACCAATACTTAAATTACCATTTTCTAGGATTTGATTTTCCCATAGGCACTGAAAGTGTTTAAACTGATTTGGCTTGCTCAAAACTCACAATGTGTTTTTGAGATTTTCAAACAAGTCCTTCAAGAGAAATAATACAAGTATTCTAGTTTAAGAAAGGCGGAATCTTTTAGGCTTTAATATGAATTATGGTAAATTTTTTAAAACCAAACAACTCAAGAACACAAAGAGAAGTGTGAAGCGGATAAAATATGATTTAACTCACTATAGTAATCAAAATTAAAAACAAAACTAAAAAAATAAATATTAATCAAGTGCCTTTTCTTTTAAAAAAATTGTCAATAATTTTCCTGTGAGTTTTGACAAAAATAGATATTATAAAGCCACATGCTACATATAAATGCGACATTGACTGGTGTGTCTTTATTATTTTCTATTTTTAGTATATCTTGTTCTCTATCTTCTTCAAACATCTTTGGAAATATAAATGCGATAATGAATGGTACTTTTATGTTAAAATTTTAAATTGAACATATTGTTGATGATATGGTTCTCAGAGAGGTCCAATATTGTCTACAACCATAAATTATTTGTCCATTTCTCCACTTTTATTAGATTGTATTTCATCATATGAATTATGCTAATCATCACTCATATCTCTCTTTAAATGTTTAATCTTTGTGTCTAACATCCCTAATGTTTCCCTTTTTCCCACTTGTTATAATCAAATATTGGATTTGGCTTTGAAGAGTGTAAAGTATGTCCCTCTAATTCATTAGGGTGGAACACGTATGACGTTTCCTTATATTCCCTATACGTTATTTGGATGAGTCTTTATTAGTTATCATAACATTAGCTTATTTCTTACTGGGATTTGGTCCATACAAATAATGCCACATTCCAGTAGTAAGTTGTTGTGGATTCATAACTTTTGGTTTCCTCTTCATATTGTAAAATCATTCATTTGTTATGTAACCTTTGGATATTGCATAAAAAATGTGATATACCTCAAACCAGACCAAATACATCACTTCAAGGTCACTCATGGGCCTAGGGGTGAAAATACATTAATGATGGTATTTTTCCCTTAACCTGGCTCAATATATTAAAAGTTATTTAAGGTTTGAACACCTGGGTTGAATTAGTGAACCTTAAGGAAAAAATGTCCTATATCCCGGGTAAAGGTGAGAATAATTTCCATATCTTGGTTGTGGAGACACAAAATTATGATAGACCATGTCTAATTTATTATTTTTTGGGATGTTCTTCGGCTAACGTTAAAATATTTTTAAGTGTTAAATACTTGTCTCCTATTGTTGTTGTTGTTTTCCGTTTAAGTCCATGATTTTGCCCATCTCTTTGTGTTCCTCTTCATGTCTTATGGAAAGGTTCTATATTATCTTGGTATTAGGGTATATAGTAGAGGTTTCATTCTTTGAAACCTTAGCTTTAGCCTTTGTTTATTTGAATTCAACATGCCCACCATTTCTTGGTAGTTGAATTGGCTATATATTGCTTCCAACTTCTTGGATTTCAGGAAACGAGTTCTCATCATTAATACCCATTCTCTTGTTTGATTTTCTTGGAAATTTTATATTTATTTTCCTAATCAAGATTTGAATCATGTCATAAAAAACATGAAATGCATTACTTAAATGAGACGAAATATTATGCCATTTACAATACTTATACCCTCTCATTTCATTAATAGTCGACAGTTGTATATCACGAGACAATCTCAACATATTTGAACATAAAAGATGATGTAAAAAAATTCATAAACTTTATTTATATAAAATGAGTACTTTTCAAGAATCCCTTTTCTTTTTTAACATAATATTGTGAAATCGTTTCTTTTTTATCTAATGGTTCACAAACTACTGGATTGGTTCCAATGATTTCCGTGGCACCTACCTCTATTTTGGGGTCTCTATAATAAGTTTTCAGAGTGAAATTATTGCTATCTTGATCTTTTTATAGAAGATCTTCATATATTGACATTTAATAAGCTAAATGTACCAAATTCTTAAATTATATCACAATAGAGCTAGATTTTTACATCCTATGGCTACCTATTAACACATTGATTTGGATAAAATTGTGTTAAATTTAAGTACTTCTTGTAGTGAGCTTTCAGTGAGTATACTAGATAGGAGGGTTCAGATGTTGAGTTCTGAAGAGATACCATTTGAACATGTTAAGTGGAACCACTATAATGTGGAGGATTCTGATGGGAGCCTGGTGATTTGATGAGACAACAATACCCACTGTTATTTTGAGGTAGGTATATCATCTTTTTATGATTACAAGGAAGATATTATTTTTGTTAGGGGGAAAGATTGCAATACCCCATATTTACACTAAATTATTAAATAAATAATTTAGAGGAAATTATCATTTAAAAAGGGATTTAATTTAAATTAAATTAGCTATATTTAAATTGAATAATAGTTTAAATTAGTTAAAATAAGTTGTTTATTTAAAATTGGACTTATTATTTTAATTGGTTAGGGATATGTTCATATTGGGTTTAATTTATTTATATTGAGAACATTGGTTTTGATTTAGTTCATAAACAAAAATAGACCCAAGGATATGTAAGTAATTAGTAGTGACTTGATGCACAAGTAGATTAAGATAAGATTGGTTGAGTAAGAAATGAGTTGGGTTAGATTAATTTAAGGACATGAGTTTGTGCATGTAAAATAAAGAAAAAATTAAAAAGGAAGAAGTCATGAGTCGCGCCCCTGCCATGTTTGGGCCACAAACGTGGATCTTACGCAACGATCACGATTGGGTCATGAGTATGGCTGGCAAGTTATTTAAAGAGGGGTTTTATGCCTCGTCATCACTTGTTTCAACTCTCAAATGTAACAACCCGTCCTTCGGGAGACGATTAAATTCCATAATTAAATATAAACTGGCAATTTGGAGAATTTTCCTAAATAGTAATTTTTGGGATTTTCGAGGATTAAATGATTCTCGATGGATGTTGTGATTATCTTTGGGACTATATAGGTCGAAGTATTTTAATTATATGTCGCCGTTGAGTAAAGCGACCCGAGGTCAGATTTTTAATTGGAAAACCCGCATTTATTTATTTTGGGTTGGAATAGTGATTTGCGGTCAAGTACCTCGGATGGAAATTTCGACTGCGCCGTGAGTCTCGAAATGTCCAAGATAGTCGGAAAAGAGTGTCCGATTGTCAAAAATGAGTTTCAGGTAATTTTAGAGGTAAAAGTAACTCGTAATTGGGTAAACGAGTCGTTTTTGGATTTTAAGGGGCATAACCCTTTTTCTTTCTTTATAAAGAGAGAGAGAGGGAGAAAAAGAGAAAGGAAAGAAATAAAAGAGAGAGAAGATAGAGAGGAAGGAGAAAGAGGAGGAGAAAATGGAGATTCGGAGTAAACTCCGTCGGATTCGACTCGAGGTCGTCGAATTTTATCCACGAGGCAAGTGTTTACTTGCTTTATTTCCCTTTTTGCATAAATATCTCATACCATAGTTTGGTATAAACAAACCCTAAAGGTTTTGGGGTGGATTATCGTGGATAAAACGGGTTTTTGGAAGTTAAAACAATTAAACACCAATAATATTTCAATTTGTGGAACTTAGGTTTTAACCTAAATTAATTGGTGGTTTTGGGTTCTAGGATATTTAGAACCCTTAAAATATGTGTATTTGTAGTTGGTTGAGGTTGTAGGACGTTGGGTGAGGCGACAAAAGCTTGGGAGAAGCTTTAATGGCCGAAACCTTCTTGAAGAAGGTGATGAATAGTAACCCCGTAACCTTGTGGGGCCATTTTGGCCAAGAAAAAAAATTGATTTAGCTTTTGGCCAAAACACGAAAGTTATAGATATCTTCGATACGGTCGCATGGGCGCTGACCCGTATTTTTATGATTTTTCTACGATTTGATATGATTTTTACAAGATGGCAGCTCCGGGTTGAAATCATCAACTTGGAAATCAAATCGGGAATTGGAAAAATTACGGCTAGGATTAATTGCGTAGATGTTCGGGATAATTTTTGGGGTAATTTAGAAACCCCGAAAATGAATTAGGGTTGTTGGATAAAGGATTCGAGGAATTTAGTTTTGGGAGACCTGGTGTGACCGGTCGACTCTGCCCCTAAGGCCGGTCGATCGCGTCAACGAGAAAGGGCCTACTGCTTTGTTTCGTAGGCTTATTTGTAACTCGCGATCGACCGGGGGTCTAGGACCGGTCGACCGGTGCCCTGTTTTCAGTCCAATATTTTGGAGATATTATTACTTCTTGTAAGGACACAAATTTCTAATTGAGTCCATATATAGTTTTGGCTCAATTCCGGACAAAAACATTTATTCATAGGATAGTATTTATTGTAATATTCTCAAGCCTATGAAGTGTATGTTGAAGACGTAGCGACAAAGAATTTAAAGCTTCATCAAAATGCCGGTTTGCGTGCCTCGTTTCTACGTTATCAACTAAGGTTCCATGCTCCCAAGGTATGAATGTAATTATATGTATATACGAGCTTGGAACAATTTATATTGGGTGTTAGGTTAATGAAAAATGCATTTTATTTTTCAGAAAGAATCTATTAGAAACTTAAAAATAAGTTTATAAAAGTTTCTGGGCCAAAATCGAATTTTTTAATCTTTCTGGTTGTTCGTTTGAAATGTCGTTCGAACGAGTTTTTTCGTTCAAACCAGATTTCGTTCGAACGAGTTTTGTCGTTCGAACCTGTTTCGTTCGAACGAGTTTTGTCGTTCGAACCAGGTTCGTTCGAACGAGTTTTGCCAACGACCCTAACTGGACAGTCGTTCGATATGTCGTTCGAACGAATGCTCGTTCTAACGAGGTATCTAACGAACCTCTAACGAGCCCAGGCTGGTCACTCGTTAGAAGTCTCGTTCGAACGAGAATCACGTTCGTTCGAACGAACTTCCAGCGGGAACAGTTATTTGGCAGTTTTTTGCAGTTTTTCCCCACTCTTCCACTTGGTTTTCAACCAACTTTTTTCATGCAATATTATGTGCGGGAAACACATTTTCCAAGACAACTTTTCCAACATTTGTTTACCTCCAAAAGAGAGTTTGAGAGCAAAATTACTTTAGGAAAATGTTCAAGTTTTGAGTGTCATTTTTAATGAAAAATTCATACACACTCTAGTTTACACCCAATTGTTTATCCAAGTTTCTATATAAATATCAATTGCTTGGAGATTGTTTTGGCACCGGTTTCCTCTACCGAATTCAAGAGACGTTTCGGGTTTGCTTCTACACCCCATCACAAAGAAGACTTTTGTTGAGATTTTACCCAAAAGGAGAAAGGCTCCATGCTTGGGTGACGATGACCGTTTAAAGTCCTATCGGTGTATTCCGAGACCACGGTGGAGCTCCGTTGGTTATCCGCTAATTGGAGGTTGATACAAGAAGGAGCATCACGGCTTGAGAGGGTTCGAGTTTAGGAAGTAAGTCTTTTGTCTTGTATTTTGTAATACCGTTTTTAGTGGATTTGAGGCTAGGGCCGTCCCGAGGTTTTTTCCCGTTAGTGGGTTTTTCCTCGTATATCGCGGTGTAGTGTGACTGTTTATTTTATCTTGCTCTATATCACTTAGAACGCATGCTAGATTAATTTCAAGATAAAATTTGGTTTTACAATCACACGCATTTAATTTGGGACTTAAATTAAATATTGGGTTAATTTGGTTTATTCAAGTCATTTGCTAATATTGGTGTCGCCTAACTTTGTTTAAATGAATAATCATGACTTAGGAAAATTCTAGGACTTGAATTATGTTGTTTTAATTTGTTTCTTATGATATTAAAACTCGGCCTTGTTGTTTTGTTGAACCACCACCACTTGTATTTAACGCTTCCGCATTCATTGATTTAAAAGGAAATTATATTTTAATTTGAGTTTATTATTTCAAACCCGGGGATCCAACTCGCGCACTTTCAAATTGGTATCAGAGCCAAAAACGATAAATTATTTCGTTAAGATCCTTTACTTTTTGGCTAAATATGGATTTTTTCCCATTTTCAAAATTTCCTATTTTTGATGGTTCTAACTACGCGTATTGGAAAGCGCGAATGAAATCGACACTTAAATCTATCGATGAACGTGTTTGGATGTCTGTTGTTAACGGTTGGACCCCACCAACACATTTAATTGAAAATGTACATGTTCCCAAACCCGTTGATTGATGGACTGAAAATGAGTTTAAGCTAGCAAACTTTAATTCCCGAGGTTTAAATGCCTTGTTTAGCGTTGTCGCACCGGATGAATTTCGACGTATTATGACGTGTGAAACCGCTAAAGAAGCTTGGGATATTTTACAATTAACTCATGAAGGAACGAGTGTCGTTAAAGCTTCTAAACTCCAAAACCTCACTACTCAATTTGAAACTATCAAAATGGATGAAAAAGAAACTTTTGATAAATTCTATGCTAGACTGTCTGATATTGTTAATTCATCCTTTAACTTGGGAGAGAAAATACCTGACGACCGTGTTGTAAAAAAAAATTTGAGGTCACTTCCCGATAGATTTATTCCAAAGGTGACCGTTTTAAATTCTTTACCCACTTTAGCCTCTACGAAATTAGAAGAGCTTGTAGGTGATTTACAAACCTATGAACTAGATATGTTTCCCTCTAAAACTGAAAAGAAAATTGAAAAGGGCGTTGCTTTAAAAGCCCGCAAAGAGGTTAAACAAGTAGTAGAGAGCGATAGTGATAGTGACTCGGAAGATATGGCTTTGTTTGCTCGTAAATTTAGAAAATTTCTTAAATTTAACAAAGATAAAGTTAAAAATGATTTTAAGAAATTTGAATCTTCTAAACATGATAAAAACAAGAAGATTTCTAAAGCCGATAAGATCCCTAAACCTAGTAATGAAAATAGTGATAGGGACGAGTATAATAAATGTTTTGGTTGTGAAGGTTATGGCCATAGGGCTTTTGAGTGCCCCACTAAACTAAGGAAAGAGGGTAAACGACCCATTTCATATAATGCGACCCTTAGTGATAGTGATAAGGAAGAGAAGCCCGAATCCCCCACTAAGAAAAATTTTGTGGCTTTTATGGCACATGTGAGTGATAATGAGAACTCATCGGATGATGAAATTATAGCACATGCCACTTCCAAGGTCATCGTACATGATTCTCTTATTTTTTATGATAGTGAGAGTGAAGAAGAAAGAGAGAGTGAAAATGAAGATGAGATTGATATGAGTGAACTTCAAAATGCTTTTCATGAATTATATAAAGAATCTATTAAATTGAAAAGAGCTAATTTGAAGTTAGAAGCGAGTTTAAGAGAGAGTGTCAAGGTCATTGATGAAAGTGCCTTAATAAAAGACCTTAGGACACATGTGAGGACTCTTCAAGAGAAGCTTGAATATGTAGAAGGCGAGAGAGATAGCCTTAGGGGTTTAATGGAATCCTTGAAAAAGGAGCTTCTTGCTTTTGAAGAGCGTAATTCTTTACTAGAATCTAACATTGTTGAATTGGAAAATAAATTAAAAGATTCTAGTAATGTCAAATTTGATTTGGAGTGTCGTTCGGAAAAACTAGATAAAATGTTAGGAACGGTCCAAATTAAAAATGACACTTTTGGTTTAGGCTTCAATTCTTGTAATGATTTTAACCCTAAAGTCAAAACCAATGTTTTAGGAGAATCTTCTAGGAATGCATTTAATGATCACTCCTTAGATAAATCTTTTCGACATGCTCTTACTTGTACACATTGTGGTCGACAAGGTCATCTTAGGAAATTTTGTTTAGATCTTAAACGAATTCCTAGAAAATCCCATAGTAAAGTAACCACGATAGCTAATGTTTCTACACCCCAAGATAGTAATTCTTCATTAATTTGGGTTAGGAAATCCGACTTGGTTGCCTTACAAAATAGGGATTTTGATTCTCATTTACTTACACATGCCTCCTCCCTTGCTAAATCTAAAGGATAAATGTGTTAGTGTTTGCATACTTTAGCGTTTGTACTTCATGCTATATTCATATGCTAAATGTATGCTTGTTTAGTCATTTTCTAGTCATTGCCTTATTTCATATCACATGCTAGAAACTATGACTTGTTTATCTTTTTGTATTATATTTTGTGTTTGAATTGACTGCATAATATAAAAAGATTTTTTGTTTATCATTTGTGTTTTATTTATTTCATTTAAGCTTAATGAAAAATACAAATGATTTTTGTTTGTCCTTTTGAGTAAATATTTATTTTTGACAAATGTTAAAAACTCAAAAAGATTTTGTTTTGTGTGTATTTTTGTTTGACACACTTTATGTGGCATATATTTGTGTTTGAATCCTATCGTTTACGCTCCCATGTGGCTAGAACTTTTGGTTTAGATTTTCAATCCTTAAAATGTTCTTTACCATGTTTTATATGGAGTAGTTGGATTTTGTATTGTTTAAATGGATTCTATTTCTATATGCCTCTATTCACACATGCACGAGCTCTTTTGAAATCTTAATGTCACATGTTATATTTGAGCTTTTTGAGGTGTTCTCCTATCAATCTAGTCATCTACATATCTATGACCTAGGAGGAATAGTGCATGTCAAAATCCGTTGCATGTGAGATTTGTGAGAAAAATGAAAACATGATAAATTAATATATGCACGGGGAAGGGCTCCGAAAGGATGAATTAAATCCTTTGCGATTGTAAGCCACCGTTGATTGGATCTAAAAGAAATACGTGATCCAAAGACCTAAAAACAGAATATTTGGCATTCAAAGAAAGCAATTGCCAAGGCCTATGTTTGTTTGATATATTCATTCAAAAACAAATGAATATATATTCTTATTGAGGGAGAATTGGATGGTATATCAACAGTTTGCACAATGTCCGTTTATCCTAGTTGTCTTTAATGTCATGACTCTATTTGGTTTGTAGAATCATCATCATGCTAGGCTTGTATGCATTGTGTATGTTTGTTCATTGAGTTCAATCTTTATATTGTCACATGAGGTTATATTTAATTGTGATGAAGTTTGCAATCAAATGAGAACTCTGTGAACGTTTCTTAAGTGTTTGGGTCTAAATTTAATTGTTGCTAGTTCACACCCCTACACTTCCGTTTCCATATGACACATTTTTGCCATACGAGTGTGCAAACTTATTGTATTTTGTGTCATGTGTGTGTTTATATCTATATATATATGCAAGTGCTCTATTGGTATATTTAAAGTATATATATATATATGATATTTGTTTGTCTTTGTCTTGTTTTTATTGCCCATATGCTGTCATGTCTTTTATTTAAGCTTTCTCATGTTGTTTATTAGTTCTTTATCCTTTGCCTATTCCCGAACAAAAAGGGGGAGAATGATGATAGGGGGAGAAATGGTATCTAATCCTATTATTATCGTATCTTCGTTTGGGGGAGATTTATCTTAGGGGAAGACGTCTTTCTAAGTAGGTCATGTGTTTAAAGGGAGAATTAATTTAGGGGGAGTATTTAATTCATTGCATTTAATACTTTTGATATTCCCTATGCATTTGATGAGTTTGCTTAAGTGTGCAGGAAGAATTATTCTAAAGCGGCATCTTTCTATGGAAAAGCGTTTGATCCTTGGGTTGAGTCAAGATTGGGCGGGTTATGTTTTGAGTCTAGTAGAGCTTGACGGCCCTTTAGGATTTTTGTTTGATTTTTGTCCCGGAATAGCCAAAGGGGGAGATTTGTAAGGACACAAATTTCCAATTGAGTCCATATATAGTTTTGGCTCAATTCCGGACAAAAACATTTATTCATAGGATAGTATTTATTGTAATATTCTCAAGCCTATGAAGTGTATGTTGAAGACGTAGCGGAAAAGAATGTAAAGCTTCATCAAAATGCCGGTTTGCGTGCCTCGTTTCTACGTTATCAACTAAGGTTCCATGCTCCCAAGGTATGAATGTAATTATATGTATATACGAGCTTGGAACAATTTATATTGGGTGTTAGGTTAATGAAAACTGCATTTTATTTTTCAGAAAGAATCTATTAGAAACTTAAAAATAAGTATATAAAAGTTTATAAAAGTTTCTGGGCCAAAATCGAATTTTTTAATCTTTCTGGTTGTTCGTTTGAAATGTCGTTCGAACGAGTTTTTTCGTTCAAACCAGATTTCGTTCGAACGAGTTTTGTCGTTCGAACCTGTTTCGTTCGAACGAGTTTTGTCGTTCGAACCAGGTTCGTTCGAACGAGTTTTGCCAACGACCCTAACTGGACAGTCGTTCGATATGTCGTTCGATATGTCGTTCGAACGAATGCTCATTCTAACGAGGTATCTAACGAATCTCTAACGAGCCCAGGCTGGTCACTCGTTAGAAGTCTCGTTCGAACGAGAATCACGTTCGTTCGAACGAACTTCCAGTGGGAACAGTTATTTGGCAGTTTTTTGCAGTTTTTCCCCACTCTTCGACTTGGTTTTCAACCAACTTTTTTCATGCAATATTATGTGCGGGAAACACATTTTCCAAGACAACTTTTCCAACATTTGTTTACCTCCAAAAGAGAGTTTGAGAGCAAAATTACTTTAGGAAAATGTTCAAGTTTTGAGTGTCATTTTTAATGAAAAATTCATACACACTCTAGTTTACACCCAATTGTTTATCCAAGTTTCTATATAAATATCAATTGCTTGGAGATTGTTTTGGCACCGGTTTTCTCTACCGAATTCAAGAAACGTTTCGAGTTTGCTTCTACACCCCATCACAAAGAAGACTTTTGTTGAGATTTTACCCAAAAGGAGAAAGGCTCCATGCTTGGGTGACGATGACCGTTTAAAGTCCTATCGGTGTATTCCGAGACCACGGTGGAGCTCCGTTGGTTATCCGCTAATTGGAGGTTGATACAAGAAGGAGCATCACGGCTTGAGAGGGTTCGAGTTTAGGAAGTAAGTCTTTTGTCTTGTATTTTGTAATACCGTTTTTAGTGGATTTGAGGCTAGGGTCGTCCCGAGGTTTTTTCCTCGTATATCGCGGTGTAGTGTGACTGTTTATTTTATCTTGCTCTATATCACTTAGAACGCATGCTAGATTAATTTCAAGATAAAATTTGGTTTTACAATCACACGCATTTAATTTGGGACTTAAATTAAATATTGGGTTAATTTGGTTTATTCAAGTCATTTGCTAATATCGGTGTCGCCTAACTTTGTTTAAATGAATAATCATGACTTAGGCAAATTCTAGGACTTGAATTATGCTGTTTTAATTTGTTTCTTATGATATTAAAACTCGGCCTTGTTGTTTTGTTGAACCACCACCACTTGTATTTAACGCTTCCGCATTCATTGATTTAAAAGGAAATTATATTTTAATTTGAGTTTATTATTTCAAACCCGGGGATCCAACTCGCGCACTTTCACTTCTCCTCTTTGAGATTAAAAGTTTAAGGGCCTTCTAAATGAAAGTATTATAGAGGGTTATGTCCTAAGGGACTTGTGGATTTGGGATTATGTATATATGTGTATATTCACTTAGAGTGAATTATTATAATTGGAGATATCCAATAAATCCTTAAGAGTTGATTAAGGTAATTAGTAGTAATCAAAGTAAGGAAATACTTTGGGTTTACTATCATGCTTATATGAATGCATGATTATGATTCTTTGAAAGAATCTTTGGGATTAACGGTCATCGTTAGATGTAGTTGGCAAATATGGCCATTTATATATATTCGAGGATGAATATATGATATAGGTATATACTATGTGATTACAGCATATATGATATGATGTAAATAATTTTGAAAATAAAATATGAATGTTTTCAAAATGGAAAGATAAATGATTTTCATAAATGATAAAAATGAGGATACACACCTCTCCAAATCGCTATCATAAGGGAAGTTTGCGTACGTATGGTGAAGCCTCCAGGCTAATGAATGCAGGGTGGATATAATCCTATAGGCCATATGAGCGTTTATTGTATATTTTTCTGCGCTGGTTAGGAGATTCCGGGTGTGGTCTTGACTATCCCGCAGGCATATGGCCGCTTCCCGACGTCTTGCGATGTAGGATCCCAGGTTGTCTTGATGATAGGCCCTGGAAGATGATAGCCATTTAGGGGCGCACACAGTGGGGAAACCAGGACGGGCGGTCTTAGAACGCGTTATATGTTAAAGCCATTTATGATAATAAATTGGCTTTAATTTACATTTCCTGGATATAGGAAGGGAAATGGGATAAATGGTTGGCTTCGGTAACACTCTCGGATGGAAGAAGGGATGTGGAAGCATATGATATGATCAAAGCATTTTCATGATAATGAAAATGCCTTTGGATACATTTCCTGAGTATAAAAAGGGAAATGGGATATTTTAAAACGGAAAAGCATTTTTTTGATAATAAAACTAGCTTTTGAAAAGTTATATGATTTGTTAAAGCAATTCATGATAATGAATTGGCTTTTCAATACATTTCCTGGATATGATAAGGGAAATGCAAAGTGTTGAGAAAAATGGAATAGTATTGATAAATACTTTGTATATGAATCCTCAGCCCGGGAGATATATCCGGATGTATATGGTAATATGTATATATATGAAAAACTTGGGTGCCGAGGGTCTAATGGATCCCGATGATCGACCTTGCCGCATAGTAGTGTATCGGGGGGTTCCTTGTTTGGATTTCGCTTTGCGAGACACCCCACGCACGAATATGGCAATGCGTTGAGACTGGGGAGAAGTTTTATCCCTAGTGCTCTAATATTATTAATTCTTATGGTATATATATTTATATATATCTTTCTGTACTGAGGGACTGCCGGAACTCGACGATCGACCTTGCCGCATAGTAGTGTATCGGGGGGGTTCCTTGTTTGGATTTCGCTTCGCGAGACACCCCACGCACGAACATGGCATAGCGTTGAGACTAGAGTGAAGTTTAGCCCTTAGTACATCTCTTGGACTATCTAGGGTAGATAGTGGTTGGGTGATAGACTAGTTTAGCAGGGTAGCTTGACTAGGATGTTTAGAGGGATGCGCTAGGAGTGCACTGTTAGTGGAGAGGTGAGGGGTATCTCATGGGAGTGCGATACCAAACTTAAATATGAGATAAAACCTTTCTCAAAATAATAAGGCATTTATGCACTTGTTAAATATTTTCAAATCTCGGGCTCTGACCCGTTTATATACTTTTCCTTTCTTTCTATATTATATATATGTATAGGTGTCCAGACACAGGGACGCCTGGATGGCACTTCCTTCGAGTCAGACGTCAGCTGCAGCAGCTGTGGATGCGTGCAGGTTTTTGATAGCCGCTTCCATTCTTGTAATCTAGATAGGAGGTATTGTATAAACATTCGGGCCAATGGTCCAACTGCATTTATTTATCCTTTTAGCACATCATTCGATATGGTTGTATATTTTGACCGAGTGTTCGGTTACTTTATTTCATTTACGCATGAACTGTGTGGATGTTTTATTTATTGTTGTTAAAAAGAGTAGTAAAGTTAAAAATTTTGACACCGGCCTAATAGGTTATTAGTAATTAAATGGATTTTCGGCAGTGATGATAAGAATGATCCATATGAGACTCCTGTTTTAATTTAATATTGGAGTGATCGTTCAGTATCTTATTAGGCGGGTTGTAACAGATGGTATCAGAGCATCAGGTTCTAGTGTCCTTAGGAATCTGTGCGTACATACTATGCTTTCAGCGTTGCTCTCATTTGTTATAGAGCCTCAGGATTAGGATTGTTGATTTCTCTTGTGAGATTTCGTTCTCCTACCATATTATGAGATTATAGAAATATTTTACGCACTCGTTTGAGAGTTGTGTGCGGAGCTTGGATGGTAGTAGGAGGTGAGGCTTATCTGGGCAGCTGGTAGAAGGTAGGGATAAGGACCTTAGTAGAGGTCACTCTCCTTATGGTAATTGCTAAGGATTTTGGAGACAACTACTAGAGAATGGTGGTTAAGAGTACCGCAGTACCGCTGAAGTAGAGAGTGGTACTAAAGTTGAATTCCTCATCAAAGTTGAGGGTTTCAAAGGGATCTTACGGATAGTTTTAACCGTGAGTCCCCATGATTCAACATGCATGAGAAGAATACTGTTTTGGATTATTCACATAAGGGTCGGCCAGAGGCCGACAGTGGATAAAGGTGAAGATGTTGTTATGAGTTTTACCTCAATCGAGGAGGTATATTTGGCGTGACTAGATAAAGTCGCGGTGTTTGTTAGCCCTAGACTCGTGTGTGTATTTTGAGTTTTGTGGCGGTCTCGATAACATTATATAATGTATGTCTATTTGTTTTCCGCGATAACGGAATTTTATTTTCCTTCATTCGCCATAAAGGCCGGTGTTGATATATTGTGTATATATATATATATATATGGTTTGGGATACTCGTTTTATATGTCTATACGAGTACAATTATATGATGAGTATAATACATTATGGTGTATTTTCGGAGCGATAGCAGGCTAAAAATGACAAGTCTATCGTGTCCATGGTTCCTGGAGGGAACAGGTTATTGTTGCGGTGTCTCACCTAAATATAGGTTGAGTTCACCTTATTTATTGTGGGATACAAAACTTCGATGAGTAGAGGTTTAATTATCGTGATTTGGGTATATGGCGACCTTATATATATGATTTAAGGCCGTAGGATTTGTGTTGAGCTGTAATATTAAGCTCATTACTATTTGCGCAAGGACTTAAAAATGAGTGCGAGCGCAGGGTGGTATGACTCTTAGTTTGAGATAGGAGTTCAAACCACCTTTTTGTTGGATTAGGGGATAGGGATATCCCGGTTACATGTTGAAATAACGGAACTCCATAACCAACGAAGTCAAGGGTTAATGTGTGGAGGGGTTCCTTGTTTGGATTTCGCTTTGCGAGACACTCCACACATGACTCTTAACGGCGTCGGGAGTGGAGAGTTGTTATGGGATGCAAGGATGTTGATTTTGTGGAAAGGTCTTATAGTGTGGATGAACCACTATAGGCTATGAGACACATCATGTTGATATACTTAAGGAAATATTGTGCTATGGAAAAGCACTAAAGTGGTCCCTTCGCCACAAGTGGGTGGGTGAGGTTGGACTTAGAGAAATTGATTTGAGGACAATAGTCATACCTTAATGAAAAGGCAAATTTTGAGGAGATACATTTTGGGTAGTATGTTCGTGACACTTTCTACAGAAAGTGGGCACTTCGATTGATTAGGTTTCCTTCCGTATGGGTGGAAGGATAAGATAGTAGAAATGCGTTCGTAGTTTAGCCTAGGCAGTATTTAGGATGTCCCGCTGGTGTGCCTTAGGTCGCTATATCTCGATGACCAACTACGCGAGGGAGTAGTGTAACGGGAGGGTTCCTTGTTTGGATTTCGCTTCAGCGAGACGTCCCACGCATGAAACCAAGCAATTGTCAGGAGTTGAGAGAGGCCTTGGGCACTAGGGACATACTTAGGATTATATTCGTTCCGTGTAGGTAGGATATCGCATAGACTTTAGTATTATTTAGGACGTAAGTTCGTTAATGTTAGTGGCGCCGAGATTAGGAGAATTGATTTTGCAGTTCGGGAGGACCCATAGATGAGTATTACACCTACGAAAAGAGACCCTCATTTAGAGAGAGTGTTGCGTGTCGAACGTTCGATATGGTTGTGCAAATGTGCACAAGTTAGAATGGTGTATGGGCACCTTAGTGAAATGGTTTTATATACCGCCTGAAATAGAATGGGCGTATTATATAAGGTTGAAATTCATGCCGATAGGCATTATAGATGATGGGTATTATGTGACGTATTAGAGTCACTTTACGATCGTGGTAGTCGTGTAGAATATGGTTGAGAACCGTTGGGTTAGTATCGTTTACCTTGAGGTATTAGGATTTGGAGTGATCCTAGTTATATGGTGTAGGTTGTATTCGAATTTCGAGGACGAAATTCCGTTGTAAGAGGGGGAGTATGTAACAACCCGTCCTTCTGGAGACGATTAAATTCCATAATTAAATATAAACAGGCAATTTGGAGAATTTTCCTAAATAGTAATTTTTGGGATTTTCGAGGATTAAATGATTCTCGATGGATGTTGTGATTATTTTTGGGACTATATAGGTCGAAGTATTTTAATTATATGTTGTCGTTGAGTAAAGCGACCCGAGGTAAGATTTTTAATTGGAAAACCCACATTTATTTATTTTGGGTTGGAATAGTGATTTGCGGTCAAGTACCTTGGATGGAAATTTCGACTGCGTCGTGAGTCTCGGAATGTCCGAGATAGTCGGAAAAGAGTGTCCGATTGTCGAAAATGAGTTTCGGGTAATTTTAGAGGTAAAAGTAACTCGTAATTGGGTAAACGAGTCGTTTTTGGGTTTTAAGGGGCATAACCCTTTTTCTTTCTTTATAAAGAGAGGGAGAGGGAGAAAAAGAGAAAGGAGAGAAATAAAAGAGAGAGAAGAGAGAGAGGAAGGAGAAAGAGGAGGAGAAAATGGAGATTCGGGGCAAACTCCGCCAGATTCGACTCGAGGTCGTCGGATTTTATCCACGAGGCAAGTGTTTACTTGCTTTATTTCCCTTTTTGCATAAATATCTCATACCATAGTTTGGTATAAACAAACCCTAAAGGTTTTGGGGTGGATTATCGTGGATAAAACGGGTTTTTGGAAGTTAAAACAATTAAACCCCAATAATATTTCAATTTGTGGAACTTAGGTTTTAACCTAAATTAATTGGTGGTTTTGGATTCTAGGATGTTTAGAACCCTTAATATATGTGTATTTTTAGTTGGTTGAGGTTGTAGGACGTTGGGTGAGGCGACAAAATCTTGGGAGAAGCTTTAATGGCCGAAACCTTCTTGAAGAAGGTGATGAATAGTAACCCCGTAACCTTGTGGGGCTATTTTGGCCAGGAAAAGAATTGATTTAGCTTTCGGCCAAAACACAAAAGTTGTAGATCTTTTCGATACGGTCGCGTGGGTGCTAACCGCGTATTTTTATGATTTTTCTACGATTTGATATGATTTTTACAAGATGGCAGCTCCGGGTTGAAATCATCAACTCGGAAATCAAATCGGGAATTGGAAAAATTACAGTTAGGATTAATTGCGTAGATGTTCGGGATAATTTTTGGGGTAGTTTAGAAACCCCGAAAATGAATTTGGGTTGTTGGATAAAGGATTCGAGGAATTTAGTTTTGGGAGACCTGGTGTGACCGGTCGACCGCGCCCCTAAGGCCGGTCGACCGCGTCAAGGAGAAAGGGCCTACTGCTTTGTTTTGTAGGCTTATTTGCAACCCGCGGTTGATCGGGGGTCTAGGACCGGTCGACTGGTGCCCTATTTTTAGCCCAATATTTTGGAGATTATTATTACTTCTCCTCTTTGAGATTAAAGTTTAAGGGCCTTCTAAATGAAAGTATTATAGAGGGTTATGTCCTAAGGGACTTGTGGATTTGGGATTATGTATATATGTGTATATTCACTTAGAGTGAATTATTATAATTCGAGATATCCAATAAATCCTTAAGAGTTGATTAAGGTAATTAGTAGTAATCAAAGTAAGGAAATACTTTGGGTTTAGTATCATGCTTATATGAATGCATGATTATGATTCTTTGAAAGAATCTTTGGGATTAATGGTCATCGTTAGATGTAGTTGGAAAATATGGCCATTTATATATATTCGAGGATGAATATATGGTATAGGTATATACTATGTGATTACAGCATATATGATATGATGTAAATGATTTTGAAAATAAAATATGAATGTTTTCAAAATGGAAAGATAAATGATTTTCATAAATGATAAAAATGAGGATACATACCTCTCTAAATCGCTATCATAAGGGAAGTTTGCGTACGTATGGTGAAGCCTCCAGGCTAATGAATGCAGGGTGGATATAGTCCTATAGGCCATATGAGCGTTTATTGTGTATTTTTCTGCACTGGTTAGGAGATTCCGGGTGTGGTCTTGACTATCCCGCAGGCATATGGCCGCTTCCCGACGTCTTGCGATGTAGGATCCCAGGTTGTCTTGATGATTGACCTGGAAGATGATATCCATTTAGGGGCGCGCACAGTGTGGAAACCCGGGCGGGCAGTCTTAGAACGCGTTATATGTTAAAGCAATTTATGATAATAAATTGGCTTTAATTTACATTTCCTGGATATAGGAAGGGAAATGGGATAAATGGTTGGCTTCGGTAACACTCTCGGATGGAAGAAGGGATGTGGAAGCATATGATATGATTAAAGCATTTTCATGATAATGAAAATGGCTTTGGATACATTTCCTGAGTATAAAAAGGGAAATGGGATATTTTAAAACGAAAAAGCATTTTTATGATAATAAAACTGGCTTTCGAAAAGTTATATGATTTGTTAAAGCAATTCATGATAATGAATTGGCTTTTCAATACATTTCCTGGATATGAGAAGGGAAATGGAAAGTTTTGAGAAAAATGGAATAGTATTGATAAATACTTTGTATATGAATCCTCAGCCCGGGAGATATATCCGGATGTATATGGTAATATGTATATATATGGATAACTTGGGTGCCGAGGGTCTAATGGATCCCGATGATCGACCTTGCCGCATAGTAGTGTATCGGGGGGGTTCCTTGTTTGGATTTCCCTTTGCGAGACAACCCATGCATGAATATGGAAATGCGTTGAGACTGGGGAGAAGTTTTATCCCTAGTGAACTAATATTATTAATTCTTATGGTATATATATTTATATATATCTTTCTGTACTGAGGGACTGCCGGAACTCGACGATCGACCTTGCCGCATAGTAGTGTATCGGGGGGGTTCCTTGTTTGGATTTCGCTTCGTGAGACACCCCACTCACGAACATGGCATAGCGTTGAGACTAGAGTGAAGTTTAGCCCTTAGTACATCTCTTGGACTATCTAGGGTAGATAGTGGTTGGGTGATAGACTAGTTTAGCAGGGTAGCTTGACTAGGATGTTTAGAGGGATGCGCTAGGAGTGCACTGTTAGTGGAGAGGTGAGGGGTATCTCATGGGAGTGCGATACCAAACTTAAATTTGAGATAAAACCTTTTTCAAAATAATAAGGCATTTATGCACTTGCTAAATATTTTTAAAACTCGAGCTCTGACCTGTTTATCTACTTTTCCTTTCTTTCTATATTATATATATATATATAGGTGTCCAGACAGAGGGACGCCTGGATGGCACTTCCTTCGAGTCAGACGTCAGCTGCAGCAGCTGTGGATGTGTGCAGGTTTTTGATAGCCGCTTCCATTCTTGTAATCTAGATAGGAGGTATTGTATAAACATTCGGGCCAATGGTCCAACTGCATTTATTTATCCTTTTAGCACATCATTCGATATGGTTTTATATTTTGACCGAGTGTTCGGTTACTTTATTTCATTTATGCATAAACTGTGTGGATGTTTTATTTATTGTTGTTAAAAAGAGTAGTAAAGTTAAAAATTTTGACACCGGCCTAATAGGTTATTAGTAATTAAATGGATTTTCGACAGTGATGCTAAGAATGATCCATATGAGACTCCTGTTTTAATTTAATATTGGAGTGATCGCCCAGTATCTTATTAGGCGGGTTGTCACATATGGTATCAGAGCATCAGGTTCTAGTGTCCTTAGGAATCTGTGCGGACGTACTACGCTTTCAGCGTTGCTCTCATTTGTTATAGAGCCTCAGGATTAGGATCGTTGATTTCTCTTGTGAGATTTCATTCTCCTACCATATTATGAGATTATAGAAATCTTTTGCGCGCTCGTTTGAGAGTCGTGTGCGGAGCTTGGATGGTAGTAGGAGGTGAGGCTTATCTAGGCAGCTGGTAGAAGGTGGGGATGAGGACCTTAGTAGAGGTCACTCTCCTTATGGTAATTGCTAAGGATTTTGGCGACAACTACTAGAGAATGGTGGTTAATAGTACCGCAGTACCGCTAAAGTAGAGAGTGGTACTAAAGTTGAATTCCTCATCAAAGTTGAGGGTTCGAAAGGGATCTTACGGATAGTTTTAACCGTGAGTCCCCATGATTCAGCATGAATGAGAAGAATGTTGTTTTGGATTATTCACATAAGGGTCGGCCAGAGGCCGACAGTGGATAAAGGTGAAGATGTTGTTATGAGTTTTACCTCAATCGAGGAGGTATATTTGGCGTGACTAGATAAAGTCGCGGTGATTGTTAGCCCTAGACTCGTGTGTGTATTTTGAGTTTTGTGGTGGTCTCGATAACATTATATAATGTATGTCTATTTGTTTTCCACGATAACGGAATTTTATTTTCCTTCATTCTCCATAAAGGCGGGTGTTGATATATTGTGTATATATATATATATATGGTTTGGGATACTCGTTTTATATGTCTATACGAGTACAATGATATGATGAGTATAATACATTATGGTGTATTTTTGGAGCGATAGGAGGCTAAAAATGACAAGTCTATCGTGTCCATGGTTCCTGGAGGGAACAGGTTATTGTTGCGGTGTCTCACCTAAATATAGGTTGAGTTCACCTTATTTATTGTGGGATACGAAACTTCGATGAGTAGAGGTTTCATTATCGTGATTTGGGTATATGGAGACCTTATATATATGATTTAAGGCCGTAGGATTTGTGTTGAGCTGTAAGATTAAGCTCATTACTATTTGCGCAAGGACTTAAAAATGAGTGCGAGCGCGGGGTGGTATGACTCTTAGTTTGAGATAGGAGTTCAAACCACCTTTTTGTTGGATTAGGGGATAGGGATATCCCGGTTACATGTTGAAATAACGGAACTCCATAACCAACGAAGTCAAGGGTTAATGTGTGGAGGGGTTCCTTCTTTGGATTTCGCTTTGCGAGACACTCAACACATGACTCTTAACGGCGTCGGGAGTGGAGAGCTGTTATGGGATGCAAGGATGTTGATTTTGTGGAAAGGTCTTATAGTGTGGATGAACCACTATAGGCTATGAGACACATGATGTTGATATACTTAAGGAAATATTGTGCTATGGAAAAGCACTAAAGTGGTCCCCTCGCCACAAGTGGGTGGGTGAGGTTGGACTTAGAGAAATTGATTTGAGGACAATAGTCAGACCTTAATGAAAAGGCAAATTTTGAGGAGATACATTTTGGGTAGTATGTTCGTGACACTTTCTACAGAAAGTGGGCACTTCGATTGATTAGGTTTCCTTCCGTATGGGCGGAAGGATAAGATAGTAGAAATGCGTTCGTAGTTTAGCCTAGGCAGTATTTAGGATGTCCCGCTGGTGTGCCTTAGGTCGCTATATCTCGATGACCAACTATGCGAGGGAGTAGTGTAACGGGAGGGTTCCTTGTTTGGATTTCGCTTAGGCGAGACGTCCCACGCATGAAACCAAGCAATTGTCGGGAGTTGAGAGAGGCCTTGGGCACTAGGGACATACTTAGGATTATATTAGTTCCGTGTAGGTAGGATATCGCATAGACTTTAGTATTATTTAGGATGTAAGTTCGTTAATGTTAGTGGCGCCGAGATTAGGAGAATTGATTTCGCGGTTCGGGAGGACCCATAGATGAGTATTACACCGAGGAAAGGAGACCCTAATTTAAAGAGAGTGTTGTGTGTCGAACGTTCGCTATGGTTGTGCAAATGTGCACAAGTTAGAAAGGTGTATGGGCACCTTGGTGAAATGGTTTTATATACCGCCTGAAATAGAATGGGCGTATTATATAAGGTTGAAATTCATGCCGATAGGCATTATAGATGATGGGTATTATGTGACGTATTAGAGTCACTTTACGATCGTGGTAGTCGTGTAGAATATGGTTGAGAACCGTTGGGTTAGTATCGTTTACCTTGAGGTATTAGGATTTGGAGTGATCCTAGTTATATGATGTAGGTTGTATTTGAATTTCGAGGACGAAATTCCGTTGTAAGGGGGGGAGTATGTAACAACCCGTCCTTCTGGAAACGATTAAATTCCATAATTAAATATAAACTGGCAATTTGGAGAATTTTCCTAAATAGTAATTTTTGGGATTTTCGAGGATTAAATGATTCTCGATGGATGTTGTGATTATTTTTGGGACTATATAGGTCGAAGTATTTTAATTATATGTCGCCGTTGAGTAAAGCGACCCGAGGTAAGATTTTTAATTGGAAAACCCGCATTTATTTATTTTGGGTTGGAATAGTGATTTGCGGTCAAGTACCTTGGATGGAAATTTCGACTGCGCCGTGAGTCTCGGAATGTCCGAGATAGTCGAAAAAGAGTGTCCGATTGTCGAAAATGAGTTTTGGGTAATTTTAGAGGTAAAAGTAACTCGTAATTGGGTAAACGAGTCGTTTTTGGGTTTTAAGGGGCATAACTCTTTTTCTTTCTTTATAAAGAGAGGGAGAGGGAGAAAAAGAGAAAGGAAAGAAATAAAAGAGAGAGAGGAAGGAGAAAGAGGAGGAGAAAATGGAGATTCGGGGCAAACTCCGCCGGATTCGACTCGAGGTCGTCGGATTTTATCCATGAGGCAAGTGTTTACTTCCTTTATTTCTCTTTTTGCATAAATATCTCATACCGTAGTTTGGTATAAACAAACCCTAAAGGTTTTGGGGTGGATTATCGTGGATAAAACGGGTTTTTAGAAGTTAAAACAATAAAACCCCAATAATATTTCAATTTGTGGAACTTAGGTTTTAACATAAATTAATTGGTGGTTTTGGGTTCAAGGATATTTAGAACCCTTAATATATGTGTATTTGTAGTTGGTTGAGGTTGTAGGACGTTGGGTGAGGCGACAAAATCTTGGGAGAAGCTTTAATGGCCGAAACCTTCTTGAAGAAGGTGATGAATAGTAACCCCGTAACCCTGTGGGGCCATTTTAGCTAGGAAAAGAATTGATTTAGCTTTCGGCCAAATCACGAAAGTTGTGGATCTTTTCGATACGGTCGTGTGGGCGCTGACCGCGTATTTTTATGATTTTCCTACGATTTGATATGATTTTTACAAGATGGAAGCTCCGGGTTGAAATCATCATCTCGGAAATCAAATCGAGAATTGGAAAAATTACGGCTAGGATTAATTGCGTAGATGTTCGGGATAATTTTTGGGGTAGGTTAGAAACCCCGAAAATGAATTTGGGTTGTTGGATAAAGGATTCAAGGAATTTAATTTTGGGAGACCTGGTGTGACTGGTCGACCGCGCCCCTAAGGCCGGTCGACCGCGTCAAGGAAAAAGGGCCTACTGCTTTGTTTTGTAGGCTTATTTGCAACCCGCAGTCGACCGGGGGTCTATGACCGATCGACTGGTGCCCTGTTTTCAGCCCAATATTTTGAAGATTATTATTACTTCTCCTCTTTGAGATTAAAAGTTCAA
Organism: Sambucus nigra; assembly: GCA_949130495.1. NCBI lineage: Eukaryota > Viridiplantae > Streptophyta > Magnoliopsida > Dipsacales > Adoxaceae > Sambucus > Sambucus nigra. The sequence goes on along the minus strand of OX422213.1, from coordinate 264,436,392 downwards.
GGGCCTTCTAAATGAAAGTATTATAGAGGGTTATGTCTTCAGGGACTTGTGGATTTGGGATTATGTATATATGTGTATATTGACTTAGAGTGAATTATTATAATTGGAGATATCCAATAAATCCTTAAGAGTTGATTAAGGTAATTAGTAGTAATCAAAGTAAGGAAATACTTTGGGTTTAGTATCATGCTTATATGAATGCATGATTATGATTCTTTGAAAGAATCTTTGGGATTAATGGTCATCGTTAGATGTAGTTGGCAAATATGGCCATTTATATATATTCGAGGATGAATATATGGTATAGGTATATACTATGTGATTACAGCATATATGATATGATGTAAATGATTTTGAAAATAAAATATGAATATTTTCAAAATGGAAAGATAAATGATTTTCATAAATGATAAAAATGAGGATACAAAACTCTCTAAATCGCTATCATAAGGGAAGTTTGCGTACGTATGGTGAAGCCTCCGGGCTAATGAATGCAGGGTGGATATAGTCCTATAGGCCATATGAGCGTTTATTGTATATTTTCTGCGCTGGTTAAGAGGTTCCGGGTGTGGTCTTGACTATCCCGCAGGCATATGGCCGCTTCCCGACGTCTTGCGATGTAGGATCCCAGGTTGTCTTGATGATAGGCCCTGGAAGATGATAGCCATTTAGGGGCGCGCACAGTGGGGAAACCCGGACGGGCGGTCTTAGAACGCGTTATATGTTAAAGCAATTTATGATAATAAATTGGCTTTAATTTACATTTCCTGGACATAGGAAGGGAAATGGGATAAATGGTTGGCTTCGATAACACTCCCGGATGGAAGAAGGGATGTGGAAGCATATGATATGATCAAAGAATTTTCATGATAATGAAAATGGCTTTGGATATATTTCCTGAGTATAAAAAGGGAAATGGGATATTTCAAAACGGAAAAGCATTTTTATGATAATAAAACTCGCTTTTGATAAGTTATATGATTTGTTAAAGCAATTCATGATAATGAATTGGCTTTTCATTACATTTCCTGGATATGAGAAGGGAAATGGAAAGTTTTGAGAAAAATGGAATAGTATTGATAAATACTTTGTATATGAATCCTCAGTCCGGGAGATATATCCGGATGTATATGGTAATATGTATATATATGGATAACTTGGGTGCCGAGGGTCTAATGGATCCCGATGATCGACCTTGCCCAATAGTAGTGTATCGGGGGGGTTCCTTGTTTGGATTTCGCTTTGCGAGACACCCCACGCACGAATATGGCAATGCGTTGAGACTGGGGAGAAGTTTTATCCCTAGTGCTCTAATATTATTAATTCTTATGTTATATATATTTATATATATCTTTCTGTACTAAGGGACTGGAGGAACTCGACGATCGACCTTGCCGCATAGTAGTGTATCGGGGGGGTTCCTTGTTTGGATTTCGCTTCGTGAGACACCCCACTCACGAACATGGCATAGCGTTGAGACTAGAGTGAAGTTTAGCTCTTAGTACATCTCTTGGACTATCTTGGGTAGATAGTGGTTGGGTGATAGACTAGTTTAGCAGGGTAGCTTGACTCGGATGTTTAGAGGGATGCGCTAGGAGTGCACTGTTAGTGGAGAGGTGAGGGGTATCTCATTGGAGTGCGATACCAAACTTAAATATGAGATAAAACCTTTTTTAAAATATTAAGGCATTTATGCACTTGCTAAATATTTTAAAAACTCGGGCTCTGACCCGTTTATCTACTTTTCCTTTCTTTCTATATTATATATATATATATATATATATATATATATATATAGGTGTCCAGACACAGGGACGCCTGGATGGCACTTCCTTCGAGTCAGACGTCAGCTGCAACAGCTGTGGATGCGTGCAGGTTTTTGATAGCTGCTTCCATTCTTGTAATCTAGATAGGAGGTATTGTATAAACATTCGGGCCAATGGTCCAACTGCATTTATTTATCCTTTTAGCACATCATTCGATATGGTTGTATATTTTGACCGAGTGTTCGGTTACTTTATTTCATTTACGCATAAACTGTGTGGATGTTTTATTTATTGTTGTTAAAAAGAGTAGTAAAGTTAAAAATTTTGACACCGGCCTAATAGGTTATTACTAATTAAATGGATTTTCGACAGTGATGCTAAGAATGATCCATATGAGACTCCTGTTTTAATTTAATATTGGAGTGATCGCCCAGTATCTTATTAGGCGGGTTGTCACATCAAACTATTCCATTTCAAACAACATTTCTCCCATCTCCCTACACATATAAACCCTAGTTGTCCTAAGGCCTAAAATCACCATTACAACTCAATTCTCAAGACTAGAAAGATTAAAGGGAAGAATTTAAAGCGAGAATAAAGAAGACTATAATAAAGAAATAAGTGGAAGATTTGAGAGGGAAATTCACACACTTTTAAGGTAGGACCATCACAATAAGACTTAAATTTCTAAATCAAAGGCAAGATAAAACTACTCTCTCCTCTCAGTCCTATAAGTAATTGTTTGTACCGAAATACTAATTTAAGTTATAAAATTGATTGTAGATAATTAGGTTGAATTATCTATCTAATGATTTTACTTAAGTTATGAAATTAATATGAAAGGTTTATACTTAAATCCATATGGTTCATATGTTAGTTAATTGAATTCATGAATATTAGTCATATCAAATAATGAATGAGAGGAAAATTCACACACTTTGAAGGTAGGACCATCACAATAAGACTTAAATTTCTAAATCAAAGGCAATATAAAACTACTCTCTCCTCTCAATCCTATAAGTATTTGTTTGTACCGAAATACTAATTTAAGTTATAAAATTGATTGTAGATAATTAGGTTGAATTATCTATCTAATGATTTTACTTAAGTTATGAAATTAATATGAAAGGTGTATACTTAAATCCATATGGTTCATATGTTAGTTAATTGAATTCATGAATATTAGTCATATCAAATAATGAATGAAGTATGCTCTTAAAAGTATATGTATTGTAATTGGGATTGGTATTATGAATTGAATAAGTAGTAGTTGTAGTTATGAAATGCCTATTGTAATTGTGTTGGACTTTACACCTTTGTTAGGGAACTATGTGTATTAGAACACTAGTTTGATAATTCATCTTAAATTGAATTTTGCTTTCAATTTAGATAATTGCTAGTAAATTATAAAATTATAATAAAACCATGTGAATCTTTTTTTATTTGTAAATATGATTGAAAATGATAATTCACATCTTCCCCATAATTTAAGATTCTTAGGGGTCTAAGCCCCATACGTAATTGGTGTGTTCTAAATGGAAATTGTTTAAGAAAGTAAAAATGTTGAAATTTGGTTAAAATGACATTTGGATGGTTGTTATGTTCTTACATTGGAATTGGGATATATTATGACTTCTAAAATATTAAATATTATCCCCATAAAATTGAGCATACAAAATACTAAATTACAATCTTAAACCTTTGAACTTAAATACGATTGCAGTGGATGTTTCCCTTTGAATATATTTAAAGTATATGAGGATAAAGTTATGAAACCTAACATCTAGGCAAAGAAAGAAATTATTTTAAAAATTTTAATTTTCTTTGAGGCTAATATGATAAAATGGATCGAGTATGTATAATTGTGATTTTTGGTATAAATGTATGTTATGATTGGTTATTATTAGAGGAAAAAGGCAAAGGTGATGATGTCGGTTTATTTTAGTCCACACAGCTTAAAAATGGTGGATTTTTCGCTAGTGACCTCGATAGTTAGAGGGGAATAGTCCCAATTTTATATTTTGATATGTTAGTGACCTCTTGTTAGTTGGGGATAATCCCCATTTTATTTATGGTGGTAATATCATGGGTATTAAGTATACTAGTAATCTTTTCAATTATGGAAACTAGTAGGATTTTGTAAGACTTCATGAAATACATATGATGAAAAGATAACACTCGCAATGGAGGGACAAGATGTTAAACAATTAAATTAAGAAATTTGGATTTATTATTTATATATATGATTGTCGATTTTATTACTTGAGTTCAGTAACTTTTATCTTTTGACGGGTCTTACCTGTCACGTTGTTCTAGGTACTCTAGCTTGTCAGGTTTCGCGTCCTTACACTCGATCACCGATTCATCTTTTTAATCACCACCAGTCAGAGATGTAGGTGTTGAAACTTAACATTATTTTTAGTCATGTGAGGTTTATACTTAACCTCATTTGGCATTCTACTCAGTTTATTTATATTGGAGGTTTTAGAGATAGTAACATGCATGTTTTAGATTTTGATGTCGGATTGTATCATTTTATGTTTTATAGTTATTAGTAGTTATTTACTCTTTTTCCATGTCTATTTACTTTATATTGAGGAAATTAATGTTGCACTTTGTTTTAATCATTATTCATTATTTCCATTTCATTCTTATAACGATATTTAATTAGTTTAACAACCCATGTAATTTAATAACTATACTTGATCAATTTTAATATTAAAATATACGGCCCATAACATTATTATATAATGATAATTCACAATTGTCAATTCTAAGTGTAAGGATATAAATTTCCAATTGAGTCCCTGTATTGTTTTGATTTAATTCCGTGAACAAAACTGTGTTTGTAATATGTTATAGGGAGAGTTTTATTTAGTCACGATCCCACTTGGTCTATGACATATTGAAGAAAATTGAAGACGTTGAGGCAAAGCTTCAAAGAATTAATCACGACGATGTTTAATTGGTGCAAGTTTACTCATCTTCAAGTTAATTGCATTCCGAGATCACTCAGATATGAATGCGTATAATTAATGGTGCTCGAAATTATTTTTATAAAAGATAAGGATGTATTTTTATAAAGAAAAATATTTTAAAGGTTTACATTACGTTTTATTCTGATATACTCGAAATAGATTTTGACTTATTTGGATCTCCTTTAAAAGAGACATTTTGAACTAAAAGTCAAAAAGTCAAACTGACACGTCAGCTCGTTCAAATGACATAAGGACCTCGCTCGAATGAGATGCCTACGTCGTGCGAACGACCTGGCAATGTCGTTCGAACGACACTCATTTCGAGGCGGCACTAAATTGTTATTTAAAGCGTGTTTCTATCAGAGTTTCGTAGGTGTGCAACTGGAAAAACAATATACCATCCAGTACGTTGTTTGCACATGTTTTCTAAGGTTTAAAAGGCATAAACACATCCTTAGAGTTTGCAAAGATCCGAGATATCATTCTTATATGTTTACGTGATCTTGATGCACCAAAGAAGTTTGTTCTATCATTGAACATAAAAGGGTTTTGCGGTGAAGAAAAGAGAAGGACTTCTTGTTTGACATCGTAGACGAATCAAAGACAATCGGTGGACATCGAGACATACGTGGACGCGTGTATTGTGGACAGGTATCGTGAAAGAAGTACTTTCTGCGTGGGCACTATGAGAGGAGTGGTTGAAGACCATAAGAGCGTCAAGACCCATGGGGATCGAGTCATTGAGTGAGTCTGTGTCTGTTCATTGTAAATCCACATTCATAGTGATTCTCTGGCTTGGGCCGTCCGAGGTTGTTTTCCCGTTTTGGGTTTTTTCCTCTTACATCTGGCGTTGTGAGTATTCTTTACTTTATTTTACTTGCTTTAATCACTAGATGCATGTTTAGGATTAATCAAAATAAAATTGGTTTAAATTAAGAATTGGTTTTTTCACAACTTGGTTTGGTGCATAATTAAAAGTTGGATAATTTTTCGAAGAATTTTTTTTTTTAAACACACATATTGGGCACTCTTCACTAAGAGTAAAATTTGTCAAGTGAGTAAAAATATATAGAGGCCTAACTGTACAATAATTAATTTTATGATCAAGTTTTTTGTTGACCAAACCTAAAAATGTAAGTATTTAAAAAAACATCTCTTATAAAATAATTTTGCGACATGCAAAAGATGGACTAGATAATTAAAACATCATGTATATCTGTTATAATGCTTTTTATAATACTTAATAGTTTAACTGGAATTTCATATTTCAAGATAACGATTGTTAAGTTTATGAAAAGTTAGGAAAAGAAAAATATGTCTAAAAATCATGCATTTTGACGGCTTTGGATCATCACGAATAAGTTACTACATATCATGATGTAATCATTATGATTTAATCACAATGCCCTTAATTATAAGAATATGAAATGAATATATAAAATTAAAGGATGAAAAATTGGTCAATTAACGTTAGAACTTCTGGTTCTTAACTAATGTGTCAAAAATTTATGTTCTTGATCATATATATGAGACTTCAGTCTAAGAAATAAGAAACTTTGGGTCGATAATATATAACTATAACAATAAAATATTTATGATCAATATTTTGTTTGAAAAGTAAAGAGAATGTTCAAGTTCTCAATTAAACGTCTTATATATCTTCTAAAACGCTTAACAAAGAGTTAATTGACCTTGAATCTGAGATTGTCCACGTGGAATCCCTTTCTTTTCTTCCTCATTTTAGTTCCACGCATCTCATAAATGCAGATTTATTCTCTTTTCTCTCTCCACTAATTTTCTCGGGAACCAGTAATACACATAACCTTTAATTTTTCTATTGCATATATGACTTCTATTTTCTATTGATAAATTTGAAACGACGTGGGGGTTTGGGATTTGTAAGCCCTGCTAGCCTATCTAGGGTTTTAGGAAGCATATCTGAACCGTCCGTAACATAATAGCTAGAAAAAGAAACTGTTGGAAACAGCTGTCTTTGGCAGCTGTTATAAGAGGTGCAAAAACTTTGAAAGAGCCTTTATGCAGTGTCCCACATCGGTGGGAGAGATAAAATGTGTTGAGTATATTTACAATTTTTTGGGACCAAAGGTTCAGCCCTTTGGGCATTCAAGTTTTTGTGGGTATGTGGGGCAGACCCAATGGGCCAAGTCACACGCGCGCGCGCGCCGCCGCCGCCGTCCACCGGGTCCTGGGTCTTGGGCTCAACAAGAAATAATTTTTTGGACAAATAAATTAAAGATTTTGGGCTTTAGAAATTAATTTTTAACGGTAATTAATTCCGAAAAAACGTGGGCCTTAACTGATTGAATTTTTCCACCCACGTTTCCAGTTTTCTCTCCACGTTGAGACCTCCGTTTTCAATACCGTTTTCAACACAGAATTTCTTCTACAGTTCTGAAAAAAATTCCCTTCTCCCAGAATAATTTTTTTTTCCCAGAATAATTAATCTCGTTCGTTGTACAGATTAATTATATTATTTAGAATCGAGCAATTAATACCGAATGGGTGTACACAGACCAGATTGATTCTTGTGCTTTATCAAATCTGTATTTTAATTTTGGAGGCTGTTTTATCCTGGGGGTGGCGGGGCTTCGAGACTGTCAGCACACTCTGGACAGAGCCGCGAAACACCTTAAAGAGAGCGACATTGTCCACGACTCAGCCGTGTTCTTGACTGTCCAGTTCGGGATTTCTTACATTTTTCTGCCTCAGATTTATTTGCTCCAAAAAATTGGGTAATTTCGTTCCTAAATTTAATTCTGCATTTAATTGTTTATTACTGCAACAACAATTTTAAGGTGTTCTAAATTTTGCCATGGACGAAATTAACTCAAGTAACCTAAATAAGCCTTTCAAATATGAAGGCACCCATTTTAAACGTTGGAGCAAAAAACTGTTATTTTATTTAACTACGAAAAAGTCACATCGTGTGTTCAATTTGACGAACCCGTAGTAAATAATCCACCTACTGTGAGGAAAGCAAAACAATTAGAAATTGGGAGGAAAATGATTTTCTGTGCAAGAACTATATTCTGAATGCTCTAAGTGACGAAGTTTATGACTACTATGCCAATTATAAAACTGCGAAAGATGTTTGGGACGCACTTTTTAAAAAATATGACACGGAGGAGGCGGGTGCTAAAAAATATGCCGTCAGCCGTTATTTGAAATTTCAAATGACGGATGACAAATCTGTTGTTGCTCAGACCCTTGATTTGCAAATGATTGCTCATGAAATTATTTCCGAGGGCATGGCTTTAGATGAGCAATTTCAGGTGGCTGTAATTATTGATAAATTGCCTCCACTGTTCAAAGAGTTTAAAAATATTTTGAGGCATAAGTCTAAAGAATTTTCACTAGAGTCATCAATCACTAAATTGAGAATTGAGGAGGAATCCCGAAAACAGGACTATAAAGATGAAATTCTTATTGTGTCTAACAACAAAAATCAAAAAAAGAACCACACTCCAGTTGTTTTAAAGGCAAACGGAAAAAATATGAAAAATAAAAAAGAGCCACAACCAGAATTTTAAAAATCAGACACAGACTCAGAATAAGTATAAGAACCTTGGAAATGGACAGTCTAGCAACTCGGGACAGTTTCTCTGTTTCAAGTGTGGCAAGCCTGGCCATATGGCTCGCAAATGTCGCAATGTGCCACAAGCACAAGCGAATTTGACCGAAGAGGACCTATGTGCTATGATTTCTGAAAGCAACATGGTTAGCGGTGCCGAAGGGTGGTGGTTGGATACTGGCGCTTCCCGCCATATCTGTTATGACAATAGTCTGTTTAAGACTTATTATGAGACTGCAGATAAGAAGGTGTTGTTGGGTGATTCTCACTCCAATGAGGTTGCTGGTACTGGAAATGTGGAATTGAAGTTCACTTCGGGAAAGACTGTTATCCTCAAAGATGTTCTTCACACTCCCGAGATAAGGAAAAATTTGGTTTCGGGCTATCTTCTCAACAAAGCTGATTTTACTCAAACTATTGGTGCTGATTTATTTACTTTGACAAAAAATGGAATTTTTGTAGGCAAGGGTTATGACACTGATGGGATGTTTAAATTGAATGTTAATGCAATGAATAAAATTTCTCCTTATGCTTATATTGCTTGTTCATTTAATGTTTGGCATGCTAGGCTTTGTCATGTTAATAAACGACTTGTTAAAAATATGAGCACTTTAGGATTAATTCCCGAATTATCATTAAATAATTTTGAAAAATGTGAATGGTGTAGTCAAGCAAAAATCACTAAGACACCACATAAATCTGCGTTTAGAGAATCTGAACCACTTGATTTAATTCATTCGGATATTTGTGAATTGGATGGTGTCACAACTAGAAATGGCAAACGTTATTTTATAACTTTTATTGATGATTGTTCCGATTATTCATTTGTGTATTTAATGAAAAATAAAAGTGAAGCGTTTGACATGTTTAAAAATTTCCTTAATGAAATTGAAAATCAATTTAATCGGAAAATAAAAAGGTTACGTAGTGATAGAGGTACCGAATATGATTCTGGACTATTGATTGAATTTTATAAAACTCACGGTATTATTCACGAAAAAACTGTCCCTTATTCACCCGAAATGAACGGTAAAGCCGAAAGAAAAAATAGGACACTAACTGAATTAGTTGTTGCTATCTTATTAAATTCAGGGGCTGCCTCACATTGGTGGGGTGAAATTATTTTGACTGTGTGCCACGTGCTTAATAGAATTCCTAAGACTAAAATGAAAATATCTCCTTATGAAATTTGGAAAAATATTAAGCCCAACGTGTCATACTTTAGAACGTGGGGGTGCTTAGCCTATGTACGTATACCCGACCCTAAAAGGTCTAAATTGGCGAGTAGAGCATATGAGTGGATTTTTATAGGCTGTGCTATTAATAGCAAAGCATACCGATTTTATGACTTGAAAAATCAAGTAATTATTGAATCAAATGACGCCGATTTTTATGAAGATAAATTTCCTTTTAAATTGAGGAATAGTGGGGGCGAGTCATCCACTAATATTTCTTTAAATAAAAATAAAGAAAATAATGAATCCATTTTAGAAATTCGAGAAAGTAAAAGGGCTCGTGTAGAAAAATATTTTGGTCCCGACTTTTATGCTTACACTTTAGAGGAGGATCCTAACACTATTCAAGAAGCCTTATCTTCTTTAGATGCCGATTTATGGCAAGAGGCTATTAATGATGAAATGGATTCTTTGGAAACAAATAAAACTTGACATTTAGTGGACCTTCCTCCTGGATGTAAAACTATTGGGTGTAAATGGATTCTTAAAAAGAAATTAAAACCTGATGGCACTGTTGAAAAATATAAGGCACGTCTTGTTGCTAAAGGTTTTAGACAAAGAGAAAATGTAGACTTTTTTGACACATTTTCACCCGTGATTAGAATAACGTCTATACGTGTACTATTTGCTATAGCTGCATTAAATGATTTAATTGTACACCAAATGGATGTTACAAACTGCATTTTTAAATGGAGAATTAGAAGAAGAGATTTATATGGATCAACCTCAAGGTTTTATTGTACACGGTCAAGAAAATAAAGTAAGTAAATTAGATAAATCTCTTTATGGACTCAAACAGGCACCTAAACAATGGCATGATAAATTTGATAGCTTAGTCATCTCTAATGGGTTTAAAATAAGTGGAAGTGACAAATGCATTTATTATAAATATGTTGAGAACATTTGCACTATTATATGTCTTTATGTTGATGACTTGCTTATATTTGGTTCTAATATTCATGCCGTAGAAAATGTTAAATCATTATTATGTGCCTATTTTGATATGAAGGATTTGGGTGAAGCTAGTGTAATATTAGGAATTAATATTACTAGGTCAGAAAAGGGACTTTCTTTGGATCAATCTCATTACATTGAGAAAGTCCTAAAGAAATATAATTACTTTGACTGTAAACCTGCTAGTACTCCATTTTGACCCTAGTGTAAAGTTATTTAAGAACACTGGTGATAGTGTAAACCAAAATGCTTATGCAAGCATTATTGGTAGCTTACGTTATGCTACAGATTGCACTAGACCTGACATAGCTTATGCTGTGGGAGTACTATGTAGATTTACTAGTAGACCTAGTATGAAGCATTGACATGCTATTGAGAGGGTCATGCGGTACCTTAAAAGGACGATGAACCTCGGATTACACTATAATAAGCATCCCGCTATCCTGGAAGGATTTAGTGATGCAGATTGGAACACCCTATCTGATGATTCTAAGGCTACTAGTGTATATATATTTAGCATCGCTGGTGGTGCAGTTTCCTGAAAATCTAAGAAACAAACTATTTTGGCTCAATCCACTATGGAGTCTGAGATGATAGCACTAGCTACTGCTAGTGAAGAGGCAGGTTGGTTAAGAAACCTCCTGTCAGATATCCCATTATGGGAAAGACCGATTCCAGCCGTTTTGATTCATTGTGATAGTACCGCGGCTATTGCAAAAGTTGAGAACCGTTATTATAACGGTAAGAAATGACAAATACGTCATAAGCATAGTACTGTTAGAGAATTCATCTCTACGGGTGCTGTGAGGGTGGATCATATACGGTCTGAACAGAACTTAGCTGATCCTTTGACGAAAGGACTAGCTAGGGAGAAGGTGTGGAACACCACGAAAGGGATGGGACTAAAGCCCTTGGATAAATGAGTCATTTGTGATGGTAACCCAACATATGGACTGGAGATCCCAAGAAATATGTTCAAAGGGTAATAACAAGTCACAAGTGATATGGGTTGAATCATGCGATTATTAATTAAAATAGAACGGGGTTTTACTCCGAGTCCATCCCTAAGGAGCATGATATCCTGAAGCGAGTTAAGGATGAGTTATTATAACTCTTAATGAGATCTATAACTCTATATTGAGTGGGGTACTTCGCTACAGGAGTACTCTTGATAGACTCACCTATGTGAATGTGGAAGTGTGACCGCTTCCTATGGATATTTTGGGCAAATTCCTAAAGCGTTCACTATACTGGGATAGAAGCACATGGCCGTAACGTGCTAGCTATTAGAATTACATCCAAGTAGGGTTGTGTGTGGGATGTTGTCAGAGATAGAGTTCAAAACTACGGTTACTCTAGTATATTATGAATCATCTTTACTACATAAAGGTTCAAGTTGAAAGACACCTTTGCCTATGCACAATTCTATGAATTATTGCTCAATAAAATGTTTTCAAGTTTTGCAAGTGGGGGATTGTTGGAAACAACTGTCTTTGGCAGCTGTTATAAGAGGTGCAAAAACTTTGAAAGAGCCTTTCGGCAGTGTCCCACATCGGTGGGAGAGATAAAATGTGTTGAGTATATTTACAATTTTTTGGGACCAAAGGTTCAGCCCTTTGGGCATTCAAGTTTTTGTGGGTATGTGGGCAGACCTAATGGGCCAAGTCACGCGCGCGCGCGTGCCGCCGCCGCCGTCCGGCTGGCCCGGCCCGTGCCCGTGTCCGGGCCGGGGCCTGGGGCTTGGGCTGAACAAGAAATAATTTTTTGGACAAATAAATTAACGATTTTGGGTTTTAAAAATTAATTTTTAACGGTAATTAATTCCGAAAAAAACGTGGGCCTTAACTGATTGAATTTTTCCACCCACGTTTCCAGTTTTCTCTCCACGTTTTAGCCCACTAACGGTAATTTCTTTTTGCATAAAATGAGGTTGAGACCTCCGTTTTCAATACCGTTTTCAACACAGAATTTCTTCTACAGTTCTGAAAAAAATTTCCTTCTCCCAGAATAATTTTTTTTTCCAGAATAATTAATTTCGTTCGTTGTACAGATTAATTATATTATTTAGAATCGAGCAATTAATACAGAATGGGTGTACACAGACCGGATTGATTCTTGTGCTTTATCAAATCCGTATTTTAATTTTGGAGGCTGTTTTATCCTGGGGGTGGCGGGACTTCGAGACTGTCAGCACACTCTGGGCAGAGCCGCGAAACACCTTAAAGAGAGCGACATTGTCCGCGACTCAGCCGTGTTCTTGATTGTCCAGTTCAAAATTTCTTATATTTTTCTGTCTCAAATTTATTTGCTCAAAAATATTGAATAATGTAGTTCCTAAATTTAATTCTGCATTTAATTGTTTATTAGTGCAACAACACCAACATACCCGACTAGTAAACAAACCAAAGCGCACCGTCAGATCACCAATGTCACTTCCATCAACAGTGCACAAGTTACCCGTAGTTTTCATGAGCAAATCTCACCCCTTTTAAGAAGAGATTCCTAAGCCCCAAAGTCCACAATTCAATCTAATGTTTTCTTCACTATCTGAATTGGATCCATTTTGGCCATCCAGTACATGGCATCTGCCGTTTTAGCTAGCCGAAATGAATTTAAGTTTACTGGATTCAGGGGAAAACCAAAACCACGCATCCCAACCCTCATTTGAATCGTAGTAAGAAATAAAAAATAAACAAAGAAACGAATTGTCGGTCGCATCTGGTGACGCATATCAACCAAAAACCAACCGACTCTAATCCCAAAATTGGTCTCAGTCATGGCGAGCATGTGAATATTAACATTCTATTATTTAAGAAATGAGGTAAACGAGTCAATAGATCAGGAGCTTGAACAATCGTATCGAATTCGATCAATTACAGACGACCAAGAAATTATCCGAAAATAAGCCGACGGTGAAAGAAAATGGAAACGACAAGTGGGTAAAGATATGTATGCAGGTGTTAAAGACAAGTGTAAAAAGATATTAGTAACCTCCAAAAGAGTGCAAATTTTGTCGGAGGTAAAATAATTTTACGATTGAGAACTATAAAAGGACTCGTAGTTTGATTGCGGACTCAAATATTCACATATTGGGATCATTTGCAAACATTAAAATCTCAAGAGATTCTCTATGTTGAGTGGAACATAAGGCAAATTAATTTTTTAGGAATTCTTATTTTGGCACAAAAAAATCACTGGATAAAGAAAGTTGTTGAAATCAACTCTTGAAAGGTTGGTCATGCATCTTACTAAGTTCTCTCATTGAATCTATATAAAGTACAAATTTATCACAAGCTTTTGATTAGGTACTTAAGTCCTGTTTATTTTTTTAAATAGGTAACCTGATGAGTTGGGTTGTATGATTTAACAATGTTCAAAATCTTTATAATACAATTTTTTAGTTATTGAATATAATAAATCAATATTATTGTTTCAATATTTAGTATGTCGTTTACCTAGCTAATGAGTTAGATTAATTGTTTGGGGTTTTGTGGTTATCTTAGTGTACTTAGTTTTGGTATTTTAGTTCCACTTAATATTTTATTATATTTTGTGCAAACCCAATAAAATTATTTTCCATTCAAAAAAAAATATATGTAACCATCTGTAACAATATTTCAAATTTAATTTATAAGTTATTTTTATAATGGTCCAGAATAAAATTCCTTGAAAAAGCACCATACATGTAATAATTTCTACACAATGTTTATTATTTATTATGCGTTTATCCCTTCAATATTTAATAATTCACAATTTTGTAAAATCTGATGTTTTAAATACGCTCGTGCATCGTGCGGGTTGACGCCTAGTTGATCAAGTATTATAAAACTTATACTTCTATTTTATGTCATACGTATATGAATCTTCGTATTCATGTGAACTATTAATTTAAAACCTAGGACTTCAGGTCCCAATTTAAAATAATTTACCTAGCGACTGGTATGAATTATGTGAAAACTAGAACTTTAAGTTTTGTCATTTCTGTGTGAGAAGTTTAGTTCTAAACAAATAGTTGAACTTTAGATTCAATATTATTAATGTTCGAGTACATTAAATTCTATACCTTTTTGTATCTACACTTCAAGTCAAATTAGGGGTAAGAATGTAAGAATCTTCCAAGCAAGTCTCACACACTCTCTCTCTCTCTCTCACACCCACACACATAGATATATATATATATGTGTGTGTGTGTGTGTGTGTGTGTGTGTATCAATTGCAATCTATAATATTTCAACATATATTTAAAGGAATGAGCTTTTTTTCACATTTCCAAAACTTCAATGTATGGTAAATAATTTCAGTGCGAAGAAATGTTAAAATTAAATACCATTAAAAATATAATTTAATACTCAAATGAATAGAAAGGTCAAAAGACAAAGGTTTAATGTTGAAATTATTAATATGATAGTTGAAGGGACATTAAACCATTAAAGTAGTATTTGAAAATATATTTCAATTAATAACGAAAATTAAAATACAAAAAGTTTAAGAGATATATTTTAATACCCAATATATTTTGAAGCTAATCTAATAAAAAAATAATTGGAGCTTTAAGTCCAAATTATAAATGATTATTTTTGCGAATTTATAATTCCATACCCCATTACATAAAAACTTAAAAACGTAAAGTTTTGATTTAGGATGTACTTTATTGGAAGCTCGGGTCCTAATATTTTAATATAACGTGAGAGCTTGAGGCCTCATATTTTTGATAGTAATTAGGAAGAACTATATCACAATTACAAATATTAATCTGTGAACTACTTGTCATAAGAATTATAATGGATCTTCACATCGCAAATTATGGTAATTGGGGGACTTCTGGGCTATACTCTTTTTGTTTATTAAACATTCAAAACTTTAGATTTTAGTGTATTGTATTTTCTTTGAGACTTTAGGTTAGATTAATTAAGAAACTTCAGGTTCCAAATTTGGAGGATCAGTGGAAAAATTCATGTCTTAATTGTAATTAAACAGGAAAATTCAGGTCTCAAATTTAAATATTTAGATATTTTTTAGTCTCAATATTTTATGATTTCGAAAATTCAGGCCCCAAATTAAAATAGCAAAATGGACATTGTAGGCTCAAACTAAATTACTATGTGAGGCCTTCATGTCCCAAATTTAAAATAGTAATTAAGAACAAAAAAGATCCCATTTTAATTACAATGGGAACTTCGGATCCAAACTTTGAATGATAGTTAGAAACTTCGGGTCCTAATAAAATCAAAAGAAACTTGTGGTTCCATGTTTTATTTTATTGTAACTTATAAAAGAAACATGAGAGTCATAAAGAAATTCTAAAAAAATTATGAGCTGAACAATAATGTGAAAATATCTTAATTAAAATGGTCAATACGATAATAATCAAAGTGTGATAAATGAACTCTTAGCACCAGAAAGAATATGGACATTCTATAAATACATAATTCACACACACACAAAAGTTTTATTATGAATAATAGAATATTTATCATGCCTAATAAGTTAAATTGCTCATACTTACATAACATGTATGTAGAAGAACGGAAAAACTATCAATTTATGATGATAAAACTTGAATATGTGTTTATTTTGCTTTACATCTCATAAAGTACTAAATAAATATCTCTTCAAATTTTTACGATTAACAAAGAACTAATTAAAATTTGTTTTACTTTGAATTTTGAAAGTATAAATAATAGGAAGAGAATGTATCTATTTATATATAAGGATAAAATGTATAAAGAGCAAGTTACCAAATAATATTATTTACAAGAAGCCATGGCTTATTTGTAATTCTAGCGTAATATGAGTTTGTTTTGAGTCATATCTAAGAGATTGTAAAATCCCATGCAGCTTCCACGAAGGAGAACTACCTACAACCAATGAAAAATACAGGGAGGGATTTGCTGACTCACACCGCTCCACTTAGTTATCTTCTTATATATATATTCCATCCCTTCACTCGCTTTAATAGCCACTCCAATTGGCCACAATTCTCTCCCTTTACACACGCACAAAGCCTTCAGACCTAGTATAACTTTTAGCATAATGGAAATTGATCATGATCCTCTTGTTTTCGAAGATTACTTTCCGTCGATGATCGAGAGATTGGGTTCAAATGGGTTCATTGACGAGCTGTGTAATGGGTTCTTCTTGCTGATGGATGTGAGCAAAGGACTCATCACCTTCGAGAGCCTGAGGAGAAACACACTTGTGATGGGATTGGAAGAACTTGGGGATGATGAGCTTTTGTTCATGCTTGGAGAAGGAGATTTGGATGGAGATGGGGCTCTCAATCAGATGGAGTTTTGCATCCTTATGTTTAGATTGAGTCCAGGCTTAATGAATGGATCCAAGCGTTGGATGGAAGAAATTCGTCTCATTAGTTAAACCAAATGTAAATATATATCATTTTAATATTGTCATGAATTTGTCATTTTTATTTGTTATCTGCAGCGACATTTCGAAGGGATTGAATAACATCATAACTTCATGGTGTAATAACCGAGTAGTCTGATTTTGATCAACTATACTATGTTGACGCACCTATTACACCTTAAATATTTGTTAATTTTCAAAAGAAAGTACCAAGATAACATGGCTTGTGAACTCGTCGTGAGTCACGAACAATTAATGTGCGTTATATAATATATTTCTATATTAACCATTTTTTAGGAAGATTAGGAAGACACTCATACATTGCGATGACTGCTGAGATCACGGTAGTTTGTGTTAAAAGTTGTAGCTTGAGATTTTACATATAAGTCTTAATTAATTAGAAAATGATAACTAGAAGGTCGTAATGTATCTGATGTGTTCCAAATAATTAAACGCTGTGGGAGCATTGATTGGAAGATGAACTTTGTGAGGTTTTAGTGGGTTCTGTATGAAGATATAAAGAAAGAGCAGGTTGCAAGGCTTTATGGCAATCAAGTTATTGTGATCAAATAATATTCGTCCCTTGTGCTTTTGAATTGTCTTCTTTCATATACCAAATTTCCAATTCAAACCTACCAAGTTTCTTGGCCTCCAACACATTTGGTATCAGTGACAAATTATGTTCCATCTTCAACCGAAGATAGTTAAAACAAAAATGAGTTTGAAATCATGGCGTCGAGTTCCAACGCAAGGAATTTTAATTATGCTCAATATAATGTGACCCTTTTCGATGAAGAACACTAAGGTTTTAGGAGCATATAAAACATAACTCTTTTCGTCTGTAAAGACCTTTGGGAGTTTGTTGAAGCTGCTTAAGATGAACCGGAGTCACAAGCCACTCTTACAACATGGAGTCGAGAAAAGCAAAATGAATACAATGAGAATAAAAGGAAAGCTGCAAAATCTCTTGTTTACATCTAACAAGGGGTAATCATAAATATTCGTGCAAAAACATAAACGGACAAAAAGGAAAAAGAAATATGGGAAATGTTGATGAAGGAATTTAAAGGCTCACAGAAAATTATATCCATAAAGCTTCATTCTTTGTGGAGATCTTTTGATAATTTGATCATGAAAGAAAGTGATAAAATTCAAACATTTTTCTCCAGACTTTCTGGCACTATTGATCAAATATTAAGTTATGCTGAGACCATTAAAGATAAGAAATTTTTTGAAAAAGCTCTAAGAAGCTTATTGGAAAATTTTGAACGTGTTATCGCCAATCAAGAATAAAAAGATTGCTCAAAATTATCTACGAATTAACTAATGGATTCTCCCTAATTCCATTGAAAAGAATTAGCTGATTTGCAAAAAAGCCGTTAGAACAAGCTTTTCAATCAAAATTGCACGACAAAGACAACTATTATGCTGATGCTAGAAACCAATCTGAAAGACGAGACTCTACTTGATTTGCAGGTAGAACTATTTCAACTATAGGAAGGTCAAACCGTGGACATGGAAGTGGTATTTATTATTACAACTCAAGGTAAGGCAGTTGAAGACTTAATTGCAGTTGCAAGTAAAGTGGCCATGAAAGTGAGAATTGTGAATATAAATGTACCAAATGCAAGAAGTTGAAAAGGAAATATTTGGGATCAAATAATAACCCGCGGTTCGTTTGCTTAGACCCGTGCGAGTTGTTCGTGCCCTCTACGGGGTCGTTTGGGTGGTGGTTTGGGTTTTCACCCTTTAACGACTTGCTTTTAAGTTAAAGTGCTGATTTTTGTAAATTATCATCATATTCACAAATCGGGGGACCCGAGACTACGCGATCAGTTCCTACAAGTTACATTGGTCCCGTGCGAGGTGTTCGTGCCTCCTACAGGGACGTTTGGGGGACCCATTTTCATTCGTTTAACTAAAAGAATCGTGTTAACCTATGTGACCTGACACGACTCTTTTTTTCTCGTTAACCCGTTTCATTCCTTTTACTCGTTAACCTGTTTAATTCGTTTCACCTATTAACCAATTTCATTTGTTTCACTCATTAACCTATTTTAGAAATTCAATGTTTATCCAAAATTAATTTAATGATATCATCCAAAATAAAATAACAATAGCCTAAACAAATAGTAAATAAGTAGGAACCTCAAATTGTTAAAAATCATCACACCACAACACAACTATTACTAACACCAATTGTTCAAAATCCAAAAAAAATGTTCTTTAAACGAAAATAGCACAACCATTCAACATAAAAAAAAATACTAAGACAAGTCTATTAAAATTTGCTAGACCTTCATCTTCATCATATCAACTCGACGCCTCCTCCATGTCATAGATCCCCTCCTCCAAATCAATTTTCCCTATCAAATTTAAATAGATGCAAATAGTTAATATAATGGCTAAGTTAAAAAAAATAGAAGTGCTTGAATTTAAGTAAGGATAACTTTCACTATCTTCTCTTAATAACCCACAAAAATTGTGTTTGAGCATTCGCCCATGACCCTGATTGAGTTGTATTGCCATTTATTTCCTCCTCTTCTACCACATTGTCATCAACTATACAAAAAACATATATACAGTAAACAAAAAAAATTAGGTTAGGATGCAAACAAGCTTAGTACTAAAGAAAAATATAAGAAAACAGTGAACATTTTCCAACAAACAAAAATAACTTACTTTTTTTTTCCAAAAATCCAATCCCGAGTACATATCAATGCTTGAACATTTTTCGGCAAAAGTGAATTTCGATATTCATTAAGAACACGACCACCAGTGCTAAATATCGATTCCTAAGAAACGGTAGATATCAGGATTGACAATACATCATGAGCCAAAATTGAAAATGTTGGATAACGATATTGTTCCCCTCTCCAAAAATCAAGAATGTCCAAATTTGTCAACCGGAAATTTTTTAGCTCATTGTAATACATTTGAAGGGTGTTATTCTCTTTTTCACTTCGATCAAAATCCTACACTACAACGTATAAATATGAAAGTAAGTTAGTCTTAATTAATATTAAGTTAATCAATAAAAAACCATACCTCAAAACGACAATCTCGATTCTCACCACTATCATTTGACCCACTTGGACGATCACTTGTTGCACGAACCACATTTGAGAGATTGTTCGTGTACAACTCAAATAAAGAAGTCATGGTATCCCGTACACATTTGAATTGATATGAATCATTCCTATAAAGGCTTGTATAAGCTCACTTAACAAATTGATACTTGTATCGAGGATCCAAGATAACATCAATTTTGCTAAAATCAAACTATAATCCGACTAATGTTTTTCAAACTTCGCCATCATTTCGATACCCATCCTACGCATATAACTATCATTATCCGACATTGCTTGTTTCAAAGTATATTAAACCCTAAAGACTTGAGGGAAATATAAGTTAGCTGTTTGATAGGTCACTGCCAAAAATAGGCAAGTGACATAAAAAACTCTCCCAAAAATTTGAAAATCTTATCAACCTTGCACCATTCTTCGAGGGATGGACACATTTTATAGTTTGAATCACTCAGTTGCAAATGTGCAATCGCTCGTTGATAAAAATGAGCTCCCTCAAGCCTATTATATGTGGAGTTCCATCTCATTGGAACATCTCCTCGCAACCTCTCTTTACCCACTACAGAAACTTGTGCAACACAAATATCAAATTTGGCCTTTCGATTAGATGGACCTTTAACATAATTATTACTTTCACGGATTATCACCATAGCTTCATCAATTTCTTTAAGTCCATCTTGAACTATCAACTTCACAATGTAACAACAACACCGCATGTGAATTTTTTTTATCATTCATTGAGAGGGCATCTTTCAAATTCAACTCAGTTTTCAAAATCTCAATAAATGAAGTGTTGTTAGTAGCATTATCCAAAGTTATAGAATATAACTTTTTTTCAATTCTCCACTCCCTTAACAATGTATATATTTTTTTCACATAAATGAGCATCGTCGTGTGGAGGGGGCATGATACAAAACTAAGAATCATCTTATGCAACTTTCAATCTTTATCAATAAAGTGAGCCGTGAGTGTAAGATACCCATCAGTACAAAGAGAGGACCAAAAATCAGATGTCAAGCAAATTATACCAGGTAATAAACCCAACAAACTTTTAAGATTCACTTTTCCCCTCTGATATTTCTTTAGTGTGCGAGCCTTAGCGATATTTCTATACGATTTTTTGTGATTTGGTGAAATATAGTTAAAAATAGGCATGATGCCTTTAAGTTCTACAAACTTAAATGGTAGCTCATGCATAATTAGTGCATCAATAACTAAGTCAACAAATACGTCATGATCAAACATAGGAGATTTTAGTGAGATCGCTCCCTTAGTTTGATTAAAAATCAGTCGTCCTATGTCTTGTGTGTCATTTCTAAGGGAATTATTCATGTGAGTTAATATGTTAACTGTACCATAAGAAGCCTCATATATGTATTCCACCCCACAATTCCTACATTTAGCACATTTTTTCATATCATCACACATGGGTAATACCTCAAATATAGTCCAAACACTTAAAGTTTTTTTCCTCTTCTTACCGCGTTTTGACGGAGGGGCTACTCCAACATTTTGTGTTAAATCTGGATCTATTGATTAAGTTTTAGTGTTATCCAAGTTATTGTCAATATCATCCAATTTGTCACCTCAAATGTCTCCTTCTGAAAAAATGTAAAAAATATATATATCATAAAAAAATTACTATTCTATGAATAAAAGAGGGCAACACTAAAAAAACAGTATTTTTTAAATATCAGATATTTTTTTTTAAATATTAGAAGGCCAACACTAAAAAACGAAGTTGATTTTAGGTGTAAATGATAAATTTATAGCGTAAATGATAAATATGTAAACCTAAAAGAGGAGGAAAACGAAGTTGAAAAAAAGTAGAAAATGATGAATTTTTAGTGTAATAAATGATAAATGGGAAAAAAACAAAGTTGATTTTAAATATCAGATGTATTTTAAATCATAAATCTATAAACAAATTGATTTTTGGTGAAGATGAAAAACGAGGTTGATTTTAAATATCAGTTGTATTTTAAATATCACATGTAAATGATATATCTATAAATAATTTCATTTATGGTAGTATGAGAAATGAAGGTGAAAAAAAGAGGAGAAAACGAAGCATCAACTCCGTTTATGGCAGTATGAAAACCGAAAATGGAGCAGGTAAGTTACCGGTGGTTGGTGGTTGGAGGTGATGGCGGTAGCTCAGATCGGTGGTCGGTGATGATGGAAGTGACTCAGAAAATGGTTTGGTGGTGTTGACGAGGAAGAAATGGCAGCCGCTCCGTTTGTTGTGTGTGTGAATGACAGAAATGAAATGTTCAAATTAAAGTAGGGTTTTATTTTAATTCCTTTTAACTTTAAAAATACAAAAATACCCCTCTCTTTTAAAGGTTAGGCGGGTCTAACGGATTTATACAGGTCACACTACTCGTTATTAAATCGTTTAATAAACGGGTTTGACGGGTCATAAACGGGTTTTGTGAATATACATGAACCCAATTCCTTTGTTTAATGGGTCTGACGGGTCCATCCGTTTATGATCCGAACCCGTTAAGGCTACACCCAAACTCACTGAAAGCGTGTCAGTTTTGTGTCGGGTTAACGGGTCGTGTTGCAATTTGCCGCCCCTATGTGAGGCTAAGACAAAGTGGCAAAAGCCGGCCCAACATGAGTAAGGCCGAATCTAAAGTCATTAATTAACCCTTAGGCTTCAAGCTTCTGAATAACAAGCCGAAGCAGAATCTCATATTCTATACATCTACCTAATCGTTGGCAGGTCGTACCTTGATATGGGCCTCCATTTTGCTAAGGACAAGGTCAATAGGCTAAGGCAGACCCTTGATGGATAAACCTTAAGAGATCACTATATTTGCTAAGGTTCAACGCAATAGGCTAAGATTGACTCTTGATGACTTAATATTGACAGAGGCCTTAGATTGATGAAGCTAAGGTCGGCCCTTGATGGCTAAACCTTGAGAGAGGTAATATATTTTTTTAGTCTAAGGCCGATAGGCTGAGGCCAACCCTTAATAGAAGAACCTTGAGAGAGACCTTAGATTTGTTGATACTGAGTCCGAACCTAACATGATGTTTAAACCTAAAGAGAGGCCTTAGATTTTTCAGAAGATGGGGCAAAGGACCATAGGTTGAGGTTGATCCTTGATGGCCGGACCTTGAGAGATTCCTTAGATTTCCAAAGTCTTAGGTGAATAGGATAAGGTTGGCTTTGATGAACAAACCTTGAGGTAAGCCTTAGTTTTATTGAGGCTGACACTAGCCTTATATGGTACAACGTTGGTAGAGGCCTTAGAATTTTTAAGGCCGAGTCTTATTATTAATGGATGAACCTTGATAGAGTCCGTAGATTTAATGAGGCTGAGACCAATAGGTTGAGTTCGACCCTCTATGACCGAACCTTGAGAGATGCCTTAATTGTTCGGAGACTGATGTCTACCCTTGATGGTCAACATTTGACACAGGTCTTAGTTTACTTGTGTTAAAGTCGACTTTTGAAGGAAAAAGCTTAAGAAAGGCCTTAGATCTTCTAACGCTAAATCTAATAAGTAAGGTCAACCCACGATGGTTTAACTTTGAGAGAGGACTTAGTTTTGGTTAAGTTGAGGCTAATACAATAAAGCCGAATCTTGATGGTCGAGCCTCGAAAGAAAGTCTTTTGTGTTTAACAAAAAAAAAAATGATACTTACCCAAAATTTTGAGTTAAACATGTGTATTGCAGCTGTGTTTGTTTTTTTATTTGAATTTGAAGTCTGAAGTCTGAGATATGAATCTGAAAAATATGATCGTTTTTTTGTCTGAATGAACCTCTAAATGATTGTATTTAAACGGATCCAGACATCAGATTCAGACTTTAGATGTTTTTTTTTTTTGATAAGCAAATGATACCATAAAAACAACCCGCCTAAGGGTTAGATGTTCATTTACCTCTTAATCATTCGGACCAAAAAATTATTGTTAAGTCTGAATGATTCAAATTCGGACTTAAGAAGTAAAAAAAAAAAAAATAAGTCTTCTTTTTTAACTCTTATATAGAATTTTCCTTAGGGTTTCATTAATTAAATCAGATTTTATCTCTCAGTGCCTGTACCTATTACCCTTGATTAACCTCTAGTGATATAATTGGTGCCATTAGGAGTCTTTTGACATGTTAAAATAGTATTGGGGATTTACTTGAGTTGTTTAAGCTTCCCAAGATGTTGGTAAGTATGCGTCATTATTCTCCCTTTTCCTATATAAGAAGTTCAAGTTTTCATTCAGATTCACCTTGGATTTTTTTTTTATTAATTTATCTCTCTAGTATTGTTCGAGAGTTTCTTTGGAGGAGTTGTGAGATTGTCGTTATTCTTCTATTCCAGTTTAGTTTTTTGGCAAGGTACGTAATTTTAAACATCCTCCTAAATCTTTTTCGCTGTCTATAAAATAAAATTTCTTGCACTGGATAAATAATATACAATAAAAGTTAAATTATATTCTCTTGTTCTTTATGAATTCATAAAGTTATCATATTCTTATGTTTTGGCTTATCTCTATTGATATTTTAAATAGTTTGTTAATGCCATATCCCTTAGAGGAGGCCTTTAAGAGATTTGGTAGATATTTGGTTGTATAAAGCCATAGAGCTTAGTAAACGACATACAAATATTAATGTTGACTCTTATCTTGGTTATCTACCCCAAGACCCATTAGGGATGAAGGGTCGTAGTTCACCAGGGAAGGGGGTCAAGCCTTTTATAAGGTCGATTGTGTAGTACCTTACATTTTAAAAAGAAATTGGATACTTATATAGATTAATAAAGAAACTAATAATTAGCTTAATTATTAGAAATTCATATCTGAATGATTTAAAACATAGTTTATATTTATTTTAGATTATAGTTGTTTGTGAATTAAAATTTAAACCGGGTTAAATTTGAGTTATATAGTTTAATTGGTTATTTTTTTAGAGAACTTTGGACATTGGTTTAATGTTTGGGCTATGGTTTTATTTGATTTGAATTAGACTCTCTAGAACCAGCTTGTGGGGAATTTGGTTATAACCCAGGAACTACTTTGCCTCTTGAATATATATTGATAAACGAATTTAAGGTTAAGTTGGAAGAAAATGTGGTAAAAATTAGAAAACTAAAAAAACAAATATGAGCCGCAAAGGGAGTTGGCCGCTGTAGCGGGTTTAGCCACTACTGTGATGACCATATAGATTTCAGCAAGAGTTTTCTCTTCTTATTCCTTTATACAATAATTTTTTTATTTATCACACAGACTCTCACTAAAAACCTCTACCTCTTTACACTCAACCCCTTTCACTCTATAACCTAAGCCTTAATCACAACCTAATCTAATAACCAAATATCTAGATGAAAATATAAGGATTTAATAGGAGAAATAAAGTCAAATCAAGCCATTTCAAGAACGAATTCAAAGAGTTTTTTCCACAGAGTTCAACAATTATACAAATTAATTTTATCTGGGAATAACAAGAAGTATATTACTATTTAACTATCCTGTATATATATTGTAAGGACATTTTTGTCCATTAACAATTTATTATGTCGCACGCCCTTACACCGTTGAAGAAATTCAAGATTCATACATTCATCAACGGATCCGAATATCAAAAAAAGAAGAGGAATCAAAGTCTGACAGACCGGTCCGCCTGTAATAACAGAACCGATCCGGCTAACCGGACCGGTCCGCCTCAGACCCGGACCGATCCATTTGCTGAATGCCAGTATACCCCGGACCGCAAGCGAACCGATGAAGCCTGGAATAAAAGAACCGATCCGGTAAACCGGACCGATCCGCCTCCAAGCCGGACCGGTCCGCCTGGGATAAACTCGAGCAGTTCCGTAATATTTTTATTCACCATCTTATATTTCCTATATATATTACTATTCCGATGGTGTATTTTTTTTAAGACTTTTCAAGACGATTTTCAGAGTCCTAAATACTCTAAGTCTTCACCTATTGAGCCCAAGACTCTAGGTTTTTTTATTCACACAAATTGCCTATCCTTTGTGAATCTTTTTGGTAACCCAAGAACACAACTTTGAGTTTGTTTAACCCTTGTGGAGAAGCCGTTCTCTTCTTCATTGCTGCCCTCCCGGAAAGGGAAACTTCCAGCCGCCGACATAGGAACCGACACCTGCAGGTATTTCTGTGTCACACTGTTTCTAGCCGTTGCTTTGAAGGTTTACCGAAGACACCGTGTGTTACACTTATGGGTGATTATCAGGTTGTATGTAAGTCAATGGTCTTGTAAATTCTTTAAAGTTCTAGAAATAAAAGGTTTGGTCCTTCGGGGATTTTTCCTTCACTTTGTGTCGCATGCTTTATATTTGATGGGTTGATTTAGATGCATGTTTAAGGGTTGATTTTTTTTTTGTTTAAAAGTAGACGCTAATTAAATAAGGGTTCTTGGAAACTTGTGAATTTAATTTAAATCATTATCACAAACCGAACCTATTCGGTTTCTCAAATTGGTATCAGAGCCGGTTACGCTAATTTATCGCGTGATCCTATTTTTCGCAAAATCGTGTGATATTGATTTTTTGAAAAATCAGTTTTGTGAAAAATCGCAATTTTTCAATGGAACGCCCATTTAATGAGGAGCCTATTTTTGAAAAAGCTCACGACCATGCTGAAAATTTAAAAAGTTTGAATTTGAAACTTTGCAAAAGAATTAAAGTTTTGGAAAAAGAAAATTCCCGTTTTAAATCCGCGATGGATCTTTTGCAAACGGTTCAAAATCAAAGAGATTTTTATCGTGAAAAACTTGTTTCCTTGGACCATGACTTTGTTTCTTTAAAATTGTCCAAAAAGAAGAGTGATGAGAGAGTCCTAGTTTTAGAGAAGGAATTGGAGGACTTAAAAAATTCTAGGGTTCCCGTTTGTGCCGTCGAGGATAAAAAATTAATCGATGATTTTACGGCACGTGAAAAGACTCTTAGGGATAAGTTTGTTTTAATTGAGGGGGAGCGTAATAAACTATTAAGTTTAATTGATAATTTGAAAAAGATATCCCTCAGATTGGAAGAGTCTAATTCTTTGATTGAGTCAAAAATTTTGAAGTTAAAAAATGATTTGACAGACTCAAGTAGGTTTGATAGTGATGGTAGTGGCTCATCTTGTTCTCATGCTTCTAATGCTAAAGCCAAAACCATTATTTGTTTTAGAAGGTCAACCAATTCTAAGGATATTAGAAAAGGTCATCCCATAGGTGTCGTTCCATCCATTTACACATGTTCGTATTGTGGTAGGAAAGGTCACCTTAGGAGATTTTGTTTCGATCTTGGAAAATGTCCTTGGAAGTCTATGTCTAGTGTTCCCGTGGTTCCCAAATCCCCTACACGTCGTTTCACATCCATTTGGGTTAGGAAATCAATTTTGGATACACTTGATTTTAGAATAGTTGATTCCCGTTTGCTTGCACATGATTCTTCTCTTGCCATATCATATAGATGATTGTGTTTGCATGTTTGTCATACCCTAGTTATGATTTTTGATATATTTTTGCTAGCGTTGTGACATGTACTTTTTGTATATATTTTTTTTGAAAATTTTTGAAAAATCAAAAAGATTTTTTGGTTGCATCGTTTATGGATGAACACTTTGGATGACCAAGTCACTACATCATTCAATTATTTTCATGTGACTATTTAATAGTATTTTGAGACAATAGGTTATTTCATCATTGTGCTTTATAATGTTTGGAGTCATTAAGATGTAATTAAGTGTTGCTTCCTACATGTTTGACTCATGTTTCCTTTAATGCACACATGCACGGATTTGTTTGATTATTGTGCTTGTCTTATCACATGTTGGTTGGGTGTTTTCACTTCAATCATGTCCTTAAAACGAACCAAGGCGATAAATTTTGATAAGGAAATTGTGCATATAAAAACCGTTTTGTGAGTTTGTGTGCTTTGTTTGAAAACGGGGAAGGGCTGCGAAAGGTTCATTTTGCCTTTGCGAATACTAAGCCACCGTTAAATTGGACCTAAAAATGGAGGAATTTTATTATCTGGGGTCCAAGAGTTTAAAAGAGCCCGAAAAAAATTTAAAGGCAATAAAAAGAAATTCATGCCAAATATGGGTCATTTAGGTTTTTGCACCAATTCTCCAAAGTTTGAGAATTTAGATTACCTCTAAAAGAATATATATATGAGGGATTTTGGTTGGAGAATTAAAACGGGTTTGCACGTCCTTGAAATTCTTGAAAATGCGCTAAATAGTTTTGGACGTTATTGGTGTAGAAATCATTTGACTTTGATTTGTTGATTTGCATAAGACGATGTCATCTAAATTCAACAAATTTTTACACCTAAGGATACCTTTGATGTTCATTCGTTAGGGGTACACATATGCATCGTGCACATATGATTGATTGAGTTGATTTACCTATCGAATGTGTTCACACCCATTCATTCCGTTTCCATGACTTGGTTGTTTGAGTCTAAATTCATGGTGTGATTTTTATATCATATTTGTTCAAATTGGTATCTTATCTTTGTATGAAAAATTTGAAAAAATCAAAAATAGTTTGTGAAGATTTATTTGAGCATCTCCTTATAAGAGCACGTTTACCTTATTGCTTGATGCCCTATTTTGTGTACCATGACACCCCGATTTTGCTGATTTGATTCATTCTTCTCATTTGTCTATTTGGGGACATCATAAAAAGGGGGAGAAAGAATTATCTTATTATGGGGGAGATTTGAAAGTTTGAGTTTTCTCATAAATTGGTATATATGTTTATCTCATTTCAAACTCGTTATGTCACTTGGTATTTTTCTTTGTCTCATGTGTGTAGGTACTACATGGATTATCATTGGATTGCACACCCTGATGAGAAAAGTGTTGAGATTCCTGAAGAATTGAAGAGCAAACGCTGTAGTCTTATTCAATTGTATCTTTCCAGTTTTGGGTTCATGGAAGGGTAGATTTGTATAGGCGTTTTTAGTTGTTTGATAATTCGGATGTTTGTTTTTATGTATGTACCGGCATAGACATAGGGGGAGATTTGTAAGAACAATTTTGTCCATTAACAATTTATTATGTCGCACGCCCTTACACCGTTGAATAAATTCAAGATTCATACATTCATCAACGGATCCGAATATCAAAAGAAGAAGAGGAATCAAAGTCTGACAGACCGGACCGGTCTGCCTGTAATAACAGAACCGATCCGACTAACCGGACCGGTCCGCCTCAGACCCGGACCGATCCGTTTGCTGAAGGCCAGTATACCCCGGACCGCAAGCGAATCGATGAAGCCTGGAATAAAAGAACCGATTCGGTAAACCAGACCGATCCGCCTGGGATAAACTCGAGCAGTTCCATGAGATTTTTATTCACCATCTTATATTTCCTATATATATTACTATTCCGATGGTGTATTTTTTTAAGACTTTTCAAGATGATTTTCAGAGTCCTAAATACTCTAAGTCTTCACCTATTGAGCCCAATACTCTAGGTTTTTTTATTCACACAAATTGCCAATCCTTTGTGAATCTTTTTGGTAACCCAAGAACACAACTTTGAGTTTGTTCAACCCTTGTGGAGAAGCCGTTCTCTTCTTCATTGCTGCCCTCCTGGAAAGGGAAACTTCCAGCCGCCGACATAGGAACCGACACCTGCGGGTATTTTTGTGTTACACTGTTTCTATCCGTTGCTTTGAAGGTTTACCGAAGACACCGTGCGTTACACTTGTGGGTTATTATCAGGTTGTATGTAAGTCAATGGTCTTGTAAATTCTTTAAAGTTCTAGAAATAAAAGGTTTTGCCCTTCGGGGATTTTTTCTTCACTTTGTGTCGCATGCTTTATATTTGATGGGTTGATTTAGATGCATGTTTAAGGGTTGATTTTATTTGGTTTAAAAGTAGACGCTAATTAAATAAGGGTTCTTGGAAACTTGCGAATTTAATTTAAATCATTATCACAAACCGAACCTATTCGGTTTCTCATATATATATGTGGGGGGGGGGGGGGGGGGGGTGTGTGTGTGTGTGTTAATTTCACCTGAACCTAAAAATTTGGCAAAAAATGAGTGAGAGCAATGAGAGTTTCCATAATTCCTCATCGAAATTCCCTTTTATGATAAAACATAAAATAAAATATGTACATATAAATTTATTATCCGGTTTTAATTCATGTCATTATTAGTTAATTTAGAATAATTGTTAGTGTGACACAAAGTAAAATTCATAAATTGTTTGATAAGGTCTAATACACAAAATCACGAGAATAAAAAAACTTGATAACATTCTCAACATAACGAAATAACTAAAACTGAATATGTAATAATGAGATAATGAAAAAAATGAATAACATTATTGATGTCTAAAAATGGAATGATCCAATTTTATAATCACATATAACTAATAAGAGCAATCTAACCAAACATACAAGAGACAAAATATTTTTAAAGTGGTTCAACTGTTAAAAGATTACGTGCACTATTGGTATTACTATTGATGTTTACAAGAGCTAAGTACAATGTGCTTGAGATTGATTGAATTATCCCATTGATCTAAGGGAGACTGTCTATTAATAGTAGTCCAGACCCATATAAATGAAATGCCTTTATATTTCCAGGTATTTACATTTGTGTACAATAAATGAGACTCTTGGTATTCACTATTGGTCGGCCTTCCATCCGAGTAACATTTGCTATTCCCGACGGTTCATATTTGGGAGTTGGTCGGCATTCCATCCAACTAGTTCCCTCTGATGTCGTTCAAGATAACTAAATGGACACACAAGATTACATGTGTTTATTGTTTATTGGTCCACGTAGGGAGGTAATTTTTACATACAAAATCACCCAATACTCCATGTGTGATGATTGATGAAAAGTATGGACTATTTCCTCAAAATTCAACTCGACATGTGATCTGAGCATTCGTTAGCATCTGGCCTTCCGAAAATGTAAAAAAAATTTGCTAGCACTACTGATAATGACATTTTTATAGTTAATTCAAACTTTTTCGAACCGCCAAAGGGTACGCTGGTCTTTTTGTGCTTTGGGAAGCATGCAGACGTCAGTAGTTCAATCGTTCGTGCAGTTAATCATTTTTTCCTTACTATCGAGCTAACCTTTCCCTCTTTTTTTTTCACCTCAATCTTCCTGAACTTTAGAATTTCCCTTTATTCTCCAGTTTTCTTTCTGAAACTTCTTTCTGCTTGCTCCCCGTTATCATTTTTCAATATTTGTCGTTGTCTTTAGATTCCTATAAGCTTTCTTTCCACGTTTCTTTATTTTCATCCTTTCATCTATTTCAACTATGGTTTACTTCATGTATGAAAATTCATTAGAGGAGTTTAAAGAAAAAAGGAAATGTCCTCACTGGGTGGATCTAGAAGTATCTCAGGGTCCTATAAATGTTTGTTCTTTAGGATAGGGTTATTGGATTCCCACTCTTTTCATTGCTAAGTGTGATATAACCTTTGCCAAACCCTCTATTTCTTCAATTTTGTCAATATTTTGATGTAGTTCCTTCTATGATAGCCCCAAACACATGGAGGGTGATAAATATAGTGCGCAAGTTGAATGAGATTTATATGCCGCATATTGGGATCCCTGAGTTGATGTTCTATTATAAATGGGGAACCATTGGAGCGAGCACTTACTATTTGAAAACTAGGCAAGTCAATAGGGCTTTAGTAGTTAATATATCAAATTTTAACTAAGATTTTTGGGATTATGGTGGTGTTGTTAAGAACTGGTAATATGTCCCCTTCCTGTGGGAGTATACTACACTGGACCCAGGTTCCCCGAAGAAGGGTGTGGCATATGTTATAACTTTCCTCTTAACTTTTGTATGTTTGTCATCTATTTGTAGACTTGTCGACTAACTTTCTTGCTTTGTGTTATTTTATAGAGGA
The DNA here is from genome assembly GCA_949130495.1 of Sambucus nigra. Taxonomy (NCBI): domain Eukaryota; kingdom Viridiplantae; phylum Streptophyta; class Magnoliopsida; order Dipsacales; family Adoxaceae; genus Sambucus; species Sambucus nigra. The sequence continues at coordinate 264,404,560 of OX422213.1, read as the reverse complement.
GAGTAAGAAAAAGTGTCCCAAATAAGGAGAAGTCCACTTTACAAACCTTAAATTATTTTAAGGTCTCAATCAAAGAGTTAGAGAAGAACATATAAGAGCTTATTAAGTACTGTTGAAGTATAATAACTCACCTACATTTTTTTTCCCGGCCACCACTTGCACTGCCCCAAGTTACCATTAACTTAGAAGAAGAGCTCGTATCCACTTCTTCGGCTGCAGAATTAGTTGGGGTTGAATTCAGTCAAGGAGAAACTTATTCTTCCTTTGAGTTTTTGGACATCACTACCATTTTGATATCCCCTTAAACTGAGATGGTGAAGAGAACGATCTCCAACTTTCTAGACAAGTCTTCTCCTCCAGCAACCAAGAAATAAATCTTGCCGAGAAGAAATATCAAGACATTGATAAAAGGCCACTGGTTTTGAATACTGAGGAGGCAAGAATTAAAGAGGATCAATATAATAGATTGAAGAAAGTCTTATCAGGCTAGTAAAATTAGGCCTAAAAGTCCTTTGAGTTGGCCAAAGTTGCTGAGGTGGTCAAAAAATCTTTTGTCGATCAAGGCAGAATTGAAAATGCTTCTGTTGCCATCAACCCTGGGCTGGCCAAGCAGTTAATAAAGGCTGAGACTCTTCCTGTTGATAGGTCGACTGAATCACCCTTGACTAGAGCCCATTCAACTAAGAGGGTTTCTCATACTTTAGCATTGGTAAGTATCCTTAACTTTTCAGTTGGTAGGTAATATCTTTAAATGCATTTTTGCCAATAAGTCTTTCATTTTCTTGTACTTCTGGGTCAACTTAAACCAAATGATGGAGAAGGATAACCAACTAAGATTCTCTTCCTCGACTAATGTTGAGGAGGATTTAGAAGGTTTGAGAAAATATTTACAAGCCTCCAGTGAAACTATCGAAAGAGAAAATCAAGCCTATCATGGGAAGGTCAAGACTATTGAGAACAAGGCAATAGAAGCAGAGGATTCACGAAAATATATTATTAATGAGTTGACTCAAGCTAAATAAATAATTGCTGAAGATGAGCGTCGGACAAAGGTTACTGAGTATAAAGTTGTTGTTTTGACCAATGATAATTCAGCCCTTAAGGCCAAGGGAAAAAAGGACAAGGAGGAGGTAATAAAGAAAGTATAGGAGAAAGCCTTTATAGAAGCATCCATCTTGATTGATTATACTAGAAAGAAGTCCTTTAAGGAAGGTTGGTATGAGGCCTTGAAGTAGGTTGGTACTCCAATAGACTCTGAACATTTTTTGAGACGTGACTTGGAAGATGACGAGGAGGGTTCTGGGGAGTCTTCTATGGTTTTTGTTAAGACTGTCGACTTACCTACTGTCGATTAAGATAAGGATAAGGAGTAGGTTAAGGATAATGAGAAGGTGTAACTCCTTTTAGTTAATTTATTTTTTTCCCTTTTTTCTTTTTCTTTATGTATTTTTCATTTCTTCTCTTTTATTCTTTTTTGATGTACTAAACTCTGTAACATTAACATGATCAATAAAATGAATTTTTTTTACTTAATAGCTTCTAAGTTAAAGTGATGTTTATTATCTGTTGATTGTCATATTTCATGCTATATATTTTTCTTGCTAGGCCCCATAAACTTATACTTGTAAGTTTTCTATTTGATACCGGGAAGAAAGCCATAGTTTCTACTGAATCCGACCTACTTAGGTGGTGTAAAAGACTTCTTAGGGATGGACATATTCCCTTGATCGAGGAAGGTCTATAGGGTTGCTCGGACCCGATGCCTCCGACCAAGTGAAGGAATCTTACATCCATCTTCAGTGTGCCATTAATAAAGTTATAGCCAATAATACTGGTTATTATAAGATGTTCGAGCAAATGAAGGAAAATAATAAACTTTCTAAGGAAATGCTTCATTCTAACAATGAGATTAAGTACCAATCCTTCAGTGAAGGCTGGGGATTTGATAAAAAGTTACAAGACATCACTTCTTACCTGAATAAGATGGAATTAGCCTTGAACCAAGAATTAGAGAGCGCCCGATCAATTGTTGTCATATTGGAAAAGGAAAATAATGCTTTGAAGGGAATGAACTTGACATTTGGAAGAAATCATTAACTACTAGTCTGGATGAAGGGGTTTCATTTTTGAAAACTAAGAATTCTAGGATGTTGTAAGAGTTAAAGGCCTTACCAAAGAACAAAACCAAGTCTAGAAAATCTCTAGGGCAAAGCATAATTTTTCGACCAACTATTGATGAAGTGAGAACCAAGAAAAACTTGGTCGACCAAGTACCTAAGCTCAAAGAGAACGATAAGGCCATCAAAAATCTTCAAGATAACGTGGAAAAATTGACCATTCATTTCCATAAGTAACCAAAGTTATTTGGATGGATGGGTATGATGAAGCCTTGACTTACTTGGATAAACATATGCACCAGGCCAGGAATGAGGGCTATAAATGGGGTTGGATGAACATGCTTACTCTGATGAAGATACTCGAGGATAATAAACTGTGGTACTGGCCTAACCCAGGACTCTCACTTTTCTATTGATGTTAGTTGGATTTGTCCTTATGCCATTCCTCATAGCTTCATTAGAAAATACTTTTGGAATTTTGGCCTAGAAGGGTAAGTGGAGTATGTTTGTCCCCAACATCTACTTGACTGGATGAGAAGAAGTAGAAGTACTAAGAGGAGGGATTTCAGGTCTATCAATCATCCGAGAACCCTTGAAGAGCCTCCTATTGGGATAAGCAAGGCTTATGGAAAGTGTCCAGTAGAATAAATTTGTACTTTGTATTTTCTTGATGTTCTCTTTGTAATTCAAATTCATTTGAGTGAATTGAAATAATTTAAGACATTTTTCCTTATTTATTTAAGCTCGTGGTTGGTATTCATCTAATTATCGACTAGGTAATCTGTATAATGACTAGTTAATCGGCCTATTGATTAAATGTCCTACTTAAATGTTAGATGTTTGATTCATAATTGAATGTGATTGTAATGCCTTAGATTTTACGAATGCTGTTTTTAGATAAAACTATAAATAGTTTTGTTGAACTAAGTTGTAGAAGTAGTTATCAGTGGCGACCAAGTGTATTAGGAATGTATAGTTATCCATGTATTTTAATGTAGGTGGGTAAAACCTCTTGTGTTTGACTTTGAGTCTTACATGAGGTTTTACAAACTTCTTACTCCTGATTTTTCGATGATGAAATCATGCATGAAGTTGTTAAACTTTTTTGAGGTTGCAAAATTTTGAATAAGAACTTTTCTGAAGTTTGAAAAGTTTAGAAAAGAAAAGAACTTTTCTGAAGTTGGAAAAGTTTATATTAAAATTTAGCCTTTAATTTAAAGAGGTGCCCACACCATACTCTGAAAAACAAAACATAAAAAGGAAGTATAATTAAGATAAAAAAAATCAAGTTCATTAACTTGAATAACTGATTACATTGAAAATGAAATTACTGATAATATTTGTGAAGATGGTTGGCGTTCCAGGGGTACTTAAACTCCTTGCCTTCCAATGTTTCCAAGATATATGTTCTTGGTTAGATTTCTGCCGAGATACGATAAGGACTATGCCAATTAGGCTCCAACTTGTTATTTTTCTATAATTACTTTATTCAGTAAAAGATCTCCCTGTCTCAAGTTAATCGGATTGATGCGTCGATTGTAGAACCTAGCAGTCCTTTATTGGTAGGTAGCCATCCGAATTTCATCATCTTATCAGACTTCATAAATCATGTCCATATCTAGTCACCTCATTAGATCACTCTTAAGGGAATCAACATTCAACACCCTATGTGTTGGCAGACCTATTTCAGTTAATACTACTGCCTCATTGCTAAAATCCATCATATAGGGAGTCTATCATGTTTCCATTCTTGGTGTAGTCCTGTAAGCCCAAAGAAAGTTGTGTAATTCATTGATCTAATTTCCCTTAGCGTCATCCAAGCGATTCTTCAATCCATCAAGTTTCTATATTTTGGATCAGAAGCGATACTCTTCAAACTCTTCATTATTAAACTGAGTGCCTTGATCAGTGATAAAAGCATAAGGAATTCCTTAGCAACATATGATCTGCTTTCATATGAATTTAAACACTCTTTGATAGGGGATATCGAATAAGGGCTTAGCCTCCACCCATTTTGTGAAGTAATCCATTGCTACAACTAAGTAGTTGAACCTTCCTTAGGTAGTCGGTAATTGTTTAAGAAAGTCTATACCCTAAATAGCAAAAGGACAAGGAGAAGTAATAGGAGTTAGGGAAGCACTTGGTTTTCTCTGAATATAAGCAAACCTTTGTCATTTATCACACCTCTTGGCGAATGAAACAGAATCTACTTTCGTTGTTGGCTAATAGTAGCCTTGTATCTTTATCCTTTGTACCAAAGATCTTCCAACTAAGTGGGCACAACATGAACCTTCATATAACACTTTAATCAGGTCATCTACTTCAGCTGGATGGACATAATGAAGTTAAGATATTGTGTAACCCCTTCTGTATAGAATGCCTTTCTCCAGGATATAGCTGGTTGCTATATATCTCAATTTCCTTGCCTCCTTTTGGTCTGCTAGTAATAGTCCCTCATCAATATATTCTTTGATTAGATCCACCTAGGAAGGTCCTAATTATATAACAATGATGTTTATTGCTTCCACATCCTTACTCTTCCTGTTGAGAATTTCTATCAGAATGGTCATTCTGAGCTCCATTAAAGTTGCTGAGGCTAGACGAGCAAGAGCATCTGCTCGAGCATTGTCCACTCTTAGAATTTGGACCATCTTGACTGCAAGAAATGAGGAAATAACTTCATTGGTCATATTTAAGCATCTCTCCATTATTTCTCCTTTAACTCTATATATCTCAAGAAACTGGTGAACAATAAGATGAAAATCACTTTGCGTTATCACCTTCTCGGCACCTAGTGATGAGGCTAGCTCCAAATCAGTCATCAATGCTTCGTATTCAGCTTCATTATTGGAGGTCTAAAATTTAAATCTCAATGTATACTCTACGTTCAAATCCTCTAGAGTATTGATAATGATTCCAGCTCCATTGTCAGTCACGCACGAAGATCCATTTACGAATAATTTCTAAATTGGGACATCGTTGTTGAAACCTTCCTCCACCAATCCTCCATATCGAAAAACCTTATTACCTTGTTTGTCTCGTTAGAGATCTATTTTTTTAAAAATTGATGATTTCGATTGGTCGATAACCATCTCCGTTTCCTTTTGAGTTAAGCTCTCTTTCAAATAAGTCTGCTTGACTAGAAAACTTAGAGTGCTAGGTACCTCTGCATAAGTCAATTCTACTATAAAATCCGTTACTGCTTTCCCTTTCAATGAGGTTCTAAGCTCGTACATAATTTCATATTCTCTAAGTTCAACCATTCAAGACATTAGCCTTCCTGACTTTTCAGGTTTGTTCAAAGCTTGTCACAGAGGTAAGTGAGTGTATACTATAATGGTATGGGCCTAAAAGTATGGTCTCATTCTTCTGGATGCTTCAATGAGTGCCAATGACAACTTCTACAAGCGTGGGTATCTGATCTCTAAACCTCAGAATGCTTTATTAGTGTAATACACTAGCTTTTGAATACATTCCTCCAATCGAATCAAGGCTTAACATACAACAGACTCTGAAATAACAAAATATAAGTACAAATTTTCACGCAAAATTTGTAGGGAGAGTAGTGGAGGAGATCCCAAGTATTTTTCCAAATCCAAAAAATACTTTTCACATTCATTGTTACATTGAAAGGTCTTTTTAAGAACCTTGAAGAATGGAAGACATTTGTCTGTATCTCGAAATACGAAAAGACATAAAGTTGTTACTCTTCTTGTTAGCTTTTGCACATCCTTCTGAATGGTTAGGGACTGCATCTCTAGTAAAGCCTTTATTTTATCGGGGATAGATTTAGTTACCTTTTGAATCATGATGTATCCCAAGAACATACCTTTTTGTACTCTAAATATACATTTAGTTGGATTGAGCTTCCATTGATGTTTTTCTAGTTATTCAAATGTTTGGGCCAAATCAGCAATATGGTCGACAACTAACTTGCTTTAGGTGAGCATATCATCTACATATACTTCCATATTCTTACCAAGTTGGTATTTGAATACTTTATTTTCCAACCTCTAATATGTTGCTTCAGCATTTTTTTATCCCGAATGGTATAATATTGTAACAGTAAGTTCCTCAGTTGTGGATGAAGGATGTGCTATCCGTATCTTATGGCTTCATCTTAATCTAGTTATAACAAGAATAAGCATCCAAGTAGATGGATAGCTCATGACTTGCTGTTGCATCTATCGATTGATCATTTATTGATAAAGGAAAGTGACCTTTTGGGCATGCTTTATTGAGTTCAGTGAAGTCTACACACATTCTCCATTTCTTGTTCTTCTTCATGGCCATCACCACGTTGGCTAACCAAGTCGGATATTTAACATCCTTAATAAACTGTGCTTTCTGCAGCTTATCCACCTCTTCTTGAATCGCCATATTCTTTTTGGGACTGGAACATTACACTTCTGCTTTATTGGTCTAACATCTTCGTAAATGTTAAATTCATGGAAGATGAAGTTGGGATCAATCCCTAATATATCATCATGAATCTAGGAGAACACATTATTCCTATCTCTAAGGAATGTAATTTATTCCTATTTGAGAGATGGTGTTGAACTTGAGCTAGTTTGGGTAGTCCTTTCTGGTTTCTCATTATCTAACACAATAGTTTATGTTTCTTCCCTGACATGACCTTTCATCAAGTTCTTCTCTTCATAGGGATCCAATGTAATAATATGGAAGGTAGTTGTGCCCCATTTTATCTCCTATTGGTCGGCTGAAGTATAGTAGTATTCTTGGGCTTCCATCTAGTTACCATTTACTACACCGACTCCATAATTAGTGGGGAACTTCATACATTGATGCACATAAGAAGGAAGTACTTTTATTTTTTTCAACCCCACTCATCTAAGGATTATGTTGTAGACTGAAGGTACGTTTTTATCCAGTACAAAGAAGCAAATTATTTCTTTTCTTCTTGTTAACCAAGTGCCAACTAATACATTCATCTTGATAGTTCCTGAGGGATATACCCTTTCTTATGAGAATCCTATGAGAGGCTTATGGTACGATTTTAGTTTTTCATTGAGCTCCCATTGTCGACCAAAACTCCGTCCATTCTACCATGGTGAACTATGCAAGTGATGACTAATGGATCATCATGAGGATAAAAAACGCCCCTCGGATTATTTTAATAGAAGTAAATAACCAAATTATTTTTGTTGACTTTTCTAGGCCGACCATCACTGCTGTCGAACATATCAATCAGCCTAATAGTGGGACAAGCTTTGGCGTCAATTAAATAGACCTCCCTTTCACCAAGCCCGTCTCCTCCACCAATGCCCGCCTCTATGATTAAATGATAAAAAAAGGAAATCATGCCTACATCCATTTATAGCTCATCAGGCTTCTTTAGCAGGTTAGGATCATCCTCATATACATTATTACGTGCCCTTTTGCTATCGTATTTTGCTCGGTCGGGTGATTGAGACCTTCTCCTGGTATCTTGGTTACCATTCTGATCAACAAATTTTTCCAACTTTCCTCATTGAATAAGAGTTTCAACTTCATTGATGAGGGTTATGCAACTATTATTGGTGGGCCCACGATCTCGATCAAAATCATAGTATTTGGAATTGTCCCTCCTGTTGGGAGGCGTCCTTATTTTTACAGTCTAGTCCAGATATTTGTTACCCCTGATTGATTCTTGGATGTGGTGAAAACCTTTATTGAGTGGAGTATACTCATTGAACTTCTCGATCCTATCAGACGAATTATTTTTTTATCTTTCTTGAATGAATTGTTCTTCTTCCCTTCAGTTTTTCTATCTAGTACTTCTTTTGCTTCCATGGTTTCCTCGGCATTCATAATCTTCTCATCCTTAGCCATAAACGTTTTCATAGTCTTAGGTGGATCTTTTGCCAGGGCATAATAATGATCTTTTTCTAGTAACCCATTCATCAAGGTGGCAATGGCTATCTTTTCTTCATAGTCCACAACTTCCAACTTCTTATTATTGAAATGAGTAATATACTCCTTGGTTCTCTCTCGAGGTTTTTAGCGCACGGTCAAAAGATGAGTAACATTCTTGAACGGCTGGGCCCCAAAACAAAAGTTATCAAGGAATAATTCAGCCAAATGATGGAAACTGGAAATCTTACCTATAGGTCGATGGTTATACCATATTAAAGCCAGGGCGTGTGATGGAACTGGAGAAAGCCTTGCACCTCATCTCGTTGGGGATATAATAAATGTCAGCAGTATCTTGATACTATTCAATGTGGAGGACTAAATCAATTTTCCCATCATATTTAGGAGTGACAACTAGTGGCTTGAATTTAGAAGGTGTAGGATAGTCCACATGTAACAATCCGCCCCAATAAATTATTTAAATTATATTTTTATACCTTTCCCTGATGAATTAAATAAATTATATATATGGGTTACACACGAGGAGATATAGATTATAGTTTAGGAGAGTTATTGGAATTTAGACCATATATAAACTATATGAGAATTATGAAATTATTGGGTTATAAATTATATAGACCCTCTTGAGATTTTGAAAATTGTATTGGAAAAGATACGCCAATAAATAAGTGATGGGGTGCTAGATGAATATTCATCCAATTCTAGCAGGTCCTTTAAGCGACATTAACTATCGATATAACCACACCCAAGTGTCGCTCAAGAAATGACTTTACTCGTTCGAATGACTGACCAAGAGACTCAGGTCTGCGTCAGTTTGGATATGCTGTCAAATCCTCGTTGGTGGGGAATGCAAATCGTCGATGGGTTTTAGAACATGGACCCGTTAGTTTTATGCCAAAAATAAAGAGAAACGTGGACTGAAATTAATCCAACCTGTACTAGCAAAATTGTTATCTCAAACTCAAACATAGTATTTGTGTGTATTTCTAGTGAAAAGATATAATGGACATTTTTATGGAATAAAAATGTAAGAAAATGGTATTTGTGTATATTTCTAAGAAAAAAAATAAGTAATGGGCCTTTTTGTAAAATAAAAATGTAAGCAAATAACATTTGTGTGTATTCTTAGAAGAGAGGAATAATAGGCATTTTGATAGAGTTAAAATGTGAGAAATTTTATTTTATTATATTTCAAGTGAAAGGTAAATAACATGCATTTTAGGAACAAAAATGTTGACAATATTGTTTAGTGTATTTTCTAGTAAGACTAACAATGAACAACTTGGGAATAAAAGAAAAATGGATATTTTGTGGAACAAAATATTGAATAACGTATAGTATGAGACTACTAATGCTAAATGAAAGAAATGTTAATTTCTAAGAAATAAAAAGTAGTCTTGTATAAAGGGTGTAATTTTAGGTGTTAAGGATGTTAAAGTAACAAATGTGAAAGTTGGAAAAAGTGTGGTATTAAAAAAGTTTTAAAATGGCTAAGTGTTTTAAATGTAAAGTTGGAAACTTGATAACCTTTTTCAGAAATAACACTTATTAAGGAGCTAAATTGCAAGTTTGGTAAACAAAGGGTAAATTTGTAATTTACTTTAAGCGGAACGTTTTTATGGAACAAAAATGTTAAAGAATATCTTTACATTAATATTTTTCAAATCAATTAAGTCCTAATGTGTGAATTATTTTAGTATAAATCACATGTGTGTGGATAAAGGGCTTAAAGAAGAAAATATTTTTTTTTCAAGTCTTAAGGAAAAAATAGGCGGTTAAGTCCGGGTTTTTGCCTCGATCGGGTAAAAGTAAGGAAACGGAATAACGTGGACATGTGTAAAATTTTAAACACATTAATAAGGACTTGAATGCAACCAGGAATATGCAAGAAGGGCCCAAATCCCTTAGGTGAAAAAAATCTAAATCACTGTCTGGAGCATGTGGTGCCCATAACGGTCATTATGGAGCCGTGTAAGTATGCGGTAGATGGTAAAATTCCGAGAAAAGATAAAGAAATATGGAACATGTTAAGAAATGGGGTTTGTGGTTATTGTATTAATACAACCTAACATAAACGAATAAAATAAATGTTCCTAAAATGGTAAAATGGACTAGTAAATACGTAAATCAATTAATGCCCACAAAGAAATATAAAAGACTTAAGGGAGTGAAAAAATGGGTGGTTCAGCAACCTAAATAGTTAAACCCATGTCTAACACAAAATTCTATCAAAAGGGATTTCCAAAGAGTAAATGAATATTTTCTAATACGGTGAATGCGTGCGTTGAAACGGTGATTTTCAATGAAAATACTAAAGTGTGTTGAAATGGATGAAAGGGTTAAATTTCGATAAGGAATGGGTTCGAAAAAATCATGCGTAACGGTTTCATGTGTTGAACCGGGTGTGTTAAATAAAGTGAGAAATGCTAAGTTTGAATAAAGTAAGATTTTACTAGATTATGGTAAATTAATCTAGGTAAGTAAGGTTTTTGTCAGACAAAATGTTAATGCATTTAAATATGTATTTTCTTTCAAGGCATACGTATGTAGATGTATACCTATTTCGCATGCATAGCATGTGAGTTTTTCTTTTTGTCGTTCGTTTCTATACTGCTTGTATATTCCCACTGGGTATAGGCTCACACCCTCGCTTATTACGGCAGGTCAGGTGCGGGTTCAAATTTGGAGGGAGTTTTACAGTTAAGTATATGTTATTCATGTTTACGCTAGTGTCTCTGTTTATTTTGACTTTTGGGTTCTCCCCACGGCTCCCTCACCTAGTTTATCTTGAAACTGAATTCGCATGATAATAAGTGAAATATAATTACAATAAAACTGGATTAGCAACATTATATAGATTTTCCCATTACACTTTACACCTAACATCCGATTCGGATTAGGTTGACTCACAGGTAACCCATAAATCTGGGCCGAGTCATTACAAATGGTATCAGAGCTCTAGGTTCAAGGTTCCTTTCGGGTATGACGTGGTGAGATCAGTATTAGATATTTCGATGTTGATGTTGGTTTGGGCCAATCATGCTAGTTTGGTGACGGTTTGTTCGTGTTCTCGACGGTAAGGTCAAAGAGGTTAGTACGACAAGTAAGTTAGTGCCAAGTGTCATACGTTCAAGTTAGTTGTATAAATCGCTTCCACATTTTTGATTAAGTGTGTTAATAATTTACGAGGGTCCATGTAAGCCAATAAGTGGTGACACCAAGGTTCATAGTGTGAGGTGTTTTGTGTTCCATACGTTGTAGACTTAGAGTCTTTGGAGATGTTGATAGAATGAGATACCTCCCATTGGGAAAGTCGCAATTGATTTTGAATAATCAGCGGTAAAGATTAATTTTTAGGGTGTCATAATTTTGAAAGTGAAATCATGATTTAAATTATTTATAGCCTTGGGCGTGACACATATGAGAGGATAATATCAACGTGGTGGTTATGAAACCTCAATCCTTTGGGTAATACCGTGATCAATAATAAGGTAGATAAACTCATAGATTGATGTAGGCTAACACTAGAGGATAAGTTATTCGTAGTTGGCAGAATGATATTCTTATGGGCTATAAGTGTTAGTTATGTAGTGGGGAAATACTAGGTCCATTCGATGGGGACTTGGGTTTAGTGCATCTCAATTTATGTACGTTGACTATAATGTGGGTTTGGATAATCTTTATGATTGAAGTAACCTAGGAGTAAGCCTAGATGATTGTGGTGACTTGGTATTAAGTAAAATAGTTATAATGCTAGAATAAGACCTCTTGCGACATTTTCAGGGTGGGACTCCTCTTAGGCAATAGACGACGTATAGTGTCCTACCAAGAACCTGGATGGTATTAATTTAGAGTTTGGTGATTGTAGTTTGACGTTGAGAAATAGGATCTCTTATGGCATTTGTGGGCATGGGCCTTAGTGTTCATAGGCATTGCTTAACGTCCCATATCCTACCAAAGTATATAAATGAATACCTAGTGTGAGGTTTACATAGTAAGGAAAATTAGTCATAGTGGTTACACACTGATTAGAGCTTAAAAGGTTTTACGTTTGTAAAATCGTATTGACAATTTTGTAGATGCCTTAAAGGCCGTTTGTGACACTGATTCAGATCAACTTGCAAAATTCGAATCATAGACTTATTTAATTAGTATCAATTTTAGAATCAAATTAATTTTTCCCACAAACTCAAATATCAACGTGCGTGCATGTGTCAAACCAACATAAATAAAATATATGACATAAAATTCAGGAAAAATCTCTGAAGTGCAAAACCATTTTATTTCACTATAATTATAAATCACATATTACGCGATTGTAATGAAATACAGTTGGTTGACACACGAATACCCGTAGGCGTCGATCGGCGTCATCGTCAGCAATGAGTTATGCTCAGCAATCCATAAGAACCGTAGTCCTATCTTCAGCTCATCTCAGGAATACCGCAACACTCTCTATGAACCGTAGTTCAAATCAGTAAAGATTCACATGCAGCAAACCTCAATGACACGCAGCCATACGATGTATACAATCTCTCCACAAATGTATGAACACTAACAAGATTGTGTCATAGGGTTCCAAAAGATTCACAAAAGTATATGGGAATTTTGGTGAATCAAAATTGAGTTTTTGGACTAAAAAAATATGAAGACTTGTTGAATATGGACTCTAAAAAACGTCTCTCAAAGTCTTAAATAAATACACCACCAAAATAGGTATATATAGGATTTTAGAAAATCTGAGGCGACGTAAAATTTATCATGTCCGAACCAATTCATTTTTTATCATTATTGGATCAGTTTGGTCAGACATTTTTTTTAGTATAAAAAAGCGAGTCGAATCGATTCGTTTTTCTTCTTTAACAGATCGATCCAGTCTGTAAAAATTATTTCTTCCTTAACTTACCTCGGTTTTATTAAAACATTTTAGTAAAAATTTCCCAATACTAAAATGAAACTTTAAAGAACTTAAAACCCAACCTTACTAACGTTATTTTGTCGAGGCTTTGTTGAAGATTTCTTGACATTACGATCCATCTTGATGCGTGTATGTTCTTGAACATTCCTTTGATGTTTGTAGCATTATACGACATACTAAGATGCATGCGGACATGAGAAGAATTTCCTTACAAATTCCTTAGAGGTAGATGTTAAGGTCTATCTAATGAAATATTGATGCGATTGGTAGTCATTCCCTAATAATAGTAAATCTCAGGTTGTGTACAATAATGATAGTATATCTCTTAGAAACCTTGGGATTTATTTTTGCATTGAGGTTTATGTAGTGATGTCCACTTCATGGTGATAAACTCAAGGCCGTATAGCATAGGTCATGGTTTGACTGGTGGTTCCTTGTAATAGATGTGTAATATGTTTAGAGAAATATTGAGTTTGAGGTTATGGCCTATAAGATATTGGTAATCATTTTTGTATTGAAGTTTACATAAGTGATGGTAGACCATTGCTGACTGTAGTACGATTAGTTCGTGTCAACTTGTCGCAGCACCTTGGAGTTAGTGCTACGACCTTTGATTTTTAGCATGTGTTACGATATGGCCTTCGAGGATAATTTCAAAAATAGGTTGGCCAATGCTAGGTGGCGCACCTTGGATACTTAGAACATGGTGACATTTGGTATGACTTTTAGAAATAGCACTTAGTATGATGTGTTGGACTTGATTATAGAACCTTGGTGTGCTACATGTATGGTTAGTAGTGGCTCTGTTGGAGGAAATGATTAACCATGAGTGAGGTTTAAAAGTTGAGATACCATTAGAATAATTATGTTTCGGTATCATGTAGGAAGTGCTTAGGGTGGTAGCAATGACTCATATCCGAAGCTATGCGAGCGCTATGTTTCACTTAATGAGGACGATCTAAAAAACTGGGGTTAGCAACCACGTATTATTTTAGAGGCCTAGATGTGATTGGTCAGTAACTGATGATAAATGTGAAGGGAAGTAACTTCGTTGAATTAAGATAGTTATTCTTTCCAATTATAGAGAGGTAGCATTAGTCCTAAGGAGGGAAGCCTAGCATCTCAGCTTTCCGAAGGCATTGGTTTTGTATTCCATCTGTCCGACACGAGTGGATAATTCTCGAGTTGAAGCCATCATGGTTAGAAGCCAATCTAGGGTATGTGTCAAGGATAAGGTTCTTAGTTGGTATCTGATTAGAGATATAAAGTTCAAGTAGACTCTGAGGGTTCGTACTTCGTGTGGGCCGATTCATTGTCAAAATTTCTTTTTCCTCTCGAAATGGCAGTCACCCGATTTGTTACATTCTTATGTCTTATTGATCCCGGTAATGGGAGGTTGTAGATCTGTTTGATTTAGGTGTGTCACTACATAAGCTTAGTAAGGATGATAATTAGGCTGGTTGTGGCTGATGCATCGCGATATGTGAGTGCGCTTTCCTCGGATACACCTTTATTTTACACAAGTGGTGTGTGCGAGTGGTCTCACATTCTTGCGAACAACTGGCGTATGTCGGCTAATTCCCTTAGGTTAACATGTTTATTAGTTAACCAGTATAACTAGTCATGATTTGGTCATGCGTTCCAAGATTGTGGAGTGAGGATGTTCATAATGTTGAAACTTGATAAAATGTTACATGATGTTAAAGTTGCGCTCCATTAGGTGTTGTACGGATTAGGATGTGATCACTCGCGTGCATTGGTCTTATGATGCCTAGAGTGGCCGTAGGTTAGCATGAGGATCTCGTCAAATATATTAGTCGGGTAGGACTATGTGATAAGATGATTATCTTTGATGCATGTAGCGAGGAATGTTGAAATTATATCAACCTAGGCTAGGCATGATCCAAGATTTTTTTAGGAAATGTAGGTCATAAATCCTAACGTTGGAGTGATCCGTATTAATGAATTCATTGTGGTTATTATGGTTCCTGATGAGTGTCAATCATCTCGAGGTTTTTTCTAGATGAATAAATAAGTGATGGGGTTCTAGGTGAATAATCATCAAATTTAAGCGACATTAACTATCGCTCCAACCACACCCAAGTGTCGCTCAAGTAACGACTTCAGTCGTTCGAATGACTGACCAAGAGACTCAGGTCTGCGTGAGTTTGGATATGCTGTCGAATCCTCGTTGGTGGGGAATGCAAATTGTCGATGGGTTTTAGAACATGGGGCCGTTAGTTTTATGCCAAAAAGAAAGAGAAACGTGGACTGAAATTAATCTAACCTGTACTAGCAAAATTGTTATCTCAAACTTAAGCATATTATTTTGTGTGTATTTCTAGTGAAAAGATATAATGGACATTTTCACGGAATAAAAATGTAAGAAAATGATATTTGTGTATATTTCTAGGAAAAAAATAAGTAATGGGCATTTTTATAAAATAAAAATCTAAGGAAATAGCATTTGTGTGTATTCTTAGAAGAGAGGAATAATAGGCATTTTGATAGGGTAAAAATTTGAGAAATTTTATTTTATTATATTTGTAGTGAAAGGTAAATAACATGCATTTTATGGAACAAAAATGTTTACAATATTGTTTAGTGTGTTTTCTAGTAAGATTAACAATGAACAACATGGGAATAAAAGAAAAATGGATATTTTGTGGAACAAAATATTGAATAACATATAATATGAGACTACTACTGCTAAATGAAAGAAATGTTCATTTCTAATAAATAAAATGTAGTCTTGTGTAAAGGGTGTAATTTTAGGTGTTAAGGATGTTAAAGTAACAATTGTGAAAGTTGGCAAAAGTGTGGTATTAAACAAGTTTTAAAATTGCTAAGTGTTTTAAATGTACAGTTGGAAACTTGATAACCTTTTTCAGAAATAACACTTATTAAGGAGCTAAATTACAAGTTTGGTAAACAAAGGGTAAATTGGTAATTTACTTTAAGCGAAACATTTTTTTGGAATAAAAATGTTAAAAAATATCTTTACATTAATGTGTTTCAAATGAATTAAGTCCTAATGCGTGAATTATTTTAGTATAAATCACGTGCGCGTGGATAAAGGACTTAAAGAAGAAAAGATTTTTTTTTCAAGTGTAAGGAAAAAATAGGCGATTAAGTCTGGGTTTTTCCCTCGATCGGGTAAAAGTAAGGAAATGGAATAATGTGGACATGTGTAAAATTTTAAACACATTAATAAGGACTTTAATGCAACTAGGAATAAGAAATAAGGACCCAGATACCTTGGGTGAAAAGTCCTAAATCACTGTCTAGAGCATGTGGTGCCCATAGCTGTCCTTATGGAGCCGTGTAAGTATGCGGTAGATGGTAAAATTTCGAGAAAAGATAAAGAAATGGGTTCAAATAAATCAAGTGTAATGGTTTCACGTGTTGAACCGAGTGTGCTAAATAAAGGGAGAAATGCTAAATTTGAATAAAGCAAGATTTTACTAGATCAAGGTAAATTAATCTGTATAAGTAAGGTTTTTAAAAGTGAAAATGTTAATGCATTTAAATATGTATTTTCTTTCAACGCACACGTATGTAGATGTATACCTATTTCGCATATGCATGCAATTGTAGCGTGTGAGTATTCCTTTCTGCCGTTCGTTTCTATACTGCTTGTATATTCCCATTGGGCATAGGCTCAACCCCTCGCTTATTACAGCAGGTCAGATGCGGGTTCGTATTTTGAGGGTGTTTTTCAGGTAAGTATATTTTATTCATGTTTACATTAGTTGATTTGTTTACTTGGAATTAGGGGTTCTCTCCACGAGTCCCTCATGTAGTTTATCTTGAAACTAAATCCTCATGCTAACAAGTGAAACATAATTAAAATAAAACTGGATTAGCAACATTAGATAGGTTGTTCCAACACCTAATGTCCAATTCAGATTAGGTTGACTCACGGGTAACCCTTAAATTTGGGTCGGGTCATTACACTACAATATCCTAGATAAAATGTGAACCGTTAACAAAACTCCTTTGTAAAAGATTTTTTATTTCTTCCATTTCCCCCAGTTGATCTTCCAGTTAATGCATGCATCCCTTCGAGGAATGTACTTCTGGCTTGGAATTAGCAGAAGCAGATTTTATGACTATATCTTGCCTATGTGTTAAACTCTCTTCCTGAGAAGTATGATCGGCACGTACAAAGCCCCTCATACTATCTTTAGATCTTACATATCCTTCTCTCTGATCACGGTGACATTCTTTCTCCCTATGATGACCTCTGGTTACTCGGGGACCTAAATGGTCAAAATTAAATTCCATACTTAGCCTCTCTAAATACACTTGGCCTGTCTTTGGAAAAAGATCTAACGTCATAGTAATCCTTTGATCAAAATTAAGATGTTGCTCCAGGACGGTGTGACCTTTCATGAGAAGACAAATATTGGTAACTCCTTACATTCTTATAATTAGTGGGTTTCTCTTGCAACATATGAGCTAATTGTCTGACTAACTCTTTCATGGCTTCTTGTCCTTTAGAAAAATTGAATATAATTCAATGGAGGTCTGTCTCACTAGGGGGAGCGGACATATATAGATTATGGCCTTCATCTGTTAGGTTGCTTTCAGGAACAATAGTCGTTCTTCGGGCCCAAGAATGAAAAAGTAAATTATGAGGTAAAGAACGATGACAAGCAATCATTTCCCACAAACGCTACCAATCTGTTCATGTCTAAAAATGGAGTGGTCCAATTTTATAATCATGGATAAATAATAAGAGAAATCTAACCAAACAAACAAGAGACAATATATTTTTAAAGTGGTTAATTTGTTAAAAGCCTACGTCCATTGTTGGTATTATTATTTATCTTTACAAAAACTCGGTATAATGTTCTTAAGATTGATTGAATTGTCCCCTTGATCTAAGGGAGACTATCTATTAAAAGTGGTCCATAGCCCTAGAGATGGAATGCCTTTATATTTCCAAGCATTTACATATGTGTACAATAAATGAGACCCTTTGTATTCAGTGTTGGTCGCCTTTCCATCTAAGTAACATTTGTTATTCCTGATGGTTCACATTTTGAAGTTGGTCGGCATTCCAACGGACAAAGTTCCTTTAATGCCGATCAAGATAGCTAAATGGCCACACAAGATGGCAGGTGTCTATTATTCATTAGTCCATATGGGGAGATAATTTTTACATACTGACATATGCAAAACCAAGCATGATAACAATCATTGCCAAAAGCAATAAACCAAGACCTAAATATAATATATATCTCATACAAATGGACAATTTTGAATATAAGTACCACATATACAAGTTGATTGAATCTAAAAAGTACAAAAAAAGGATGACCTACACTTATTTGAATCCTATAACCTAGGATTAATGAAGGGTACATCATTAGAGATGCTACTCCAATGAAATCGGTCTATAGGAACAACCATAACCTATGAGCTGTGAAAATAGATAAAATAACAATGTAAACAACAAGCCTATAAAAAATAAGATAATAACTGAATATGGGCCACATTAAAGGTACACATCTCCCTCTTATCTTTTAATATATTTTAAGGTATTAGTTACCTTACCCAACAATCTAAAATCATATTTGGTTCTAACCTCTAAACCCACGTGTAGACCATGTGATTAAAGATTTATTCTTTATTCTTTAATCTTTATCGTTAGGATATCAAGTTAGTATCTTTCATTATAAATTAGGTATTATGTTATGGTCTCACACGTAACGTAAGTCTCATTATGGGACCAATAATAATCTTATATCTCAAGTCTAACCATACTAGTCTATCTCACGCTAATAATGTAATATTCACATCTCTTTTATAAATACTATACAAAATCGAGTAATTAGTAGGTAGATAGGCGTCCCATCTACTGGTAAAATACATCTCTAGTATACCACAAAACCCGGTATATGTATATCTAGTAGCACCACATAATTTCATAAGGTTGTATAATGACAGTCTCTACGTCTAATTTCCATACATAGAGATAGTTCCTTCCAAGTACAAATAAATGGGCTTCTCGCATGCCCGTACTTAACGAATGCCTATCCCTATTTCTTTCGGGGATCGCTCATATTTTCTAGGTGTAGTCTTAGGTCATTCCATACTTAAGACCTCATCATGAGCAAGAGATTAATTACCACGGCAAACCATACTTCGCATAGCCTACCATACTATATACGATATGATAAAATATGTCCTTGAACCCTCTCGGTACATATATACCTAATTAATTTCTTGATTAGATTAATTACGAAAATTAAGAATTAAACCATCTAAAGTCATATATACAACATAATTTGATTTAGATTTCAATGAATATATATTAGCTTAATACACATGCAATCATAATCAAATTTTATATAAACATGCCTCAAGTGATTTATGGAGAAACCATTCCAAAATCCCCAATTTTCTTATCTTTTCTTCAAGTTCCTTCTCTCTCTCGAGGAGCTTCCTCAAATTGTGTTTTTATGAATAATGAGGCTCATAAAGTTTTATTTAGCCCCTTAATTTTCAAAATTTCCCGCAACTAAATGGTACAAAATAGTCTCTAAAAACCCAACCTAAGTCATATACTAACCTAATAGGTCTATAATCCACCATTGTAAACTAAAACGGACCTTCTACGTGTCTCAAAAACCAAATACCAAATATATCAAAAACAAGTTAATAACAACTCAGTTATTTCGTAACTACCCGATGGGAGTCTAAATATTAATTAATTTAATAAATGAATTATCATGTCTTAAATTCAATTTCAAATCCGAATTAAATAACATGCAAAAATCTAAATAGTGACATCTCACGTCATAATCAAGCATACATAATTATTTTTCATAAATTTTACTAATGGAATAATACTCATACAAATATGGGGTATTACATTTCTCCCCTCATTAAATAGGTCATTTCATCCTTTAAATTTGAATTCTTTATAGATATACTTGAAAGTCTAAATATATCTCACTCGTAGCGTCCTCACACTACTATAGAGGAATCTACTCAACTATGACCTAGAATACCCAAAGATCTCAAATGTTGTAAATCACGTTCAGGTAATACTCTGCACCAAACTAATCTAGTTGTTATTACGATAACTTGTTTCCCCACCACGCACTCATAAACAGTGATCGGATAAGGTCAAACGACACCGACCTCACGCTATCCAGGATTGCCAATAAGAAACTTCTCACCGGGTTACCCATTTTCGTTGGGAACATAAAATCATAATTCTCACAATTTACATATCATTAACAATGTATGATATTTCACCTGAAGCTCCAATACATGCTTCCGCACGTCCTCAAATACCATAGCCTCATCTGGTAAAGTTCACACTCCACCATGAACACCTTATCCTCAAGTTGTTATCAACACTACTTAAAACGAATAACTTGCTAATCATACCTCTAATTTGTTAGGTAAAACTAACTCAAATGAACCCACATTGTCATATGTCCCCCTTGCAACTCCTGATTATCATAAAAATCAACTGGTTTACTCTTCCACTTTTTTGTTGGATTTTAAAAACAAGTAAACTCCTGAAATGTCTTTAGTGTTCTGACATATTGACTGTAGGAACACCATCTTGACACAACCCATTCAAATAATTACTTCATTATACCAACTGTACGGATTCCCCCAAATACTTTACACCTAATAACTTTTGGAATGTATAGAAGATCATAAAACACGCGCTTTTATAAAAACCACTACTCGTTGTTTGGGATACCCCCCCCCCCCCCCCCCCCCCGCGGGAAAAAAATCCTTGAAAAAAAGTATCCATCTCCTGCCCTCAAACGAAGAAAGGACCTATTCCCAATATTATTTGAATACCTACTCTTAGTAAATTTCAATGCTAGGGTTTAAACCACCCCTAATCACGAATTTCAGTGCAATGAACATGACTACTACACCATTCCTTGTTCAACAAGATATCATTGCAAATCTTAATGAGTTACCCCTTTTGCGCTGTAAAAGTTCCACAAATCATGTGGCCTCTCCATATTGTTCACGAAATATTCCTTCAGAAAATTCTCCTCGGGATTGCACCACTAATTGAAAAACTACCACTTAAGTTGTTTAATATAAGATTAAACTATCTAAAGGGCTCTGAACTGTTTGTTGAAGAAACCCTTTTTCTTTAAACAAATTATAAACACAAGATGTGTAAAACAGTTATGAACGAGTAATTTTAGTTATAGGTTTACCAGTTTTGAAACACAAAACTTTAAGCAAAAGAAACCAACACAACCTCAAGAAGGAGATGAGAGTAAAAGAAGTGTACACAAGTGGTTTTAATGTGGTAAAACCCAACCCAATTGAGCAAATATCCACGGTGACCTCTACGTCACAAAAAAAATTCACTAAAATAGAGTAACAAATTATAAGCTATATAACAATCAAGACACATAAGCACACCTAAACTAAGTTCAGAATCCTTACCAACTCCTCTGGATGAAATCTGACTTTTCTGAAGGATGTTGTTGTTGATGTTCTCTTCAGCTTCGTAACTTTAGTCGATTCCAGTTTTACGTTCACTTAGACAAGTTCAAGATCATTCAACCAACACTTTAAGTGTGGTAGAGTGAAAGCGTTGTGGTGATGTGCTATATAAAATATGCATGAAACACACTCAAACTTAATATAGACATAATGATTTATCAAATTACAGAATCACTAGATATGTAAGATTTTCCAAAATTAGTTTAGTCAAGACTAAATCAGACCTTAAACCTTTCAAAACACCCGCAGATCAAGAGGGAATCTTGTTGTGAAATATCCAAGATCCTAAATCTTTCTTGTTTCGAAAATAGTGAAGATAGAAAGTGCAATCCCCAATGAAGATCTCAAATCTAGATCTAAGTCTGATAGTTTTAGTAAAATTAAATCAGAACAAAAATTGTTAGTTTTGGGTTTGAAAACATAAAATCAGTTTAAAAATAACCAACAAGAAATAATTCTCGAAATAAGAAATCAAAATAGTAAACTATCGACGACGTCTCAAGTTTCTATGAAGAGAAACTGAAAAACTCAACCAACGTGACTAAGTTGGCAGAATGATCAAGAACAAGAGAGAATAACTTCTCAAAACACGAACTAAACACTCAAATGTTTAACTCTCAGAAAATTATTTCAAGTTTGGATTTGACAAAGTTTGATTAGGGTTTTATTTCTCTCTCTAATCCTTTCTCTCTCTCTTCTCTCTACTCTCTCTTTTTTCTCTCAAATGAGGAATAACCAGAAGTCTCTAATTGCCTCACAGATAGCATCTATTTATACAAGACATAGAAGGATCTGGAACGACGACTTAAAATCAAGGACTGATATTAAAAGAAGTTAAAACGATGTAAATCTAAGGGTTCTCAAGAAGCGTTGAAAATAACCAACTCGGAATGATTAAAACTAATTCACTTGGATTGATTCCTATCACATGCAAACCATAGACACAATCGATCCAGGGGTTCAAAATAAGGCATAGGTATGTGAGTGATAAGAAACACAGATCTAACCGATGTGTGTGCAACACATGTACACTGTAGATTCACTCTCACACGTGTGTTTTTAAGTTCCTAATTAATTCCAGTTTCACCCACATTATATTCTACCGCTTTTGGTTTCCACCCAAGACAGTTTTAAAGCATAAAAAATAATTTCAAATCAACCCTAAAGCATTATTAAGATCCAATTTTAATTTCCAAAAATTATTTAAAATTCTTAGAAAATATTAAATAAATTTAAAAAATTATTGAAAAATCATTTTAAGGGGAACTCTCAAATGGTCAACACATGAATAAATCACTATGTGTATACAGTCCTAGTATGTGGTGTATGTGTTATATCTTCATGAACTTGTAGAGGAATATCAATATGTCTTTAAAGATTCTGAGGCTTTTTGGTTCATCTAGGGACAGGCACAATTTTGTTACAATTTCAAAACTAGATGAGCTCCTATATAATGTAGACTCAAGTGAGTCAAATATATAGGATGCTTCAATCTACCACCTTTGGAAATATGAGACAAAATATCCTTTGAGTCAACGAGGACTCGTAGGGATACAAAAGAAATAAGAAAATCCTATTGCTATACAAAAATTATATCTATCCAATACCATAGAAAGATAAAATTACATAACTCAACTAGATACAAATCAATACCCTAACAAAATTATGTTGCAACTGATGGCACTGATTCCTAAAAATAAGATAACTAAGATCATGATTTTTAGTTGAGAATATACAATAATGATTCAAATTTCTCTCCTATTTCTTCTCAAATGGACAAAGGGCAAAGAAAAAGAGTCGAGAGGCATTTAACATTATTCAGCAAAAATCATGCCAAACTACTTGTGTAAATATTCAAAACACGCATTGTCTAAGAGTTTAGTGAATATATCAGCTAATTGTAATTCATCTCGAAGCTAATTAATCTCCAACTCCTTAGATTCAACTAACTCTTGTATAAAATGTTATCTGATTTTAATATGTTTAGTACGAGAGTGTTGAACAGGATTTTTAGAAATGTTAATCGCGCTTTGATTGTCACAATAGAGATGTAACTTATCTTTAGTGATACCATAATCTTTTAGCATTTGTTTTAGCCAAAGTAATTGAGAGCAATAACTTCATGCTGTAAAATATTAGGATTTTGTAGTAGATAAGGAAGTGCAGTTTTGTTTTTTACTACTCTATCCTACTAAGTTATTACCGATGTAGTAACATGCTCCTGAAGTACTCTTACTATCATCGATACACAAGGTACAATCAACATCAGTGTAACGTACTATCGTGTTAAAAGTGTCTTTAGTGTACCAAAGTCTTAAGTTTAGAGTGCCTTTGATGTATTTGATAATTCTTTTAACACACAAAAGGTGTCTCTCTTTAGGATTATTCTGATATCATGCACACACACAGACATAGTACATGATATCAGGACTGGAAGTAGTAAGATAAAGTAATCTTACTATCATACTACGGTACAATGTGGTATCAATAGATTTTCCATTCTCATCTTTGGAAAGTTTGACTGTGGTACTCATTAGAGTCCTAGCGTCTTTAGATGTTTCTAGGCAAAACTTCTTAATAATCTCTAAAGCGTATTTAGATTGCAATAGAAATAATCCTTTTGAATTCTTTTTAACTTGGGGTCCTAAGAAGAACTGTACCCCCCCCCCCCCCCCCATAAGCTACATTTGGAGTTATTTGGGCATAATGTCAGAGAAGGATTTAACTTCTAAAGGGGAAGTAGAACCAAAAATGATATCGTTAACATATACTTGAGCAATGGTAATGTTGTTGTCAAAATGTTTGACAAACAAGGTTTGGTCATTTCCTCCTCTTCTAAATCCATTATCTAAAATAAAGGTGGATAGATGCTCATCCCAAGCTCTAGGAGCTTGCTTTAACCCATAAAGAGATTTCTTAAGACGATAAACATAATTTGGGTGATGAGGGTCTATAGACCCTTTGGGTTGTTCTATATAGGTATCCTCAGTTAAAATTCCATTAAGGAAAGTTGACTTAACATCCATTTGATATAAAGTTAAATGTAAATGGCATGCTATGGATAAAAGTAAGAAACAGATTCGAGGCAAGTGTCATGAGCAAAAGTTCCCTCAAAATCTATTCCTTTAATCTGGGAGTAGCCCTGGGCAACTAATCTAGCTTTATTCCTAATAATCATCCCAGACTCATCAGTCTTGTTTTTAAAAATCCAACGAACAACCCTTTTATTTTTAGGTCTGGGTACAAGATACCAGACATTATGAGTGAGAAATTAAAAAAGTTTCACCTGCGTATCACTTATCCACAAGATGTCATTCAAGGGTTCACTTACATTTTTGGGCTCAAAAAGAGCCACAAAACATGAAAAATGAGCAATGTTACGAAGTTGAGATCTTTACGAATAGGCTCAGTAGGATTAGCAACTACACTATCTAAAGGATGATCTTTAGAAACCTACTTAGGTACATCAGGGGTCTCAGTTGGTAAAGATTCAACTATTTTTTTAGAGTCATAATTTATAATATTTTCAGACTCATCCACTATAATTGATTCTTCGGTCTTACTTTCTACATTAGTCTCACTTACAACCACATTAATAGATTCCATCATGGTTTTGGTACAAAGATTGTAGACACGATAGGCTCTACTATTTGGAGAGTATCTTAAAAAAATGGATTTATCGCCTCTGGTTTCGAATTTGGACAGATGTTCTCTGTCTTTACAAAAATAACATGTATTACCAAAGGTTCTAAAGTATTTTAGGTTCGGTTTCTTTCCATACCAAAGCTCATAGCATGTCTATTTGGTATTCTTCCTTAGATAGATGTGATTGCTTATATGACAAGCAGTACGAATGGATTCTACCCAAAAGTATTTTGGTAGGTTTTTAGCATGAATCATCACGCGTGCTATTTCTTGAAGAGTGAAATTTTTATGCTCGACTATACCATTTTGTTGAGGTGTCTTAGGAGCACTAAATCCATGTTTGTAACCATTATAGTCACAATAATCTACGATACCTAAATCTACGAATTCTCCTCCTCTATCACTACTAATTCTATCTACTTAGGTGTCCTTTTCATTTTCTATACAAACTAGGATTTTCAAAAACTTTTGAAAGGTTTATGATTTATGCTTTAGGAAGGCAACCTAGGTAAAACGAGTGAAATCATCAACCATAATAAGAATGTAATATTTGCCACAAAGACTAACAGTGCGAGAGGGACCCATTAGGTCCAGATGGATGAGTTCTAGAGGTTTAGTGGATAGAACTTATTTGACTTTCTTATGGGGAGCCTTGACAATTTTTCCTTCTTGACAGGGACTACAGACAATTTTTTAAATTAGTTTGATCTTGGGAAGACCTCTAACTTGAAAATGATAGTTTTTCTAAATCAATCCTCTGATACCAATTTGAAAACGATAGGACCCCCAATTTTTAAATCTTTCAATTTAAAAATATAATTTCCTTTATTGCAGAATAGGATGGTTCAACACAATACAAACTACAAATTTTAATTTCTTTCAAATTAAAATTAAACTAAACTCAAAGTGGAATTAAATTAAACAACACATACATTTTTCACTTAAACATATTAACTCAACCCAAGTTCTAGAAATTATCCTAACAATAAATATTCATTTTGCAAATTAGGCCAAACCAAATTTTATTCAATAAAATTAATGACTTGAATTAAATTAATATATACCCAAATGAAATTTGCACTAAATTAAATATACCAACTTTATCTTTTTACCTAAACATTCATCTAATGTGAATTTGCAAAAGATAAAATAAAGAAACAACCATTACGTCGCGATATACGAGGAAAAACCCATAACGGGAAAAAAACCTTGGACGACCCTAGCCTTAATTCCACTAAATATATTAATATGATTATAAGACAGATGACTTACAAAAATTTAACTTGACTTCGTCCAAGCCCTTGACGCGTCTTCTTGTATCTACCTCCGCCTTGTCGACAATCCCGGAGTCCACCGAAACCTTGGAATCCACCAATGAGGCCTTTGGAACAACCGTCAACGCGCATCCGAAGTATTTCTCCGAGTGGGAACGCGACAGCAACAAACGATTCTTCTTCTTTAAGGGATGTAGAAGTAAACCCAAACAACTCTTCAATTCGGTAGAGTATAACCCGATGCCAAACACTCCAAATGAAGATATATATGAAGAAACTTGGAATAAACAAACTATGGGTGTATAAATCTTGATTTTCTTCTAAGGATTAAAAAATTTTAACAAAAATCAAGGGGACTTTTCTTTGAAGAATTTACTCTAAAAAACTATCTTAGATGTGTGAAAAAAGTCTTGTCAAAAATGTTATTCCCGCACTAGTTATATCTGTCAAAAATTTAGTGGAGAAAAAGTAGCGGGAACATGGAAAAAACTGCTAAAAACTGCCAAAAAATTATTCCCGCCAAAGTCGTTCGAACGACATTCTCGTTCGAACGACTTTACTAACGATGTTCCAGTGATAAAAAAAAGGAATCTCGTTAGAAGTCTCGTTCGAACGACCTGGGAATCTCGTTCGAATGAGATTCCAGTTCGTTCGAACGACTTGTCAGAAAATGCAATATTCATTTTAAGTCCAAAAATTTTTATGAAAAGTTCTAAAAAATATTTTCTGAGTAAAAAAAGTCGTTAAAACTATTTAGATTTTTTTTTATAAAATACACCCAATAAATTTCCAAGCTACAATATATACTATAGCACCCCGTATATTTATTGATTTAAGTAATTATGAAATTTATTATTATTGTTGGATTAATTGAATTAAAAAGTGATAATTTAATTGTTAATTAATTCGGATTAAAATAATTATTAACTAGCATGCCAAGGGTTAAAACATATTGTTGTGAACTATTAAATATTACTGTGTGATATGTGACGCGACTAAGAATGTGTCTCAGAAGTGCGTACTCTCTAGGCTCAAGTGCAAGCCTGTCGCGTTAGTAATAAACCCGGTAAGTCGGGATCGTATCCACAGGGAAATAGGACAATGGAATTGTAACGACGTTGGACAGATGAATGAATCCTAACTTTGACTCTAAAGAAAAAGGAAAAGATGATTGGTTTGAGAATTAACTACAACGAAATGCAAATTTTGAAAATGTTTAACTAATGAACTTAAGTACGAATGAAATGCAACTTTTCTAAATTACCTAAAATACTAATGATGAATGATTTAAAAATTCAAACTATGTGATGAGAAAAACAGGCCGGGAATACAATCCCTCAACCCTAGTGTATTGTTGGTATAAAGATAATCGTAAATATAAATGATCAATTAGACCCAGAATTTAGTACTCCCAAGCATTACGTATATGAGGTTCAAGCCCGCACCATACTTAATCAGAGGACGAGTAAATCGGTATTGTAATAATTGCACTCGAATTGTATTCTAAAGCATCTCGGTTACCCTGAAGCAAACAAGATCCAAAGATCTACAATTGTCGCTTTCCTACGCAATACGGTCGTAATCAAATCATTAAATTTAGAGGATTACTTTTATACACATGCAACTACCACATCGGGTTGGGTTCATGCATCCCGACCCTTAAAAGTCTAGCCTACCATGCTGAAATTAATGAAAATGATTTTTGAATTGCAGGAAGTCATGATTAAACTAAGAAAAAATTGAAAAATGATGTAAACGGGAAATTATAGAGAGCAAATTAATCACTACTCTTACCAAAGCACTGAAATCATCAAATAAAAGTACTTGTAATCATAGAAATCTGAACAATCTTCAATCTTGGAATTAAAATTATAATCTATCTTCAAACTAGGGTTTTACTGAAAAGAATGTAAAATTAGATAGATTCTTCATTGTTTAGAATGATAATAAATAGGGTTTAAATACCCCATAAAGATCTAAGAGTTTTAGCTGAACTAGGACTCCCCATTAGAGGAAGACTAAAAAATCGAAATTCGATCGGCCCGGGCCTTCTTCACTTCGGTCTGGCTGGAATCTGGATCGGTTCATTTATTTCTTGGCCGGATCGATTCATTTATTTTCCTTCAGCATCGATCCATCTTCGGTCCGGGGTTTTCTGGAAATTTGCATTTCGGATCGGTTTGATCCGGATCGGTCCGAGTTTCCTTTGACTTTGTCTTCTACCTTTGACTGTTCTTAACTTTCACATCGGGACTCTGATTGAGGTTCCGTTTCTTCCTACGTGCTCGTGAACTTGATATCTTAAACTTTTCTTTAAATGCCTCATCCGAATTTTGAGTAAAAATTACAATTTTACCCTTTTGACTTTCCTTCTTTTCTTTCTCGATTCTTCTGGTTTCTTTCTTTATAGACATCAAATACCTGTAAAATCAGTACGAAATACCAGAAACTCAGTGTACTCGTTTGAATAAGTCAGTAGCAAGATTAAGAGATAAAATCAAATCGATTACGTTGTTTGAGGTGTTAAAAGTAACTAACTTAAAGGGATAAATTTGGAAGAATTTATGCCTAATCAATATGTAATATGTAATTATGATATTTGATAAATTATCGAAAGTGAGAAATACGACAGTTTGGTAATTTAAGTGTGATGCGTGTGTGAGTCGTGTCGGGACTGATTAATTGGGATTAAAAGAGAAATTATTTTTATTAACCCGTATGGTCATTTTGAGTGCGCCGTGGAGTCCGGAAGGGTCGAGATAGTCAAAATAGTATACCCGGGTGTTTAATTTGGGTTCCGAGGAAATTTTAGGCCTAACCGGTGGCTCGAGAGAGCATTATGGTAAATTATATTTTTGAGTTTAATTAATGGATGAAAATTCGGAGTTATTTTATCAGCCAAGAAAATTCCTTTTGGGTTGAGAGAAACAGAAAGAAAGAACGGCCATAGAGGGTGTGAGGGAGAACCAATTTCCAAGAGGGACGACCAAATTAGCACCACCTTACACAACTACCACCATCAACGCGTCGATCGAGAAGAGAGGAACGCATCTATACCAACATCACCAACGAATCAGACCATCCTATTCAAGGCAAGTGTTTATTACTTGCTTTCTTTTAGCAACAATCATACTCATGTTAGACTAGTTGAAATTAATCATGATTTACATGTTAATTGGGTGAAAATTGGAGATTGAAATTATGATTAAGGACTGGGTTAATTAGTGGTTTAATTTCCTTCATGTATGTAGAGGATTAATCACGAAATTGAATTATATATTGATGAACGAATCTGGATTGATTAGGTTCTTTAATTGAAAATTTGGAAACTATGGTTCATACGAATTAATTTTGGGATTTCATATAATTTTGATGATTGATGACGAATTAATGATCATAGGAAGTTAGGAATGTTATATAACCTGTTATGGCTTTATTAGTATTAATGATGAGGTGTTGGGTGTTGAATCTTAGAGGTTTTTAGGCTAAAAAATGGTGAAAATGTTGAATTCTGGGCAAAGGAGACAAACCAGTGCGAGTCGTACGAAATCGCGCGAAGTCTCATTCGAGTGAGACTGTATCTCGCCTGAAGTCGCTCGAATGACACATGGCAATCGTTCGAGCTGCAATCCTTCTGGTTCGAGTGACGTAGTGAATTTTGGGGGATTTTTCTTAGAGTCCATTTTTGAGTTTACCGATTTATTGGAGTGAGAGAAACAGCCCAATGGTAAACTTATACAAGACAGAATTTTGGTAAAAGTATGTGAGAATTAATACTTTAATTATTTTGGTATAGGGAGAATGTACCTTGGAGATTACGAGAGAGATAGTAATCTAATTATTTATACTATACGTAGTGTTGAGATTAAAATGCGTATGAGAAGTATATATGTAGGTTGGGGAAATACCTATAAATTTTAATAGTACGTGTGTATGCCTATTATGTGATATTATTGCTAAGAGCACTAATGGGTGATAACCCGGGGGTGCAAGAATCTTATAATTAAGAGCACTAATGAGTGATAACTTGGGGGTGCAGAAACTCTATTGTTAAGTGTACTAATGGGTGATAACCCGGGGGTACAAGGATGATTATTATTAGGCGCACTAATGGGTGATAACCCAAGGGTGATGGATTATTATTGATAGGTGCATTAATGGGTGCTAACCCGAGGATGCATGATTCTCTTGATAGGTTCACTATTGGGTGATAACCCAGGGGTGTTGGATTATTATTGATAGGTTCATTAATGGGTGCTAACCCGGGGATGCGGGATTTTCTTGATAGGTTCACTTTATCTACTAGTAGATAAAGTGGAAATGAGAAATAAAATAGTCTTAGTGGATAAAAGATTAGCCATTCGAATGGTGAATAATGAAACTTAGTATGTGAGATAAATTATTTGAACAGCGTATTGTGTGGGCGATACGGGAATACTACTAGTGAGCATAGTAGTATTAGTATGGTTTCTGACTAGTTAGACTGGGTGGTATAACTAGGGGAGATTTGATGTACGTTAGGCGTGCACAATAGATGAGAGGTGAGAAACTCATGTGAGAGTTCGATAACTAACATGCATATAAGACTTGTTTTAAGAACCAGTTTTAAATACTTGCTAAATCATTTTTAAACCTCGAGTTCTGACCCGTTTCTTGTATCTCTTCTCTCTTTTGCTATATATATATCAGGTGATCAGCCACAGGGGTACCAAAATTAGAGATTGGAGTGTCAGAAGTGCTGCAGCTGTCGTGGAAGCTATAGG
The DNA here is from genome assembly GCA_949130495.1 of Sambucus nigra. Classification (NCBI taxonomy): domain Eukaryota; kingdom Viridiplantae; phylum Streptophyta; class Magnoliopsida; order Dipsacales; family Adoxaceae; genus Sambucus; species Sambucus nigra. Next base: position 264,373,464 of record OX422213.1, on the reverse strand, counting down.
TCCTTGCAGTAGACGCATCTATCTTTTCAATTCAGTTTCATTTAGACTTCTTATCTAGGGCATGTGTCACCCACTTCTAGTCCTTCATCAGAGATATTGTATTCAGTTTATTTTATGGTTTGGAGTTTTGAACTGGGAGTTTTTACCCAACCTTATTTATTTCAATATTTGATTTTTGTTCAGTACTTATTATATTCCTGTTTAAGGTGATGGTTTATAATTTATACTTGGATTTTTATGGAGTTAAATGGTTTTATTAAAGAAGAAAAATGTTTTTGATGCCTAGCTTAATTTTATACTAGGTGAATAATATGGTTTAATTATTTTCGACAGTGATGCTAAGAATGAACCAACTGAATATCTTATTTTAAATTGGTAAAGGACTGATCACCCTATATTTAATTGGGTGGGGTGTCACAAGTGGTATCAGAGCATCAGGTTCTAGTGTCCTTAGGATCTGTGTGGCTTATTATGTTTCAGTGCATCGTTCTTTGATGTAGAACCTTATGATAGGATTTTTGGGTTCCCTTACGTATGCGACTTATGTTCTCCTGCTACGAATTATAATGGATGTGACTCATTATATGAAATTCTATATGATTAGAACCTCGAACATTTTAGGATGATCAGGGAGGGCCGTAAGAAGAACTGCAGGAGAAGAAGCCCAATAAAAGATATAGAGTAATTGAGAAAGAGTGATCGTGACAAAAATCACCATGAGAATTACTTAAGCAAGTGATAGTGAAATCATCACTCGATAATAGTGGGTTCCCAAGACACAGTCGTAGATAACGATGGAGTGATTTCAGGAAAACCTACCAGATTCGATAATGGAAAAATCAGAGGGACTCTTTTGAAAACTCATTGGTGAAAATGCGGAGAAAAAAAAGAGTGTAACTGACCAACGGAGGTAGAAAATCCAAAGGTAATTGTGTAGAGTGGGGTGTGACGGCACTGAGAATAAAAATTTGGCGTTAAAGTTATAGCTGTTAGGAGAGACATTAAGTGATTAGAGTCAATCACCACGTTCAAAAAGTATGCTCAAAATTAAAGAGTAGTTTGGCTACGATTTGACCGTAGGTCTTCCATTCGATGTTGTAATAGAGATGCAAGTGAAAATATGAACATTAGCACTGTGAGTAAGATAGAAACCGATCGTGAGAGAAAGGTTGAATTGCATAATGAAGTTCGTACCTTGCAGAGGGACATAAATTATCCAAAGGGTCTATAGTTGATAAAGGGCCCGGGAGTTAAATACAAGCATAAATTAGAAATCCAGCAAGGATGACTAATGTTGATGTCGTCAAGGTTATACGGTGACTAATTATTGCGTTCTTTCTAGAAGGAGTAATCCAGAAAGGTTAGAGAATCTGGCCGAAAAGCAAAAATAAACTTAACGGTGTTAGTGGAGCCCCACATGAGAGTATACCCAATAGGGAACTTGATTAAATGATTCTAAGTTGATTAACTTCCTACAAAGTGACGATGAAGTCGATCAGGGCCATGGAGGCTAACCATAGTTCCGAAAGGCTAGCGTAGCCAGTAAGTTAAGACTACTCGGTCCGAGAGAAGGAAATTTTCAAAATGGTCAGTGGGTCCAGTGACGGGGAAATGTCTCATGGAATTTCCCTATGTGAAGGAAGTAGAACTACAAGTGTTGAGTGTGTCCACATATGAGAAGTGAGATCGAAAAGATTAGAAATGGTAAATCATGCCAGTTAGGCATAACAACTGGAGGAATGATACTTCTAACAAAGGAATTTAGGTCAAGAGAATTAGACCCAGGAAAATTTACACCCGATAGTGATGGGTTCAGGCTGGACTAGTAGAGTCCTCGTTAAGAGTAGAATATAGTATGTTAGGGTCGATGGGGCCCGGGATGTAAATAGGAAGTCATTAAATCCATAATTGAGGCCTAGGGATTTCGGGCATACGTTTCAATAATGGCCGTGAAATCCACATAATGAAATGAATTGTTCACAATGAGAGGGGACAACTATAGGATGAAATCCTAAGATGTTTAACGATTGAAGATGTTAATGGGTCATGTTGGCAGCCACATGCTGGGACCCTGTGATTAGGTGAGACTGGTGAGATTTTTCTTCATCCTTGTGGGAAAAGGATTAATTCTAGTGACATGGATGTGTCATAATTTATATGTAAATTGGAGACCCAAAAATTCGTGTGCGAGTCGAGTTGAGTGGGGAACTTTAGTTTTAACAATCTTGTTACAAACCTATTTCTCGTTGGTAGCAGGGCATTTTGATGCTGCTCGTGAGTGAACCGGGTAGGCCCTAAGAATATGTTTTTTGTTATAATTTACTACTGCATTGAGTCAGCTTTAGTAGAGTATATATATATATATATATATATATATATATATATATATATATATATATTGCACAACCAATTTACTTGTATGAACGACATGAGAAGAAGTTGTATGTATATGAAAAGAGGATAAATCTACTAAGTTGCAAATAGTAGAAGGCTAGATAGTGAATATCTAAAATAAAGTTTAAGTAGTGAAACTTAAGCGGAAAGACTTATGCAAGAGCCTATATGACAGGGTAACCTGGAGTTTAAAACAAACACATGTGAAGTGTTCATTATTAAGGGTATTCGATAGCGTACTATATGGGTGGTACGAAGTAGTTTACTTGGGAGTGGAGGGGTGCGATGCGTAATTTATATACCTCGTTGTTCGTACCTGGTATACATTTCCGAATTTCGGGACGAAATTTCGTTTTAATGGGGAAGTATGTAACAACCCGTATTTTTGATGATTTAAATAATTATGAAATTTATTATTATTGTTAGATTAATTGAATTAAAAAGTGAGAATTTAATTGTTAATTCATTCGGATTAAAATAATTATTAACTAGTGTGCCAAGGGTTAATACTTATTGTTGTGAAATATTAAATATTACTGTGTGATATGTAATATGGAATTATGATATTTGAAAAATTATCGAAAGTGAGAAATACGACAGTTTGATAATTTAAGTCTGACGCGCGTGTGAGTCGTGTCGGGAGTGATTATTGGGATAAAATGAAAAATTATTTTTATTAACTCGTATGGTAATTTCGAGTGCGCCTTTGAGTCCGAGAGGGTCGAGATAGTCAAAATAGTATACCCCGGTGTTTAGTTTGGGTCTCGGGGCAATTTTAGGCCTAACCGACGGTCCGAGAGAGCATTATGATAAATTATATTTTTGAGTTTAATTAATGGACGAAAATTGGGAGTTATTTTATCACCCAAGAAAAGTCCTTTAGGGTTGAGAGACACAGAAAGAAAGAACAACCATAGAGGGTGTGAGGGAGAACCAATTTTCAAGAGGGAAGGCCAAATTAGCACCACCTTGCACAACCACCACCACCAACGCGTAGATCGATAAGAGAGGAACGCATCTATACCAACATCACCAACGAATCAGACCATCCTATTCGAGGCAAGTGTTTATTAATTTCTTTCTTTTAGGAACAATCATACTCATGTTAGAGTATTTGAAATTAATCACGATTTACATGTTAATTTGGTGAAAATTGGAGATTTAAATTATGATTAAGTACTGGGTTAATTAGTGGTTGAATTTCCTTCATGTATGTAGAAGATTAATCAAGAAATTGAATTATATAATGATGAACGAATCTGGATTGCTTAGGTTCTTTAATTGAAAATTTAGAAACTAGGGTTCATACAAATTAATTTGGGGATTTCATATAATTTTGATGATTGATGACGAATTAATGATTATAGGATGTTAGCAATGTTATATAACCTGTTATGTCTTTATTAGTATTGATGATGAGGTGTTGGGTGTTGAATCTTAGAGGTTTTTAGGTTCAAAAATGGTGAAAAATGTTGAATTCTGAGCAAAGGGGACGAACCAGTGCGGGTCGTACGAAATCGCGCGAAGTCTCATTCGAGTGAAATTGTATCTCGCTCAAAGTCGCTCGAATGACACGTGGCAATCGTTCGAGCTGCAACCCTTCTGGTTCAAGAGACGTAGTGAATTTTTGGGGATTTTTCTTAGAATCCAATTTTAATTTTACCGGTTTATTGGAGTGAGAGAAACTGCCAGATGGTAAACTTATACAAGACAGAATTTTGGTAAAAGTATGTGAGAATTAATACTTTAATTATTTCGCTATAGAGAGAATGTACCTGGAGATTACGAGAGAGATAGTAATCTAAATATTTATACTATACGTAGTGTTGAGATTAAAATGCGTATGAGAAGTATATATGTTGGTTGGGGAAATACCTATAAATTTTAATAGGACGCGTGTATGCCTATTATGCGATATTTTTGCTAAGAGCACTAATGGGAGATAACATAGGTGTGCAAGAATCTTATAAATAAGCGCACTAATGAGTGATAAATCGGGGGTGCAGAAACTATATTGTTAAGTGTGCTAATGGATGGTAACCCGGGGGTACAAGGATGATTATTGTTAATCGCACTAATGGGTGATAACCCGGGGGTGCTGGATTATTATTAATGGGTGCTAACCTGGGGATGCAAGATTCTCTTGATAGGTGCACTAATGGGTGATAAATCGGGTGTTGATGTGAAAAATTAGATCATATCTAATTATTCAATCATAGATAAAATAAATGAAACAAAGAGTTTTTAAAGTGTTTCAGCCTTATAATAATGGTCTACGTTCACTGTTATGTTATTGCTGAGTGTTTAGGAAATTCTCGATTACAGGTTCTATCAAGAAATTCCGGTCCCCTTACAATGAGGATTGTACAATGTATTTATAGCCCTGAGGCTATAATGTGAAAGGGTAATACATTAAATGATGTACATATGAAAGGGTAATACATTCAATGCCCCTTAAACGTATGCGTCTGAATGATAAGCATTTAATGAACAGTCAAACTTTTGGTTATCCAACTTGTTGATACTAAAATTCGTATGCTGATGTGGACGAATAATAAGAAGACACGTGTCAATCTACGTGGCACAATAGCAACGAGAAAGATTGTTTCCCCGACCAACGTACTCACTCCGAGGTATAAGTATACTCCGAGGAACGCCAGTATTCCGAGGAACACCAACCCTCCGAGGAACTCTTATCTTCCGAGGAACTCCAATGCTCCGAGGAACTCTTAGACGACGAACAACTAAGGCGGTTCGAGCTGCATCTCGACCACAGCATTAATTGCCAGATAATCAACAGTTTAACTATTCATTTAATGCTTATCATCTTGACGCACACGTTTGAAGAGCATTAAATGAATTACCCTTTCATATGTGTATCATTTAATGTAACACCCTTTCATGTACAGCCTAAGGGCTATAAATACCTTGTATCACCCTCATTCAAGGGGACCGGAATTTCTTGATAGCACTTGTAATCGAGAATTCCCAAACACTCAGCAATAACATAACAGTGGACGTAGGCCATTCATATAAGGCTGAACCACTTTAAAATCTTTTGTCTCATTTATTTATCTGTGATTAAATAATTAGAGTAATTTAGTTTTTTACATCAACAGATTGGCGCCGTCTGTGGGAACGATTGTTATTATCGTTTTTCACCAAAAATCATTCATCATCAATGGCGGATAATCCAGAATCTAGCAATCGAAACGCTGGAAATGCTGGAAATCCTCCAAATCCCTCTGCACCTCCAGATCTGGCCGGGATTATGACGAATCTGGCTCAAGGACAAACCGCCATGTAAGAAACAATGAGGCAACTCATACAAACCCTTCATGGCGATGCACCGGCACGTTCAGGACAACGAAGTGGTCAGAGGCAAACTTATTTGCTTTCTTCACAATCCAGACGTACTGAGTCATATCGTAATGAGGAGTCTGATGATTTCTCTTATCAATCTGGGCGAACTTCGTCAATAAGGGCTACAGATACTGATCAACGTATCACTTTCTCTCCAGAAAGACCCAGTGCCTTAGAAAGACTGAGTAGGGTGTCTCCTTTCAGTCGATTAGGCCCTAGGAGGAATAGGATTCCACCTAAGACCATGTCAAGGAGTTTTCGACAACCATCATATCTAAGAGAAGGATCAGCACAATCACGACCAGTTGCTCGTCAAGATAGATCTCAGGAGGCTACTTCAGAACGATCTATTGCTCGAACCAATAGGCCCGAGGAAAGAAATGAAGCGTGGAAAGGATCCCTTCAGCGGTTGGAGGATAGATTGGGAGAAATGGCTAAGGCGAAGAATCCCCTACAACGAACTTTTGTTCAAGGGACACCTTTTGTCCAGGCCATTGTGAATTTTCCTACACCGTCAAAGTTTAAAGCACCAGTAGTGACCCCCAAATATGATGGAAAGACAGATCCTGTTCTTCATATAGAGCAATATCAAGCTGTCGCCGATATCTATGCGGTCCCCGACGAAATGAGATGCAGAGCGTTCTTAGGAACTCTTACTAGAGCTGCCCAGATATGGTACAACAATCTTCCTCGGGGTAAGATTTTAACTTTCTTTCAGTTGGCTGAGTTGTTCATCGGCAATTTATGTTTTGGAGCAAAGCCAGTAAAACGAGTAGCACACTTGTTAAGTGTTAGACAAAAATCTGGTGAGAGTACTAGAGATTACATAACTCGTTTCAATAACGAGAAGCTGGAAGTCATAGATTATGAGGAGAAGACAGCAATCACCGCCTTGATGAGTGGGTTGTTGCCTAATAAGTTGTATTACACCTTGGCGAAAGATCCACCTAAAACTATGTCAGAGTTGATGGCAAAAGCTGCCAAAATCATGAATGCCGAGGAAGCTATGGCTGCAAAGAAGAATATGGATAAAGACACCAAAGTGGACGTCGACAAGTCTAAAAATAAAGAGCACAAGGGCAATGGCGGTGACAAGCGTTCCAGAAATAATAAGTCATCATGGGAAGTCCTGAAGAAATTCGATAATTATACTCCCTTGAAAATGGGTATTAATCATGTCTTGGAAGAAATCAAGAATAACGAGGAGGTAAAGTGGCCGAAGAAATTGAGGTCAGATCCTAATGCGAGGAACAGGGATAAATATTACGAGTTCCACAAAGATCATGGCCATATGACTAAAAATTGCATAGCTCTTCAGAATGAGATTGAAACACTCATCCGAAGAGGAAAGCTAGCAAAGTATGTTGATCGGGGAGGTGAAAGAAGAAATAATGATCGAACTAGAGAAAGATCTAGATCTCCTCGTCGTGCAGAGGAGAAAAAGAAGAGAGGCCATGAAGATGATGCCGAGGATGACCCCGATCTTCCCAAGAAACCAAGGCAGCCAGAACGAGAGGTATTTTCCATACGTTTTGGGTCATTTGATTGTAATGTTATTACAGGAGGAGATGCAGGAGGAGGAGATCTTACTGAAGAAAGAAAAGCTTACCTCGGAGAGGAACAAGCTTGCTCGTACATTCAGCGAATAAATTTAGCCGAGGAGGATCGTCCGAGGAAGGTAAACAAAGAGAAGCTGGTTATTGGCTTTTTAAAAAATGACCTGGCAGGTGTTCTTTACCCTCACGACGACCCTTTGGTGATCAAAATGAGGATGAAAGAAGTAGTGATTTCAAGGGTGCTGGTAGACAATGGCAGTTCGACAGACATCATGTACTATTCATGCTTTGACAGTTTAAATTTGAAATTATCTCAATTGGAGCCTTATCACAGACCTCTTCTGGGTTTCGCTGGCGAGAAAGTTTTTCCACTGGCGACGATCAAGTTGGATATATTCATTGGAACTTGGCCTGCTTGTCGAACAGAGAGAATACGCTTCTTTGTGATGGATAAGAATGTGCAGTCAGCCTACAACATCATCATGGGAAGAGTTGGTTTGAAAAAATTCGAAGCAGTCCCATCTACAGTACATCAATGTTTAAAATTCCCAACAAACTTCGGAGTGGGAGTGGTGAAAGGTGATCAAAAAGTAGCTTGAGAATGCTATTATTCATCTGCCGAGCAAGAGGAGTTTGAAGAGTCAAGGAAAAAGACTACTACTTACCAGGTGGATGAAAGTACAGAAATTGAAACACTTGATCCGAGAGATGAATCCCAACTTGTAAAAGGACAGGTGGTAGAATCTACAGAAAATGTTATTCTGGACGACGAACACCCTGAACGAGTAACCCAGATGGTTCATCGTTGGATGCTTCAATAAAACAGGAGTTGATAACTTTCTTGAGAAACAGAAAGAAAACTTTTGCGTGGAGTCATGAAGACATGACAGGAATAGATCCAAACTTCTTATGTCATGAGCTCAATGTGAATAAGGAGATCAAGCCTGTAAAGCAGAGAAGAAGGGTATTTAGCCCCGAGAAGAATCAAGCTATTCAAGAGGAGGTCGACAAGATCCAGAAAGCCCAATTCATTGAAGATGTGAAGTATCCGGACTGGCTGGAAAATGTGGTGATGGTAAAGAAGAAAAACAATAAATGGAGAATGTGTGTTGATTTCACTGATCTCAACAAGGCCTGTCCAAAGGATCACTTCCCATTACCCAAAATTGACCAACTAGTGGATGCTACCTCGGGGCACGAGTTGCTCAGCTTCATGGATGCTTACTCTGGTTACAACCAGATCAAAATGAAACCTGAAGACAGGGAAAGCACTTCTTTTATTACCCCTAGGGGAACTTATTGTTATAATGTTATGCCTTTTGGTTTGAAAAATGCAGGAGCGACATATCAACGGCTGATGAACAAGGTTTTTGCCGAACAAATCAGTTGCAACATGGAAGTCTAGGTCGACGATATGCTGACAAAGAGCAAGAAAGTTACTGAGCATCTAGTTGACTTAGGGCAGACCTTTGATCAACTGGATAAATACCAGATGAAGCTCAACCCGACGAAGTGTACCTTTGGAGTACGAGAAGGAATGTTCCTCGGGTACATCGCCAACCAGCGAGGCATTGAGGCTAATCCAGCAAAGATCAAAACTCTTTTAGGGTTGCGATCTCCAACGATGAAGAAAGAAGTGCAGAGTCTTACAGGACGAGTTGCAGCGCTCAATAGATTTGTATCTCGAGCAACTGATAGGTGCCTTCCATTCTTCAAAACACTCCGAAAAACTTTCGAGTGGAATGATAAATGTGAAAAAGCCTTTCAAGACTTGAAGAAATATCTGGGAACACCTCCATTGCTGTCCAGACCAGTGATGGGTGAAAAGTTGTACTTATACCTGGCAGTATCAGAGAATGCAGTCAGCTCGGCATTGATCAGATTGGAGAATGGAGTCCAGAAGCCAATTTATTACACAAGTAAGGCTTTCCGAGGTGCAGAGATCAGGTACCCAAAGTTAGAAAAATTAGCATTGGCATTAATTGAGGCAAGTAGAAGAATGAGGCCATATTTCCAGGCCCATACCATCATCGTGTATACCGATATGCCATTAAGACAAGGCCTTCATAAGCCAGAAAAGTCAGGAAGACTGATGTACTAGGCAATAGAGCTCGGTGAATATGATATTGTGTACGAACCCAAATCATCCTTAAAAGGGCAAGCTGTAGCAGACTTTATAGTAGAGTTTACATATCCTGATACCCCCGAGGAACAAAAGTTGCTCGCTGACCAACCTGTGGATGTTACAGGATCAACAGACATAAGTTCAGACCAACCCCGGTTGGTAAAAGGGCTTGTGGATGTAGAAAGATCATCAAATTCAAACCCAGACCAACTCCGGTTGGTAAAAGGGCGAGAAGAGATGGTCTACGAGGAGTGAAAAATACCAGGGGAGGATGAAACAAAACGGAAAATATTTCACCGAGGAACGCTGTCAGATAAGAATTTTGAAGACGAGTTACCTACGTGGAGATTGTATGTAGATGGGTCATCTTGTACAACAGGTTGTGGAGCAGGGATTGTTTTGAACATCCCAGACGAGATTGATGTGGAATATGCTTTACGATTCCAATTCAAAGCTTCCAATAATGAGGCTGAGTATAAAGCCTTGATAGCAGGTCTTAATTTAGCAAAGATTATGGAAGCGCAACAAGTGATGGTATTCAGTGATTCTCAATTAATTGTGAATCAGATGATGGGAACGTATGCAGTTAAAGGAGAATTAATGGTTAAGTATCATGCAAAGGCGATGGAGTTGTTGGCAGAATTTGATGCCATTCAGTTGATCAGAATACCAAGAATGGAGAATGCACAAGCAGATGCACTGGCCCGACTAGCATTAGCTACTCGTACCGAGTTATGAAGAACGATACCTATTGAGGTGTTAGAAAGTCGAAGCATAGATGAAGGCCTGACGATGAATGTTATTTCCCTTGATTTAGGACCATCTTGGATGGATCCCATCAGGGCATATGTCGAAGAAGGAGAATTACCGGAGGATAAGATCGCTGCCAAGAAATTAAAGTTTAAAGCTGATCGGTATGTACTAACTAATGGTGTTTTGTATAGACGAGGAATTATGGCAGGCTTGCAAAGATGTGTACATCCCTCCGAGGTGAAAGAATTGATTGAAGAAATCCATGAAGGGTCCTGTGGAGCCCATGTAGCAGGTCGAACACTTTTGCAAAGGGTGATGATGCAAGGATACTACTGGCCAACGATGAGGGCTGATTGTATAGCCTATGCTAAAAAATGTGATAAATGCCAACGTTTTTCTTCCATCTGACTTACTCCACAAGCATTATTGACACCCATAACTTCCCCTTGGCCATTTGCCACGTGGGGAATTGATCTGGTTGGACCACTGCCAACGACCCGAGGAAGATTCAAGTACCTCGTCGTCGCAGTGGATTATTTTACTAAGTGGGTAGAAGCTGAGCCTCTGATTGATATGAGATACGAGAAGGTATACCAATTCGTTTGGAAGAATATCATCTGCCGATATGGTCTCCCTCATGCCTTCATCACAGACCATGGAACACAGTTTGATAACGAGGAGTTTGCCGCCTATTGTCATCAGTCCAACATTTTGAAGGTTCATTCAGCACCAGGCCATCCTCAAAGCAATGGAAAGACTGAAGTGACGAACAGAACATTATTAAATGGTTTGAAGAAGAGGTTAAGTGAGGCTAAAGTTAATTGGATTAATGAGCTATAATCAGTATTTTGGGCTTACAGAACAACTCCCCGAGCAGCAACTGGAGAATCACCATATATGCTGGCGTTTGGAAGTGAGGCTGTAATACCTGCTGAGTTGGGTCTCCCAACACACAGAGTGCTGAATTTCAATTCCCCAGTCAGTGACTTGATGAGAAGATTAGATTTGGACATGCTCGAGGAGGTTAGAGAAGAAGCAGCCATTAGGAATGCTGCATATCAACAACGAACAGCTCTGTTCTACAACAAGAGGGTGAAGAAATGCGATTTAAAAGAAGGAGATTACGTGATAAAGAAGGTCATTCAGAAGCACAATAAATTGGAAGCAAATTGGCATGGACCTTACCGAGTTACAGAAGTTATTCGACCAGGAACTTACCGAATAGCAACTCTAGAAGGAGAGGAATTCAAGAATGCATGGAATGCTGAACACCTACGCAAGTATTATCAGTAATGTAAAATGTAAAGCAGTTCTATCAATATGAATAAAACGATGATGTTTCACCATCTTCTCTCCTTTTATTGAAAGTTTTTCGGGGAATACTAGTGTACAACACTACGCTGCTCGACAGCAAAAAGAAGACGATAGTTCAGACCCACGACCAACTCCGGTTGGTAAAAGGGCGAGAACAAACTACACTCCTTTGGTTAGGAGGCCTACACTAGCGTGATCAACTCCGGTTGGTAAAATAACTAGTGGACATGATAGTTCGAGCGTGATCAACTTCGGTTAGTAAAATAGCGAGAACAAACTACACTCCTTTTGTTAGGAGGCCTACACTAGCGTGATCAACTCTGGTTGGTAAAATAACTAGTGGACATGATAGTTCGAGCGTTATCAACTTCGGTTGGTAAAATAGCGAGAACAAACTATACTCCTTTGGATAGGAGGCGTACACTAATGTGATCAACTTCGGTTGGTAAAAGAGTTGGTGGACATGATATTTCAAACCCATGACCAACCCCGGTTGGTAAAAGGGCAAGAACAACATTCTTAAAAATGCCAATCTCGGTTGGCTTGAAAACAAAATATGCTCTCAAATGCCAACTTATGTTGGTCGGGAGGTAAGATTATTACAGAAAATATAAAAGTTCCTCGAAGAATAAAATATTCCAAACTGAACCAAGTATGGTTGGTCGGGGATAAAAATCCACTAACTGTAGTTCGTCGACGAGGATAAAATTATCGACCTTGGTTGGTCGGACACATTTTATGAAAAAATTACCAAGTATGGTTAGTCGGGGATAAAAACTCTCACTAATTATATTTGGTCGACGAGCACATTTTAACAACCTTGGTTGTTTTTATACTCATTACTTTATTATTAAGTGAACGAGCAACATTTTTTATACTTGTAACCTTTTATTACTAGATTGGTCGATGAACCACAAAGTACTGTTATGCAGGTGTTAGACAAGTTCAAAATAATAGCAATACAGATTTGCAAACATAAAATGAAAGTCTTTCATTAAAATTCAAAACGAACTACAAATTACATGTATACTAACTATTACATTGAGATCCCTACTCTATTGGTTTCTTTCCCTCAGCTTTTGAAATAGGTTCCTCGCCAGCAGGAGGATCATTTAAGGTCTGAGGAGAATTAATAAAATTCAAGTCCTTCAGCATTCTGAAATTCATTACTGAAGGTGTGTCCAAAAGATGCTCGGGACGAGATACCTCAATCTGAGAATGAAGATTGTAATCACCGAGGTATTGTGCAATTAAGATCCGAGGAATGGCACGAGCTGGGATCCATTCCTTGTCCAAACTGAACGGTGTCACAGGCAGGTCAAGCACCCCGGGGTCATAATAGTCCCACAAGTAATCCCCCTGTTCAAGTTTCAACACGCATAAGGCATTCAACCAGCCTTATTTATAGCCCTCATTAGTGGCATTCTGGATACGAGCATCTAGATGGAATAATGCCTCATTGTACCCAGCCATCCAAAATTCCCTGGGCTGCTTATGAAATTGGAAGGTCAATCTCTCCAACTGCTCGTGAAGGCTTTTTGCAAAAATGTCATTATTCTCTAAAGCAGACTTCGTCGTAGTAAGTTGATCCTCCAAAGTTATGATTTTCTTGGACATTTCAGACAAAGTCCGATCTTTGGCATTCAGTTGGTACGCTTGGGTTTCCAATGTTGACAGAGTACGAGCTTCTTCAATACTATGAGGAGTTCTTGATCGACCCCGAGCAGCTGGAGTACTTCGTTCCTCGACAACATCCTGGGCAACTCTTCCTCGCCCACGAGAACCTCTTCCTCGTCCCCGAGTAGAAGTAGAAGTACAAGATCTTCGCAGGACATCCAACTCTTGCCTTAATTTGGCATTCTCAACTTCTAAGAAAGAAAATCCCTCATCGGTCACTGGGATTACCACTGTTGAAGAAGAGGCTGCAGACTTATATTGTGCTAGTTCTTTCTGCAAATTATTATTTTCTTGCTCCAGCAGTTCAGCAATTTGTCTACAAGCTTCAACTTCTCCTTTTAGGGTCCTCTCCCTGACATCATACCCAGCAAAGAGTTTGTCGTAGCCCTTCTCGGTAGAAAGCTGTTGATATTTCTTTTCATACCCCTCATGTAACAAGGAATTTGACTCCTTGTACTGAGTCTGAAGATCTTCTAGAGTATATTGGAGCTCCTCGATCATATCATAGTAGGCCACGTTATTGGCCACAACTCGATCAAGTAAGCCCTTCAGATATTGATAAGCTTCTACTGCCTGCTCTGAAGCACCATGGCCAAGGATGTCGGCAACTTCTGATGCACTGAGGTCTGTGTGACCAGCTTTATAATACTCATGGCATTGTTGCATCAACTTTGTGTCATTAGCAGACAAAAGATCCATCCTGGCCAGAAACTAACAGAGAAAGAAAAAGAAGATCAAGACAGAGTGCAGATAAAGAAGAGACAATCATATGGAAGAAAAGAACTCATATTTTATTAGATCATAAGACAAAGTTACAAAGATCTGAGATACAAAGTACAAGTAAAAGAAAAACAAAAAGAGAATACCGAACAACTTCACACCTTTTCCTTGTCTCCCAAGACTTTCTCGGGAGGCTGGGACGAGGAGCTTGGTTGCTCGGTGGAAATTATGAGTTGGTCGGCGGGAGCTAGAACTTGTTCTGGAGGAGCTGGTAGAGATGAAAGCTCCTCGTCAGCAGGCTGGGTAAGGATGATATCACCCACTACCAATGAAGATTCTTCTGAGGAAGCTTCGTCCTCTTCTTCATCCTCGATGGCTGGAGGAGGACCAGGAAGATGCTGTTGAAATAGCTCGGAGTCCTCGCTCACTTTCAATTCTTGCAAAGCTGCAACCCAGCCATCTCGGAAGTACTTCAAACTTCCATATTGCACTTGAGTCATCATAGCAGCTACTCCCTTGTTCCACCCTTTGTCCCAACCTGTGCTGAAAGACTTCTTTATTGCCTTCTTTCTTTTCGTTTTCTCCGAGGAGAGCTTCTCGGATAGAAGGTCCTCGGAGGCTTTCAGCTTGGCCTCCAACTCCTCCTTCTGACGATTTGCTTCGCACAGAAGGGTCAGCTCTTCCTCAGCTGATTTCAGCTTATTTTCAAGCTCCCCGAAGGTGGTGAGCTTCTCGGAGTATTTCTTATTTTCCCTCTTCAAGTCCTTCACTTTATTTCCCAACTGCACCTTCTCTGCTTCAGATGCAGCCAGTTTCTTCTCCCATTCACCTTTATCCTCGTCGTACTTCTGACGGGATTCCTTCAGAGATTGGGCCAAACCCTGGAATGCATCCTCTACTCCAAACGAGGAGCTTGAAGCCTTGAGCGCTTCATCTTTCTTCACAATGGTGTTAAAGCAACTCACCAGCTGGAAAAAGAAGGTAGTGATGAGTTAATGCCGAGATACATATATTGATAGAAGGAAATAAGAATTCAAGATAAGAAGAAACTTACTGAAGCGATGTGACGAGTAGCTAGGGATGTCAGCATATCCCTAGGCATGTTTTCCTCGATGCCTTGGATTTCAGGAATAATCCAAGTCTTTACCGAGCTCATTGCAGAGCTCGGGGGAATGATGGTTGGAACACCAGCTCCACTAGTTTGGAGCTGGGGAATGACTTCAGAAAAACTAACCGAGGAAGACTTCTTCAATCTCCTCGGTGTCTTCTCAACAACCTCAACCAAAGAAGAATTTTTGGTTGGAGAGATAGTGATTACTTCCACTGGCGCATTCTTCTGTACAGAAGCCACTGGGGGCTTCTCGATGACCTTCTGAGGAGCAGCAAAAGGGGCAGCATCAACTTTCTTTGTCCCCTTTGGGACATAGGCTTTGCTTCTCTTTCCATCTCTAGCAGAGGAGGTCTCTTTAAAGAGAGCAGGAACTCTTCTCTTGCCCATCTTCTGACTCAAAGGAATGTGAGAGTCTGGTGAAGAGTCTTCAAAAGCTGGAAATGGTTCGCTAATGCTAGCCACAAGACGAGCAGTATAAGAGGATGTATAGCTCCTGTACTGCAGCAAGTATGAAGCAGACCTAATGTGCTCGTCTGCAACCTTCTGATGAAAACTCCAGATATGTTTTAAATGCTTGATATTAACTTCTGTTTCTTTTGGAGTTTTTCTCTTGCTGTCAACTGCAAATAAAAACATAGTGAAATATCAGTCATACATTTTGTCAAACACAATGAAATCATAATTTCAAAAAAATAAATAAAAAATAAGATGAAAATAACCTATCCCATTGTCATATGGAGGGCATTTGGGACCCTCATATACTTCGTCTCCAACCAGAGGGGCATGTTGCCAATTTTTTACAACTACTCCATGTTCAAAATAATCCTTGTTGGCATCAGGGAGGTTGACTACTAGAGCCCTATTCAAAAATCTAGTTTTTAAATAATAAACATTGTCTAAAACAGCCCATCTATAACAGTACGTAATCTCATGAATTCCTATACGAGTTCCATGAGTTTGATTTAACCTATACACCACATTAACTATTCTCCAGGTGTTGGGGGCTATTTTTGCAGGGACAACGTCGAAATACTGACAGAACTCTAAGCATAAAGGGTTTGGTGGAAAAGAAAATCCACATTCAGCAATAAAGAGGCTAGGGAACCAATGTCCCTCAGCCAAATCAAAATAACTTGAAGGCTCAGAAAGAACCTCCAAAATTACCCAAGATGGAATAGAGAAATCAGAACAAAATTTCTCAAGAGACTCAATAATGTAAACCATGATGAATAAAAGAAGAAGGAAGAAGAGCTTACAGGGAAAAAGGAGATCTGTTGACAAACAAACGAAGAAAAGGATGGACGCACAGGAGAGAGAAAAGCTATAGAAAACTCGAAAGCAGAAATTGAAAAGGTAGAAGGATTGCCTCTGAAGCTTAAATACTTTGCCTTGGGAAACGGAGAAAGAAATGATTACAAAAAGGAAACTATTACGCTACCGGAGGCTAAAAGGACAAAAAGGGCACGAAGATCGAAGCGCCTATAAAAATGCAAAAAGGCGGATTCTGCGAATTTGGACGGAAATTCAAATATGAAGAAAAGGCTCCTAAAACCCAGGAAGGTCATTTAATATCGCCATATACCGAGAAAGAATGTTCCATACTCCTCAAAATTCGAAATATGAAAAATTGGGGGCTTGTGTTGATACCAAAATTAGTATGCTGATGTGGACGAATAATAAGAAGACACGTGTCAATCTACGTGGCACAATAGCAACGAGAAAGATTGTTTCCCCGACCAACGTACTCACTCCGAGGTATAAGTATACTCCGAGGAACTCTTATCTTCCGAGGAACTCCAATGCTCCGAGGAACTCTTAGACGACGAACAACTAAGGCGGTTCGAGCTGCATCTCGACCACAGCATTAATTGCCAGATAATCATCAGTTTAACTATTCATTGAATGCTTATCATCTTGACGCACACGTTTGAAGAGCATTAAATGAATTACCCTTTCATATGTGTATCATTTAATGTAACACCCTTTCATGTACAACCTAAGGGCTATAAATACCTTGTATCACCCTCATTCAAGGGGACCGAAATTTCTTGATAGCACTTGTAATCGAGAATTCCCAAACACTCAGCAATAACATAACAGTGGACGTAGGCCATTCATATAAGGCTGAACCACTTTAAAATCTTTTGTCTCATTTATTTATCTGTGATTAAATAATTAGAGTAATCTAGTTTTTTACATCAACACAGCTATTAATGCTTTGTTCGAGGTGCAGCTCAGACCGCCTGAGCTTCTCGGTACTCAAGAGTTCCTCGGAGAGGTCTTGTTCCTCAGAGCGTGTGAGTTCCTCGGGGAAGCAGTGTTCCTCGTTGTAGTATGGTTCCTCGGAGCATGTGAGTCCCTCGGGGAAGCAGTGTTCCTCGTTGTAGTATGGTTCCTCGGAGCGTGTGAGTTCCTCGAAAGTGTTTGTTGTTGCCACGTAGATTGCCATGTGTCTTAACTTTATTGAGGCATGTCAGCAGACTAAATTTGGTATCAACAGATGGAGTCATGTTCTTCTTCGCAGCCATAGCCTCCTCGGCATTCATAATCTTGGACGCTTTTCCCATCAGGTCTGACATGGTTCTAGGTGGATCTTTGGACAAAGTGTAGTATAACTTGTTTGGCAGTAGTCCACTCATCAAGGAGGTAATCGCTGTCTTCTCCTCATAATCAATGACTTCAAGTTTCTCGTTATTAAAACGAGTTATATAATCTCTGGTTCTCTCACCAGCTTTTTGTCTAACACTTAACAAATGTGCTACTCGTTTAACTGGCTTTGCCCCAAAACAGAAATTCCCAATGAATAACTCATCCAGTTGAAGAAAAGTTGAGATCTTACCCCGAGGAAGATTATTATACCATATTTGAGAAGATCCGATAAGAGTTCTTGAGAATGCTCTGCATCTCATCTCATCTGGAATAGCATAGATGTCGGCCGCAACTTGTTATTGTTTTATATGAAGGACAGGATCAGTCTTTCCATCATATTTGGGGGTCACAACAGGTGCTTTGAACTTTGATGGTGTTGGAAAATCTACAATGGTCTGGACAAAAGGTGTTCCTTGAAGAGGGTTCTCGGCCTTAGACATTTCCCCTAATCTATCCTCCAGCCTCTGAATAGAGCCTTTCCATGCATCATTCCCTTCCTCGGGCCTATTGGTTCGAGCAACTGATCGCGTTGATGTGGCTTCCCGGGATCTATCTTGACGAGCAGCTGGTCGCTCATGGGATCTATCTTGACGAGCAGCTGGTCGCGACTGGGCAGATCCTTCCCTTAAATTTGATGGTCGTTGAAAACTCCTCGATACGACTTTAGGAGGACTTCTACTCCTTCTAAGTCCTAATCGATCAAAAGGTGATACCCTGCTTAACCTCTCTAGCGCACTAGTCCTTTCTAGAGAGAGATTGATACGTTGTTCAGTATTTGTGGCTCGCACTGACGAAGTTCGTCCAGGTTGATAAGAAAAATCTTCAGAATCCTCATTTCGATATGAATTAGTACGCCTAGTATGCGAGGATGGTGCAAGGGTATTTCTTTGAATGTTACGTGGTCCTGAATGGGTTGGTGCACCGCCATGGAGGGTTTGGATGAGTTGTCGCATTATTTCTTGCATGACGGTCTGGCCCTGAGCCAGATTTGTCATTATTCCAGCCAGATCTGGAATGTTTGGCGGAGCAGATGGATTTGGAGGGTTTCCAGCGTTTCGATTGCTGGATTCTGGAATATCAGCCATTTGTGATGGACTGTTTTTGGTGAAAAATGATATTACCAGTCGCTTCCCACAGATGGCGCCAACCACAGATAAAATAAATGAAACAAAGAGTTTTTAAAGTGGTTCAGCCTTTTAGGATTGGCCTACGTCCACTGTTATGTTATTGCTGAGTGTTTGGGAATTCTCGATTACAAGTTCTTTCAAGAAATTTCGGTCCCCTTACAATGAGGATTGTACAATTTATTTATAGCCCTGAGGCTATAATGTGAAAGGGTAATACATTAAATGATGTACATATGAAAGGGTAATACATTCAATGCCCCTTAAACGTATGCGTCTGAATGATAAGCATTTAATGAACAGTCAAACTGTTGGTTATCCAGCTATTAATGCTTTGTTCGAGGTGCAGCTCGGACCGCCTAAGCTTCTCGGTACTCAAGAGTTCCTCGGAGAGGTCTTGTTCCTCGGAGCGTGTGAGTTCCTCGGGAAAGCAGTGTTCCTCTTTGTAGTATGGTTCCTCGGAGCGTGTGAGTTCCTCGGGAAAGCAGTGTTCCTCGTTGTAGCATGGTTCCTCGGAGCGTGTGAGTTCCTCGGAAGTGTTTGTTTTTGCCACGTAGATTGCCATGTGTCTTCACTTTATTGAGCCATGTCAGCAGACTAAATTTGGTATCAACATCGGGGGTGCTGGATTATTACTGATAGGTGCATTAATGGATGCTAACCCAAGGATGCATGATTTTCTTGATAGGTGCACTAATGGGTCTTAGCCCGGAGGTGATATATATATATATATATATATATATATATATATATATATATATATATATATATATATTGTGGGGGCAAAAAATATGCCTACATAATAGCATGACACGTGGAGAGCACCCCGATCAAGATGATGAGAAACGGACGCTCCAACAAGATAGGGATGACTAGAGTCCTTGATAAACTAGAAGACCGAGGAGCAGTACCTGATTGGAATGAAACTCCACGAAGATAAGACTCATCCATATTTGTAACCCCTAACTCTATATAAAGGGGACACCTCCCATTGTGAAAGGGGGCTTAGAAGCTAGGGAAACACTCTCATGTAAAACTCTCTCATCATTCTAATGGAACACTGTAGTAGCCCCGTGAACGTAGCCCATTCATGGTCGAACCATGTAAGTCCTTGTCTCCCTCATATTTATTTTTATGCTTGTATCATGATGAATTGTCACCCTCTACGGGTGAGATTGTTTGCACCTACAATTGGCGCCGTCTGTGAAAAACGACACAAAAAGTCTTTCTTTCTTCTTTACGAGACGAAGATTTACATTGCGATGCAATAGTTTACACGCACGAAACCTCATCAAAAGATAAGTTTTTTCTTTCTTTGCAATTAAATAATATATTTTATGCACATATCATTTCGTTTTACCATGATTCTCATTTATGAATTTACATAACACTGAGTTTCATATTCAAGAAGTTTTGTACGAATCCTTAAAAATATTGACTATCTTGATATTTTTCTGGGCAAACATGTTTCCTGGGTTACATCATATCTTGATTCCGCCGAAGATAAACGTAAAAAAAGACCCTCTTCTCTAAAGGGCATTGACCATATCTATGCGTATGTATCTAAAGATATCCTAAAATTTCCGGGCAGAGAATAGACGTCTATTAGCCACGTCTGTACCCGTGATCTTGGACCTGTCATCTTCAAGCCTAACAAGCAGCCACGCCCACCGGACATAATGGCAAGTGGCCAAAAATTGGCCCTCCATGGCCATCGTCACCAATCCATAGGCATAACATCCAATTTGATCGCAGTAATAAAACAAGTTCGGTCTCCATCGATGATTTTTATATTTACATCGACAAACTCATATGGAAAACATACAACCGGGCGTCCTATGGTGGTCAGCGACCATCGGCCTCATTACAACGATTATCATAACATCGACCATGTTGGAGTTTTATTATGGAAAGAACGAAATATAATAATTAATTTCTGCAAGGCACGTTCTTGGAACGCTTTCTTTTAGGCAAAATTTCTCCCAATCCGGTTGAGACAGAACCAGAACCGCGAGTACACAATGGGTTTTGTAGAACCTGCCTTCAGGATACAATGCAGTGTATGAACAGTTGCTTGATTCAAACTATGTACTGTTTGATCAAACCCGAGAACACTCTGAATTTGTAACTTGATAATGCCAAAGTATAGAGGACGGAGAGAGGAGAAACTAGCAATTTTCGGTGTCCAAAACAGAGGCCTGGAACTCTTTTTATAGCCATTTCTGTGACTGTTCTTCAACAGTCACAACTCTTCATGGAGTGACTCAGCAACCGTTGGATCGTGCCTGTTTGGAACAGCTACGATCTAACGGTTCAGATTAGGCGTCCCATCGTAAGCGAATGGACATCCCCTACACGAAACGCTACGAGTTCATCTAACGGTTTAGATCAAGCCGTTTCGGATTTTAAACCCTTTGATCGGATCGTTTAATCACAACCGTTGATCTATTTTACCTCGTCAAAACTTTAGGCTCCCACGCTCCAAGCGACGATGCGCACATGCGAAGTGCCAAGTGCGCGTCAAAGCGCGCAATGCGCCCTAAGTCGCCCAATCGCCCTTTCGCGCGCCGCGTGTCGCGCTTACGCGCTTACGCGTGTCGCGATTGGTGGTGCTTAAGCACCACCGCGATGCGTAGGATCATAGCCTCTTATTTGACTTGTCAACTAAGAATCTTAGTTGTCCTTTAGTTGATATACCACTACCTTTTGTAGTATTCTTCCAATGTGGGACAATATGGGATTTTGAGCATTCCCCATATCTTTCACACCCATTTGCTCATGTTTCTACTTTCTAAATTAAAACCCAAACTATGTTTAAAATAAAACACAAATAATATAATAAAATATTAACAACTAAAAATTAAACTCAATAAATATTGGAATTAATCCAACATTCTCCCACCAATTTCAATATACACAAGAGAGCAAAGCAAAAAAGACAATAAATAACTTTTGGCATTATCGCTAAAATCTAGTACATAAATGAGAAGTGTCTTTCGGACTTGAACTTCCATATAGTGAAAATAATTCAAAGCTTCATCAAGGTGCTGTGGTGAACGTATCTTGAACCAAGGACCTTTTGAGACTAGCCGGAACTATCACACATACCGATTTCTGAGTTTATAAGTGTTCTTCTAGCATGCACTTTTATGGCCTTGTGCTAATCCTGATTTCACGAGCGCTTTAGGATCGGTCTTGATTTCATAGAAAGCGGCCACACTTTCGACACTCGAATAGGTAAATCAACTTTAGTGATTCTGCGAGTCACACTTATATGATTTATTAAGAAGTGAACTTCATCCTCTAACATGCAGAAAACCAACACTAGGCATATAGGAATGGAACTTTTTGTATAAATTCCTAGTGTTCCATAACTATAATTTAACTTGTTTGTACCACATTGAACTCTATCTATATTTTCAAGATATGAGTTGGGTTCCCATTAAATATAGTTGTGTTATTTAATAGACCTTAGTCCCATTCCTTTTGAGGTGATATATATCATCTCTCTTACAAGACCTTTAGTCAGAGGATCTGCTAAATTCTTGTTCGTTTTAATATAGTCGACTGTAATTACTCCTTCCTTGAGTAATTTTCTTATAATTTGATGTCTTAGACTAATGTGTCTAGATTTTCCGTTGTAAGTTTTGTTCGAAACTTTATAAATTGTGGCTTGGTTATCACAACTTATCATAATAGAAGGTGATGGCTTTTTCCATAAAGGAATATCATACAACACATTTCTAAGCCATTCTGCTTCTTTACATGCATCTGCTAGGGCTATAAATTCAGATTGCATTGTTGAATCTGATACACATGTTTGTTTCTTGGATCCCCAAGAGATAGCTGCTCCTCCTAGCGTAAAAATCCAACCAGTAGTTGACTTGGATTTTGATTCAAGATTATTCCAACTTGAATCACTATATCCTTCTAAAACAGATGGATATCCTACATAATGTAAGCCATAATTCAAAGTCCTCTTCAGATATCTAAGCACCCTAGAAATTGCATTCCAGTGCTCTTGTCCTGGATTACTTGTAAATCTACACAATATACTCACTGCATAAGCAATGTCTGGTCTAGTGCAATGCATGGCATACATTAGACTCCCAATAATACTAGCATATTTAAGTTGGTCCATAGCACGCCCAGTATTTTTCATTAATTTGATGCTAGGATCCACAGGTGTAGCAGCTGGCTTAAGTTCAAAATGATTATATCTTTTAAGAACTTTTTCTATATAATGAGATTGAGATAACGCTAAAGAATTATCCTTTCTCACAATTTTGATTCCTAAAATCACATCAGCTTCTCCAAGATCTTTCATATCAAATTTTGATGAAAGAAACCTTTTGGTTTCTTCAACATATTTGAGATTAGACCCAAATATTAACATGTCATCCACATATAAGCATATAATAACACCAACACCATTTTCAAATTTACTATATATACATTTGTCGGCATCATTAACTTTATATCCATGGGATATAACAATATTATTAAACTTCTCATGCCATTGCATAGGAGCTTGTTTAAGGCCATAAAGAGATTTAACCAATTTACACACTTTCTTTTCTTGGCCAGGCAATACAAACCCTTCGGGTTGTTCCATATAAATCTCTTCTTCTAAATCACCATTTAAAAATGCAGTTTTAACATCCATTTGATGAATAACTAAATTGTGAATAGAAGCAAGAGATATTAATATCCTAATGGAAGTGATTCGAGCAACAGGAGCATATGTATCAAAATAATCAATTCCATATTTTTGCTTATAGCCTTTAGCAACTAGTCTTGCCTTAAATTTATTTATAGAACCATCCGGATTTAATTTTCTTTTAAATATCCATTTGCACCCAATAGGTTTAGACCCGGGGGGAAGATCGGAAATAACCCAAGTTTGATTTGACAAAATTGAGTTCATTTCATCATTTATTGCTTCTTTCCAAAAGACAGCATCCCTAGATGTTACCGCTTCATGAAATGTGGTCGGTTCATCTTCTACATTAAGAACAAATTTAGTTTTGTTCTTAGTCTCATTTAAATCCCCTTCAACTAAATAAATAACAAAGTCAGGCCCAAATGTTTTTTCAGTTCTTTGTCTTTTACTCCTTCGTGGTTCAACGTCATTCGTTGTTTCTGAAGAAGATATAGGTTGTGAATTTTCTTCTAAATTTGAGGAGTCAACAGTCGGATTATTATTTTCTAAACCTTGATTCAAAGTACTAAACTTTGTTAGATGTTCAAAAAATTGCACATCTACCGACTCAATGATTTCTTGAGTTTCAAGGTTTAAAAATCTATAAGTCGTACTGTTACTAGAGTATCCAATAAAAACACATTTGTAAGTCCTATTTCCTAGTTTAGGTCTTTTAGGTTCGGGTTTTCTTACATAAGCAAGACATCCCCAAACTTTAAGACGTCTAAGATTAGGCTTACGATTAAACCATAATTCATATGGTGTAATATCCTTGTTTTTCAATGGAACTCTATTTAAAATATAACATGCGGATAAAACCGCTTCTCCCCACATCGACAAAGGTAAACCAGAACTGATTAACATTGAATTTATCATTTCAACTAAAGTCCTATTTTTCCTTTCCGCCGTTCCATTTTGTTGTGGCGTATATGGCGCCGTAACTTGATGGATTATCCCATGAGTATTACAAAATTGTATAAACTCACTCGGGTAATATTCACCACCCCTATCGGATCGTAGGACTTTAATTTTTCGATTTTGTTGAGTTTCAACTTCTGCTTTAAAAATTAGGAATTTCTCGAAAACTTCATCTTTACTTTTAAGTAAATATGTATATGCATACTTAGAGTAATCATCAATGAAAGTTAAGAAATATTTATTTCCACCACGAGTCATATTACTCTTCATATCACATACATCACTATGAATAAGATCAAGTATTTCGGATTTCCTCTCAACAGATTTGAACGACTTTCTAGTTATCTTCGATTGAGCACAAATTTCACATTTAGAAAGATTATCAAATTTACAATCCGAGATTAAGCCGAGATTAGTCATATTTTTTATACTTCTATAATTCACATGACCTAATCTACTATGCCATAAAGAAATAGACTCAACCATATAAGCAGAACTAATATCATTGATTACATTAATTTTAATCATGCCGTTACAAGAGTACCCTTTGCCAATAAATTGGCCATTCTTAGACAATACAAACTTATCAGACTCATACACTAGTTTGAAACCTCTCTTATTGAGAAGGTCCCCAGACACAAGATTTTTACACATATCAGGTACATGAAGTACATCAATTAGAGTAAGTGTCTTTCCAGAAGTTAGCTTCAATTCCACTGTGCCTTTTCCAACTACATTGGCGCGAAGATTATTTGCCATCTTCACTTCTTTTCCATCAATTTCTTGATATGTTTTGAATGAAGAGCGGTCTTTGCATATGTGGACCGTTGCGCCGGTATCCAGCCACCATCCACTTTCATTATCAATTGAATTTGCTTCGCAAACAGTAGCAATAAGATCTTCAACATTGTTGGTTTCCTTCGACCCTTGTTTTTCCTTAAATGCCTTCTTTTTAAGACGACATTCTCGAGAATAATGGCCCGGTTTGTCACAGAAGAAACATTTTCCCTTCTTTTTCTTATTTGCACCTTGGTTCTTGAATTTGGAATCATTCTTTGCTTTAAATTTTGAGTCTTTGGTAATCTTGGATTTTTGATCCTCAACCATATTAGCTTTTGAATGACCCTCACTTTGTTCATCCTTCTTTTCTCGAATACGAGTATCATCTTCAATACGAAGGTGACGAAGAAGGGATTCCACAGTATAAGTCTTTTCATCATGATTAATTTTCTTCTTAAAGCCATTCCAAGAGGATGGAAGTTTCGAAACAATCACCCCTACTTGAAATTCATCTTGAAGATTAATACCAGCGGCTTTAAGGTCACCAACAATTTGTTGGAGTTCATGGGCTTGTGCAACGACAGATTTATCATTATTCATTCTAAAATTCATATAGTTTGAAATTAGAAACTTACGATTGCTCGCTTCCTCGTTTTGATACTTTATCTCCAAAGCCTTCCATAATTCCTTTGCCGTAGGAATCATTTTATGAGCGCTATAAACAGTTTGAGACAAAGCATTGAGGATGTGTCCTCGACACATAAATTCGTCTTCTTTCCTCTTCACACGTTTTTGTTTTATTGCTTCGGTGTCTTCGGGTGTGGGCTCGGGAATTTGTTCAAGGTTATCATCTAGAATGTATGCAAGTTTTAGTGATGTGAGGAAGAACATAACTTTCTCTTGCCAACGGGTGAAATTTCCGCCATCAAAACGGTCGAGTCGGATTAAGTCTTGAGTCATGACTTGGATAGATTGTGCCACAGTTCCTTCCATTTGAGTGGAGTAATAAGAATATAATAATTTTGCCTAAAACTGTTGGAGTTTTATTATGGAAAGAACGAAATATAATAATTAATTTCTGCAAGGCACGTTCTTGGAACGCTTTCTTTTAGGCAAAATTTCTCCCAATCCGGTTGAGACAGAACCAGAACCGCGAGTACACAATGGGTTTTGTAGAACCTGCCTTCAGGATACAATGCAGTGTATGAACAGTTGCTTGATTCAAACTATGTACTGTTTGATCAAACCCGAGAACACTCTGAATTTGTAACTTGATAATGCCAAAGTATAGAGGACGGAGAGAGGAGAAACTAGCAATTTTCGGTGTCCAAAACAGAGGCCTGGAACTCTTTTTATAGCCATTTCTGTGACTGTTCTTCAACAGTCACAACTCTTCATGGAGTGACTCAGCAACCGTTGGATCGTGCCTGTTTGGAACAGCTACGATCTAACGGTTCAGATTAGGCGTCCCATCGTAAGCGAATGGACATCCCCTACACGAAACGCTACGAGTTCATCTAACGGTTTAGATCAAGCCGAAAGTGCCAAGTGCGCGTCAAAGCGCGCAATGCGCCCTAAGTCGCCCAATCGCCCTTTCGCGCGCCGCGTGTCGCGCTTACGCGCTTACGCGTGTCGCGATTGGTGGTGCTTAAGCACCACCGCGATGCGTAGGATCATAGCCTCTTATTTGACTTGTCAACTAAGAATCTTAGTTGTCCTTTAGTTGATATACCACTACCTTTTGTAGTATTCTTCCAATGTGGGACAATATGGGATTTTGAGCATTCCCCATATCTTTCACACCCATTTGCTCATGTTTCTACTTTCTAAATTAAAACTCAAACTATGTTTAAAATAAAACACAAATAATATAATAAAATATTAACAACTAAAAATTAAACTCAATAAATATTGGAATTAATCCAACAGACCATACCCTCTGGTTAATGGGGTAATCACTCAGCACTGATTGGACACAGTAATCCCACAACAAACTACTAATACAGATGAGATATGGCATCAGGGATCATCTCTACATCTTCAAAAAATATATATAGCTGAAATGCTTTCACATATTCTGGGCACGCAAGCGAGGAGTGAATTTCTCACAATTATTGTTATGTACGACCAAAGAGAAATCATGGGGAGACGAACGATTTCCAGTTCGGATTATCTCCCATCTACGACCGGTGATGTCTTCGACCTGTAATTCAGGGCTGTCACAGTCAAGCGCCCCAAAAATTCTTCCTAGTCCTCTCTCCGATCATCCTCGATATGCATTCGAGCTCGGCCCTGTTGGTCGGCTCTCGTGTGTGACGAGCGAAGGACCTAGGCGAAGTCAGGAGAACCACGTTATTGTTTGTCCGTTAGTATGGAAAAAATTAAAGCGTTGGTTCAATACCACTTTCAACTGGTCGGCAGTTCTCCTCAAACTCGAGCTTCAGGTCGGTGACAGGGACGAGCAAGGCGGAACACACCATCAGTAGGTCGGTGAAAGGGACGAGCACCATCTACTACGCCGGACCACCCTTCGAGGTCGGCGAGCAGACCACCTGGACAAAGTGGGCGAATAAGGTACCACACTCTGAGCTGAGCGACCACTACAGCATCGCCCCCACACCATATATCTCGATGATCGGCGAGCAAACCACCTGGACGAGCTCGGCGAACAGGTCGGAGGGAGCTCGCCAATGGGGACGGCGGAGACTCCTTGAGGCTTCTCATCACGCCTCGTGTGTTTTAATTGACACATTTGGAATATATTTGGGGCAAAGTTCAGCTGGGTTTTAAAACTCTTTGACTTGATCAAAATTAACATTTGCTATTTTTCTTCCTTCGCAGCCTTATGTGATTTTACGAGGAAACATATTTTTGAAACCAACTTAATTGGATATTTGCTTGGAGTCCAAATATTTTTACAAAATTTCTAATCAATCCTTTGTCTTACATTTGAGATATATTTGACTAATTTTTGCATCGCTTGGTTCTTTCTAAAAAAATTTAAGGGATCCTATGACTAAATTACAATTGTTACAACAATTTTAGTTGGCACTTTTTTATGCGAACTTATTATGAATTATTTTGCTCACATAAATAAGTGGGGCGCAATTATATAGAACTCACATCATTTATTCAAACATTTTAATTTTCAATGTTGTCATTCAGCTACAACAATTTAATCTCACCAGAAGGAGATTATTGGTTATTTAGTTCAGCCCCGAAGGATGCTCGAGCGCGGTTATCTCAATAAGATTTTTATCATAAAAATCATTGGATCATTCATTACATTCATACGCTACTATGAAATTTTCCCCAGAAAATGGCCGAGCAGATGCATATCTTATATACTTTGTTGAACATATCATTTTTATTATAAATTCTATCTGATTTAGCCTCAACAGATGGTCGGGGAATTTACTAACTTCCATGGGAAAAATAGTCAGTCCCGATGGATGCTCGGCAACAATCTTATGTCCTTGGAAGTAACATCGATGTGTCGACAGATGCTAGAGCACGAATTTCTCGCTATATATACTCAATATTCTATAACTTTGCCCCGACGAACTATCCAGGTACCCATCATTTTATTAATGCTTCGACTGATAGTCGAGCACACTATAGCACTTTATACCTAAAGAAATGCTTGGGCAAAATTATTATTACTACGACTGAAGCTCGGATTCAATGATTCGTAACCTGAAGGACGGTCAGGCACATTCAAGATTCATCTCGATAGATGATCGGAAAAATATTTTTATATATTTAGTCCCGAAGACATCTACTGCACAAATCTTATTTTATCCCCAGTGGATAGCTGGTCAGTATAATTCTTGTATTTAGCACAACCCCACTTGATGGATACACACATTTATTTGTACATTGTTCGTTTTCATCTCATAATATCTTATTTGCTCACAAATTATGCTCATTATTTTTATCATCATAAATTTTTTAGCAGGGGGCTATCTATACAGCATACTTCACAATTGTGTCACTACACAAATTTTCTGTTAAAATAATTTTTTGAAACCAACTTACGAATGAGTATTTGCTTAGAGCTATTTGTAGAAATTCCAAATTAACTCCTATGTCGTACATCTGGATATATTTAACAAATTTAGCATTTTTTATTTGACATTGTGTGATCACGTCTCAAGCTCCAATAAATAGTTGGGCAATAGAGTTCTTATTTAATTCAATCTCATCGATTGAAAAGTTGAGCGATCTGTACAACAAAGATTCAATAACACATAAAGCACCATGAAGAGCAATGATCAACTATATTTATCAACAAGGACGAATCCAACTTGTAAGAAGTCACATAACCAGCAAAATCACAGTCAACGAGCAAAATATGTTGATAACAACACTAGACCACCCTGAATGTATCGAGCAACATCATCAGACAAACCACGGTAATCGACGATCACCAAACAACGAATTAACGCGTCATAAACACTAGGATATCCACTCCAGATGAACAACGTTTCTTGAACGCCATATCAGATCAACGCAATTTTAGACAAGGATCTTTGAACTCATATCAATTTCTTTAGGTGCACGAGATATATGGAGTCTTCCACAGCCCCCTGGAACCACCATGCATGGTCGATGAACAAGTGTGCCCAAAAGAAACAATACATTACATGGAGATATATGAACAAGACAATCCTTAATTATATCCATCTCGATGAACGACCAATGTGACACTATTCAACACAGAAAATCCCCGAGGAACGATCGGGCACACTTATCCTCTCGATTATATAGATCGAATAACTCGATGGACGGTCGGGTAGTTTTATTTTCACAACACGGTTGGGGGCTCCATGGAAAAGATGGCACGTGAATAGATTCACTGCAACATTTAAAGAAAAATAAAAGAGGTCAACTTAGGATGGATGCCAACGTGGTTAACACCGAAATTAGTCTTTCAAATGACGGTCAAGTCTAAGCTTAATTTAATTACAACAGCCTTTTTGCTTGTTCCCATTAAATTAAGTACGTCCATAGGCCTTTGTCATCTCGAAACACAAATGCCCTCCCGAGTTGCCCCGACAACAACAAAAGCCCTACGGGGGATCCCTAGGCAAAAAGTCAACTCAGGTTGGTCACCAACTATGTTGGTCGATTAAAATCCTAAGCATGTGGATTGCCCTTAAACTAGGTTTGCCATCGCCTTTTAGGCCCTTAAACTAGGTCGATTAAAAAGTCAACTCAGGTTTGCCATCGCCTTTTAGGCGAGGCGGATATTTACAAGCGAGGCATTAGAAAATGGAAAAATGAAAACGTAATTCGTATAACATTGACTTGCGAGGAAGGCCTAAGTATAATGAGCATACCAATTACATATCACATGTTGTAAAACCTAATGCAGGGTCTTACCCCTACTAGAAAAATTCTCGAGCAAGGCTCGACGTATAGGCTTTTGGTCGACCTCTCTAATTGGATTATATAAAAAACCAAATGGAGGGTCTTACCTCTACTAGGTATATGCTCGAGCAAGGCTCGATGTATAGGCTTTTGGTCGGCCTCTCCAATTGGACCATATAAAAAGCCTAATGCAGGGTCTCACCCCTACTAGGTACATGGTTGAGAAAGGCTCAATGTATAGGATTTTGGTCGGCCTCTCCAATTGGACCATATAAAAAACCTAATTGAGGGTCTTACCCCTACTAGGTTCATGCTTGATCAAGTCTCGACATATAGGCTTTTGGTCGGCCTCTCCAATTGGACCATATGAAATACCTAATGCAGGGTCTTACCCCTACTAGGTACATGCTCGAGCAAGGCTTAACGTATAGGATTTTTATCGGCCTCTCCAATTGGACAATATAAAAAACCTAACGCAGGGTCTTACCCTTACTAGGTACATGATCGAGCAAGGTTCGACATATAGTATTTTGGTCGGCCTCTCCAATTGGACCATATGAAAAACCTAATGTAGGGTATTACCCCTACTAGGTACATGCTCGAGCAAGGCTCAATGTATAGGCTTTTGGTCGACCTCTCCAATTAGACCATATAAAAAACCTAATGTAGGGTCTTTCCCCTACTAGGGATATCCTCGAGCAAGGCTCGACGTATAGGTTTTTGGTCGGCCTATCCAATTGGACCACATAAAAAACATAATTTAGGGTCTTACCCCTACTAGGTACATGGTCGATCAAGGCTCGACGTATAGGCTTTTGGTCAGCCTCTCCAATTGGACCATATAAAAAACCTAATGTAGAGTCTTACCCCTACTAGGTACATGCTCGGGCCAGGCTCAACGTATAGGATTCTAGTTGGCCTCTCCAATTGGACCATATGAAAAACCTAATGCAGGGTCTTACCCCTACTAGGTACACGCTCGAGCAAGGCTCGACGTATAGGCTTTTGGTCGGCCTCTCCAATTGGACCATATAAAAAACCTATTGCAGTGTCTTACCTATACTAGGTACATGATCGAGCAAGGCTCGACGTATAGGCTTTTGGTCAGCCTTTCTAATTGGACCATTCAAAAAACCTAATGAAGGGCCTTACCCTTACTAGGTACATGCTCGAGCAAGGCTCGATGTATAGGGTTTTGGTTGGCCTCTCAAATTGGACCATATGAAAAACCTAATGCAGGGTCTTACCCCTACTAGGTACATGCTCGAGCAAGGCTCGACGTATAGGCTTTTGGTCGACCTCTCCAATTGGACCATATAAAAAACCTAATGAAGAGTCTTACCCCTCCTAGGTACATGCTCGAGCAAGGCTTGACGTATAGGTTTTTGGTCGTCCTATCCAATTGGACCATATAAAAAACCTAATGCAGGGTCTTACCCCTACTAGGTGCATGCTCGAGAAAGGATCGACATATAGGCTTTTGTTTGGCCTCTATAATTGGACCACATAAAAAACCTAATGCAGGGTCTTACCCCTACTAGGTTCATGCTTGATCAAGTCTCGACGTATAGGCTTTTGGTCGTCCTCTCCAATTGGACCATATGAAATACCTAATGCAGGGTCTTACCCCTACTAGGTACATGCTCGAGCAAGGCTTGACGTATAGGATTTTTTTCGGCCTCTCCAATTGGACAATATAAAAAACCTAACCTAGGGTCTTACCCTTACTAGGTACATGATCGAGCAAGGCTCGACATATAGTATTTTGGTCGGCCTCTCCAATTGGACAATATGAAAAACCTAATGCAGGGTATTACCCCTACTAGGTACATGCTCAAGCAAGGCTCAATGTATAGGCTTTTGGTCGACCTCTCCAATTGGACCATATAAAAAACCTAATGCAGGGTCTTTCCCCTACTAGGGACATGCTCGAGCAAGGCTCGATGTATAGTATTTTGGTCGTCCTATCCAATTGGACCATATAAAAAACATAATGTAGGGTCTTACCCCTACTAGGTACATGGTCGATCAAGGCTCGACGTATAGGCTTTTGGTCAGCCTCTCCAATTGGACCATATAAAAAACCTAATGCAGGGTCTTACCTTACTAGGTACATGCTCGGGCCAGGCTCAACGTATAGGATTCTGGTCGGCCTCTCCAATTGGACCATATAAAAAGCCTAATGCAGGGTCTTACCCCTACTAGGTACATGCTCGAGCAAGGCTCGACGTATAGGCTTTTGTTCGGCCTCACCAATTGGACCATATAAAAAACGTAATGCAGGGTCTTACCTGTACTAGGTACATGCTCGAGCAAGGCTCGGCGTATAGGCTTTTGGTGAGCCTTTCTAATTGTACCATATAAAAAACCTAATGAAGGGTCTTACCCTTACTAGGTACATGCTCGAGCAAGGCTCGACGTATAGGGTTTTGGTTGGCCTCTCCAATTGGACCATATGAAAAACCTAATGCAGGGTCTTACCCCTACTAGGTACATGCTCGAGCAAGGCTCGACGTATAGGCTTTTGGTCGACCTCTCCAATTGGACCATATAAAAAACCTAATGCAGGATCTTACCCCTCCTAGGTACATGCTCGAGCAAGGCTCTACGTATAGGTTTTTGGTCGTCCTATCCAATTGGACGATATAAAAAACCTAATGCAGGGTCTTACCCCTACTAGGTGCATGCTTGAGCAAGGCTCGACATATAGGCTTTTGGTCGGCCTCTCCAATTGGACCATATAAAAAACCTAATGCAGGGTCTTACCCCTACTAGGTTCATGCTTGATCAAGTCTCGACGTATAGGCTTTTGGTCGGCCTCTCCAATTGGACCATATGAAATACCTAATGCAAGGTCTTACCCCTATTAGGTACATGCTCGAGCAAGGCTTCACATATAGGCTTTTGGTCGACCTCTCCAATTGGAACCTAAAAAAGCCTAATGCAGGGTCTTACCCCTACTAGGTACATGCTCGAGCAAGGCTCGACGCATAGGCTTCTGGTCGGCCTCTCTAATTGGACCATATGAAAATCCTAATACAGGGTCTTACCCCAATGAGGTACATGCTTGAGCAAGGCTTGACACATAGGCATGTGTTCGGCCTCAATAAATGGACCATACGAGATCAAAATATAAGGAGATGTCCTAAACTTAATGCACGCTCGAGAAAGCCTCAACAAATGAATTTTGAACGGGCCTGTGGTCAGCCTTACAAATTGGGCTATGCAATAAAACAAAACGATGAACTACGTTTGACCTGATCCCATGATGGTACGTCGACAGCTCGACACTCTCGAGTCCAGTTCCCATATCAAATGAACATCTCTTAACTCAATCCAAGCATTCATCCAAAAAACTTATAAATTAGAACAACCAAAGAAGGCTAAAAATTGAACGACAGCTCAAATAACGCCAGTGCAGTTCCCATTAACAACTGCATACATTTAAAGAGATTATGGACCGGCTCCCAGCTCATCTCAGAATCAACTCAGTTGAACTGAGACCTGTGGGGCTATTGTGGGGGTAAAAAATATGCCTACATAATAGAATGACACTTGGCGAGCACCCCGGTCAAGATGATGAGCAACAGACGCTCCAACAAGATAGGGATGACTAGATTCCTTAATAAATTAGAAGACCGAGGAGCAGCACCTGATTGGAATGAAACTCCACGAAGATAGGACTTATCCATATTTGTAACCCTAATGTAACCCCCAACTATATATTAAGGGGATACCCCCCATTGTGAAAGGAGATTAGAAGCTAGGGAAACACTCTCATGTAAAACTCTCTCATCATTCTAATGGAACACTGCAGCAGTCCCGTGGACGTAGGCCATTTAAGGTCGAACCACGTAAATCCTTGTCTCCCTCGTATTTATTTTTATGCTTGTATCGTGATGAATTGGCACCCTGCTACGGGTGAGATTTTTTGCACCTACACACACACACACATATATATATATATATATATATGAACTTGTGAATATATCTACTGTGTGAAATGAGTAGACATGGTAATAATAATAATCATTACATTGCGCCAAGTGGTCTTAACCTAAGGGAGAAGGATTAATGTATATATATAGGGACGATGAGACTATATATATATATATATATATATATATATATATATATATATTTGAGTGTACTTGGGGAACGTTTTACTTTGTGAAAATAGTAGATAAAGTGGAAATGAGAAATAAAATAATCTTAGTGGATAAAAGATTAACCATTTGAACGGTGAATAATGAAACTTAGTATGTGAGATAAACTATTTGAATAACATATTGTATGGGGGATATGGGAATACTACTAGTGAGCATAGTAGTATTAGTATGGTTTCTAACTAGTTAGGCTGGGTAAAGGGGGAGATTAGATGTATGTTAGGCATGCACAATAGATGTGAGGTAAGAAACTCATGTGAGAGTTCAATAACTAACATGCGTATAAGACTTATTTTAAGAACCGGTTTTAAATACTTGCTAAATCATTTTTAAACCTCAGTCTCTGACCCGTTTCTTGTATCTCTTCTCTCTTTTTCTAAATATATATTATATCAGGTGCTCAATCACAGGGGTACCGGAATTAGAGATTGGAGTGTCAGAAGTGCTGCAGCTGTTGTGGAAGTTGTAGGTCCTTGCAGTAGACACATATGAATTTTCCATTCAGTTTCATCTAGACTTCTTATCTAGGGCATGTGTCGCCCACTTCTAGTCCGTCATCAGAGATATTGTATTTAGTTTATTTTATGGTTTGGAGTTTTGAACTGGGAGTTTTTACCCAGTCTTATTTATTTCAGTATTTGATTCTTGTTCAGTACTTATTATATTCCTCTGTATGGTGATGGTTTATAATTTATACTTGGATTGTTATGGATTTAAATTGTTTTATTAAATAAGAAAAATGTTTTTGACTCCTAGCTTAATTTTATAATAGGTGATTAATATGGTTTAATTATTTTCGACAGTGATGCTAAGAATGAGTCAACTGAATATCTTGTTTTAAATTAGTAAATGACTGATCACCCTATATTTAATTGGGCAGGGTGTCACATATATAAAATTCATTCACACCTTAGGAGCATTGGAACCAATGTTGTTGACGTAGAAACGAGGCTCAAAAAACCCGGTATATGATGAAGCTTTATAATCTTGGCTACTACGTCTTCAACTGACGCATCATAGGCTTGGATGGATACTCTTGAACACTATCCTATGACTCAAATGTTTTTGCCCGGAATTGAGCCAACACTACATTAAGACTCAATCGGAGACTTGTGTCCTTACATAACTATCTCTTGGGAGCATAATTTGCCAAGGTTATCATAATTAATGTGACCCAACCTATTATGCCATATCACATTGTCATCTATCCTGGAAATGTTACAGACCTTTGTACTTGGATTGACTGTGTTACAGTTATCTGGAGTACGGTGTCCTATAATAATGCAGTCACCTTTTTCATTTAAAATTTTACAATCGTTCTTTGAAAAAGTGACAGTATGGTTGGAGTCATAAAACTGTGATATACTTAGCAAATTGGCTTTAAGTACTTTTACCAAGAGAAATTTCTCAATAATGGGTAATCCTTCTTCATGGAGTGTTCCTTTGCTAATGATCTGAGCAGATACACCATCTCCAAATAAGAATTTTCCTCAAGAGAAGTTAGTTTTGTTTGAGAGTTTGGAATCATCCCCGGTCATATGTTTAGAACATCCTGAGTCTAAATACCATCCAGTTGAAGTATGTTCAGCTCTAAAAGCGCTAATCACTATGTTACATTTTAACCGGGGTAATATATCATCTTTTCTAACCCAAATTGCTCTAGTTTTCAATTTGCGCTTATTAGCTCGTATTTGATAAAACTTGCGAGCTTCTCCCTTTTCTTTAAAAGATTTTTGCGCAATTTTTTTGTAGTTATAAATAGTTGGAGCAATTGGTCTAGAATATAATCTAGGATTCCTTCTTATAGATTGTCTTTTAGTATTCGTCCTTTTACTTCAATGATGATAGTTCGAGTTCTTGTCTGGCAGTCTAGGAAGGACATAATTGTTTCGGCTTCTCCTAGAAAAGTTACTGTAAATATGCAAGGCATAGAGAGGATTATATAGACATTTGTAATTGCAACCATCTAAGGAATGTCCATAGACATCACAATAAGAGCAGTAAAGATGACATGTTGAACTCATAACCTTGGGAAAGTTGTTATTTAAAGTTTTGCCTAGGTTTTGAGATCTAGTCTTACCTAGGTGGCATATAATGAAACATCGAATATGCTTATCGTATAGGAGGGAAGACATATTTGGTATTTTGTTCAACATTATGCTTAGAGTAGCTTGATTCAACAATGTCTGTCTTCAGTTGGTTTTTATCAAACTCATTTGTTAAACCTTGAAAAGCTGGACAAGTTTCAATAGGCCTTTTGCCACCAGACACAAACTTTATGGTTTCAAAATTTTTAGTTTGTGTCTTAGAATTGGGACAAAATCCTATTCTAGTTCTATCATCAGAATTTGTTTTTCTTTCGGCAACACAATCTTCAAAACACTTGGAATTATTTTCAAATTTTTTGAAGACTATGGATATTTTCTCTTTTGTTTCTTCCAATTCTAACAACGTACCTTTATATTTTTTTTCCAGAATTTCATTTGAGTTAGATAACTCTTTTAGTTTTTGTTCAAAACTTTTGGTTTCATTTTCATGAGTTAGACATTGGATGGTATACTCTTCAACATTTTGTTTGATCATCAGACTTAAGGTCTCTATCTTCTAGGTAAGATCCTTGACAGTTTTTTCAAGCCTAGTACTTTTCTTGGCAAGTTTTGTGTACAGTGTGTGAATGTTAGGAAGGCCATCATTTTCGGAGTCACTAAGTGTGCAGTGTGCAGTGTGCAGTGTCCCCTAGTCGTTCATTTTTAGGACTCACACACTCATTGACATCAGCAATAGTGTGTTCCCTTTGACTCACACACATAGCGTTTGAAGCATTATCAACATTTTCAAGCAATAAGGGAGATAAACGAGTAGGCATACTATCAGTCAGGGTATAATCTGATTCTTCATCATCATTGTAGATTATCCTAGCAAAGAATGACATGCAAGGGTCAAAATTGTTAGATGACTCAGGTTCATCATTTTTAGAATTACTTGGTTCATCCCAAGTCTTGCTTCAACGAGCCCTATTATGTTTGTGAATTTTGTCTAAGTTAACTCTACAGTCACTAGCCATGTGTTCTAGCTTTCCACATATATAGCATTCAACATTCTTAAGGTCTTTCTGAAGTCTCTTTTGATCATCAGTCTTTTATTGTCATGTATTCTCTCATGAGGCCTGTTATTAGAAGTATTTGAGTAATTAGGTTTCCCTTATCTAGAAGCAACTTGGTTTCTAAATTTTATAATCGTTTTGAATTGATTAGACATAAGGGCAATCTGATTATCCAAGTTATCCCAGTCACAGTCCTAATCAGAGTCAAGGTTATGTTCAGGTTTAATCAACTTAGATGAAAAAATAAGATTAGAAGTAAACTGTCTCTTTTGGGACTAAGTTAATTGTTTCTTAAATTCTAGTTCCATTTCCACAGTTCTTAATTTCCTACTAAGGAGTTTAGGAGTCAGATTTTGATCATCTATCTCATCAATTGCATATCTTTTGTTATCAAACTTTTGTAGAAATGATCTTAGAATTGTAGATACAAGTTCCTTTCTATCATAAACAATCCCATTTACATGCAATTTGGTCACAATGTCTATCAGTCTAATATATAAGTAATCAAATAACTCAGTCTCAGTCATGATCAAAGGGTTATACTTCTGGATTAGCATTGAGTTTTAATAGCTTTAACTCTAGTATCACCCTCATGAGCAGTCACTAGGGTTTCCCAAGCTTCTTTATAAGTAGAACAAAATGATATTATCTTAAATTCGTGTTCATTTATAGACATAAATATAGCATTTTTGCCTTTATTGTTATTAGGTGAAACGTGTTTCTCTTCTTTAGTGAATTCACTTAGTGACTTCCCGATCCTCATAGTACTTCCTTCAGTGGCTGGTTTAGTAGGAAAAGTGTAATCATTTTCTATAACTTCCCAGACATCATCTCCCAAAGTCCCTTGGCTGAATGCCACCATCCTTACCTTCCAGTAAGGGAAGTTGGTTCCATCAAAGAGAGGGGGTCTGGACATGTTACCTAATTTCTCGTCCATATTTTGTTTTGAGAAAATAATTTCATAAACATAAGATCTTAAAAACTTTTAAAAAACCAAAGCTCTGATACCAATTGAAAAAATACTACTTAAGTTGTTTAATACAAGATTAAACTATCTAAATGGCTCCGAACTGTTTGTTGAAGAAACTCTTTTCTTCAAAGAAATTATAAACACAAGATGTGAAAAACAATTATGAACGAGTAATTTCAGTTATAGGTTTACCAATTTTGAAACAAAAAACTTTAAGAAAAATAAACCAACACAACCTGAAGAAGTTGATGAGAGTAAAAGAAGTGTACACAAGTGATTTTAACGTGGTAAAACCCAACCCAATTGGGGAAACATCCACGGTGACCTTTACGTCACAAAATTTTTTTCACTAAAGTAGAGTAAAAAATTACAAGCTATATAAAAATCAAGACATATAAACACACCTAAGCTAAGTTCAGAATCGTTACCAACTTCTCTGGATTATATATGACTTCGCTGAAGGTTGTTGTTGTTAATGTTCTCTTCAGCTTTGTAACTTTACTCGATTCCAGCTTTACGTTGACTCAGACATGTTCAAGATCATTCAGCCAACAATTTATGTGTGTTAGAGTGAAAGTGTTGTGGTGATGTGCTATCTAATATATGCATGCAACACACTCACACTTAATACGGACATAATGATTTATCAAATTACAAAATCACTAGATATGCAAGATTTTCCAAAATCAGTTTAGTCAAGACTAAATAAGACTTTAAACTTTTCAAAACAGCCACAGATCAAGAGGGAATCTTGTTGTGAAATATC
The DNA here is from genome assembly GCA_949130495.1 of Sambucus nigra. Taxonomy (NCBI): domain Eukaryota; kingdom Viridiplantae; phylum Streptophyta; class Magnoliopsida; order Dipsacales; family Adoxaceae; genus Sambucus; species Sambucus nigra. Next base: position 264,333,900 of record OX422213.1, on the reverse strand, counting down.
CAAGATCCTAACACTTTCTTGTTTTGGAAATAGTGAAGATAGAAATTGCAATCCCCAATCAAGATCTCAAATCTAGATCTAAGTTTGATAGTTTGAGTAAAATCAAATCAGAATAAAAATTGTTAGTTTAGGGTTTGAAAACATAAAATCAGTTTAAAAATAACCAAGAAGAAATATTTCTCGAAATAAGAAATCAAAACAGTAAACTATCGACGAGATCTCAAGTTTTTATATAGAGAAACTGAAAAACTTAACCAACGTGACTAAATTGGAAGAATGATCAAGAACAAGAGAGGATAACTTCTCAAAACACAAACTAAACACTCAAATGTTTAACTCTCAGAAAATTATTTCTATGTTGCATTTGACGAAGTTTGATTAGGGTTTTATTTCTCTCTCTAATCATTTCTCTCTCTTCTCTCTACTCTCTCCTTTTTCTCTCAAACGAGGAATAACCAAAAGTCTCTAATTGCCTCACAAATGGCATCTATTTATACAAGACATAGAAGGATCTGGAACGACGACTTAAAATAAAGGGTTGAGATTAAAAGAATTTAAAAGGATGTAAATCTAAGGGTTTTCAAGAAGCGGTGCAAATAGACAACTCTGATTGGTTAAAAATAATTCACTTGAATTAAATCCTATCACATGCAGACTGTAGATACAATCGATCCCGGGGTTAAAAATAAGTCACATGTATGTGAGTGATAAGAAACACAAATCTAACCGATGTGTGTGCAACACATGTACGCTATGGATTCACTCTCACATGCGTGTTTTAAGTTCCTAATTAATTCCAGTTTCAACCGCATTATTTTCTGTTGCTTTTGGTTTCTACCCAAAACAGTTTGAAGGCATAAAAAATAATTGCAAATCAACCCTAAAGCTTTATTAAGATGCAATTTTAATTTCCAAAAATTATTTAAAATTTTGAGAAAATATTAAATAAATCACAAAGATTATTGAAAAATCATTTTAAGGGGATTTAGCTCAAACATGGTCAACACATGAATAAATCACTATATGTATGCAGTCCTAGTATGTGGTGTATGTGTTATACCTTCATGAAATTGTAGTGGAATATCAATGAAGCTTTGATGATTCTGAGGCTTTTTGGTTCATCTAGGGATAGACACAATTTTGTCATAATTTCCAAACTAGATGAGCTCCCATATAATGTAGAATCAAGTGAGTCAAAGATATAGGATGCTTCACTAATAATAACTCTCTCCTATTTCACCTGCTGGGAGGAAACACTATCCTTAATTATTCCGACAGGTCATTGATGTGTACCAACAAACACTTATCTCGTATCTCAACCTTATCTTACTCCTTGTGGTCCACACATCCCCTTAGTTAACCATCCGTATTTTTGGATATACCATATGATAAATGGTTCAAAAACTACGTCGTTTTATCCTATGACACCTCTACCATCCTTGGAGAAGTCAGTCCAATAAAATGCCCTCCCAATGGATCCAATGCTAGTGTAATATTCAAGGAAAAATTAAACTCTTATGTAGGTGATAACTCAACACCCAAAATAATAAAACACTAAATAACCTCGGACTATCGTTAACACCTCTACGCAACTGTAATCCACTCTAATAAACACATATCCATACATAAACAAGTGTGCCAAACCTATTTTAGATCCTAAGCACAACTACACAAGGAAAATCCCGACCCAAAAACAAGAAGTAAAATTCTACCCCTAAAGTTGATATAAGCGTAAAACATAGCTATACACACAAGCTTACTAATAACATGATGATCTATCATCTAAAAATGGTCGAAATCCAAGACACTAGACATATGACCACGCCTCTATAATCATGATGGAAAACATCTCCTTACTTATAGGGGTAATCATAATTACATGAATCTCTGAGATCAAATATAAATACCTCATAATCGTAGTAAATACACTACTAATAAAAATGACAAATCCCCAATGTTCAATCCAAATTCATACATGCAGACCATAAACGTAACACTAACTATCCCTCGAGGTTAAAAAAAAGTTGGTCCCCAATAAGGCATCTAGTAAATAGGTGGCATCACCTGCTACGAGTAATACCTTCCTCTAAAGGAATTTTTAAAATGGTGGCCATGCCGACCTTACTTCTTTGGTCATTTCAACTAAAATATGCATCGTTTGCCCTGCTCTCACAGGTCATGGCTCAATAGGGCATAATTCCCCTGGCCTTATTGGCCAAAATAAATCATATCGTCTACTCTTGGAAACCTCATAGGGATAACTCACCCATGAGGTTACTTATATTATTGAGGTCCCCCCTACTCCAGTCCACACTACATCATCTATATTCACTCGGCCTACTTTGGCCTCGGTCTTCCAAATCTCTTGAACTCTATCCTTATAATAATTATAATGATCTTACTGTTGTAGGTGATAATTCAACACCCCAAACAACAAAAGACTAGAATAACCTCCTACTATCGGTGAAACCTACATGCAACCATAATCCCCTCTAATATACTCATATCCCTACACAAATAAGTGAGCTACACCTATTTTTGAGCCTAAGCACAACTACTAAAAGCATATCCCGACATAAAAACTACACATAAAAGCCCCTGGTAGTCGATATAAGAATAAAAATGGTTGTACACACAAGCTTACTAACAACACGATGATCAATCATGTGAAAATTAACAAAATGATTAGAAAACCAAGCTGACTAAACAAATTTCTGCATTTCTACAATCATGACGAAAAATATCCCCCTACCTATTAAATTAACCAACTATATATAAACCTCGGAGAGAAAATCTATATACCTCATAACCATTGTAAACACACTACAAATAAAGAATGATAAATCCTATATGTCTAAGTGAGACTAATCTACACAAGCCATAAACGTAACCTTAACTATCTCCTAAAGGTACCCAAAAAATTTATTTCCTATTAAGGCATCTAGTAAATATGTGGTATCACTAGATAAGAGAATAACACTATAACACCCCGCCTAATTAAATACCAGGTGATCAGTCCCATACCCAATTAAATTAGAATATACAGTTGGTTCATTCTTAGCATCATTGTTGAAAATATTTTCCTATCACCTAATACACAATTAAGCTGGTGTTAACAACTTTCCAATAAATATTTTATTTTACCATTTTGAACAATTCTACGCATTCCATTCCACAACAACAATAAACTGAATATATATCACAATAGAATTTAAATGCAACTGGAATAAACTTTCCAGAAAATATCTCAATACATAAATCCCAACAATAGTAAATGTAACACAACGACACGAGTATAAAATCCTGACTCAAGTAGAAAAGAAACAACTGAAATCCTCTGGGGAGACATGCCCTAAATGAAAGATCACCACAGAGTATGAATCAAATAAATGAAGGCATCTAAAAGATACTATGGATCTCTATAGCTTGTCAACCATCATAATCCTCAATGGCTGGTGTCCCTGCAGCTAGACACCTGATATAAAAGATACAAGAGACAAAAGAGAATATGCAAGCAAACGGGTCAGAGCCCGATGGTAAAAATAGTTTTGAAAACAAGTGAATAATTGCAATATTTATCACTTATAATATACATGTTAGATTATCGAACTCTCTCTTGAGATTCTAACCTCTCAGCTAGAGTGCACACCTAACGTACTCTAAACCACTCTAGTTATAGTTTCCACGCTAACTAGATTAACCACATGTATCCATTCTTTATAGCCCAAATTATTTCCACGTATTAACCCTATAATACATATTATCATGTTATATACGTATATATCCATTTAGATCTAACATGGATAAGTCCCTTATTAATTCAATTCAATTAAGTGTTCTCATACGTAACTATCTTACATTTCTACTTTAGCCACATAGTAGATACCATCACATGTATATATATACATTCACTATATATATATATATATATATATATATATATATATATATATATATATATATATATATACTGCACCCCGAGACACTGCTGCGGTTCTGCATTACTCTGCTATCTTGTCCCAATACATCTCGTCACTGTATTGGGGACCATAGGTTCGATAAAGATCCATCGAACAACAAATATCAAATCACAAATAATGTAGGCAAACATAGTCCTAAGCCTTTGGGCTACGCACATACCTACGCACCCAAATGATCGTTATATATCATTGTTCTCACTAATGGTAATCGACCTAAGTCCTATGTTCTCGAGTGACAAGTCGAAGGTCCCATATATTCATCAGGATAAGACTTCCCTCATGCGTATACCTCCCATCGATAGCAAGTAAGCTACGTATGTCATACACATAAATTATCAATCAAATCAAATAGGCATTATCATCTGCCTATATAAAATTAGGTACTTACAATACCTGTATCATATTAGGAATTAATCCTATCACAAGTACCCGTCGTATTTATGGAATACTAACCACACTTGTAATCATGGTTATCATCATATTTTTTTATGTAGTTATCACTCACATAATATTTTATCAGACCCAAGTACCCGTAAATATATCATCAATATTACCCTTACTTGATATTACGATTATTCTACTCTAAATCGTAATATAATTACGTAGATATCTCTCACAAAAATATAATCCTCAAATCCAAATAATTTTTACAACATTAACCCAAGTCACTCTCTCCTTGTTAATGCACCAAAATTAATAAAATCTCACCTTGGGCCAAATTAGCATTTTCCAATTTTGTTTTTCGATAAAGGTACATTCTGCCAAAAATATAAAATTACAATTTTGAGGTTTTCTGCTTCGATTTTGAAAAAACTTAAAACTGCAAAGTTGTGCAGAACGTGATTTTATACAAAAAATCATAGCCACACTTCCAATTTCCTCTTAAAACAGACCTAAAATTATCATATAATGTTCGTCATTTTCAATAATTTTTTCATGCGTTTTATCCATTTTCTTTTTCATCAAAACCAACAAAAATCAATCCAAAACTTCTCCTAATTAATCTCAATTGATATAGCAAGATATATGATCAGATTCTAATAATCAAACAAACTAAAATCATCAAATAGTTTGGATTAAATCCTATTATTCCCAGAATTCTCATAGGTTCTTATTTCTCTAAAAATCATAATAACTCAGACTTCTTCTATCATTTGAATCCCAAATTTCGTGGATTAAATCATTTAAACAGAAAGATATTTATTCTATATAATTTTCATATCAAGAACAAGTTCCAAAAACTCTATAGTTCATCCTTAAATCATGTAAGTTCATACTTCTTACTTAACCTATCTAACATGGATATTGTAAGCAATAAAATAAAGTAAGAATTACACTTGCCTTAATTATGTAGGTCTGAATCTTTGGTAATGAAGGTTTGGTGACTTTTCGGTGGTGGTGCTGGTGGTAGAAGGTGGTTAATCCTAGGGGTGTTCAAAAAAACCGCCTGACCCGAAAACCGAACCGAACCGGCTCGAATCGAACCGAAACTGCTGGTTTTTTAGCCCGATTCGGCCTATGGTTTACGGATATAAAAAACCGACCATGTTGGTTTGGTTGTCGGTTTATACCTGGGAAAAACCGACTCAAACCGAACCGACCCGAAACCAAGATATATATTAAAAAAACCTAAATAACTTATATTTTTATATCCAAGAACCATTAACCACCTTTAAGAACCGACCCAAATCGAAAATCGCATTTAAAAAAACCGGCCCAAACATAAAATCGTCGAAAATCGACCCGAAACCGAACCGAACCGAACCGAAACCGATGTGAATCGAAACCGACGGGTTTTTTAATAGTCGATTCGGTTTCAGTCTGACCTTTTCCAAAAATGAACCGATCGGTTCTATTTAAATTAGGGTCCAAAACCAACCTGAACCGACCCGTGAACACCCCTAGTTAATCCCCTTTGGCTTGTCACAAAAGTTTCTCCTCCTTCCTAAGCAACCTCTTCTCCTCCCAAGAAACTCTTCACTTTCTCTCACACTAATACCTATCAACTGTTTTGTGATCAAATAAAATGATTCTACGTTTCTATAATCCATCACCTTTATAATAAGACAAATCCCAAAATTACTATTCATCTCCCAAATAAAATGACTAAAATGCCCCTTTGGGGTGTCCTTTCATCTCCTAATTGACCCGAGACCCAAATCCAACACCCGAATAGAAATTTCTGACTATTTCGACCCTTCTGGATGCAACGGCGCACTCAAAACGACCATAAGATTGATATAAAGTAATGTTTCCTTTTTATTTATCTAAATTAGTCCCGACACGTCCCATACCGCTTCCCGACTTAAGTTTCATAATTACCGTATAAGTAACTCAGGGAAATATAAATAACATCTGTGACACCCCGCCTAATAAAATACCGGGCGAACAATCCTTTATTAAATTAAAATCAAGGTGAACAGTTGGTTCATTCTTAGCATCACTGTCGCAAATTAAAATTTTCCAATTTAAACACCCTGATTAATTAAGCTAAGTGTCAAAACCATTTAAAACCTTATTTCCATTTAATTAAATCCAACTATTAAACCTTTGACCATTTACATCTTAAGAGTCACACATTAAGTATAAGAATATAAATGAACACTCAAGAGTTTAACCATTAATAACAAATCCCAACTCTAAAACACTAAGGGAAAACATCCTGACAGTAATAAATCCCGAAGTAAAGATACCGAAAGTAAAAGAATTACAATCTCTGACAAAACCAACTAAATAATGGAAAAGGGCGACACATGCCCCACTGGATAAAACTGAACTAGAAGTGGAGTCAACAATGGAGTCGTCTAAACAATGGCCTGCAACTTCCACAAAAGCTACAACACGTTCCATCCAAAGAATCCTAAGCATGATGCCCCTGTGGCTGGGCACCTGTAATACATATATATATATATATATATATATATATATATATATATATATATATATATATATATACACAAGAGTGAAGAGGTACCGCAACTGGGTCAGAGCCCGATTGTAAAATAGTTTTAAAATAGTTTAGCAAGTATTTAAAATGCTTACCAGCTAATGCAACAGTCATATTAGTATGCGACACTCTCTTGAGAATTCTCACCTCTCATCTAGTGTGCATGTCTACCGTACTAATGAATCTCATATATCTCTTTAACTTATTCTCCATAAGTCTTAACACGTGAAAATAAGGTTATAATATTCACTTTAGAAAATCTATCTCTTCAAGATTTCTTACATTATTTAGAATAATTCCATATCGTTATAACTTTTCCAAATACTCATAGTGAAGTGAAACATTTATTCATTTCTCAACTACTTATACGAACAGTATAAAGTTCCCATATAGATATACGTATATATATTAGTTACACATATAATATATATATAAACAGCACCCCACATAAAATCTATGGTGCAAAGTTTCCATAAATAAGTATATATATACCAATCACTCATATAACATATATATACTGACGGCACCCCACATAAAAACTATGGTGCTGGCATACTCTTCTATCAAGTCCCCGTATCACCCGTACTAAGAGAATACTACTTCGGAATCACTCTCGAACTATATTAACACAAAACACATACAAATGGAGGCGAACCATAGTTCATACTCCTAAGAGGTCAACACATACCCTCACGTCTCTTAGGATCATCTGACTATCACTCAGATAGCCTGTAATCAAGGATACTATATTCTAGGGTACAAGTCAATATCCCCCATAAAGGTCTCATCGAGATAAGACTGTCCCGGCCCGAAAACCCCAGTGATAGCAAGTAGCCCGGGTACGATCACAGAAATAATATATGCACAATCACACCGTCATATATATATGTATTCACATCCACATTATTGAATTAGGTGCGCCCACGACCCAAAATTTTAATTATCCGTTATTACACATTTTACTCGATTATCTCGTATAAAAGGCTCGTTCATTTTATTCTCATAATTAAGTTATTCTAAACTCACTTCTCGTCTCTCGAAGTATTCTCTTTACCTAAGTACAATTTCAGTAGGCCCTCACTCACCTTCTAATCCAACTTCCTAGATATTTCGATTATTTAACCAACGCACGTATGATTTCTTAAGTATGAATGTCTCCCCGTTTACCCTTTATTTCCCTTCACATTAAAGTCCTACTTAACGGGGTTTATCTTGACCCTACTGGTCCTTTTTATGTTCCATTATGTTCTAGCAACCCTAATCAAGGTTTACTAGGCATAAAATCGTATTAAGCTAACACGAGCAAAAATGCAGTTTTCCAGGAGGGGTCGATCGATCGATCTATCGATCGATCGATGCTCTGGGCTCGATCGATCGATCAAGCAGTTATGGCGAAACTGCAGAAAACCCAGCTACGGAAATCTTACCCCAAACTCATCCAAATCATCATGTTTCAGTCCCAAACTCCCAACCACTTATACTACAAGTGTTGTATACCCATATAAACAATATCCTACGTAAAACATGCGAATTTTCCTCAATTATAACAAGATAAAAGGGTAAAAATCTTTATAAATCTCAAGAACCCTAATATTTTTTCTTTAACTTAGTTTCTTCCATTATTTTTCCAGATTTTCTATTACTAAGACCATGGGAATTCGTGGTTCAACCTCCACATGTGAAATGGATTTCCAGAATATGATCTTTACCTCTACAACATGTAATTTTTGTCTCCAATTAATGTTTTCTTTCAAGAACACTAATTCTAATCAACCCTAGACTAATATAAAAGAGCATTAACTTGATTAAATAAAGATAGATACTTGCCTGAGATTCAAAGTTCTGATTTGTGGAAGAATTTGGTGTGGTTGAGATCCTCGTTGCGCGATCTACCATTTGGCGGTGACGGCGGTGCAACCGGAGGAGTTCTTGGCCTAGAACTCCTTGGAAAGCTTCTCCTCTTCCTCTCAAATGGACGTCATTAGTTTTTGGTTATGCTAACCCTAGAAGACAACATTTACCATCTGATATAACCCTAGCAAATTCGTGGGTTTAATTATCCAAAATTATGAAATGTCCAAAATGCCCTCCCGGGGTACTAATTAAGCCTAAAAATGCTCCGAGACCCAAACTAAACCCCCAGGTACATTATTTTGACTATCTCGACCCTTTCGGACACTTTGACGCAATCAAAATGACCATACGGGAAACTTATAATTTATTCACTTTATATAATAATAATTTATCCTGACACGACACAGGCGCATCCCGACTTAAATTTCCATAATTGTCATTTTATTCACACGTGATAATTTTTATAAAATAAATCTCATGTATTACTATACTCATCCAGTAACATTCAACAAATTTCCAATAATTACTAACTCTCGTCACGCTAGTAAATATTTAAAACAACTTTCCGGATTAAAATTAAATTAATTTATCTCAATTAAATTTAATAAATCGCTAAATTTAAAAGCCATAAAAATACGGGGTATTACATACTTCTCCCCTAATAACGGAATTTCGTTCCGATATTCAGAAAATAAGGCCTACCTGGTAAAATAATTCTGGATCTCTTATCAGTACGCAAACTATTTACATAGTAAGGCGCTTAATCACTATAGCCCCCGCCTCACAGCAAGCTTGATTAGCATTCTCATTGGAGACACTTCACATGGTGCTCCTAACCGATAACATTCGCATAGGTCTCGCCTATACATTATAAATTTCCATTATCTCACTATCATTGGGAGGCCGCACCTCACTACATGACAACTACTTGGATTTATTTATATACAAAACTCCCATTCTGAGAAAAACCATACGAACATCTGACTACTCTTGTTTGCCTAAAACAGTTGTGGAATTCCACCATAGTTATCAGGTTATTCTCAACCGATCCAAAATTTTAATTATCCACTCACCTCTAAACATACGGAAGGAGAATAGTCAGGGTTCTTCCACACCAAAACATTAATAAGAACCTCGTACGCGACAAACAGGTACGAGTGCTTCTACAGAGCACTCCTGAAATCACCGTACCAAGATTTTGAAATTTCCTTCACGTGGCTCCACTAATCTTTAATCACCGTGTGCCTATTTCTGGCTAAGGGTGATACGTCCTACTTGAAATGAAACCTTATCTCCGTTGGTTCCTGAAATCCCATATCAAAGGTGGGATTCACAAATCTCATCACGATTCAAAAATTAATATTGTACCGGACCATTTACTGGCGCGATCCTTCCTTTCATAGGAAGTCTAGGGCACACTAGTTAATATTGAAACCACCCCAAAGGAATATTAATCACCTCCTTCTTGGGCGACTTAATTCACATGTTCGGATGAACCCTTGATCTTGTTTTGAGGATGGTAACCCATCCAAGAACTTTACCGACTTTACCAACCTCTTCCAATTACAGGAATTGTCGATAAACACAAACTCTCTGGTTGATTTCTCCTCTTCCAAGAAACTACTCACTACGTCCCGCTAAACATCAATTTTTCCTTGAAATGTCTCACATTAAGTGGCACGTAATACTCCCCTTACTTCCTTGGTGTATGCCGAAAGTTCCGACCCGTGCTCTTTTCTGCATGAAGCGCACTTCTGGATCTTTTATACCATATTAACATCATCACTCTTTGTATGCACAAGTCTCTCTCACACTTCACTAATAATAACTCCGCTCTGAGTGTTCTTCATAATGATCAAATTCTACTCTATTCAAGGAATACCCCTTCTTAAATCGCTTCCCACAGCCTTCCAATCAAATTAGAGTGTGCAATTCTAATTGCACACTTTTGTATGGATTATCGCCCCTCATGTGACGTTTAATCCACTATATCACTTCCACTTCGTTATGCTAGTCCCACAAACATCTATTTCACACGTCTATTACCACGTCCCTTCAACTCGGACGATTTTAACGTCAGCTCACCAAGATGCCCACATTTTGTAACACCCTGACCGCCCTGGGAGAGCGAACGGCACGCTACTATCGAATAACTGAATCAATTTCATAAATCACAAGGTATAGAGCATCTAATTACCACGATAAAACAAGAGAAACAACCAATCTCAAATCTCTTCAAATAAGTACAACAATTTTTCCAAATAGGTACAACAACCAAAATAAATCACTAACGCTCTATTCATCAAAATAAATACAGGTCATCTCTTTTGTATAATAAAAAAAATTTCCAGACCATCCATGCTAAAAAAAAAAAAAATCATACCAACTCTTTATTTACCTTATGTTCTGAACGCGGTTACAACACTTGGGTATTCTCAATCACCCTAGAAATCGAAATTTTTAAATCCTCCTTATCATCGTTCCACCCCTCAACTCATGGGGATAACATTCAATGCTTTCTTACCACATAATCGGCTCCACTGGGCTTAAATCATGATTTAACTTCTAACTTATAGATATAATTACCTATCCCTAGTACGACCGAGGAATCGAACTCACGGACTAATGACCAAACATCTCCCTAATTCCAACCTTACGCTAAGTTTCATGCGTGGGATGTCTCGCAAAGTGAAATCCAAATAAGGAACCCCCTCGATACACTACTACCTACCATTGTCGGTTTTCGAAATCCGTTAGGTCCTCCATCCATAGCATGTACCCCTTTATTCTGTCTCGTGACAGAAAATTTATATATCCTCCCGTAATTACACTTAACAGAGAACATTTGACCAATTGCACTATCGTTCAATATTGGTTGGTGGTAATTGCATTCCATAAACCTCGAATACATACAATCGGAATTCTCGAAATCCCTTTCCCTAATAATAGGCGTATAACTCTTAACTCCCACATCTCTAGAGGATAGATATAACAATGCACTCTTCCTATCACCAAGTCCTGAGTGCTAAACATAATATTGAGTTAAATCTTTTAGCTCAATAGTAAACCCGATACATACTGAATCATATTGACAAAGTCGATACATACATCGGTATCGAATATCTCGATCCCACTATCCCCTCCGAAGTCTCTAGGATAGATAATATAAGTGCGAGTCCGACCTTCTTGCAGGTGAAGTCTTGCCAGAAAATAAACATGCTGCACTAGTGCAACCACTCCGATAGCCTTGCAATAATTGCCCACTATCGTACTAACCATTTCTATAATGTTGTAACAAAGATAATATTATACTCACATATAGCATCACTACAACGAGTAACTTCAATAGAGTACATAACACTATTAATATACTCATTCATCCTCCGCGGATAGCACTAAAGAAAAATCCCGCTACACTAGGGAAAAATATTCACATAATAATAACGTTTATAATTATACGCATTAAACTCGTCTCACATGCTAATCTAGCAATGAACAAAATATAGTGACTCGCTCATGTCACATAAACACGCCTCATCCTCTGAGGATATAACTTATACTTCCATCTTGCCAATCATCTTGACTGCATAAATGGTCTTCGGACGTAACACGTCTGTCCAAATCAAAACAAAACTACCTTAATCGTTGTCTTTTTCTAGGCACCGTATTCTTGTCCCTTTACTCACTTCAGAAAATATTATCTCGTGCGATTTCACTCCCCACAATATACCTCAACACATAATCCACTTATCATCTGTCCTATTAACCATGTTAGGATTGTCCTTCTCTCGGACTTTAGTAGACTCGATTCCTGTTGGCTACCCCGGTTATTCCCATAGCCTTTCAGGCCATAAAGAACATGTCACTGTCTATAATAGTCCTTACTGAATTTACCATCACTTGCTAAGAATTTAACTATTCGAATCATTTAAATGGGTCCCCTGATGTGTATCCACACCCCTTTATGGTGCTACACCACCACCGTTGTATTCAGTCTTATTCTCGACTAAATTCTTCGATTCTTTTAGCTTCCCACACAAAGGAGCATTATCATCTTTATTGACAAAATACGACATTGTCAACCTCTAAATCGGCCGTCCATCAGAATTTCCTCTTTGAGTGTTATCAACTATTATTACAAGTCGATTTCCCACTTGGAGTCGTTTCCTCCACTTGTATCTACATCTCCCGATACAAAATTCGCTAACGGTTAAGATTCATATTCACAAATGGACTTCTGTCACGTACTCCTGTGATGAGTTCAGGACAACGTTCACTTCTAATCCTGAACATCTGACGAAGGAACATACGATCATCACTGTACCTAAGGTTCTCCTATAGACATAGCATTCCACTTCTAAAATTGGTGGTTGACTCCCATCCTCATAACTTCGTTCCGACAGCCAAGAAAATTTTCTCTAAATTTTCACTTTCAGTTAGCCACACTCCGTCCTATATCTAAATCTTCGGATACTTTACCTCCTTTGGTAAACACATACAATTCCCGCATTTATAGACTTCCCACTGACAGTTCTCTACATGTTTTGTAACACGTTGGGTGAGTTTACTATCGCACCTCATTCGACTATAGCATCATTTTGAAATCATGGCCGCGCCTTAGTCACCTTTTTAGTCTTGGCTTCTCGTGCCATAATGGAGGTGACCTCGACTACGGTCATCATCCTCGAATATATTTTACAATCTCAACTGAGCCCTGCCTCCTGATGTCCACTTAACGGTCCTTTCCTGACATTCGTCATCGCTCGGCACACGCACACATCCGAATGAAATTAGAATTCATTGATGTATATACGTTATAGCAGGAGAACGAAATCTCATCAAAGAAATCGACAATCCTAAACAAAGGGCTCTATATCAAACAAAACAACGATGAAAGCATAATAAGCCACACAGATCCTAAAGGACACTAGAACCTGATGCTCTGATACCACCCGTGACACCCCGCCTAATTAAATACCGGGCGATCAATCCTTTATTAAATTAAAATCAAGGTGAAATTTTCTAATTTAAACACCCTGATTAATTAAGCTAAGTGTCAAAACCATTTAAAACCTTATTTCCATTTTATTAAATCCAACTATAAAACCTTTGACCATTTACATTTTAAGAGTCACACATTAAGTATAAGAATATAAATGAACATTCAAGAGTTTAACCATCAACAACAAATCCCAACTCTAAAACACTAAAGGAAAACATCCTGACAGTAATAAATCCCAAAGTAAAGAGAGTGAAAGTAAAAGAATTACAATCTCTGACAAAACCAACTAAATAATGGAAAAGGGCGACACATGCCCCATTGGATAAAATTGAACTAGAAGTGGAGTCAACAATGGAGTCGTCTAAGCAATGGCCTGCAACTCCCACAAAAGCTACAGCACGTTCCATCTAAAGAATCCTAAGCATGACGCCCCTGTGGCTGGGCACCTGTAATACATATATATATATACCCAAGAGAGCAGAGGTACCAGCAAATGGGTCAGAGCCCAATTGTAAAACAGTTTTAAAATAGTTTAGCAAGCATTTAAAATGCTTACCGGCTAATGCAATAGTCATATTAGTATGCAACACTCTCTTGATAATTCTCACCTCTCATCTAGTGTGCACGTCTACCGTACTACTGAATCTCATATATCTCTCTAACTGATTCTCCACAAGTCTTAACACGTGAAATTAAGGTTATAGTATTCACTTTAGAAAATCTATCTCTTCAATATTTCTTACATTATTTAGAATAATTCTGTATCGTTATAACGTTTCCGAATACTCATAGTGAAGTGAAACATTTATTCATTTCTCAACTACTTATACGAACAGTATAAAGTTACCATATATATATATATATATATATATATATATATATATATATATATCAGTTACACATATAATATATATACAAACAACACCCCACAAAAAATCTATGGTGCAAAGTTTCCATAAATAAGTACATATATACCAATCACTCATATAATATATATATACTAATGACACCCCACATAAAAACTATGGTGCTGGCATACTCTGCTATCAAGTCCCCGTATCACTCCTACTAAGGGAATACTAGTTCGGAATCACTCTCGAACTATATTAACACAAAACACATACAAATGGAGGCGAAGCATAGTTCCCAGTCCTAAGAGGTCAGCACATACCCTCACGTCTCTTAGGAACATCTGACTATCACTCAGATAGCCTATAATCAAGGATACTATGTTCTAGGGTACATGTCAATATCCCCCATAACGGTCCCATCGAGATAAGACTGTCCCGGCGCGGAAACCCCCGTGATAGCAAGTAGCCCGGGTATGATTTTAACACAGAAATAATATATGAAAATCACACCGTCATATATATATGTATTCACATCCACATTATTGAATTAGGTGCGCCCACGACCCAAAATTTTAATTATCCATTATTACACATTTTACTCGATTATCTCGTATAAAAGGCTCGTTCATTTTATTCTCGTAATTAAGTTATTCTAAACTCACTTCTCGTCTCTCGAAGTATTCTCTTTACCTAAGTACAATTTCAGTAGGCCCTCACTCACCTTCTAATCCAACTTCCTAGATATTTCGATTATTTAACCAACGCACGTATGATTTCTTAAGTATGAATGTCTCCCCGTTTACCCTTTATTTCCCTTCACATTAAAGTCCTACTTAACGGGGTTTATCTTGACCCTACTGGTCCTTTTTATGTTCCATTATGTTCTAGCAACCCTAATCAAGGTTTACTAGGCATAAAATCGTATTAAGCTAACACGAGCAAAAATGCAGTTTTCCAGGAGGGGTCGATCGATCGATCTATCGATCGATCGATGCTCTGGGCTCGATCGATCGATCAAGCAGTTATGGCGAAACTGCAGAAAACCCAGCTACGGAAATCTTACCCCAAACTCATCCAAATCATCATGTTTCAGTCCCAAACTCCCAACCACTTATACTACAAGTGTTGTATACCCATATAAACAATATCCTACGTAAAACATGCGAATTTTCCTCAATTATAACAAGATAAAAGGGTAAAAATCTTTATAAATCTCAAGAACCCTAATATTTTTTCTTTAACTTAGTTTCTTCCATTATTTTTCCAGATTTTCTATTACTAAGACCATGGAAATTCTTGGTTCAACCTCCACATGTGAAATGGATTTCCAGAATATGATCTTTACCTCTACAACATGTAATTTTTGTCTCCAATTAATGTTTTCTTTCAAGAACACTAATTCTAATCAACCCTAGACTAATATAAAAGAGCATTAACTTGATTAAATAAAGATAGATACTTGCCTGAGATTCAAAGTTCTGATTTGTGGAAGAATTTGGTGTGGTTGAGATCCTCGTTGCGCGATCTACCATTTGGCGGTGACGGCGGTGCAACCGGAGGAGTTCTTGGCCTAGAACTCCTTGGAAAGCTTCTCCTCTTCCTCTCCAATGGACGTAATTAGTTTTTGGTTATGCTAACCCTAGAAGACAACATTTACCATCTGATATAACCCTAGCAAATTCGTGGGTTTAATTATCCAAAATTATGAAATGTCCAAAATGCCCTCCTGGGGTACTAATTAAGCCTAAAAATGCTCCGAGACCCAAACTAAACCCCCAGGTACATTATTTTGACTATCTCGACCCTTTCGGACACTTTGACGCAATCAAAATGACCATACGGGAAACTTATAATTTATTCACTTTATATAATAATAATTTATCCTGACACGACACAGGCGCATCCCGACTTAAATTTCCATAATTGTCATTTTATTCACACGTGATAATTTTTATAAAATAAATCTCATGTATTACTATACTCATCCAGTAACATTCAACAAATTTCCAATAATTACTAACTCTCGTCACGCTAGTAAATATTTAAAACAACTTTCCGGATTAAAATTAAATTAATTTATCTCAATTAAATTTAATAAATCGCTAAATTTAAAAGCCATAAAAATACGGGGTATTACAACATCATATTCATATATTACTTGAGTATCACTAAGTAATATTCAGAATCATATATTCCAATATCCATAGGCAATATAAAATTCGGATTAATCCCAATTAATTAATTTATAATTATTTCCAATTAATCCCATTAACTTTTAATTTAACTCATTTTAAAAGTCATTAAAAATTACGGGGTATTACATACTTCCCCCCTTATAATAGAATTTCGTCCCGAATTTCGAAAAAATAAAGCATAACTAGTAAGGACAACTATGGGTATTAATCTCACATCTCATGCAATCTCTGTCGTACCGCCCATACAGTACATTACCGAATACCCCCATTGATGTTATACACCAAGCCTTACCATTTAGTTTCAACTATCTCGAGTTCAACTTTACCCAATCCTACCTATACCATCCTCGTGGAAAATTTGGGGAGTAGTGATCCTAAATCATCAAACAACTAAATCCTGAAGTCACAACCTCAACTTTCTGTGACACCCCGCCTAATAAAATACCGGGTGATCAGTCCTATACCAAATTAAAATAGGAATCCCAGTTGGATCATCCTTAGCATCACTGTCGAAAACTTTTTAGAACTTACTAACCACCTAGTATTCCAAAAACTGGTGCCAGTTTTAACTTTTTAATTAAACAAAACAATACATGCGGAATAAAAATATAAACTATTCACACAACTGAATGAAAATAAACTGAATCATATATACACAACTTGCCGAATAAATCACCGGGCACCAAATAAATAATCCAATACAATTATTCAACACCTGAATGAATTACTCCTGAAAACTGTACCGAGAAGTCTGGGAGACAATCCCTAAATAAAACTGAGACTACTACAAGATTCCTACTCTAGGAATGAATGAATGATGCGTCTAATCCAAACTCCTGCTAGCATCCACATGTGCCGCAGCTCCGTGTCCCTGGAATAGAATATCAATCCCGGCGTCCCTGTGGCTGGACGCCTAAAAGGTTTTGAAAATAGTTTTATAGCAAGGGTTAGAACCCAAAACATTTTGAAAATATTTAGTAAATTAACTGCAGTAATTTAAAATGCATGAATGCGCTTCATATTTAAGTTAGTGTCGCACTCCCTTGTGGACATTCTCACCCCTCCACTATTGTGCACACCTACCGGTTACCTTAACCCCACCTAGTTTTACTACCCCATCCAACTAGTCCTGGTATAACCTTCCCTTGCCATACTACTCTAACCCGAGTATAATAATTCTTGAATTATAAGTTATTTCACAATTAACTTAATTAATTCCTCTTAAATAGCAGCATATAACCGTGTCACAAGTTATATAAAGTAAATACATCACACACTGTATTATTCCCACAAATGATTAACTTAATTAATTTCTCATTAATTAACTGCATATAACTGTAACCCGAGTTATATAAAGTAGATACATCACACACTGTATTATTCACTTACATATAATATTTACTACCATATTATACGTACCTATACTAACATCCACACATATATTATACGTGTATCCATCCTTCCGAGTACACCCTCACCGGATGATTCCCTCTAAAATGTTATCTCACTAGGTGTGCTCACAAAACCTAGTTTCCCCAAGTTGGAATCGCTCACCAACTTGGACCAAAATATAAACGAAGTGGAGGCGGTCATATTCCTTCCCTGAAAGTGAGATAAATCCCTCACCCATATATACCGGACGCTATGACCTGGGGATATACTCGCCCTACTCCTCAAGCTAGGGGATTCACCCACATCGCGCAACCTCCCTTGATAGCATTAGAGTATATGAATTTAATAAATATCTAATCACTGATATTTAGTATCACGCACAATAAATACACGTATATATATACTATCACGACACCGTATATATATAATATAAACCCCGGCTTTACCGTGTATTCTAAGTCCCGTACACTGCCTGAAATTTCCTGAGTCTGTAACCCGACTCAATGTAGTTAATTTCCCCACTTAATAATTTATCGTCTTCCTGAGTCTATGGTCTGACTCTAATATACTTAACTCACTCTTTAATTTATATAATACTTTCCCCGAGTCTATGGTCCGACTCCAATTAAATTAATTAACACACTTATTATTTCAATACATTCCCGAGTCTATCGTCCGACTCTAATTAAATTAATTAACACACATTTTAATTTAATACTTACCCGAGTCTACAATCCGACTCTTATTTAATTAATTTACACATTAATTATTCAACACAAATCCTACCTGAGTCTACAATCTGACTCTAATTAAATTAATCATCACATTTATTAATTTAATCCTACCCGAGTCTATAATCCGACTCTAATTAAATTAATTATCACACCCATTAATTTAATAACTCGGTGTCACCCAACCATTATCCCCGGACTCACTTACTTGGCCCGTAACTTAATATTTCCCGACTCAAAATAATTTGGTTTATTTCTAAACTTAATTCACTAACTTGGGGTCGCATGACCAATATACCCGGATTCACTCACTTGATCCGTACCTCACTATTTTAGAATAAAATCTCTCAAATTCATCCGTTAAATGCCCCACATAAATTCATCCTAATCCCAATTACTTTCTACCATAATTGCTAGGAATATTTATTTCACAATTATTTACCACTAATAATTGTATGGAAATTATTTTATAATTAATTCCCCCTTATACTTCACCCAAGGCCGAACTGCCCAGAATTTCCCATCGTCGATCGATCGATGCCCCCGATCGATCGATCGACCCCTTCGTTACAGCTCTTCTTTCCCTTATTTTCCACCATTAACGAATTTCAAGGTTTTTAAACCATAATTTACCTCTAATTACATCATCCCATCATCCACACATGGTTAATCCACATCCTATTCATCATAGAGATCATTAAGATAATCAACCCCTCTAATTATCTCATAATTTTCGAAATGGGTCTTTCTCCATAAAATTCAATTATATGTTTTAAATCTCAATTTCCGGATTCCATTTCCACACTTTTATGTTCTGGATTTCTTGTTCAAATCATATATACATATTCAGATATCAATCACCCATCTAAATTTTACTTTGAATCTCATTCAAGTATTTCAAAAACAAAAACCTCATTTTGTACCCATTTACACCCAAAAACGAATTTTCACACCCACATCACCATGATATGAATTGATTATCATGCTTTAAGAATCAAAACAGTTAACCACTTGCCTGAAAGTGTTCGTAGTGTCTGATTCCGTTGGCGTAGTCCCTCGATTTGGCTCCAAAATCCTCAATTTGGCTTTTGCTAAGCTTTCCCCCAATTTCCCTCTCAAGTCCTAGGCTTAGATTTGTGATGACTGCTGATTTCCTAATCTCCCCATTAGGTTAAAAACCCTTAATCCCATTTTTCACCTAATGGGCTTAATTAAAGTGGCCCAACTCACCCCGTGTGGGCCCGGCTAAGCCCAAAAATATCCCGAGACCCAATTACTACCCCTGGGTACTATTTTCTGACTATCTCGACCCATCCGGACTCAACCGCGCACTCATAATTGGCATCCGAATTAATTTATAAAAATCCTTATCTCACACCCAATTCAGTCTATAGCGACTCCCGGCTGGAATAAGTGCATACCCCATCATTAATACCCGAAATGACGTAATTAAATTATTACTATTCACTTAGTAAATAAATTTCCCTAAACATTAACCATTCACTTCCCGATAAATATTTAAATAAATATATTGTCATAATTAATTCAATTAAAATTACAACACACCAGTAATTTAAAATCCCGAATTAATTAAATATTAAATGCACAAAAGTACGGGGTGTTACACTTTCATTAACCACAAGAGTACTTACTGTGTCGCAACTATGGAAAATACTACATTCCAACTATCCAGGGCGCCCATACACCCTATGTGTGTACATTCCATCATAAGATCTAAATGAATGTGATTCCTATGTAAGGGTATCCTTAATTAACTGACTACTTATAATATAATTCGTATCACCATGATTTCCACATTAACATTTGACGACTCCATTAGACTCAAATCATGCTACAACTCATAACTCTCTGATTAATACATATATAATAGTAAAGGTTATAAACTCATATCCTAAAGACCCAACTTACTTCGACTCCCAACGTTCGTTAGTTTCATGCGTGGGGTGTCTTGCAGAGCGAAATCCAAACAAGGAACCCCCTCGATACACTACTACCTAACATAGTCAGTCATCGAAACACCTCAGGTTCTTAGTCCATAGTACATAAGTTCCCAACAGGTTTTATCTATTTATATAAAAGTCTACTTATTCACTCTCTTGTCAAAGACTATACGCTAGCTATAACGGTCAATCTTGGCCTCATATACGATAAGTTAATCCATGACGATAACCACATCATACTCGAACATGTCTAAAACAAATAAATTTACAAAAGATTTTTGTCTATAGTCTCATAGAAACACAAGAATCCTAATGATAGGGCTCTACATCAAAGAACGCTAAGATGAAGAACGGTAAGCTGTACAGACCCTAAAGGACACTAGAACCTGATGCTCTGATACCACCTGTAACACCCCGCCTAATTAAATACCCGGTGATTAGTCCCATACCCAATTAAATCAGAATGTACAGTTGGTTCATTCTTAGAAAAACTGTCGAAAATATTTTCCTATCACCCAATACTGAATTAAGCTAGTGTTAAAAACATTCCAATAAAAATTTCATTTTACCATTTCCAATAATTCTACAAATTCCATTCCACAACAACAATAAACTGAATAGATATCACACTATAATTTAAATGCAATTGGAATAAACTTTCCAGAAAATATTTCAATACATAAATCCCAATAATAGTAAATGTAGCACAACAACACGAGTATTAAATCCTAACTCAAGTAGAAAAGAAACAGCTGAAATCCTCTGGGTGACATGCCCCAAATGAAAGATCACTACAGAGTATGAATCAAATATAGAAGGCGTCTAAACAATACTCCATAGCTCGTCAACCATCATAATCCTCTATGGCTAGTGTCCCTACGGCCGGAAACTTGATATAGAAGATCCAAGAGATAAAATAGAATATGAAAAGAAACGGGTCAGATCCCGATGGTAAAAATAGTTTTGAAAACAGCAAGTGAATAATTGTAATATTTATCACTTATAATATACATGTTAGATTATCCGACTCTCTCTTGAGATTCCCACCTCTCATCTAGAGTGCACACCTAACGTACCTCTAAACCATTCTAGTTATAGTTCCCACGCTAACTAGATTAAACACATGTATCCATTCTTTATAGCCCAAATTATTCCCACTTATTAACCCTATAATACATATAATGATGTTATAAACATATATATCTATTTAGATTCAACATGGATAAGTCCCTTATTAATTCAATTCAATTAAGTGTTCTCATACGTAACTATTTTACATTTCTACTTTAGCCACATAACAGATATCATCACATGTATTTATATACATTCACTATATTATATATATATATACTATACTGCACCCCGAGACACATTTATGATGCTGCATTACTCTACTATATTGTCCCAATACATCTCCTCACTGTATAGGGGACCATAGGTTCGGTAAAGATCCCTCGAACCACAAATATCAAATCAAAAATAATGGAGGCAAACATAGACCTAAGCCTTTGGGCTACGCTCATACCCACACACCCAAATGACCACTCTATACCATTGTTCTCCCTAATGGTAATCGACCTAAGTCCTTTGTTCTCGAGCGACAAGTCGAAGGTCCCATATATTCATTAGGATAAGATTGCCCTCACGCATATACCTCCCGTCGATATCAAGTAATCTAGGTATGTTATACAACTAAATTATCAATCAATCAAATAGGCATTATCATCTACCTATATAAAATTAGGTACTTACACTACATGTATCATATTAGGAATTCATCCTATCACAAGTTCCCGTCGTATTTATTAAATACTACACACACTTGTAATCATGATTATCATCATTTTTTTATGTAGTTATCACTCACATAATATTTTATCTGGCCCAAGTACCCGTAAATATATCATAAATATTACCCTTACTTGATATAACGATTATTGTCCTCTAAATCGTAATGAATTTATGTAGATATCTCTCAAAAAAATTTAATCCTCAAATCTAAATATTTTTTTCCAACATTAACCCAAGTCCCTCGCTCCTTGTTAATGTACCAAAATTAATAAAATCTCATCATGGGCTAAATTACTATTTTTTAATTTATCTAAATTGTCCCCGACGCGTCCCATACCGCATCCTGACTTAATTTTCATAATTACCGTATAAGTAACTCAGGGAAATATAAATAACATCATATTCATATATTACTTAAGTATCACTAAGTAATATTCAGAATCATATATTCCAATATCCACAAGTAATATAAAATCCAGATTAATCCCAATTAATTAATTTATAATTAATTCCAATTACTCCCATTAACTTTTAATTTAAGTCATTTTAAATGTTATTAAAAATTACGGGGTATTACAAACACCCTCCTCAAAAGGAAATTTCAAAATGGTGGCCATATTGACCTTACTTATTTGGTCGTTTCAATTAAAATATGCATTGTTTGCACTATCCTCGTAGGTCATGGCTCCACTAACCATAAATTCCACACCCGTACTGGAAGAAATAGATCATATCATATGATCTTGTAAAGCTCTTTGGTCCAACTCCCCCTATATGCTTCCTTTGTTGGTGAGGTCCCCATACTTGGGTCCACACTACACCGTCTCTATTCATTGGGCATACTGTGTCCTGAGACATCCTAATCTTAGGTAGTATATCCATATAATAATTATAATGCTCCTACTGATGTAGGAGGATCACTTCAATCACTTGAACACTAGTGGTGAAGAGAAATTTACTCAGTAACACCTGCCAAACCTTTCACATAATGTTTCTATCAATGCCAAACTATCTTTCTCACTTTATAACTTATAACACACACATCCTCCTTCTCTTTCAAATCAATATCACCCATTACAGAGAGAGAAGGAAAGATAAACTGCTCCTACTACTGTCCACCACACGGTTGCGCATATGAGGTCTTCGAAAACTTACTTCTAACGCCATTATGGATGGTGAGTGAGAACATTTCCCCTCGAACCACGTTAAGCACTTACTAAAGGTCTCATGTACAAAGGACCTTAATTGTCGATCTAAGTCAACCTCAAGCATGGAAAATCTTGCAAGCGAAATACAAATAAGGAACCCTCCCAATACACTTGGTCTATCGGAGTCGTTCGTTAGGAAACAATGAACCAAAACCCCATAAGAGGTCTTCGTTATAATGAAAAAATGAAAAGTGACAAAAGAAACTCAAGATCCCTAGGACACTAGAAACTGAAATTCTTTGATACTAACTATGAAACCCCAAAAAATCCATAAATAGATTGACTAAGTCTAATATAAAAATCACGGGAATAAAAAATGGTTGGTATTATTCTCAGAGTAATGAAATAACTAAAGATAAATAACGAATAGTGAAATATGAAAAAGTGAATAACACAAAATGAATTATGATACCAATCACTTCCAAACAAATAAACAAACACTGGAAAATAAAATCTATATCTTTCAAATGTCCAACTCTAAATATAACTACCAGATATATAAGATGATTGAAATTAAAAGGTAAGCTACAATTATTTGACTCTTACAACCTAGGAGTAATGAATGGAACGTCACTAAAGATTCTCCTCCATCAAACCCGATATATAAGAACCACCATAACCTAAGATCTATGAAAATATATAAAATAACAACCTAAACAACAAGACTTGTAGAATAACATTATAACTGAATACGGACCACATTATAGCAATGCATATTCCTCACATCTTTTAATAGATTCTAAATTATCAGTTACCTAACTCAAAAATCTAAAATAACATGTGGTTCTAATCCTTGATCCTACATGTGGCCCATGTGATAAAAGTTTAACTTCTCCATTATTTCATATTTGTCATAACAATACCAAGTTAATCTCTTTAATTATGAATCGGGTATTATATTATGGTATGACCCTTAATATATGTCTCATTATTGTACTAATAAGAGTCTTATATATCAAGTTTATCCATACTAGGCAATCTCATGCCAATAATGCAACATACATGTCTCTAGTATAAGTAATACACAAACCTGAGTCATACATATGTAGGTAGGCATCCCTAATATAGGTCAGATAGATCTCTAATATAATACATAAATAGCTATAACTATCTATAGTACCACCATATAATTTTATAAGGTAGGATAAAGATAATCTCAACGTTTAACGTCCATACATAGATACTGTCCCTGATAAGTACATATAAATGGGCTTCTTACATGCCTATACTTAACAAAAGCATATCCATTTTTCTTTTAGGGATCACTCACATAGACTAGGTATAGTCTCAAGTCATCTTAGACCTCAGACCATATCATAATCAATGGATATATCAAGGCGCCTATCCATAATTCTTAGGGCCTACCATACCAAAGACCATATGATTAAATCTCTCCGCGAGCCCTCTCCATGCACTTATACCTAGCTGTAGGAACCTGGGGTAAAATGATCACGATAAACTCGTATACTCATCGAGGAATGATCGCGGTCTTCATTGTACGTAACCCATAATGGAATCTATCAAAGTATGTCACCCTGAGCATTTACAAATGGTATGTATTACACCTAAAACTACACAAGTGATATCAACCCTCACTAACGGGCTAAATAAAACATGTACACAACCCCTTACTGAAGGGTTAAGGTAAATCACATACATATACTGACCCAATGCTACCTGGCATACCAACATCATTATTTTTAAAAGGTATAACACGTCTTAATTCTATATTCTACCCATAACACATTAACCCTAACTCCCCTGGGTTTTCAAATTTTGGTATAGTCTTTTCGTAACCTCTGCTAAGAGCACTTGTAACAACTAAATTCAATCGTAATTATCCCTAGTCCAATCTCCTAAGGCATCGTGTCTAGGTATAAAACCACACCTAATTTTTTTATAAACCCTCCATACACGATAACTACCCTACTATAGGGTCTTCAACATGATCCTAATCTCACTCCAAAAGATATACAACCTAACTAATCCATTACAATAACTCCACTAAAACCTAATAAAGTAGTCCAACTCTCTATCTTCTAAACTCCCAATTAACAAACCCATACTACACTCGGGTTTACAATGAAATGCACAATCCTAAAATTAACCACTTTAAATAAAAAAAATTGCCTAATATCCAA
This sequence comes from Sambucus nigra, assembly GCA_949130495.1. Lineage (NCBI taxonomy): Eukaryota > Viridiplantae > Streptophyta > Magnoliopsida > Dipsacales > Adoxaceae > Sambucus > Sambucus nigra. The sequence goes on along the minus strand of OX422213.1, from coordinate 264,307,847 downwards.
ATACCAATCTCCAACAACTCAATTCATAAAAATATATTTCTATTTTGTAATTATATGAAAACTATAAGCTAACAAATCCTAACCCTAGGACCCAGACCTAAAAAAAATATCTAACCAAATAGACAAAACACAAAACTAAGCCTGCCCTGAGACCATCAACCGATCGACATCATGTGGTCCATTGATCGATCATCCTAAAAATCTAACTCTTTGCTTGTTACATGATGTCTCATATTCAAACCCCACTTTTCTCTCTCTAACCTCCATTAATGAATTAAAAGGCTTCCTCTAAAACTCCAATCAATAAACAAAATCACATCATATCAACAATTGGAATCTATTTCTAACATCAATCCCAATTTTTCATGAAGATTCAAACGAAAAACCCAATTCTCACTAAAGAACCCCATATTTCCCAATTTCTTCAATTAAATAATGATTTCAATCTATTAATTAATAAAAATTATAAGACTTTTAATTGATTTATAATAGGAACCATATTCTGATAATTCCCAAACAATTTTAATCGAAGTTAATGAGGAAATCAAAAAAATATAAGGGGAAATTAACCTAATTAATATCATGATTAGATTAAATATTGAAATTAACTACTGAATCATATAAGATCATATATACAACATAATTTGATTTATATTTCAATGAATATATATAATCTTAACACACACGCACTCATAGTTAAATTGTATAAACTTGTCTTAATTGATTTTTGGAGAAACCATGACAATATCTGCAATTTCCTTTTCTTCTCTTCAAGTTCTTCCTTGCTCTCTCTCTCAAGGAGCTTCCAAAATTTGTGTTTTTTGTGAATAAGAAGGCTCGTAAGGTTTTATAAGCCCCTTAATTTCCAAAATTAGGCTTGGGCCTCTAACTAAATGGTCTAAAAAAGTCTCTAAAAGGTTTAAAAACCCACTGTTGATGTAAAAAACTAGATCACTCTAATTCTTCAATCCCAGATAAATAAATAAGACAAAGATTTTTAAAGTGGTTCGGCTAGGAATAAAGCCTACGTCCACTGTTATGTTATTGCTGAGTGTTTGTGGAATTCTTGATTACAAGTTCTCTCAAGAAATTCCGGTCCCTTTGAATGGGATCGATACAAGGTATTTATAGCCTCAAGGCTGTACATGAAAGGTCCAATACATTAAATGATATACATATGAATGGGTAATACATTTAATGCAGCGTGTGCGTCAAGAATCTAATGAATAGTTGAACAGTTGTCCGTCTGATAATTGATGACACGGCCGAGGTGCAGTTCGGACCGCCTTAGTTGCTCGTTGATCAAGAGTTCCTCGGAGTGCTTAGAGTATCTCGGGATGATATAGTTCCTCGGATGGAGTTCCTCGGCATCATAGAGTTCCTCGGTGTATTCTCGTTGCTCGGTATCAACCACGGTTATTCAGTAAATGATCTTCCTCGCTGTTATTGTGCCACGTAGATCGACACGTGTCTTCATACTATTCGTCTACGTCAGCATATTAATTTTGGTATCAACAGAAGCCCCCAATGTTTCATATTTCGAACTTTGAGGAGTATGGGACATTCTTTCTCGTTATATGGTAATATTAAATGACCTTCCTGGGTTTTAGGAGCATTGTATTCAAATTTCCTTCTCATTTCGCAGTTTCCGCCTTTTTATAAGCGCTTCGATCTTCGTGCAACTTTTGTCTTTTTAGCCGCCGGAAGTTTAGTAATTTCTTTTTAGTAATCATTTCTTTCGCCGTTTCCCAATGCAAAGTATTTAAACTCCTTTGGTAACCATACCGTCGTCTACACTTTCCATTTTTCTGCATTCAAGTTTTCTATTCTCTTCCTCTCTCTTGTGTGTTCATCATTGTTTCCGTTCGTTGTCAACATATCTCTTTTCTTTCTGTAAGCTCTTCTTCCTTTCTTCTGCATCTCTTTTATTCAATATGGTTTATATTGTTGAATCTGCTGAGAAATTTCGTTCTGACTTTTCCATTCCTTCTTGGGTAACTCTAGAGGTTCTTTCTGAGCCTTTAGATTACTTTCGATTGGCTGAGGGACATTGGTTCCCCAGTCTTTTCATTGCTGAATGTGGTTTTTCTTTTCCCCCAAATCCATTATGTCTTGAGTTTTGTCAATATTTTGACCTTGTTCCTGCAAAAATAGCCCCCAATTCATGGAGAATAATTAACGGGGTGCATAAGTTAAATCTAACTCATGGGACTCGTATAGGGATCCCAGAAATCATGTACTGCTATAAATGGGCCACTTTAGATAATATTTATTATTTAAAAACTAGGTTTTTAAATAGAGCCCTTGTAGTTAACCTCCCTGATTCAAATAGAGATTATTTTGAGCATGGGTTGGTCATAAAAAATTGGCAACACGCGCCTTTATCTGGGAATGAAGTATACAACGGTCCCAGATGCCCCCCATACGGCAATGGGATAGGTTTATTTTTCATTTTTATTTTACTTATGAAATTGCGTATTCATCATGTTTGACAAAATGTGTGACTGAGATTTATGTATTTATTTGCAGTTGATAGTAAAAGAAAAACTCCAAAAGAGTCGGAAGTGAATATCAAGCATTTAAAACTTATCTGGAATTTGCATAAGACGATTGCAGACGAGCACATTAGATCTGCATCATATTTGCTGCAGTATAAGAGCTACACAACCTCTTATACTGCTCGCCCTGTTGAACCAGCCTCAACACCAGAAAGTTCATCTTCAGATTCTCATATTCCCCTATCTCAGAGAATGGGCAAGAAAAGAGCTCCTCCTGCTCTATTTGGTGAAATTTCTTCTGCTGTTGAAGCAAAGAAAAGTAAAATTGATGTCCCAGAGGGGACTAAAAAAGTAGATGCCAGTTCCTCGAAATTTGCCGAAAAGCCCCCAGTGGCCCCGAGCAAGAAAAGTGTTAATGCTGACGTAATTACAATATCTCCGACCAAGACTTCTTCCTTGGTTGATGCTGCTAACCCTCCTTTGAAGAGATCGAGGAAATCATCCTCGGTTAATCTTGCTGGAACTGCATCTTCTCTACCCGCTGGTGGTAGTAGTATTTCAAAAATCATTCTTCCGAGCTCTTCAACGAGCTCAGTTATACCCGAGGTTCTCGGGGTTGATGAAAAGATTCCTAGGGATACACTGACATCCCTTGCTGCTCGCCATCTTTCTTCAGTAAATTTCTCATACCTTTAGTCTTTCTTTTCTTTTTCCTGAAATCTTGTATTTGTGTTAACTCTATTGTTTTTCTTATCTTTCAGCTGGTGAATTGTTTCAATACCATCGTGAAGAAAGATCAAGCTATTAAAGCTTCTAGTTCCTCGTCCGATGTTGACGATGCCCTCTTGGGTTTAGCCCAATCTGTGAAAGAATCTCGCCAGCAGTACGTCGAGGAGAAAACTGTCTGGGAGAAAAAATTGGCTGCAGCTGAGGCTGATAAGATGAAGATGGCTGAAACCTCCAGGAATTTGGAGGAGAAGGTGAAAATCTTAGAGGTCAATCAGCAAAAGCGCGATGACCAAATGAAGAAGGCAGAAGAAGAACTGTCTATCCTGCGAGACATCAAAATCCAGAAAGAACAATTGGATGTCAAACTCTCCTCGGAGAAGTTGAAAAGAAAAGTTGCAGTTAGGAAACATTTCTGTGCTGGTTGGGAAAAAGGATGGGATAAAGGGATTGCAGCTATGACATCTCAAGTCAAATATGGGGAGTTGAAATACTTCTATGACGGTTGGGTAGCTGCTCTACAAGAGCTAAAAACCCAAGACGATTCTGAGCTATTCCAAAGGCATCTCCCTGGTCCTCCTCCACCAATTGAGGAAGAAGAAGAAGATGAACCTGCATCAGATGAATCTTCCATAGCTGTGGATGTCCCAATCTCTGCTTCTCAACCCTCTGTCATTGAGGACATTTCTTCTATGACTCCTCCTGCTGAGAGGATTTCTGCCGACCAAGCTGTTGTTATCACCGAGCAACCGAGCTCCTCGTCCCAGCCTCCCGAGAAAGTCTTGGGAGACAAGGAAAAGGTGTGAAGTTGTTCGGTATCATTCTTATCTTTTATTATTTGTAATCGAACACTGTAATCCTTTTATGATCTAATAAAATACTTCTTTACTCATCGCCGTTATTGATGATTCTTTGTTGATTGTTGTCTTTTTCTTGTCTTTAGTTTGTTGCTAGAATGGAACTAATCTCTTCTCATGATACCGAGCTGATGCAGCAATGTCACCAATACTATAGGGCTGGTCATACAGACCTTAGTTCTTCTGAAATTGCTGACATTCTTGGTCATGATGCTTCAGAGCAGGCGACTGAGGCTTATCGGTATTTGAAAAGTTTACTCGACCGAGCTGTAGCTAACAATATCGCTTATTATGAATTGATTGAAGAGCTGCATTGTTCCTTAAAGGATCTCCAAGGCCAGCACAATAGATCGATGGCTTCATTACACGAGGAATATGAAAATAGATATCAACAACTTTCCTCTGATACAGGTCATAAAAAGATCATTGCTGCATATGACATTAGGGAAAGGACCCTAAAAGGTGAAGTTGAAGGCTGCCGACAAATTGCCGAGATCCTGGAACAAGAAAATAATAGTCTGCAGAAAAGATTGGCTCAATACGAATCCGTTGCCTCCTCTTCCAATGCATTAGTACCAGTTACTGATGAAGGTTTTTCGTTTCTAGAGGTTGAAAACGCCAAACTAAGGCAAGAGTTGGATGACTTGAAAAAGTCTATTATTCCTGTGACTGCTCGGGGACGAGGAAGGAGTTCTCGGGGACGAGGAAGAATCGTCGAGGAGCAAATTTCTCCAGTTGCTTCTCGGAGCCGATCAAGAGTTCTTGGCCGTAGTGTTGAAGAATCTCGCACCCAATCTACTCTGGAAACTCAAGCATTCCAACTGAATGTTAAGGATCGTGCTCTGTCTGATTTATCTAAGAAAAATTTATCTTTAGAGGATCAATTGGCTGCGATGAAGTCTGATTTGAATAATAAAGATGCTCTTATCAAGAACTTTCTCGAGCAAGTAGATAGATTAACTTTCCAATTCCATAAACAGCCTCGGGAGTTCTGGAATGCAGGTTATAATGAAGCTCTTTACCATTTGGATGATCGCCTTGAAAATGCTAACAACGAAGGTTATAAGCAGGGATGGTTGAACGCCCTGGGTGTATTAAAATTGGAACAAGGTCATTATTTATGGGATTATCATGCTCCTGGATTGCTAGACTTGCCTGTTCCTCCCTATAAATTGGATATGGCATGGATTCCTGCTCGCTCCATTCCTCGGAGTTTGATCTCTAAATATCTTGGTGATTATAACCTTCATTCTCAAGTTGAAGTATCTCGTCCTGAGCACCTGTTGGATACTCCTACAATAATGAATGTCAGAATGCTGAAGGACATGAACTTTATTAATTCTCCTCTGTGTCTAGAGGATCCTCCTGCTGGCGAGGAACCTGTCTCAAAGGACAAAGGAAAGAAACCAATAGAGTAGGAATCTTTAATGTAATAGTTAGCACATTCATGTAACATGTAATACATTTTTATCTTAATGAAAGAGTTTCATTTTCTGTTTTGCCAATAGCTATTTTTCTGTTTGCAAATTATATGGTTCATCAACCAAATTAGAATTTATAATAAGCATAAATTGTTCAAAATTGTTTCCAACCAACCAAGGTGGATAAATAATGTTTGTCGACCAACCATAGTTGATGGGTTTCTATCCCTGACCAACCATACTTGGTTCAATTTTCAAATATAAACATGTGTCCGACCAACTAAGGTCAATACTTTTATCCTCGTCGACCAACTACAATTAGTGGGTTTTTATCCCCGACCAACCATACTTGGTACAGTTTTCAATATTTTGTTCTTTAAAGAACTTTTTGTAATAATGTTACCTCCCGACAAACATAAGTTGTAATGCGAGAGTATATAAAGTCTTACCAACCGTAGTTGATCATGCTGGTCTACACCTCCTAATCAAAGGAGTAGTAGGGTTCTTTCGAACTTTTTGGCTCCTTGGAGCATATCCTCCTAACCAAAGGAGGTTGGCTACTTATAGCACTTTTGCTCCGTAGAGCGCTCCGGAGAGCTTATCCTCCTAACCAAAGGAGGTTGGCTACTTATAGCACTTTTGCTCCGTAGAGCGCTCCGGAGAGCTTATCCTCCTAACCAAAGGAGGTTGGCTACTTATAGCACTTTTGCTCCGTAGAGCGCTCCGGAGAGCTTATCCTCCTAACCAAAGGAGGTTGGCTACTTATAGCACTTTTGCTCCGTAGAGCGCTCCGGAGAGCTTGACTCCGTAGAGCATGACTCCGTAGAGCATGACTCCGTAGAGCAGTCTTCTTCTTGTCCAGCAGTGCAGTGTTCAACACTAATATTCCCCGAAAAACATTCAACAGAAAGAAAATGGTGAACCATCCTCGTTTTATTCATAATGAAGGAAATACTTTACATTTTTCATTACTGATAATACTTTCGCAGGTGTTCAGCATTCCATGCATTCTGAAATTCTTCTCCTTCTAGAGTTGCTATTCTGTAGGTTCCAGGTCGAACAACCTCTGTAACTCGGTAAGGTCCATGCCAGTTTGCTTCCAGTTTATTCTGTTTCTGAATGACTTTCTTCAGCACATAATCACCCTCCTTCAAATCGCATTTCTTCACCCTTTTGTTGTAGAACAGAGCTGTTCGTTGTTGATAAGCAGCATTCCTAATGGCTGCCTCTTCTCTTACTTCTTCGAGCATGTCCAAATCCATTCTTCTCATCAAATCACTGATCGGAGAGTTGAAATTCAGCACTCTATGCGTTGGGAGACCCAACTCGGCCGGTATCACAGCCTCACTTCCAAATGCTAGCATATATGGTGATTCTCCAGTTGCTGCTCGGGGAGTTGTTCGGTAGGCCCATAATACTGATTGGAGCTCATTAATCCAATTTGCTTTAGCTTCACTTAGCCTCTTTTTCAACCCATTCAGTAATGTTCTGTTCGTCACTTCAGTCTGTCCATTGCTTTGGGGATGGCCTGGTGCTGAATGAAACTTCAAAACGTTCGACTGATGACAATAGGCAGCAAATTCTTCATTATCAAATTGTGTTCCATGATCTGTGATGAAAGCATGAGGGAGACCATATCGACAAATGATATTCTTCCATACAAACTGGTATACTTTCTCGTACGTCATATTGATAAGAGGCTCAGCTTCCACCCACTTAGTAAAATAGTCCACTGCAACTACGAGATACTTGAATCTTCCTCGGGTGATCGGCAGTGGTCCAACCAAATCAATTCCCCACATGGCAAATGGCCAAGGGGAAGTTATTGGTGTTAGCAATGCTTGTGGAGTTCGTCGGATGGAAGAAAAACGTTGGCACTTGTCACATTTCTTGGCATAGGCTATACAATCAGCCCTCATTGTTGGCCAGTAATATCCCTGTGTCATCACTCTTTGTAAAAGTGTTCGACCTGCTACATGAGCTCCACAAGATCCTTCATGGATTTCTTCAATCAATTCTTTCACCTCGGTAGGATGTACACATCTCTGCAAACCTGCCATAATTCCTCGTCTATACAAAATACCATTAGTTAATACATACCGAGCAGCTTTATACTTCAGTTTCTTGGCAGCGAGTTTGTCCTCCGGCAATTCGCCCTCTTCAACATATTTCCTGATTGGATCCATCCAAGATGGTCCTAAATCAAGAGTAATCACATTCGTTGTCAGATCTTCATCTATGCTCCGACCTTCTAATACTTCAATCGGTATGGTTCTTCGCATCTCGGTACGAGTAGCTGATGCTAGTCGGGCCAGTGCATCTGCTTGTACATTCTCCATCCTCGGTATTCTCACCAATTGAATGGCATCAAATTCTGTCAACAATTTCATCACCTTTGCATGATATTTGATCATTAAGTCTCCTTTAACCGCATATATTCCCATCATCTGATTCACAATTAATTGAGAATCACTGAATACCATCACCTGTTGTGCTTCCATAGTCTTTGCTAGATTAAGACCTGCTATCATGGCCTCATACTCCGCTTCATTGTTAGAAGCTTTGAATTGGAATCGCAAAGCATATTCCATGTCAATCTCGTCTGGGGTGATCAAAACAATTCCTGCTCCACAACCAGCTGTGCAGGATGATCCATCTACATATAATCTCCATGTAGGTATTTCGTCTTCAAATTTCTTATCTGTCAGAGTTCCTCGATAAAATATCTGCTGTTTTCTTCCATCATCCCCCGGTATCTTTCGCTCCTCGTCAGTCATCTGCTCGTACTCTTTTACCAACCGTGGCTGGTCTGAATTTGAATATAATGATTTCTCTACATCCACAAGTCCTTTTACCAACCTTGGTTGGTTTGGACCTATTTCTGCTGATCCTGTATCGTCCACAGGTAGGTCAGCAAATGTTTCTGTTGATCCTGTATCGTCCACAGGTAACTCAGCAGGCATCTTTTGCTCCTCGGGGGTATCAGGGTATGTGAACTCTGCTATAAAATCTGCTACAGCCTGCCCCTTCAATGATGATCTGGGCTCATACACAATATCATATTCACCAAGTTCTACTGCCCAGTACATCAGTCTCCCTGATTTTTCTGGCTTATGGAGGGCTTGTCTCAATGGCATATCAGTATAAACAATGATGGTATGGGCTTGGAAATATGGCCTCATTCTTCTGCTTGCTTCAATTAGTGCCAATGCCAATTTTTCTAGCTTTGGGTACCTGATTTCTGCACCTCGGAAAGCCTTACTTGTGTAATAAATTGGCTTCTGGACTCCATTCTCCAATCTGATCAACGCTGAACTGACTGCGTTCTCTGATACTGCCAAATACAAATACAACTTTTCTCCTGTTATTGGTCTGGACAACAGTGGAGGTGTTCCCAAATATTTCTTCAAGTCTTGAAAAGCTTTTTCACATTCCTCATTCCATTCAAAGGTTTTTCGAAGTGTTTTGAAGAATGGTATGCATTTATCAGTTGCTCGAGATACAAATCTGTTGAGCGCTGCAACTCGTCCGGTAAGACTCTGCACTTCTTTCTTCGTCGTCGGAGATCGCAGCCCTAGAAGAGCTTTGATCTTATCTGGATTTGCCTCAATACCTCGCTGATTGACGATGTATCCGAGGAACATTCCTTCTCGTACTCCAAAGGTGCACTTCGTTGGGTTAAGCTTCATTTGGTATTTATCCAATTGATCAAAAGTTTGACTCAAGTCAATCAAATGATCAGTAGCTTTCTTGCTTTTAGTGAGCATGTCATCGACATAGACCTCCATGTTGCGGCTGATTTGTTCAGTAAAAACCTTGTTCATCAACCGCTGATATGTTGCACCTGCATTTTTTAAACCAAAAGGCATAACATTATAACAATAAGTTCCCCTAGGGGTAATAAAAGAAGTACTTTCCCTGTCTTCAGGTTTCATTTTGATCTGGTTGTAGCCAGAGTAAGCATCCATGAAGCTGAGTAGCTCGTGTCCCGAGGTGGCATCCACTAGTTGATCAATTCTGGGCAATGGAAAATGATCCTTGGGGCATGCCTTATTGAGATCGGTGAAATCGACACACATTCTCCATTTGTTGTTTTTCTTCTTTACCATCACCACATTAGCCAACCAATCTGGATATTTTACATCTTCAATGAATTGGGCTTTCTGGAGTTTCTCGACTTCCTCCTGTATGGCCTGATTCTTCTCGGGACTAAACACCCTTCTTCTCTGCTTTACAGGTTTAATCTCCTTATTCACATTGAGTTCATGACATAAGAAGTTTGGATCTATTCCTGGCATGTCTTCATGACTCCAAGCAAAAGTATTTTTCCTATTCTTCAAGAAAGCTATCAACTCCTCTTTTATCGACATATCCAACGATGAACCTATCTGGGTTATTCGTTCAGGATGTTCGTCGTCCAAAATAACGTTTTCTGTAGATTCCATCACCTGTCCTTTTACAAGTTGAGATTCATCCCTGGGATCAAGAGTTTCAATTTCTGTACCTTCCTCCACCTGGTAAGTAGTAGTCTTTTTCATCGATCCTTCTAGTTCTTCTTGCTCGGCCGACGAATAATAGCATTCCCGAGCTACTTTTTGATCACCTTTCACCACTCCAACTCCAAAATTTGTGGGGAATTTCAAACATTGATGTACTGTAGAAGGAACGGCTTCGAACTTCTTCAATCCAACTCTTCCCATGATGATGTTGTAGGCTGACTGCACATTCTTATCCATCACAAAGAATCGTATTCTTTCTGTTCGACAAACAGGACAGGTTCCAATGAATATATCCAACTTGATCGTCCCAAGTGGAAAAACTTTCTCGCCAGCAAAACCCAGAAGGGGTCTGTGATAAGGTTCTAATTGGGATAATTTCAAATTCAAGCTATCAAAGCATGATTAATACCCATTTTCAATGGAGTATAATTATCATACTTCTTTAGGGCTTCCAACTTTATCCTGTTATTCCTAGAATATTTGTCACCACCATTATCTTTCTGATCTTTCTTTTTAGAGTTGTCGACCTCCGCTTTAACTTCTTTATCCATATTCTTCTTCGCAGTCATAGCCTCCTCGGCATTCATGATTTTGGCCGCTTTTGCCATCAATTCCGACATATTTTTAGGCGGATCTTTGGCCAGAGTATAGTATAGCTTGTTAGGCAACAAACCACTCATCAAAGCAGTGATTGCTGTCTTTTCTTCATAATCTATGACTTCCAACTTCTCGTTATTGAAACGAGTTATGTAATCTCTAGTACTTTCTCCTGATTTTTGTCTAACACTTAATAAGTGCGCTACTCGCTTTACTGGTTTTGCTCCAAAACAAAAATTACCAATAAACAGCTCGGCTAACTGAACAAAAGTTGAAATCTTACCCCGAGGAAGATTATTGTACCATATCTGTGCAGATCCGGTAAGAGTTCCCGAGAATGCTCTACATCTCATCTCGTCGGGGACAGCATAGATATCTGCAGCAGCTTGGTACTGTTCTATATGAAGTACGGGATCTGTCTTTCCATCGTACTTGGGGGTCACTACAGGTGCTTTGAATTTCGACGGTGTGGGGAAATCCACAATGGCCTGCAAAAAAGGTGTCCCTTGAACAAAAGTTCTCTGTAAGGGGTTCCTCGCCTTAGCCATTTCTCCCAGTCTATCCTCCAATCGTTGAATGGAACCTTTCCATGCTTCATTCCCTTCCTCGGGCCGTTTAGTCCGAGCAACTGAATGCTCTGACGTAGCTTCCTGAGATTTATCTCGACGAGTAATTGGTCGTGATTGTGCAGATCTTTCTCTCGAACCTGGTGGTGGTCGAAAACTTCCTGATGGAGCCCTAGGTGGACTCATATTCCTCCTTGGTCCTAACCGACTGAAAGGAGACACCCTGCTTAATCTTTCTAAAGCGCTAGTTCTCTCAGGAGAAAGAGAGATATGTTGATCTGTATCCGTAGCCCGTATTGATGAAGTTCGCCCAGGTTGATAAGAAGAATCATTGGATTCCCCATTGCGATATGATCCAATACGTCTGGATCGTGATTGCCCATGATCAGTCCTTTGCCCTGAATAAGTTGGTACACCGCCTTGAAGAGTTTGAAGGAGTTGCCTCATAGATTCTTGCATGGCGGTTTGTCCTTGAGCCAGATTCGTCATAATTCCGGCCAGATCTGGAGATGCAGATGGATTTGGAAGATTTCCAGTATTTCCAGCATTTCGATTACTGGATTCTGGATTATCTGCCATTGGTGACAAATGATTTTTATGAAAAACGATAACAACAGTCGTTTCCCACAGACGGCGCCAATCTGTTGATGTAAAAAACTAGATCACTCTAATTCTTCAATCCCAGATAAATAAATAAGACAAAGATTTTTAAAGTGGTTCGGCTAGGAATAAAGCCTACGTCCACTGTTATGTTATTGCTGAGTGTTTGTGGAATTCTTGATTACAAGTTCTCTCAAGAAATTCCGGTCCCTTTGAATGGGATCGATACAAGGTATTTATAGCCTCAAGGCTGTACATGAAAGGTCCAATACATTAAATGATATACATATGAATGGGTAATACATTTAATGCAGCGTGTGCGTCAAGAATCTAATGAATAGTTGAACAGTTGTCCGTCTGATAATTGATGACACGGCCGAGGTGCAGTTCGGACCGCCTTAGTTGCTCGTTGATCAAGAGTTCCTCGGAGTGCTTAGAGTATCTCGGGATGATATAGTTCCTCGGATGGAGTTCCTCGGCATCATAGAGTTCCTCGGTGTATTCTCGTTGCTCGGTATCAACCACGGTTATTCAGTAAATGATCTTCCTCGCTGTTATTGTGCCACGTAGATCGACACGTGTCTTCATACTATTCGTCTACGTCAGCATATTAATTTTGGTATCAACACCCACATAGGTCCTTATTTTAAAAATTGACCTTCTACATGTTTGAAAAGTTGAATATTAAAAGTACCAACACCAAATAATTAACAATTAAGTTATTTAGTAAATAATGGATATGAGTCCAAATATTAAATAATTTAATCAATGAATTATCATGTCTTAAATACGATTTCAAATAGTAATTAAATAACGTATAAAAATATAATTAATGTCATATCATGTTACAATTAAGACCACATAATTAATTTCCACAAATTTTCCTATTTAAATAAAATGCATAAAAATATGGGATATTACATGCCTCCTCCATTAAATAGGGAATTTCATCCTTGAAATTTGAATTATTTATTGATATACTCGAAAGTCTAAAGATATCTCACCCATAGCATGCTCACACTACTATAAAATAATATACTCAAACTGTGATGTTTCATACCTTAAGTACTCTCACGTTGTAAATTGCATTCAGGATAATACTCTACACCAAACAAATATACTCTTGGTTACAAGAACTTGTTTCACCATCATTCACCCATTAACGATTATCAGATAAGGTCAAATAACATCAGTCTCACCCTATCCAAGATTACTAACAAGAAACATCTCATCCGGTTACCCACTCCCGCTTGGAGCCTAAACTTATAATTACCACACCGGAGAAATCATTAATGCCTGATATTTCACATGAAGATCCAACCCGCACTCCCTCTCATCCTCAAATTACTTAGTCTGTTTTGATAAAGTTCATGATTAACTATTATGATCTTCTGCTCAAGGTGTTTCAAATATGACCTAACACGAATATCTTGCTACTCATAACTCTAATCTATTTTTTCAAACTAATTCAAATAACCCATCATGGTCCCATGTCCTTTTTAGAACTCCTGAATCCCATCAAAATCAATTAGTTTACTCCCCCACTTTTAAGTTGGGATATCAAACACGACAACTCCTTAAATTGTCTGGTGTTCTGCCTTATCAACTTCACAAACACCACCCAGGCACAAACCATTCCAATAATTACGTCATTCTTCCAACTGTATAGACACCCCCAAATACAGTACAACCAATAACTTTTGGAATGTATAGAAAATCAGAAAATACGGGCATTGGTCAAAACTATTTCTCGTTGTTTGCTAACCTCTCCCATCGGCAAAATAATTTCATTGAAAAAAATATAGCCCTCTCCCGTCCTCAAAAAAAGAAAGGACCTATTCGCAATACTATTGCAATATGTACTCTCGGTAAACCTCAATGCTGGGGTATAAACAACCCCTAATCACGAATTTAGGTGTAGCGAATACCACTACTATACCATTCCCTCTTTAACAAGATATTATCAATAATCATAACGAACTACCCATTTTCATTGTCAAAAGTCCACAAATGACGTGCCCACTCCTTATTGTGCTAAAAAGTTGCCTTTGGGATATTCTCCTTCCGATTGCACCACTGATGATAACTTGCTCCTATTTCACTTGCTGGGAGGAAACACTCTCCTTAACTATTTTGACACATCGTTGATGCATAATAAGAAACACTTTTCTCGTATCTCAGCCTTATTCTTCTCGTTGTCCTCCACTCATCCACTTTGTTAACCATCTCTTTTTGGAGCTTCCACATAGTGATGTCACCTCGAATACTCAACCGCTCAAAAACTATGTTCTGACGACAGCTCTATCATCCCTAGAGAAGTCAGTCCTATAAAATTCCCTCCCGATAGATCCAATTCTAGTGCCAGTTCCATGGCTAAATTAAATACTTATGTACATGATTACTCAACACCCCCAAACAATAAATGACTAAAATTCCCCGGACTAACGGTGAAACCTCTACAAAACGATAATCCCCTTTAATATACTCATATCTATACATAAACAAGTGCGTAAAACCGACTTCCGAGCCTTAGCATAACTACTAAAAGCAATTCTCAGCCCAAAAATGACAAATTAAAGTTACCAATAGTCGATATAAGCGTAAAACAAAACTATAAACATATTCTCAATAGCAACATGATTATCATTCATTTGAAAAAGGAGAAAAACTAAGCCGACTAAAAAACTTCCATGTTTCTTCAATCATGATGGAAAGCATCTCCTTACTTACTAAGGTAACCCTATATACATAAAGGTCGAAGATAAAATCTATAAAAATAATAATCATAGTAAACACATTACTGATAAACAATGACAAATCCTCGATGTCTAAGACAAACTCATGTGCATGAGCTATAAACATAACTCTAATTATCCCCCCAAGATACCCAAAAAAGTTGGTTCCCAATAAGGCATCGAGTAAATAGGTATCCTCACTTGCTATGAACATAACACTTTACTCTAAAGAAAATTTTGAAGTGGTGGCGCTACTGACCTTACTTATTTGGTTGTTATAACTAAAATATGCATATTTTTCCCTACTCTCACTAATTGTGGATCCACTAGTCATGATTCCTCTCGCCTTACTTTCTAAAATAGATCACATCGTATACTCTTGTAAACCTCTTGGAGCTAGATCCCCCTATACATTTTCTTTTACTATTGAGGCTTCCCTACTCAGGTCCACTCTAAACTGTCTATATTTATTCGGCCTACTTTGGCCTCGGTCTTCCCAATATTTGGGAGTCAATCCTTATAATAGTCATAATGCTCTTAATAATGTAGGTTCTAACTCAACACCCCAAACAAAAGAGGAGTAGAAGAACCTTGTATTATCGGTGACACCTTTATAAAACCATAATCCCCTACGATATACTCATATCCATACATAAACAAGTGTGCCAGACCTACTTCGGGCCTAGTCACAAGTCCCCCCCCCCCCCCCCCCCCCCCCCCCCAAAAAAAAAAAGCCTATACCAAGTATTAAATATAAGTGTCAAAATAGCTACACACACAATATTACTAATAACATGATGACTCTCATCTAAAAATCAAAAGAATGACCGAAAACCAAGCCTCCTAAATAAACTGCCATGACTCTGCAATCATGACAAAAAACATCCCTCTAACCTACTGGGGTAACCTCTTAAACATAAGTATCAGAGATAAAATATATATACCTTATAATTGTAGTGATCACATTAATAATAAATAATACAAATTATCGATGTCTAAGCCAGACTCATACGCACGAGCCATAAATGTAACCCTTACTATCCCCCGGACGTAGCCAAAAATGTTGGTTCCCACTAGGGTATCTTGTAAATAGATCGCTTCACTCGTTATGACATTAACACCTTCCCCTAAAGGAATTTTCAAAATGGTTCCCCTGTCGACCTTACTTCTTTGGTAGTTTAAGCTAAATTATGCATCGTTTGCCCTGCTCTCATACGTAGTGGCTCCACTGGCTATAATTTCCCTAGACCCACTTGCCAAAACAGATCACATAATTTTCTCTTGTAAACCTCTTATGGTCAGTCCCCCCATATGGTTCCTTCTACTGGTGAGGTACCCCTACTCGAGTCAATGGTACACCGTCTCTATTCATTGGTCCTACTTTGTCCTCGATGTTCCCAATCTTGGTAATCTATCCTTATAATAGTTATAATGCTCTTACTGATGTAGGATGGTAACTTCAATCACCCAAATGCAAGTGGGGAATAAAAGGTTACTCACTAACATATGTGAAACCTTTTACACAATGTTTCTTCCAATGCCAAAAAGTCTTTCTTGCATTGTAACTGATAATATGACCATCCTCCTTATCTTTCGTATAAATATTTCCCACTTTAGAGAGAAAAATATAGTAAACTCCTTCTTTTACTGTCCACCACACGATTGCACATAGTATGTCGAATACTTACTCATAATGCCTTTAGGAATGGTGAGTGAAAATATTCCCCCTAGAACATATGTTAAGAACTTTCTAAAGGCCTCGTGTCTAAAATACCTTAACTCTCAATCGATGTCGACCTCATGCGTGGTATGTCTCACAACATAAATCCAAACAAGGAACCCTCAAGATACACTTGGTCTATCCAAGTCATTATTCGGGAAACAATGGCCCAAAACCCCCAAAGTGAATGTCATTTTAGAGAGTACAAACTTTAAATGGTGATATTGTAAAGTAGTCGAAGAACGCAACAGGAAGATGCAAAAATGCACTCAATTTCTCTAGGACACTAGCACTTGGAATGCTCCGCAAAATCCATAAATATATTGATTAGGTTTAATACAAAAATCATGGGAATAAAAAACATTTGCTAACATTCTCAGCATAACAAAATCACTAAAACTCCGTAAGTAATAACAAGGTAATGAAAAAATGAATAACACAACACCAACTTTGATATCAATAACTACTAAAACAAATAAATCAACATTAGAATATGAAAACTGATCTTGTATACATGTTAACCTTTAAATATAAGTACCACGTACAAAATTTGACTGAACCGAAAAGGTACAAGAAGAGGATGAGCTCCACTTGATTGACTCAAACAATTTAGGAGTAATTAATGGAATGTTGCTAGAGATGATCCTCCAACAAACCAGGTCCACAATAACAACCTTAATTCGACGACCTATGAAAATAAATAAAATAAGAACATAAACAACAAACTTGTGTAGAATAAGATTTTAACCGAATCTGATCCACATTACAAATATAGATCGTGATGTATAAATTTGGGTTTTATATTTTGATGATCAAATTAGCTCAAGTTAGCCAAATTTATAATCACAGATAAATATATTATGATAAAGAAATGAAAAATTGTAAAGGGACTAAAAGATTTTACATAGTTCATCCCAGAAATGGTGCCTA
Source organism: Sambucus nigra (assembly GCA_949130495.1). Taxonomy (NCBI): domain Eukaryota; kingdom Viridiplantae; phylum Streptophyta; class Magnoliopsida; order Dipsacales; family Adoxaceae; genus Sambucus; species Sambucus nigra. Next base: position 264,290,698 of record OX422213.1, on the reverse strand, counting down.
CATCCGCAGAGTGATGTCACTATATGTTTAGGGTTAGAACATAGTGGTTCTCTCTCCCAGCTAAAAGAAGTAGTAGTTTGTTTATAGTAGCTATAAGTAAAAGATATGTAATGCCTTTATACATTAGGCATATACATATTTACACGATAATATGAAGCTAGATATATATATATTCACCTGCATATGCATGGTGGATGTTAAATATCCCACGTGTGTCTGCTCATATTCTTATTGTCCGTATTTTGGGGCATGGTCGGTCAAAAGACTGACCACGAGATATCTGAGCCGATCGAGTCTATTCGCTATTTGAGGAACCATTGATAATGTTGATAAGTGTCACTAATTTATTGGTCCACTTGACCTAATTATTTTAGGCTACAACAAAACCTCCCATACTTCTTGCTTGATGGTTTAATAAAAGGAGGGTGTATGAAATTATTCAACCAAGTTAATTATTAGGTTAAGTTTTTTGAATAAACTCTTTGAGGAAACTACTTTTGATTTAAGATCACAAGATGTGCTAAAACTTGTGAAAATTTTATGATTCATGGTAAAAGCAGTTTTAAAAAAATCTTGATTAAGACTTTACCCTAATTAGTTGTACAAGAATTGATAACATAAATCAGTAAAGTAATCAAGATATTTTTTGGGTGGTACAACCCAAATAGGGATATATCAACGGTGACCTCTACGCCACAAACCAAAAATCCACTAAAATAGAATAAGGTTACAATGATACAACTATAACACAAGAGAAAAAAACGAAAGAAATATACATAATGTCAAGCTTCACCTCCTAGTTACTTTTATATTTTGACCTCTCTCAATAGTTGAACTCCTCCTAGTTTTAGCTTTACGCCGACTCAATCAAACAGGTCTCTCTTTCAGAAACACACTTTTCTACGTGTTGGTGTACAAAAGGTGTAACATACGTGTTTCTAAAATATATGCAAGTATGAACCATAAAACACTCATACTTAATGTTCCAAATGTCCTATAAATTATAGAGAGTGACTATATGCTAGTTATTTAAAACTTCAAAAATCACAACTCGTTCCTGAGATAGATTTAGATCTGACTATTTTAGATCTTGAAGAACACAGATCTAAAAATTTATTTATATACACAGAATTTTACAAACTGTAAAATCTCATTTTCAAAGAAGATCTAAAACTAGAAAAATAGTATGTGTCTGATTTTTGTAGTTTCCAGATCAATAACAATAGATCTGTGAATTTTAAAAATATTTTAAATGATCCACAAATTGAGATGATTCCTACATGAAATATTTAAAACAGAGTTTGTAGAAATCACAAAAACGACCTCGATAGTGCACAAGTTGTATCACTGAGTTGGAAACTATATTTTCTAAAAATAAAATGAATTTATAAAAAAGGTGAGGTTGTTGGGAGGGAGACCATTTATCAGAGGGTAGGTATACGATTTGTCTCTCAAAATCTCTCTCTGAAAACTCACAGAAAACCCAAAAAGTTGGAAAGCAACAAAAATGGATTTTCCCATAAGTGTTTTTACAAAAAAAAGGGATAGAGATCCTTCTTTTTCATTGAAAAAATTCAAATCACTTCTAAAAGCATAAAAAGAGTAAAAATGATTTTCTAATTTGAAATTTTCTCAAAAAACTTCTCTCTCTCTCTCTCTCTCTGTGTGTGTGTGTGTGTGTGTGTTTCTTTTTCTCTCTCTAAATTGGGAAAAAATCTCCAAATGGAGAGACAAAGAATCCTTTAATAGGATATTGAGAAAGTTATGGTATACTTGGAAGAAATCAAGGGTCAGGATTGATTTGACTGGTTGGATGTAAATCCAAAGGCTGAGATTGCATTGCCTAAGGTTTTAAACTATTTATAACCAGGTAAAGGTAAAAGCACGTGATTGGTTGGTTTAGGTATTACATGGATCAAATCAAGATTGATTAATAAGCGTTGATAACATATCATCTATGGCTAAGAATTCTCTTCGATAATGTGAGAATAAGAAAACACAACTCTTGCCAATAACAGGTGCAGACATGTCAATCTAGAAGTGTCTCTCAAACGCAAGTATTTGATATTACAAAAATCCAACTTTATACCTCAGAATTATGTAGAGGTTTTGTTTTTGGCACAAATGGTTTTTGGGATGGTTTTAAAATTCTAAATAAGCCCAGAAGCTTTTAAAATCCAATTTTAACTTTTAAAAATTGATTTTAAATTTGTTTAAAAACTCCCAAAAATTCTTTAAAATGAATTCAAACACACCTAATGGAATATGAATGCAATGTAGTGTGTGATTTTCTACCTTTTCCCATTAAATCAATGGTTGGAGTTGCTGAAGTTATAGTTCGATTCTTGAACTTTGTTGTAAGTTGAAGAAGGGTGTTCATAAAAATCTAAAAATATATTTTGTCTTTATATCCAAATAAGTTAAAACTCCTATATGGTGAGGACTCCTTATAAGTCATCCATATTGTGTGTTTCAATCTTTCCCTTTGGATATTGGGGGAAAATTCTCTTTGAGTACATCATGACACTTGTAGGAACAAAACGATCTCATAATTGTATACAAAGTTTAATCCTACCCGACTCATTTTAGAATCGAAAATAAGATAAAGAAAAAAAATACATAACTCAACTACAATATAGATCATTACCCTATAGACCAATGTGATTCAAGATCTGTATGAGAATGCCTGAAATAAAACACATGACATGGCATATTAGTTGAATCAAAGAAAATTATATGAATTGAAGTCTTAAGATGGACTCAAACATTCTCCACCATTTTGTCTTAAATAGATAATGGGTAAACATAAATAAGAGAGATAATAAAAGCAGAATTATTCTGCCAATACAAGTCATATATTGGATCATATCACAGGTCTCATGAATTAAAGAGATAAAAGGGGCATTTTTTTTCATTTTGCAAAAAACCAAACCCTAGATCCTTACAAACCAATTATTAGAAAGATATACACCGAAGAATATCACTATATGTAGAATTTTTACTCAAGAGCAATAATTCCTAGGGATTCCTTAGTGATTCAAAACCTATGTTATCCAAGGGTTTTGTAAACCAATAAGCCAACTATTTTTCTGTGTTTATATTCTAAATTTCAAGTTCTTTAGATTCTATAAGTTCTTGAATGTAATGATGTCTGATTTTAATATGCTTAGTGAGTGAGTACTGAACATGATTTTTATAAATGTTTATAGCACTATAATTATCATAAAATAATATTAGTTTGTCTTCTTTAATGCCATAATCACATAACATTTGTTAATCCAAAGTAATTGAGCACAACAACTACCAGCTTCAACATAGTCAGATTCAACAATGAATAAAGATATGCAATTTTGTTTCTTACTACTCCACCCAACTAAATTATTGCCTACATAAGAACATGCACCAAACATATTTTTTCTATGATCTGAGCATCCATCCCAACCAATGTCTATATATCCAACTATAGTGCTCATGATGTCTTTTGTGTAACAAATCCCATAATTAAGTGTCCCATTAACATATTCTATGATTATTTCAAAGAATATTAAATGACATTTTTTAGGTGTACATTGATATCGTGCACAAATGCACAACATATGAAATATCAGGTCTAGATTTAGTAAGATATAAAAGGTTTCCTATCATACTTCTATAAGTGTTGGATCAATACCTTTCCCATGTTTATCTTTAGATATATTAGTTGTGGTGTTCATGTAATTTTAGTATTTTATAGTCCAAATGTTTTATCAACTCACCAGAATATTTAGTCTGAGGTATGAAAAGGCCATAACTTAATCGCTTAACTTATAAGCCCAAAAAATATTATGGCTCCCCCATAAGGGACATATAAAATTACCCATGCATGATACTAGAAAAATCCTTTAATTAGGGAAGTGGAACCGAAAATAATATCATCCACATAAATTTGTGCAATCAATACCTCATTGTCAATTTTTCGAACAAATAATGTCTAGTCATTGTCACTACGCCCAAACCTTTTATTAACAAAAAATGTTGAGAGGGGTTCATACAAGGCCATGGAGGTTTTATTTTGAGCCATGCAATTATTTTTCAATATATAATCATAGTTCAGGTAAGAAGGGTCAACAAAGGCCTTAGGTTGTTTAACGAATACCTCTTCTGATAGAATACCATTCAAAGAAGAAAACTTAACATCCATATGGAAAAGGTTGAATTGCAAACAACATGCAGTAACTAAGAGAAGACAAATAAATTTGAGCCTTGCTACCGAATCAAATGTATCGTCAAGGTCTACTCCCTGTATTTGAGAATATCCTTGGGCAACCAGCCTGGCCATGTTTTTAACGATTACCCTAAAATCATCAGTTTTATTTTTATAAATCCAATAGGTGTCGATAATATTTTTTTTCAGGCCTAGGGACTAGTACCAAATATCATAACTCTTATACTAGACTAATTCCTCTTGCATGGTGTTAATCCAGTATGAATCATTGATGGCATCATTTCTAATTTTTAGTTCTACAAAAGAAGCAAGACATACAAAATTTTGCCACATTTTGGAGTTGGGATCTAGTTCATATAAGATCCAAAGGGTTACCTACAACCCTATCTAGTGGATAGTCTTTAGAAACCCAGGTCGGTAAAATAAAAACCCAGTGGTTAAGTTATATGAGGATATTCTATTTCAAAAGCTTTTTTAGATTCATCCATCACTGTTGATCTACTATCACTACTCTTGGCACTTATGTCATTTATAATTGCATTTATAAACTCCATTATAACTTTGGTCCTTATGTTGAAAACACGACAGGCCTTACTTGATTAGGAAGATCTGCGGGTCTCTTTTTATATCTTATGAGGAAAGTGTTTTATTGATGACAAAAATAATTTCTCTTTTAATGAAAAACATTTTTCCAATTTTTAATCCGCACCAAGTTGTGAACCAATTTTAACTTAACAAAATTTTATCTTGATTAATCCAAAACATTCATCTAGTGATTAAAGAAAGTAAAATAAAGTAAATAATACTCACAATGCCAGATGTACGAGGAAACCAAAACCAAAAAAAAAAAACTCGGATGACCATAGCTAGATAATCACTATGAATGTGGAATTATAATGAATAGACACAAGTCTTACTCAACGACTCGATCCCCAAGAGACTTGATGCTCTTTTGATCTTCAACCACTCCTATCACAGTGCCTACACAGAAAGTCCTTCAACGATACCTATCCACAACACATGAGTCCACGTATGTCTCGGTATCCATCGATATGGCTTGTAACATCTGCGGAATCAGAACACAAGCTTCTTCGCTTTCTTCTCCGCAAAACTAGCATTATTCAAGTGTAAAACAATTCTTATTGGTACAAACAAGATCACTATTGCATATAGTAATGAAAACTTGGATCTTGTAAACTCTAAGGATGTTTTTAGATTTAAAAACCTTAGATAACTTTTGTGCGGAAACTTACTATTTCAAAACTATTTTTCAGACAACACACACATCGAAAACCTGGGGAAACACACCTTAAATAATATTTTTAAAGGCGAAAACTCGCTTGGATGACATAGACTTGTTGCTCGAACTATGGTTAAATTCGTTTGAACAAAAACTCGCGTGTTTTTTTTATTTTAACAGAACTCCAAATGATGTTTATCTTAGAATAAACAAAGTTTAAACGATTTCAAATCTTTTAAAAACATTTTAAAAACATTTAAGTAATAAAATAACATCCTTAAACAATTTAAAATTAACTTTGAGTCCCATTAAAATTACGCATTCATACCTGAATGATCTCGAAATACAATTTATCTTGATGACGAAAAAACTTGCAGCAATTAAACCTTCGGCATAAATAATTCCTCTAAAATATACTGCAACGTCTTCAACACGTCATAGTCAGTGTGGGATCATGACAATAAAAATCTCCCTATACAAGGACTCAATTGGAAATTTTGTCCTTACAAATCTCCCCCTTTGACTATTTCGGGACAAAACCAATAGTAAAATGCCCAAGACGGACTGTTAAGCCATGTGACACCTAAATGCCATCCCAGAAACCCAGAATTAAAAAATAAAGGAAATGACTAGTAAATGATGGTCCGACAATCGTGAACTATCACTGAATGTCTGAATGTGATGTAATCTTAAAATCTCAAATCTCTTAAATCAAACCTACACACATGAAACAGACAAATACCAAGTGAAGTATGGAGGAACAAATGATATATGAAAATTAAAAATCAAAATCATTTATTATGTGAAAAAAACATAATATGTAAGATCAAATCTAAAAAAGGATACCAAGCTCATCACCCAAAATCCCCCCCTACGTCACAAACACCTCTCTCCCTTTTTGTCTCGAAGAGACAACTCGATGAAAAGAAAAAAAAATCTAGCATGAGATAAACAATGAAGTATATTTAGATAAATATGTAAACAACTAGCTAATTATCAAATCCATCAAAGTAAACTGCATAAACAGAAACCAAAATCATCAGTACCAAAAATATATAACCATAAGAAGCAGGGTACTTAAATAGAATTGAACAAAAATCCAGGGGTCGCTCGAACGAGATAGCTTATTCATTCAAAATACATAAGCTTCTTGCAACACTGGTTTGTTGCTCAAACGAGGAAACCAAATTCTTACGATCAATGCAGAAAATCATACAATTTTTCCCATTTAAAAAATTCCACAAAAAAACTAACTAGAAAGTGCAAAAAATTGTAGAACAGTAGCAAAAAAGTAGAGAAAACTGTAAAAACAATATGAGTTACATGCTAAAATTGCACCGACGTTCTCAAACATGAACATGGAACAATTCCAACACATCGAAACCATCAAAAATCTCTAAGTGATAGCTATAAATCATCATACTTTATTTTTGCCATATGCGACAATTAAAGTATGAGCTAAACGAACTAAACAATCAAACATGCACATAAATCCAAAATTTTGACGATTCTACAAATAATAGCGTCATGATATGATTTTTCAATGTTAGGATTCGTGGTGTAAACCCGTTTAATTTTTCCATCCGAACTCCCTCAAATATATCATATTTTTTTTTGGAATGACCATAAACTAATTTGGCCCATTTTGGCATATGATTATTTTTATTGCCTTTAACTTTTTTCGGGCTCTTTTAAATGGTGGCTTTCACGACGAGTCAATTTTACACTCTTGCAGCCCTTTCTCATGAACACTCACCATTTTTTCAATTACAATCCTCACGAAAAATGGTTCTTACATACACACCTCCTCCATATGTCTACTTACGTATAGATTACAAAATTGAAATAAGAACATTTCACTAAACTCAAATATGCAAGAGATGTCAAACATTCATATAAACTCGTGCATATGTGCAAAGATGGAATATATACAAAGTAAAATCAAAATGCATATCAACTTCGAAACAACCCCATAATACAATGGTTAAGATCATTCTAAGCATCAATAATTATGACCAAATGTCCTAGCCACGTGAATAATGAAAGGATGGGGGTCTAAGCACACCAGTATGCCATATCAAACATGTAAACTCAAAAATAAAAACAAATAGAAAGTCTTTTTGCCTTTTCAACATATTTTGACTCAAATAAATGCAAAATCTTTTTGTATTTTCTAAAAAATATAATAAATCAAAAATCTTTTTTGTATTTTCTCAAAGACAAAATCTTTTTGTATTTTTCAAATAAGACTCAGTAAAAGAAAATTTTAATACAAAATAATACACATGTCATAACACTAGAAAGATATAAATCATGATGCAAAGACTAGCGTATGATAAAAAAGGTAACACAATTATCCTTTTGATTTAGCATGGGACGAATCAAGTGCAACCAAATGGAAACCATGACGTTTTAGTCCTAAAGCTTATAAATATGATTCCTTAACCCAAGTAGGTGTAACATGATGGTTGGGGGGCTTTGGGAACCTACACGAATTTAATCTTAGACTTCCTAGGAGCATTCCTAAGGTTATAGCAAAAATGTCTATGGTGACCTTTCCTACCGCAATGTGTGCAAGTGTAAAGATGACATGAATGGTTACCAAAATGTCGACCTCTCCTCACGTTCCTAATGGGCTTTCTCACACGGTTGGTATTGGCTTTGGGAATGGGAATAACTCTATCATCGTAGCCTATACTACACCTATCACTTTTGACTTGGACGGTGCCTAACATCCTATCTAACTTCTCCGACCTAGATTCCATGTCAAACATAACCTTAATCGATTCTCTCAATCTCTCCTCTAACTCACAAATCCTAAACTCAAGCACATGCCTAGACTACTCAAACTCTAGAATCTCCTTTTTCAACGCCTCCATCAAACCATAAAGTATATCTCTCTCTCTATCCACGTACTGTATCTTCTCCCTAAAAATCTTTTCCTGTGCCCTAAGATCCTCAATCAAAGAATCGTTATTTCTACGGTGCGTTCATTCAACCTAGCTTGCAATTTAGAGTTTACCTTTTTCACTTTTATGACTTTGGCATACAACTCATTAAATGCAACTAGCAAGACTTTCACATCAATCTCCTCTTTCTCACTCACTTCACCCTCACTCACTTGGGACTCAATAGCCTCAAAAGTGTCATGCACATGAGAATCTTCATGGGAAGATTTATCATCGTCGCTCATATGACATGCCAAGAAAGAAACAAAGTTGCTCTCATTGGGGGAACTCTCTCCCTCTTCAGGGTCACTATCACAGACAGAGGCACTATAATCTATTGATTTCTTGCTGTCTTTCTTAAGTCTAGTCGAACACTTGACAACTTTGTGACCATACCCCTCATACCCAAAACACCGATCTGACTCAACCCTATTAAACTTCTCACTCTTATCTTTAGGGGTGGAATCTACCTTGTTGTTCTTGAATTCTCAAACCTTTTGTCATCTTTCGATTTCTTTTTAAATTTAAGAAACTTTTTGAACTGCTTTGCCTATAAGGCGACATCCTCAAAATTGGAATCAGAATCATCATTCAAAAATTTAGTTTTCTCCGTCCAGGCTTCCAAAGCAATTCCCTTTTCTTTCTTTGGCACTTGGTTGGAGGTAAATATATTAAGTTCATAGGTTTGTAAGTCACCTATAATATCTTCAAGTTTCTTCAAATCAAGCATACTTAAGGAATTTAAATGATCACTTTTTCATCAAACCTACTCAGTAAAGATCTCAAAATTTTCTTTATCACACGGTTATCGGGAATCTGATCTCCTATGTTAAATGACGAGTTGACAATATCAGACAACCTATAGTAAAACTCATCAAACGAATCACTATCTAACAGTTTAATCGTCTCAAACTATGTAGTGATGTTTTGTAGCTTAGACTCCCTAACCGTGCTAGTTCCTTAGTAAGTAAGTGCAATTGTATCCCAAGCCTCTTTTGATGTTTTACAAGTCATGAATCTATTATACTCTTCCAGTGTGACATGTGAGGAGATTATGTCTATACCTTTGGAGTTGTAAAGTGCAAGCCTATGTTGAGCCTCAGCCCATGACTCAATGGGTTTCAAACTAGTGACCTCACCCTCTCGTGTGAATGGTGGTGTCCAACCTATTTCACTTGCTAACCACAAACGCTCATCAATGGATTTTAAAACACTTCTCATTCGCATTATCCAATAAGCATAATTTGTGCCATAAAAAATAGGAGCACAAAAACTTTCAGAACCTACAAAATTCTTCTAAAAAAACACAAGGGATTAAACACAATAAAAATATGTTTCTAGCTCTGATACCAATTTGTGGGTCCCTTTTTATTTCTTATGCAGAAAGTGTTTTATGGATGACATAAATAATTTCTCTTTTTATGAAAACCCTTTTTCCAATTTTTAATTCGAACCAAGTTGTAAACCAATTTTAACTTAACCAAATTTTATCTTGATTAATCCTAAACATTCATCTAGTGATTAAATCAAGTAAAATAAAGTAAAAAAATACTCACAACACCGGATATAGGAGGAAACCACAATGGGAAAAAATCGCGAATGACCCAATCCAGACTATCATTATGAATGTGGAATTACAATGAATAGACACAAGTCTCACTCAAGGACTCAATCCCCATGAGACTTAATGCTCTTCTGATCTTTAACCACTCCTCTCACAGTGTCCACTCACAATGTCCTTATTCCACGATACTTATCCACAACACATGAGTGCACGTATGTCTCGGTGTCCATCGATATGGCTTGTAGTGTCTACGAAATCGAAACGCGAACTTCTTCGCTTTCTTCTCTGCAAAACTAGCATTCTTCAAGTGTATAACAATTCTTCTTGGTGCAAACAAAATCAGTATTGCATATAGTAATAAAAACTCTGATCTTTTATACGAAAAAGATGTATTTAGACTTGGAAACCTTAGAAAACTTTTGTGCATAAACGTATTGTTCTGAAAAGTATTTTTCAGACTGCACACATATCGAAAACCTGGGGAAACACGCCTTAAATAATATTTTTAAAGGCGACAGCTCTCTCGAACGACATGGGCCTATCGCTCGAACGACATACCTATGTCGCTCGGATGACTATTAGAGCCGTTTGAATGAAAACTCGCTTGTGTTTGATTTTAACACAACTTTAAATGATGTTTATCTCAGAATAAATTAAGTGTAAATGATTTCAAACTCTTCTAAAAACGTCTAAGTTATAAAATAACATCCTTAAACAATCAAAAATTAATTCTGAGTCCTATTAAAATTATGCTTTCATACCTCAGTGATCTCGGAATACGATTGAACTTGAAGACGAATAAACTTTCACCAATTAAACCTTCAGTATAAATAATTCCTTTAAGCTTTGACGCAACGTCTTCAGTAAACTTCAACATGTCATAGTCTGTGTGGGACCGTGACAATAAAAATCTCCCTATGACTCAAACGTGTTTTATTCCGGGAATAAGTCAAAACTATACACGGGCTCAATTGCAAATTTTGTCCTTGTAAGATCCTAGAAATTGGATTTATCACCTCAGGTATCAAATTTAGAAAGGGTATCTCTATCTTTGCAAACATATATAATTCTCCCAAAGGTTCTAAAGTATTTTAAGTTGGATTTTTTATTATAGCATAGTTCTTAGAGAGTCTCTTTGGTATTTTTTTCTTGGGTATACATGATTGAGGATGCGACACGTAGTCCGGACTACGTCAACCCAAAAGTATTTTTTTAATCCTTTGGTATGTAACATGACCCGAGCCATTTGTTGAATTATTTTATTCTTTCTCTCAGCAATATCGTTTTGTTGAGTTGTCATTGGTGCACTAATATCATATTGATAACCCTTACCAAGATAATATTTTGCCACACCATAATCTTTAAATTCTCTACCTCTCTCACTCCTTATACGAGATACTTGGGTATCCTTTTCATTTTCAATTTTTGAAAGGATTTTAAGAAATTCATGGAATGTATTTGATTTATTTTTCATAAAAGCAACCGAAGTAAATCGGGTAAAGTCATCCACCATAGTAAGTATGCAACTGTTACCACAAATGACCCATTAGGCCCATGTGGATTAGCTGAAGAGGTTTAGAAGTCATTACATCTTTAACATTGTTGTGAGGTGACTTACCTATTTTCCCCACTTGGCAAGGACCATAAATAATATTTGAAGGATTTATTTATCTGAGGTAAATCTGTAACTATCTCATGGGAACTCAATCTGTGTAGGTTATCAAAATTAGTGTGACCTAATCTCTTGTTCCATAGATCAGAGTCACTTAACCTAGATATCTTACTATATTCAGTACTTAGAATCACTGTGTAACGGTTATCTAGAGTCCTATTTCCTGAAAGGATTCAATTACCTTTATTATTTAAAATATTTCACTTAGTTTTAGAAAAGGTAATCATGGGATCACAATAAAAAAAATATGATATACTAAGAAGATTGGATTTAAGGCCTTTTACTAAGAAAACATCATTTAGAACACGAAAGCCCTCTTCACAAAGCATTCCTTTACCAATGATTTAGGATGAGACTCCATCACCAAAAAGGACATTGACTCCTCAGAAGTCTGTCTTATTACTTAATTTAATCTCATACTCGGTCATGTGTGTAGAACACTCGGAATCCAATTACTAACCAGCTATGGTACTTTTGGCTTTAAACACAGTTATAACCACATTGCACCTAAGTTGGGGTATAAGGTCATCTTTTCTATCCTAAATGTCCCTGGTTAAATTTTTTTTTCTTAGCCTTTGATTTAGAAAAGGTTTGAGGAGTCTTTTTAAATGATTTATTTTTAGTGAGGGATCCTCCCTTTTTCTTCCTGTAGTTAGAGTTTTTAATGGTCCGCCTAGGGAGAACATACGTATTTCAACTCTTACTTAAGTAGTTAAAGTTTTGATATACTATTATAAACAATTTATTTTTGAAAACTCGTAGTAATGGAGTGACCATAGACATTGCAGTAATTACAATATTGGCACAACGTAGGCTTGACTTTATTTTCTAAGTACTTAAAAATAGGCTTAGTAATGTTTAAGACATGAGGTTTGACTGCAACAGTTTTAGTTCTTTGTCCAAAATCTCTTATGGGGTGGTAAACATACTTAGCTCTATTGTTAGAGTTCGACTTTGGACTGCTCACACTATGTTATGCTTGTGAGATATTAATGTTCAAAATTACTTTATGAGATTTATCAACACCTTGGCCTAACTTAAGATGCAACTTCCCTGTGGAAACAAAGAGAATTTTTAAATCTTGGGAATTTGTTTTTATACCTTTAGGATTTTTATCAAATCCAAGGATAGTTTGGTCATAAGAATTAATTTTATTATAGCTGATAATTTTATCATAAGCTTTAGCGCCAGTCTCAAAATGAAGACATTTTTTAAAAATGATTAAGACTTTATATTTAGATTTTTCTAGTTCTACCAAAGTAGATTTATATCTTTCTTCCAAAATAATTTTTTCCCCAGAACGTTCGTTTAGTATGGAAACATATTGTTTTTTTTATGTCTCATATGAAATTCACTGATTAGTATATTCCTCAACATTCTTCCTAACAATTTTAGTCAAATGCTAAACATGTTCATTTAACTGTTTCACAATTCTTTCATGTTTGGAACTTATCTTAAGGGTCTTTGAATAGAGTTCTTATATATCAGGTAATTCATCATTGGACTCACCAAGTGATGTGTGTGGGTGATCCCATATCGCTTCAATTTGTGCAATCAAACTCACACACCCATTCAATGCATCATAATATTTGTTTGACTCGCACTTATGCTATAAGTATCAGAATCATTTATCACTACATCATTAGTCACTTCATTCACACAAGCATGGACATAGCATTAGCAGTATTTTCAGTAGGCAATCATGCTTAATCATCGCTATATATAATTTTAGCAAAGAAATGCATGATTATTCATGTTGGATGACTCAGGTTCATTATATTCCGAGTCACTAGAGTAATCCCAGGTCTTATACATATAGGCGTTAATAGTATTCTTGAACTTAGACTTACATTTGTTGGAATAATGTCCGTTATTACCACACCTATAACACTGTATGTTGCTTAGGTTCTTCTTATGTCTAGGTATGTTGCTAGAAGTCTGTCTATCATTCGCTCCATCATGAGCTCTAGGACATTGAAAACATTGATAAGAAGATTTCCCTTGTTTGGAAGCGATAGGATTCCTAAACTTAAAAATTTTCTTAAAATGTTTACTTATTAAGGCAATATGGTTTTCAATCCTTTCTAAGTCACAGTCTTCATCTAACTCTAGGTTATAGTCAGGCAATTTAATTTTAGGGACGATCAACTGAGATGAAAAAATTACATTAGATCCAAACCACCTTTTACTATATGAGATCGTATGTTTCTTGTACTCTAAGTCCATTTCAACAGTTCTAAGATTATTGCTTAATAATTCTGGAGTCATATTAGGAACATCCATTCCCTCAATAACATATCTCTTATTATCAAATATAGCAGGCAAGGATCTCATAATTTTAAGCACAATATATTTTCTATCATAAACTATCCCATTCACATCCAGTTTTGTGATAATATCAGTTAATTTTATGTAAAAGTCATCAAGTGACTCATATTCATCCATTATAAGGGTATTGTATTGTCGTACAAGCGTTTAGGTCATTCTAGACTTAACACCCTAATCACACTCATGGTAGTGATGAGGCTGTCTCAGGCTTCTTTGGAAGTCATATATATCGATATCGATATCTTTTGAATTCATGTTCATTCCCAAACAAAAACATGCAGTTTTTACCCTTATTATTACTCAAAGACATTTGTTGTTCTTCTTTAGTGAACTTGCTGAAAATTTTCTTAAGCCTTATGGTAGCTTCAGTGAAAGGCTTAGTAGGGTGGGTGTAACCACTTTCATTTATTTCCCAGACTTGATCACCCAGGGTCCCTTGAATGAATGCATTCATCCTCACCTTCTAGTAAGGAAAATTGTGTCCATTAAAGAAGGGTTCTCTGGAAAGATTAGAAAGTTTCTCAAATTTTTCATCGATTTTGAAAGAAAATTTTTCAAAATAAATTTCAGGGTCAAAAGTTTTTTTTATAAACCCTCTCTAATACCACCTGAAATAACTTAACCAAGTTATTAACCAAAGTTAATTATTAGGTTATGTTTTTTGAGTAAACTCTTTTTGATTTAAGAATAAAAGATGTGTAACTTTTATAAAATTTGTGAAAAGTTTAATATTCTTGGTAAAACCACCTTTAAAGAAATCCTTATCAAACATTTATCCTAATCAATTTTACAAGAATTAAGAACATCAAGCAGTAAAGTATACACAAGATATCTTTTCATGGTAAAACCCTAAATTAGGGGAAGCATCCATGGTGACCTCTATGCCACAAAACCAAATATCCACTAAAATAGAGTAAGGTTACAACGTTCTAACTATAACACGAGATCACGAAAAACTAAGATATATAGCAATGCTAAGTGGAACCTCCTAGGTATTCTTGTGTTCTGACCTCTCTCGATTGTTGAACTCCTCCTCCTCTTAGCTTTACGTCAACTCAGTCAAACTTGTCTCTCTTTCAACAACACACTTTTCTACGTGTTGTGTGTTAAAGGTGTAATGTGTGTGTTTCTATAATATATGCGAGTATGAACCAGAACGCACTCATACTTAATGTTACAAATGATCCTACAAATAATAGAGAGAGACAATATGTTATTTGTTAAAAACATAAAATATTAAAACTTAGTTCTTGAGATAGTTTTAGATAATATTATTTTAGATCTTGAAAAAACTAGATCTAAAAACTTATTTGTATACACAAAACTCTAAAAACAGTAAAATCAAGTTTTCAAAGAAGATCTAAAACATGCAAAATAGTATGTGACTGATTTTCATAGTTTCAAAACCTAAAATAGTTGATCTGAGAATTTTGAAAAGATTTAAAATGATCCACAAAGAGAGATGATTTCTACACAAAATATTCAAAAAAGAGTTTGTAAAAATCACAAAACAACCTAGGTAGTGAACATAATGTATCACTGAGTTAAAAAATCAATTTTTTAAAAAGAAAATCAAGATTTTCAATGGTATGAGGTTCATGGGAGAGAGACAAGTTAATATAAGGTGGGTATATGATTTTTCACTCAAAATCTCACTCTGAAAACTGACAGAAAACCCTAAAAGTTTGAAATCGACAAAAATGTGTTTTCTCATAATGGTTTTTAAAAACAAACAGGGGGGTCCCTCTTTTTCATTTAAAAACCTAAACTCACTTCTGAATGTATGAAAAGATTTTAAAAATTGTTATTCCAATTTGAAATTTTCTCATAAAATCTTTTCTCTCTCTCTCTCTCTATATATATATATATATCTCGAGACTAGTATAATTCTTTAAATAAAGAGACAAAGCATCCTTTAATTGGAGGCTAAGAAAGTTTTGGAATAGTTTGATGAAATCAAGGGTCGGGATTGAGTTAATGGGTTGGATGTAAATCTAAGGGGGCTGAGATTGCATTGACTTAGAGTTTTTTAACCGATTAAAGGTAAAAGAACATGATTGGTTAGTTTTGACATTACTTGGTCAATTCAAGATTGATTAATAAGCATTGATAATGTATCATTTGTGGCTGAAAATGCTCCTCTGTAATGTGAGTATAAAAGACATAACTCCATCCAATCACAATGAAGCAGATGGTGCGCACGTGTCAATCCAAAAGCTTCTCTGAAATGAGAGTTTTCGATGTTACAAAAATCCAGCATTGTACCCCAAAACTACCTAACAGTTTTGTTTTGGGGAAAAAATGTATTTGGAAAGGTTTTGAAAATTGTATATAAGTCTAGAAACTTTTAAAATACAAAATAGCTTTACGTCGACTGAATCAAATAGGTTTATCTTTCAAAAACACACTTTTCTCTGTGTTTTGTGTGTGAAGGGCGTAATGTGTGTATTTCTAAAATATATGCAAGTATGAACCATAACATACTCACACTTAATGTTACAAACGCTCATACAAATTATAGAGAGTGTATATGTTATTTGTTTAAAACTTCAAAAATTCAAACTTAATTCTTGAGATACTTTTAGATATGCCTATTTTAGATCTTGAAAAACAGAGATCTAAGAACTTATTTATATACAAAAAAATTTACAAATTAATTTTTTTCAAGAAGATCTAAAACATGCAAAATAGTGTGCGCCTAATTTTCGTAGTTTCAAGACCAATAACAGTAGATTTGAGAGTTTTGAAAAGATTTAAGGCGATCCATAGAGAGATGATTCTTACACAAAATATTCAAAACGGAGTTTGTAAAAATTATAAAAGCAACTCGATAGTGAACAAAATGTATCATTAAGTTGGAAACTCGATTTTCTAAAAAAAGGAAGGTTTCTAAAGATGTGAGGTTATTGGGAGAGAGACAAGTTATCAGAGGGAAGTTATACGATTTTTCTCTGAAGATCTCACTTTAAAAACTCACAAACCTAAAAGTTTGAAAGAAACAAAAATGGATTTCTCATAACTATTTTTAAAAACAAAGAAGGGAGATCATTTTTTTTCGTTTGAAAACCTAAACTCACTTCTGAAAGTACGAAAATAATTTCAAAAATAATTTTCTAACTTGAAATTTTCTAAGAAAATCTTTTCTGTCTGTCTCTGTATCTATTTTTCTTCTCTCACTAGACTGGTAAAAGTCTCCAAATGGAGAGACGAAGCATCCTTTTATTGAAGATTGAGAATGTTTTGGAATAGTTGGACAAAATCGAGGACGTGGATTGAGTTGACTGGTTGGATGTAAATCCAAAGTTTGAGATTGCACTGCCCTAAAGGTTTTAAACTGTTTACAACCAGTTAAATGTAAACGCAGGTGATTAGTTGGTTTAGGCATTACATGGATCAAATCAAGATTAATTAATAAGTGCTGATAAGATATCATCTACGTCTAAAAATTATCTTCGTTAATGTGAGAATAAGAAAACACAACTCTATCCAATCACAGGTGCACACATGTCAATCTAAAAGTGTCTCTTAAATGCGAGTTTTTGATATTATAAAAATTCAACTTTGTACCTCAAAATTATATAGTGGTTTTGTTTTTGGCAAAAAAGGTTTTTGGGAAGGTTTTAAAAATTCTAAATAAGCCTAGAAACTTTTAAAATTCAATTATAACTTTTAAAAATTGATTTAAAGTTTTTTAAAAACTTCCTAAAAATTCTTTAAAATAAATTTAGACACACCTAATGCAATATCAGTGTAGTGTGTGCTATGGTGTGTTATTTTCTACCTTTTCCCTTTATATCATTGGTTAGGGTTGCTGATGTTGTAATTTGTATCTTGAACTTTGTTATACCGTGAATAAGGGAGCTCATGGCAATCTGAACATAAATTTTGTCTTCATATCCTTACTAGTTGAATCTCTTATACAGTGTTGACTCCTATTAAGTCAACCATATAGTGTGTTTCAGTTCAAAGAAACTCGGTACCTTGGGCAGGCATTGGTCGGCCGACGAACTCAAGGACCTATAATTTTCTAATCTGTCACACTAAGGAAGTGGAAATTTTGTAAATACTTGGAAAAATAACAAATAATCTAAGGGTACGTTGATCTTTCGAACATTTGGGAATACGGGATGCCGTTGATATCTGAAACATTTGGTACCTTTAATCATTTCCAGCCTTGGAGATTCAGTGACGTAATCCTAACTATAAAAGGTTTCACTGTAGGGCTTTTTACTTCGTTATTAAGTAAATAACTTCAGCAAGGTATTTGTTTTACTATAAGAATTCTTTCTTTCTCATATTTTACTTTCAAGGTTTTGAAGATGGTGGATATTGTGGATGAAAGTCCCTTGGAGGAGTTTAGGGTTAAACATGTGATCCCTGATTGGCTAATAACATAACTAGTTACTGGCTCATGTGATTTATGTGCTTTGGATGGGGGTAATTAGCTTCCAACCATAATTATAGTGGAGTGTGGAGTCGCCTTCTTAGATAATCATTTGTTTCTCTAGTTTTGTCAGTATTTTATTGTAGTCCCAACTCAAGTGGCCCCAAATATGTGGATAATAGTAAATGGGGTCAATCACATTAATAAGCTATTTGAAACCCATATAGGAATAACATTGTTGATGTGTCGTTGTAATTGGAGGACCACTGGTGACAACATTTATTATCTGAAGATGAGATATTCCAACTAAGCGTTGTTGGTTAATTTTACTGATTCCAATAATGATTAATGGATTGTAGTATAAGTATTGAGAATTGGCAGTTTGCCCCTCCTTTTGAGGGTGAAAAATATATGGGGCCACCTTACGCTCAAGAAGGGCGTGGTATAGGTCGACATCCCTAACATTTGCATATTTTATGCTTTTCTAAGTTTCACGTCATTAATATACAAATCAATAATTTTTTATTTGTGTTTGCCAAAGATAAATAAAAAATATTATCCACTACCTTTTAGGTGAACTTTGTAGATTTGAAGCTCGTTTGATCTATTCAGCAGAGGATACGAGAAGCACATCCTCGCTCAGCATCTGTGTTATTAGATTACTAAAGTATAATCACATCATTTATTGCTTATCCTATATAGGACATACGTGTATCCCCTATCGATTTGGAGGAAACAACTCATCCTCTATAGTCGCTACTTCAAAATATTCATCCTAAGAAGAAGGGAAACATTGATACTGAAGGAACTTCATCCTCCTTTGAGTCCTTGGATATTAATATTTTACCATCCATAATTTTATCCTTTAAGCATGTGGTAAAGATAATGATCCCCAACTTGCTTATCAGAGTTATGTATCCTCCCCCAATCAAGAAGAAAAATGTTAGTCAAGGAAGTTGTAAGCACCCTATGGTAGTGGTGCTTAAAGAGGTCAAGACCAAAGAACCTACATTTAAAATATTAAAGAAAGTACCTATTGATGGTTAAGAGTTAACAAATAATAAAGGGGCCAACCAGGCTCCTACTGATGCTACTTCTGTGGATGTGAACCTTATTTTAGCTTAGGGTTTGATAGGCTCAAGAGTCCATCCTAAGGATGAGTCTACTGTCGCTGCTCTTTTAAGGGAAATATTTCTAGAGATGGATAACCATAACCTAGCCTTGGTAATTATCTCCTCCCTTGATTTCATTTCACTTATCTATATCTCAATACTAGGGTTTATTTATTTCCTTGCCTTTCTTGAACTTTAATAGTTTTTGGTTGACTACAATCAAATTCTGAGGATATATGACCAGTTAAGGGAGTCTTCATCTAATATGGAGGTCATTTTAAAAGTTTTAAAGGATTATTTAGATACCACAAATAAGGCACAAATAAAAGACAAGGAGAAATGGAAGGGCATATTGGAGCAAGCCGAGAAGGAGAAAAATAATGCGTTGAAGGCTGCTCACTTCTGTACCAAAGAGGCCGATAGGGCTGCGAAGACTATTGCCAATATGGAGGGCAAGTACTAAGGTTAAAGGCCAAATTAAAGAAGGAAAGGGAGGACGCTTATACCAGGGTCTAGGATAAATACTTTTCAATTGTATATTTTCTGGTTGAATTTTATAAGAAGTCATGATTTAAAGAAGGATGGGCTACTTCTCTGAAGATGGTCGACATAATTACAGACTTTGAGCTATTTCAACAATTCAATCCTGGTACTCGTCATATCATTGATGACGATATGGATGATGAGTAATTCGTTGCTCCTGAGATGGCAGTGGTATTAGTTCATCTTGAGGGGGAGATTGCTCAGGATAAGGAGATGATGTAGCCATCTTTGGATTGTATTCTTACTTTCTATCTTGTAATACTATTATTTTATAATCTGGACTAGTCCCCTTTTTATGTACTTCTTTCAACATTTTATTAATGAAATAGCCCTTTTGTTTTAACGAATGATGTTGATGCTTGTTGTGCCTTCTCTTTAACCGTTTATATTCAAAGCCTATTTTCCAGTTTAACTCCAGGAGGGTCATTCTGGTAGCTGCCGATAGTGACTTATATAAAAAGAGTTATTAAATATTTACGAAAGGATCAGAAGATTTGGAAGAGGAAGAACTAGAACAATTGCTCGGCTTATATGTATCTAATCAAGTTAAAGAAACCTACCTTCACCTTCATAGATTGCTCAACCAAACTCTGAAGACTAATGCTTCATATTATGAAATAATACTTCAAAATCAGGCAAATCATAAAGAATCTCTCGCTAGTTTGAATGCTGACTATGAGGAGGAGATTACTCAGTAAGGCAGTGAAAATGGCTTTGATAAGAAGTTTCAAAACATATATTGGTCTTATAATAAGAAGGATTTTATGATGAAATATGAGGTGAAGAGTACTTTGGAGGTTACCAACTTGTTGGAGCAAGAAAATAAAATGTTGAGGAATGAGTTGGAGGGATTTAAAAAGTTAGCAAGTGTTGAGCAAAATAAGGGGGTTTCTTTTTTCTAGAATAAGAGAATTTTAGGTTAATGGAGGATATTAAGAGATTAAAGAAATTCATATGTGTCTAATCATCTAAATAGGTTGTGGTTGCTCAGTCCATAATTAAGGAGGAAAGGACTAAGAAGACCCTAGTCGATCAAGCCAATGGGATAAAGAACTATTCAATGAATATTAAGAAACTAAATGATACGGTTGATCCTCTTACCTTCATTTCCATAAGAAATCACGTACCATTTGGGTGAACGATTATGATGATCCCTTTGTACACATGGACGAGGAGCTAGAGCAAGCTAGGAAATAAGGCTATAAATGGGGTTGGCTCAATACTCTGAATGTTTAAAAGTACCACAAGAGGATACTCTATGGTATTTGAACGTCCTAGTCTATTTAGATAATCATACTCCTCCATTGCAGATGGAACTTACATTAATTCCCAATAATGCTATACCCATAAGCCTGGTTAAAAAATATTTTGGGGATTATGGCCTTCGTGGAGAAGATACTTTAGTTTGACCTATATACATGGTGGATAAACCTAGCTCTAGTAGAAAAAATATGCCTAGGGAGTTGGGGTCTACTATTATTCCTTTAACTCCAGATGTTCCTCCTGGAGTGATGGATAAAGCCACTGGGAATTATCTTGCCTAATAAGAAATTTTTATGATGGTCTGGTGTTTTTTGTGCTGACAAATAAGAACTTGTTATAATGTCGTATTTTTCTTTTCTTGAATAAAATATGAGTTGCTGTTAATGTTTCTATGTACGTTTGTAGCCTACCGGTAGCTCAACATTATAGTTATGGTCAGCCCTTAGCTGAATAATCTTCTTGACTGTTTACCAATTTTGACGAACTTAAATGTTCCAGCCTTAGATTCTACTAACACACTTGTAATTGTCCAAATAGATCTCGTCAGTTTTTGACTAAGTGTTTTTATTAGTTACAATTGGCAACCAAATGTTATTGGATTTTTCCTTAATTTAGTCAGTAAAACTTCTTGTTATTGATGTTAAGAGGTCATACATATAGTTTGGGGATTTAGAAACTTCTAATTTGTGGCTTGTCAAAGACAAAGTCATATATGAAGTTTTAGGATTAGAAACTTCTTGTTCCTGGCTTGTCAAAGACAAAGTCATACATGAAGTTTAAAGATTACATTGAAGATTTTTATTGCTTTGAATTATTTATTTGAGATTTACTACATCTCCTATTCTTAAGTGGTTGGTGTTCAAGTTGTTCTTGAATTGTTCTCTTTTTAGTGTTTCTAGACGATAAGTGCCTAGTCGGATAACCGTAGAAATGCGGTAGGGACCATGCCAGTTAGCTTCCAACTTTTTCCTTTTTTAATTACTTTCTTCAAGACATAATCTCCCTATTTTATGTTTCTTGAATTCACACTTCTATTATAAAACCTTGTAGTGTATTCTTGGTAGGTAGCCATACGAATTATTGCATTTTCTCTTACTTCTTCTACCAAGTTTAAGTCTAGTCTTCTCATGAGATCACTTATAAGAATGTTAAAGTTGAGAACTCTATGACTAGGTAAAAAAATCTTCATAGGGACCCCAACTTCTATTCCAAATGCCAAAATGCAAGGAGTTTCTCTAGTAGCTATCATCAACGTGGTTCTATAATCCCAAAGCATGTTATGTAATTTGTTGATCAAGTTTCCTTTGGCATCATATCGCCTCTTATTCAAACCATAAAGAGTGTTTTATTGGTTATTTCCATTTGGCCAATGCATTGAGGGTGCCCAGGTGCATAATGTAATTTCTGGACTTTGGGCTGGATGCAGTAGCGTTCAAATTCCTTATTGTCCCATGGTCTGCGATCAAGTCATATGGCATACCATAACAACATATGATGTTCTTTAATATAAACTCAAAGACTCTCATAAGGAATTTCAACCAGTGGTTCCGCTTCCCACCATTTAGTGAAGTAGTCTATAGCAATGACCAAATACTTAAACCTTCCTATTATTTTTGGAAAAGGGTTGACTAAGTCTAAACTCCATATAGACAAAGGCCATGAAGATACAATTGCTTTTAGAGCATCCCCTGATATTTTATGTATAGTGGTAAACTTTTGGTACTTGCCACACCGCCTAGCATATGAGGTGTAGTCCGCCTTCGTGGTTGGATAGTAATATCCTTGCATGGTAATTGTTTTATCAGCGATTGTACTTTTGAATAAGATCCTCATGATCTTTCATATACCTATTTAATCAGGCCTGACACTTCAAAAGGATGAACACATCCGATTAAAGAGATAGTGAGTCCTCTTTTATACAACACCCCGCCTTACAATACATAGCTAGTTGCTTTGTATCTCAATTTCGAAGCTTCCTTTCGGTATTGGGGCATGGTTATACTTTTAATATACCCCTTGAGAGGATCCATCTATAAGGGTTCCAAGTTTACTACAATCAAACTAGTAGTTTCTTCATCAATACTTCTGCTTGTTAGAATTTCCACACGAAGGGTCCTTAATTTTGTTTTAGTCACCAACTCTAGGTGACTAAGTGCATCTTCATGGGCATTTTTAATTTTGGGTAGCCACTCAAAACTTGGATATTCTACCTTAGGCCTTTTCCAGGTATATTATCATCAATTCTTGACATTTCTAGTTTCTGAATGGCTTGTCATAACGGTATTATTTCATCACTGACATATCCTCATAACTCCAAGTGAACCATTCTTATGCTCTTTAAGAAAATTTATTAACTCTTGTTTGAGGGATGATTCCAGAGATGAGACAATTTGCGTAGTTCTTTATAGATATTCGCCATCTATGATAATTGTCTTCGTAGCTTCCACGACCTATCCTTTAACCAAATAATCCTCCTCGCTGGGATCTAGGGTCTTTGTTTGGAAGGTGTTGGCGAGTTTCATTACTTCCTCCTGGTCGAATAAAGTATAAAACCATTACCAATCTTCAATTTCATTTCCTATAACAAAGCTGAAACCATAATGAGTGGGGAACTTTAAACACTGATGGACAGTAAATGGTAGTGCTTAAGACTTCTTCAAGCTGACCCTTCCAAGGATCATATTGTAAGCTGGTTGGGCATTATTATCCAAGACAAATAAATGAATCCTTTTACTACGGATGGCATGCCAAGTGCTAATAAGAACTTCCAGTTTGATAGTTTCCAAAAGAAACACTTTTTCTCTTAAGAAGCCTATTGGGGGATTGTGATAGGGTTCTAACTTGTAATTTCACACACCTAATACTTGGAATAATTATAAAATATGACCTTGATAAAGATACCATTGTCTACATGAATTATGGCTACCCTTGCTTCATGTAGTCTCACAATGATGACCAGAGGATCATCATGGCGATAAATTATTCCAAATAAATCATTCTTAGAAAAAACTATTAGTAGCTTATATTTTTTTTACCATCCTTGGGTGACCATCAATGTCATCATACATATTAATTTGCCTAATGTGAGAACATGCTTTGGCTTCATTTAAGTAGGCTTTTCTTTTAGCTATTTCATCACTGCCACTATCGTCTCCTCCCACAATAAAGTGTTAGCCAAAAGATATCATTTTTACCACGAGTTTCGGCTCTCGAGGTTTCTTTGACAGGTTTGTGTCATATTTCGAATCATTGTCGATGTCTATTTTATTATCCTCACTTCCCTTGCAAGGGGATTCATATCTTCTTTTAGTGTCTCTTTCTTCTGTACTATAAACAAACATAGAAATCTTTCCATGTTAGATCAGGCTTTATATCTCATTTTTAGGGCTACCTAGTTGTCAGTAGTATGCCCACTGTCCTTATGAAATTCACAATACTGGGACTTGTCCCTTATGTTAGGAGGGTATTTCAATTTTCTAGGCCCTTTGAGATCCATGGTTCCTCTGATCTCCTCCAAGATATGTTGTACGCAAACAGTGAGGGGGGTATATTCATCATACTTCTTAGGCTTTTCAACCTTCTTATCCTTTTGTTCCTTCTTCTCGAAGTTCTTTTGTCCATCGACCTTAAAACCAGGGGCCTATTTTGCGGCCATAGCCTCCTTGATGTTCATGATCTTGTCGAATTTTCCCATTAATTCAGTCATGGTCTTAGGGGAGTCTTTGGCTAGATCATAATACAATTTCTCGGGGTGAAAACTGCTCATCAAGGTAGTGATAGCTTTTTTTTTCATAATCTACCATTTCCAACTTTTCATTGTTAAAAAGAGTGATATACTTGCCACTAATTTCCATTGGTTGTTGATGGGTTTGTTTCCAAAGTAGAAATTATTGCTGAATAGCTCGGCAAGTTGCTGGAAACTAGAGATTTTCCCAAGAGGAATATTGTTATACTGAATCTCTGTTCACATGACAAAGTGCTAAAAACTTCTCGACAACACATTTAATCTGGGACAGAGTAAATGTCGGTTACAGCCTGGTATTTCTCCATGCGAAGGATTTGATAAATTTTTCCATCATACTTGGGAGTAATCACATGTGATTTGAACTTATTAGGCATGTTGAAGTTTATAATATCTAAAATAAAGGGTGATCCCTTTACAAAACTCCTTTGTAAGGGATTTGTAGATTTGGTCATTTCTCTAAGGCGATCTTTCAACCCCTAGATGGAACCCTCCCAAGGATGATCATCCGGATTAGATTGATGAAAAGAATCTTTATTGGCTCGATCGTGCGCTTGTTCTAATATCTCTTCATAAGGAGTCTACTCATTAGGCAAGGATCCTTACATGTTGGTTTTTATCTTGACAAAATATTTTTGCTGATTTTGATGGCTCCCTTTGATAGTGGCCTCTATTTTCTTGGGGAGTTAGCCGATCAAAGATAGAGCCCCTATATAGCCTATCTAAGGTGCTCAGTCATTCCTGAGAGAAGGAAAGCCCGTCATAGAAATCAGTGGATCTTAAGGAGGAGGTTGCACTAGGGCAGTAGGACCTGTCATTTGAGGAACTAGAATATCTAGATCAAATCCTTTTGTTCCTGGAAGCTGGAGGTGGGATTTCCCTTATGGAAGGTAAAGCGACCGTTGTCCTGGTTGGAGTGTTTGAGTAAGCTACCTTATTATTTTATGTATTTCTTCTTGACCCTTCGCAATATTTGCCAAGATTCCTTGAAGATCTCCTATACCAATGGGTAGAGGGATCGAAAGTGTTTCCTTTGGTTAGACTCCCTTCTGGAATGTCTGTCATATCTCGATAGTGTGATTGAAAAGTAGAACTTGAAATAAATTTGTAGGAAACAACAATAATTTTTCGTTCCCATAGATGGCTCCCATATTTTGATGTCTAATTTTGGGTTTTATATTTTGAGGATGATCATAGCTTAAGTTATCCAAATTTATAATCACATATAAATATGTAATTATAATTAAATGAAAAAAATGTACAGAAACTCAGCAAATTTACATGGTTCAGCCTAGAAAGGGCTCTTACATCGATGGGGTGATGTCACTATACGTTTAAGGTTTAGTACAAGTATCTTAATATCAATTTTTAGGGTTAGAACGAAGTGGTTCGATCCCCCAGCTAAGAGAAATGTATTATATTTATTGTAGCTGGAAGATAAAGAGATAAAATGACTTTATACATTAGGCATTACATCTTTAAATGATAATATGCAGTTGGATATTTACTGTTAAATATCCCATGTGTCTATTCACATTACTGATGGTTCATTTTCCGAGGCGTGGTCGTCTGGATGATCAATCACGAGATATCTGAGCCGACTGGGTTTATTCTCTATTTAAGGATACATTTATGATTTTGACAAGTGTCACTATTTATTGGTCTACTAGGCCTAATTATTTTAGGCCTCAACACACATCTTCCTCTAATATTTTAATAGAGTTTAAGTTATTAGTTACCCAACCCAAAAAACATAAAAAAAACATGCGGTTATAAACCCTAAGGCCATATGTAGGCCATGTGATTAAAGTTTTACATCTTCATTCTTTAATCTTTATCATTACAATATTAATTCAATCTATTTCATTATGAATCGTATATTGTATTAAGGTACATCTCATTGTGGTACCAATAACAGTCTTGTATATCAACTCTATCTATATTACGTTATCTCATGACAATAATGAAATATACACATCTCCAGTATTAATAACACACAAACTTGGGTCAAAAGTATATAGGTAGGCATCCTCACTATAGGTCAAATACATTTCCTGTAAAACCCGTAAATCGGTACAACTATCTCTAGTGACACCACGTAATTTCATAACGTAGGATAAAGATAATCTCCAAGACTAACATCCATGCACGGATACAGTCTATGAAATGTACAAATAAATGATCTTCTCGCATGCCCGTACATAATGAAGATCAATGCATATCGCCTTAGGGGATCACTAACATGTACTAGGTATAGTCTTAGTTCATCCCATACCTAAGACCTTATCACAATCGAGGGATAAATCACTACACCTACCCATCATTCGTATGTCCTAGCATACGAGACACCATACAATGAAATCTCTTCATACACCCTCTCGATACACAGATACTTAGGCATAGGACTCTGAGGTAAAATGACCACTGCAAACTCATCTACTCACTGAGGCCCCATTGCGGTCCGCGTTGTATGACCTAAGTAGGCCATCATGATGACTTAGTTAAATCCTGGCCAACTAGTTCAATCCTCTAACTTCCAAATTCCCAACCAACAGACCCATCCTACACTTGGTTTACAATCGAACTCTTAATCCTTAAATTAACCCCTTTAAATAAAAAAAATTCCCAAATATCCAAATACCTAAATTACCAATCTCCAATAACTCAATTCATAAAAATATATCTCATGAGTAAATGAAAGCTATGGTTAATAAATCCTATTCCTAGGCCCCAAAACCAAAATTTCCAACAAAATAGACCAAAACCTAAACTGAGCCTAACTCGAGAACATTAATCGATTGACATCCTAGGGTCGATCGATCGATCATCACTGAAATCCAAATATTCACTTGTTATGGGATTGCTCCTCTCCAAACCCCATTTTTCTATTTCTAATGTCCATCAATTAACTCAAAAGCTTCTTTTAAACCTCCAACCAACATCCAAATTAGAAAATCACATCATATCCACAATTGGAACGTATTTTTAACATCAGATCCCCAGTTTGAATGATGATTCAAATTAAAAAACCAATTCTCACTCAAGAACCCTAGATTTCCCAACTTCTTCAATTATCTAATGATTTCTTTTGATTAATTCATAAAAATGAGGGGTCTTTCAATTGATTTATATTAGGAGACATCTTCTAATAATTTCAATCCAAGTTCATGAGGAAATCAAACAATATACGGGGAAAGTAACCTAATTAATATCTTGATTAGATTGATTATCTAAAATCAGATTTATAATTTAATTGGATTAAGGTTTCAATGAATAGATATAATTTTAACACACGTGCAATCATAATCAAATTCTATAAAAACATGCCACATTTGATTCGTCGAGAAACCATGCCAAAAGCCCCAATTTCCTCTTGTTCTCTTCAAATTCCTTCACTTTATCTCAACGAGCTTCCCCAAATTATGTTTTTGTGAATAATGAGGCTCCTAAAGTTTCATTTATCCCCTTAATTTCCGAAATTGGGTTTGGACCCAAAATGGGCCCCTAACTAAATGTCCAAAATAGTCTCTAAATGGTCTAAAACCCCACCAAGGTCTTACACTAACCAAATAGGCCTATAATACCTCATTTTAAACTAAAAACAGGCTTTTAACGCATTTCAAAAGTCCAATACCAAACATACTAAAAATAAATAACTAACAACTCAGTTATTAGTAATTAATTAATATCAGTCCAATATGAATTAATTTAATTAATAAACTACCGTGCCTTAAATCAAATTTCAAATCCAAATTAAATAACACTAAAATATAAATAGTGACATCTCACATCACAATCAAGCACACATAATTAATTTTCACAAATTTTCCTAATTAACTAATACACATAAGAATACGGGGTATTATTGTTAGTAATTGACATATTAAGGTTTTATCTAGTGAAAATTGATTAAAATTGGTTTAGAATTATAAATTGATAATTAACTGTTGATTCAATTAGATTATTATTGAATTCTATTGAAGGCTTTATTGGCTTGTACACCTAATATAATAAGTTGTACCTTTATGTGGAGATACCTAAATAATGGAAATTATCACATAATGATTACCAACTCACTTTCAATTTCATATGTAGCTACATAATTCATGATTAACCTATAGATGTAAATTATCTATTTAATTTTGAATCTACCTTATATGAAAATTGATTAAGAATATGGATTAAAATTTTCAAATACCCAATGTAATATTCTGGGAACTATAAGTAATTATTATTGGATTAAGACCTTAATTATCTATTATAAATTGTCGTTACATTAATTAGTGACTAGTTGTCATAGTTGGTTGTTGGGAATGTAGAGTTGGTTTACATGGTGGATTACTGTTGTTAACTTAGGAAATTGGAATTTAATTTGTTAAAATATAAAAAATTCACCTTAAGAGACTTCCCATGCATGGGAGGGTTACTTGTTTAGATTTTAGTTATGAGACGTCCCATGCATAGAATTTAGAGAGGGTTAGGAGTTTGGATCTTAGGAATCACATCATTAATATTTCTCATTTAGTAAAAAGTTTAGTTGTTGGAAACAACCATTCTATCCATGTTCATGTGTATAGTTCATGTAAATCCATTTTTTTTAAAATACATCGTTAGAACAAATGATAAAAGGATGTTAGTTGGATATTATATGATGGGTGGGGTAAAATGAGTATGTCAAGATTTCAACTTGTGTAATAAGTTAAGTATGGTACATACCTATGATATCTGATGGAATCATATTTATGATAATGCCAATGTTTAATTTTAATTACTGATTTAAAATGGTTATATGGGTGTAAGTTGTGATAGGACACTTTATTTGTTTTGTGCCCCTGATGGTAATCTGATTAAGTAGGATGGAACACGATTTTATGTATTGATACATGAGTAAGAAATGGTCCCATTCTAGTGAATGATGTGTCTTGATTCAAAGGTGGTTTATTTACACATATCTTATCATTGGCAGACCATGGTAGCAAATAGTTGTGCCTCGATGATGTGATGGGATTATGTGCTATGTGCCATATGGTTTTGGTATGGATAAGGAGAAGGGGACCATGGTGAATACAATTTAATTAATTAAGACATTAATTAATTTTTAAAACCATTTGTTTATTTAGAATGGTTTGTAAGGCTCCGTTTTATATGTGCGATTATTATAGGGACTTATCATTTTTACATATAACATCTTTTGAGTTACGCAACCTTGGTAACTTTCTAGGCTCTGACCGATTTACTATCATTGAATTAATTCTAGTGGCAGTGCTAGACCATATAATGAGATTTTTTTCTAGCTAGCCCATATTCCTTACCTTTTATTTTAGTTCATCACCTAAGATATTAGATGTAGGTTTTTATGTAGCTTTATATTTTGTATTTTTTTTATCATTTTATGCTGTCTATCATTATAGTTGGCATGTGGTACTTTCAGAAAATTGAGCCATGTATCTTTACTTTTAGTTAGTGTTGGTGGTTTGAAATTTAGACTATGTAGTTGACGTTCATGGTTTGAGTCTATTTATTGTGAATGATGGTGATGATTTAGTTTTCTATTGAGATTTACCATATCACATTTTAATCTTGTCATATATGTTTATTTGATCATCTACATGCTGAGAATGGTATATAAATGGTGCTATAATTTTTTATATTTTAATATTAGGACTTGACTAACCATAGTTTTGAAATATACAGGTTGTCACAGTTGGTGTGAGAGCCTTATTTTAGGCCTCGAGGGTAATCAGTTCTTCTAGAGTTTCGCATGACATTTTTATTTAAGTTCAATTGTTTTGTACTCTTGTTTATAACTCTTTACCAATAGGACTTTATCTTGGAATTTAAAATGCCACCGAAGAGGAGAGTGTACGGAATTATAGAATAAGCGTGAAATGCTATCTATGCACCCCCATTCATGCACGAACCGACATTATAGGTTCCAGACATTCAAGGTCAGTTTCATTTTGCCCCAAAGGATCTAGTAGATCTCATATGCTAATCAGTGGATGTATGGATGTAAGCGGGCCAATAGGTGAGAAGACCTAGGAAGTATAGCAATTGATCACATTATCATCAATGAACATAACTTACTCAATTTTGAACCTCAAGTACACCACTTAGGAAAGGGTATAAGATTTATCAAATTTATATCCTCCCATGTTAATCTCTTTATTATAACTTAAAAAATCCTTTTAATTGACCTTGGTTTTATAATTTTGTCAAATACAGATGCAAATATACTTTTTGTACAAAAAAATATATTTTATATAGAATTGTATCCTTTTGTGCATTTTAAGTATGTGTGTTCATGAGAGAAACAAAAGTACTTGGAGTTTACCTTAAAACATATTTTGAAAGATCTTCCAAAGGAAACAGGGTTACATTATATGGACTTATATGCGACCTGCCTAGTTTAGCTTCACTACACTAATGGCTTGCCTCGCTAATATTTTTTGTCCATGATCAAAATCTCTGGACAAAGGTGCGATGTGCTTTGCAGCATTTCCATCGCAATGATGGCCTTCCTTAATGAAGTGGCACTATCTCGATGGTTTCTTGTGTATCCTTGAAAAATATCTATACATAGGTGCGACCTAGTTCAATTCAGGTTCACCGCAATAACACTATGGCAAAATGCGTCTCACGATGCCAATAGTCACTTTTGCACATGATCTTTCTTAAAGATCTTTGTGGTTAGTGTACTAAGTAAAACTTTTTGGCTGACTTAGACCCTAATTCGACTATTCAAAAACTGAAAATTTTGACACATAGCATTTGAGCGTTTAAACCTTTCCAAATCAAAGGGCTATAAGTTAGTGTGTTATTTACTCTTCAAAACTAAGAGTGGGACCTTTGAAAAAATACTTTTATTGTTAAACACATTCATATATTTGAGATATTTCTCACTCCCCTTCTTTGAATTCTTTTAAGCCATTGTTTTAATGGAGGTTGTATGGACATTTTTGTCCATTATCAATTTGTTATGTCACACGCCGTTACATAGTTGAAGAAATTCAAGATTCATTCATTCATCAACGGATCCGAATATCAAAAGAAGAAGAGGAATCAAAGTCTGACAGATCGGACCGATCCGCCCAGAATAAATGAACTGATTCGCCTGCGAACCGTTCCGCCTCATACCCGGACCGGTCCACCTGCTGAAAGCCAGTATACCCCGGACCGATTGCGAACCGAAGAAGACAAAATTTAAAAGAACCGATCCGAGGTCGGACCGATCCTTCCCCAAGATGGACCGGTCCGCCTGGGATAAATTCGGCCAGATCTGTTCGAGATTTTTTAGGCTCAAAGTTTTCTTATTTAAGCCAACTTCGGGGAGTTATTTTCCAAGACTTTTCAAGACTATTTTCAGAGTCCTAAATACTCTAAGTCTTCACCTTTTTGAGTCCCAGGACTCTTTTTGATTCACACACAAAAATCCCAATTACTTTTATGAATCTTTTGGAACCCTAGAACACAATTTTGTTATTGTTCAACCCTTGCGGAGAAGCCGTCTCTCTTCTTCATTGCTGACCACCTGGAGTTCCTGCGGGAGATTCCAGCCGACACTATTTCTAGCCGTTGCTTTGAAGGTTTGACGAAGACACCGTGCGTTACACTTGTGGGCGATTATCAGGTTGTATGTAAGTCAATGGTCTTGTAAATTCTTCAAAGTTCTAGAAATAAAAGGTTTTGCCCTTCGGGGATTTTTCCTTAACATTGTGTCGCATGCTTTATTTATTTATGGGTTGACACTTTCATTTTAGATGCATAATTAGGGGTTGGAATTAAATAAGTGTGTCAAATTAGAAATTTGCGAAGTTAATCAATTATCACACGTAATTCTCGCGTTCTCAAATTGGTATCAGAGCAGGTTGCGCTAATTTATTGCGTATTCCTATTTTCCGCAAAATCGTGTGATATTGATTTTTTTGAAAAATCAGTTTTGTGAAAATTCGCATTTTTTTCTTGTGGAGCACTTATATAATCAGATGCCTATTTTTGACGGGTCTAATTATGCCTACTGGAAAGATTGTATGAAATCGATTTTAAAATCTA
Organism: Sambucus nigra; assembly: GCA_949130495.1. Taxonomy (NCBI): domain Eukaryota; kingdom Viridiplantae; phylum Streptophyta; class Magnoliopsida; order Dipsacales; family Adoxaceae; genus Sambucus; species Sambucus nigra. The sequence continues at coordinate 264,257,646 of OX422213.1, read as the reverse complement.
TTGACGAGCGTGCTTGGTTGCTTTGCGAAAATGGTTGGACTCCTCCCACGGTAACTGTTAAAAACATCACCACTTTAAAACCTGTGTCAGCCTGGACTGAAGATGATTATAAATTGTCCAATTTTAATTTCCGTGGTCTGAGTACTATTTCTGAAGCTGTCTCTCCTGATGAGTTTCGCCGATTTATGACGTGCACCACGCTAAAGAGGCTTAGGATGTTTTGAAATTGACACATGAGGGTACGAACGCGGTTAAAGAGTCAAAATTACAAAATTTGGCCACCCAATTTGAGACTATCACTATGTCTGAGTCTGAATGCTTTGATGATTTTTATGCACGTTTGTCGGACATTGTTAACACATGTTTTAATTTGGGTGAGGTGATTGATAACACGCGTGTCGTTAAAAAGATTTTGAGATCTCTCCCAAAACACTTTATTCCTAAAGTCACTGTTTTGAACTCTTTGGGAAATTTGCAATCACTTAAGTTGAAAGAACTTGTAGGAGATCTTCAAACCTATGAGATTGATATGTTTCCCAAAACCATTAAGGCTAAGTATAATGGCATTGCTTTAAAGACTCATTTTAAGAAAAAGAAAGAAAAAGTTTGTGAGTCCGATTCTGAGGGAGATTTTGATTTTAATGATATGGCCTTGTTTGTGAAATTTTTTTAAAAATTTCTCAACATGAACAAAAATAATTCTTCCAATAAAAAGAATTTTTTTGAGAAAAATAAAAAGAAAGAGGAGGCCAAAGATAGTGACAAGGAGGATGAGATCAGGTGCTTTGAGTGTGAAGGGAAAGGGCACATAGCTAGAGAGTGTCCTATTAGGATAAGGAGAAAAGGGAAAGAGACTGCTATGCCCGCCACTCTTAGTGATAGTGAGGGTGATGAGGGTGATAAAGGAGATAAGTCTGATAAAGGTTTGGGACATGGGATGGTTGTCGCCTTTTCTAGTCGTGTGAGCACACCCACCTTGTCCCACAATAGTGTGATAGTGATGGTTTGAGCACTTCAAGTGAGGGAGAGAGTGAGAGTGAAAGTGGAGACGAAAGTGAGCTCCAAAAAGCTTTTAGAGATTTGTACACCGAGACATTGAAAACAAAAAGTATAATAGGGATTTAGGTCGTCGGGTTTTAGATTTGGAGAAAGAGAAGAGGTTTTGAGAAAGGAGAAGTGTGATTTGGCCGACACGTTGTCTAGTCTGACGACACGTGTATCCCAACTCGAGAGTGATCTCGAACGTGCCAGGGAGGTCAAAGTAAATTTTTTGAATGCACCTAAGAAGGTTGAAAAGGTGGTTCATAAGGGTAAAGGTGAGAAGTTAGGAATAAGCCATGACGGTGCTTCTGCTTCCCAATTAGCACCCGAGCCGGTTCCCACTTTAGTGACAGTTTCACATGTGTCTCACCCTAACCCACCTAGGCGTCCCATTCCTATTAGGAAAGTGCATCCTAGAGTTTTTGAGAGAGGTGTTCCTAGGCCTATTTATATTTGCTCACATTGCAAAAGGAGAGGACACCTTAGGGAATTTTGCTTTAAGTTAGGGTATGTGTCACGTTTTGCTTCAACACGTGTTTCTGGCACACATGCACCCACACATAATAATTTACATGATCCCGGAGACTACATGAAAGAGTTTGCACATTTAGGTGAGCAAGTAAAGTTCTTAGTCAAAACTTCACAAGAATTGATGGAGGTTTTTCATAAGTTGTCACCACCTTTGGAAAACCCCTCCGCACCTAATGGTTGAGGTTTGACTTGTTTACTAGCATAGGGTGAATTTCATGATGTCATTGTTTGCCTATTGCTAGTATGTATCATTTTGTATGCTTTATTTTTTTGAAAATTTTAAAAAATACAAAAATATTTTATTTTGATAGAATTTTGAGAAAATCCAAAAATATTTTTGTATTTTGTTTGCACCGTTTATGGATGAACACTTTGGATGACCAAGTCACAACATCATTCCATTATTTTCATGTGACTATTTGATAGTGTTTTGAGACAATAGGTCAATTCATCCTTGTGCTTTATAATGTTTGGAGTCATTAAGATGTAATTAAGTGTTACTTCCTACATGTTTGACTCGTGTTTCCTTTAATGTACACTTGCACGGATTTATTTGATTATTATGCTTGTCTTATCACATGTTCGTTGGGTGTTTTCACTTCAATCCTATCTTTAAAACGAACCAAGCGCGATAAATTTTGATAAGGAAATTGTGCATATAAAAACCGTTTTGTGAGTTTGTGTGATTTGTTTGATAACGGGGAAGGGCTGCGAAAGGTTCATTTTGCCTTTGCGAATACTAAGCCACCGTTAAATTGGACCTAAAAAATGGAGGAATTTTATTATCCGGGGTCCAAAGAGGTTAAAAGAGCCCCGAAAGAATTGAAAGGCAATAAAAAGAAATTCATGCCAATTATGGGCCATTTAGGTTTTTGCTCCAATTCTCCAAAGTTTGAGAATTTAGATTACCTCTAAAAGAAAATATATATGAGGGAGTTTGGTTGGAGATTTAAAACGGGTTTGCACGTCCTTGAAAGGCTTGAAAAATGCACTACATAGTTTTGGACGTTATTGGTGTGGAAATCACTTTGACTTTGATTTGTTGATTTGCATAAGACGATGTCATTTAAATTCAACAATCTTTTCACCTAAGGATACTTTTGATGTTCATTCGTTAGGGGTATACATATGCATCGTGCACATATGATTAATTGAGTTGATTTACCTATCGAATGTGTTCACACTCATTCATTCCATTTCCATGACTTGGTTGTTTGAGTCTAAATCCATGGTGTGATTTTTGTATCATATTTGTTCAAATTGGTATCTTATTTTTGTACGAAAAATTTGAAAAGTTCAAAAATAGTTTGTGAAGATTTGTATGAGCATCTCCTTGCAAGAGCACGTTTACCATATTATTTGATGCCCTGTTTTGTATTGTGACACCCCGATTGTGCTTATTTGATTCATTCTTCTCATTTGTCTATTTGGGGACATCATAAAAAGGGGGAGAAAGAATTATCATATTATGGGGGAGTTTGAATTTTGGGGGAGTTTTTGAGATGTAGCTTATGTTTTTATCATATATTGGTTTCCATGTTTATCTCATTTCAAACTCGATATGTCACGTGGTATTTTCTTTGTCTCATGTGTGTAGGTATAAAGATTGAAGATCAATATGTTGCACACCCTGATGAGAAAATGTTGAGATTCCTGAAGATTCGAAGAGCAAACGTTGAAGTCTTATTCAATTGTATCTTTCCAGTTTTGGGTTCATGGGAGAGTAGATTTGTATAAGGCATTTTTAGTTGTTTGATAATTCGGATGTTTGTTTTTATGTATGTACCAGCATAGACATAGGGGGAGATTTGTAAGGACATTTTTGTCCATTATCAATTTGTTATGTCACACGCCGTTACATAGTTGAAGAAATTTAAGATTCATTCAGTCATCAACGGATACGAATATCAAAGGAAGAAGAGGAATCAAAGTCTGACATGCCGGACCGGTCCGCCCAGAATAAAAGAACCGATCCGCCTCATACCCGGACCGGTCCGCCTGCTGAAAGCCAGTATACCTCCGATCGATTGCGAACCGAAGAAGCCAAAATTTAAAAGAACCGTTCCGAGGTCGGACCGATCCGCCCCCAAGACGGACCGGTCTGCCTGGGATAAATTTTCCCAGATCTATTCGAGATTTTTTAGGTTCAAAGTTTTCTTATTTAAGCCAACTTCGGGGAGTTGTTTTCCAAGACTTTTCAAGACTATTTTCAGAGTCCTAAATACTCTAAGTCTTCACCTTTTTGAGTCCCAAGACTCTTTTTGATTTACAAAAAAAAATCCCAATTACTTTTGTGAATCTTTTGGAACCCTAAAACACAATTTTGTTATTGTTCAACCCTTGTGGAGAAACCGTCTCTCTTCTTCATTGCTGACCACCTAGAGTTCCTGCGGGAGATTCCAGCCGACACTGTTTCTAGTCGTTGCTTTGAAGGTTTGACGAAGACACCGTGCGTTACACTTGTGGGCGATTATCAGGTTGTATGTAAGTCAATGGTCTTGTAAATTCTTCAAAGTTCTAGAAATAAAAGGTTTTGCCCTTCGGAGATTTTTCCTTAACTTTGTGTCGCATGCTTTATTTGTTTATGGGTTGACAATTTCATTTTAGATGCATGATTAGGGGCTGAAATTAAATAAGTGTGTCAAATTAGAAATTTACGAAGTTAATCAATTATCACACGTAATTCTCACGTTATGTACTCATCTTGTATTAAAAATCAAATCTTTATTGAAGAGTAAATAGTTTCTCTTCCTTGGCTTAGTAAAACTTATTTTGAGATTTAAAGCACCACAACCTTAGCCAACACCCCAACACACACACACACACACACACACACACACACACACACACACACACACACACACACACACACACATATATATATATATGGTATTCCCCCAAATATCCTAGGTATATCATTTTGTTTGCTTGAAGGTTACGCTCTAGATTGAAATAAGTTGATTCCACTTTGAAGTCGAAAGTTTTGGCCAAAGTATTTGAAAGCACTAGTTGCGGACCAAAATTGATCATGGCTTGTGTAGTGCACTCTAGCTATTAGATCTCCTTAGGGGAAATATGGTTGGAAAGAGTATCTAGTCAGTTGCAGTGTCATGAGGTTTTAAGTCTATTTCTTCTCATTTTAAAACTCTACTATAGTGCATTTGTCATTCTTATCGGCCTGATGTTTTCCTATTAGTGGGTTTTTTCCTTGTACATCTGGTCTTATACTTATTTTATTCTATCCACATCTTTTAGAATCATTGTCTTAATTAAGGAGATAAAACTTGAGAGAGTGCAAAACTTAATAAATTATATTATCGCATACACTTTTGGATTGTTAAAGCCTTTTGTACTAATAAACCAACAAACCTTTTTCCTGAATTAGGTGAATTAATTTTTATTTTCATAGCTATCATCGAGCGACACACTCTAAACTGGTATCATAGAGGGTCTGCAAGGTTTATGCGTAAACACATAGGTTTAGATCCTTTTTGTGATATGCATGTAAGTTCAACCGCCTAACCTCCTCCATTTTATGGTAGCATTTTTTCCTATTGAAAAGCCCGTATGACAACATATTTAATGTATATGATGATTGTATACGGAATAATGTTCTTTTGTGATGAACTTGTCCCAAAACAATTGTTAATGACATCTAAGTTTATAATTTTGTATTAAGTGGGTCGGTAAGGATTTAAAGTAGAGTGGGTGGAACACAAAGGGACTTAACGCTAGTTTTGGTTGTGTGTCCCTGAGTGAGTCTATATGTATATCCACATGTATAACGTCTAAGGAGGACTAAATTGTTTTTAAAATGACCTACAAAGGCACCTATAGCGTGGATCACTCCAAGCTTCAATGACTTACCACTCATTTCGAACTCTTATCATGAAGGAGAACGAAATTTGATGAGTTCCGTGTCGAGTTGAATGGCATAGTTACTTTCATATTTTCTTTAGGTAAGACTATATAAGTGAACAATATTATGCCATAAATCTTACGATCTTTTCCCATAGTTTTTATGGAAAAGTGGATGCCATTGAAAAGGTTAGGGGCTTGCTTTTGAAGCCAATACATGGAGATGAATTAGTTAGCTCTCTCCAAACCTATGAGGATAATTTATCTTATCACTAAGGAGTGCCTTATAAAGATAATGATAAAAATCAAGATGTTAAGGCTAAGAAGGCATATCCCAATTTTATTCCCCATGATGTTAGTGAGAATGATATGGTATTTCCCATTAAGTTTGCCAAGAAGTTGCAAACACGATTTCATTCTAGAGGTGCATCAAAAAACTATTTGCCTAGACTTAAAATTGGCCAAGGAAGCGTAGAAAAGCATGATAAATCTGTAGAACTCTAAAGGAATAACACGTATCTCTCCACTAAGTTATCCCATGCTCAGAACTAAATGGATGTGGTGAGTGAGAGTTGTACGAGAATTTTTTTACTCCACATGTGGTGATTAGTGCACAACATTTTGAAGGAAGTTCCATTGACTTTCTTCATATAGAGAATGAGTTCCTTAGGATGACCCTACACGAGAGTAAAGACTCGAGAATAGCCCTAGAGAACCAAAAATCTTTTCTTAAGACTAATCTACTATCCACGACCACTTTCAATATGAATATGGAAGGTAGGTCTCTAAAGTTGGATAGGATACTTTTTGGTGCCAAGTTATCCATTACGGATAAATGAGGACTCAATTTTGAAATTGAAGGTTCTACGCCTAACCAAGATTTCATAGCATCCCAATTCATTTTTTTTATCTCCCATTAGTGAATGTTCAACTCTTTTTATACCCGAAGAAAGCCAAGGAAAGGTGACCTTCATGGGTTCCTATTGCAATAAGTAAGGACACTTGAAGGAGTTTTTCTTTAAACTTAGAAAGTAACAACTTAATTGCCTCATCAACCCACAACCTTATAGGTGTACACATTGTCATAAATTAGGACTTCTTGAGTAATTTTAGGTTTTTCTTCATCCCACTTCACATTTAAGAGATTTTGATAAGGGTATAAAGGTTTATAGGAAAAGGGAAGAAAAAGGTGGAAGCCCCTCAAAAGGTTTTCTGCAAAGGAAAAGGGAAATGAAAAATGTATCATCCTCCCATAATTTTCGACTCTGTTCCTAGGTTCAACTCCTTAATACTTTATCTGGATAGGGTTATAAAGCAAAATATTGATAGATGAGATCTAGAATCACTAGAAAATTTTGCCAAGTCCATGTCCTTGTTTGAAAATAAATAGTACTTTTTTACGTTCAGGTGTCTTAAAGTGTTTGGTTTACTGAATTTTTCTAGGCATATTGATTTATCTCTATCATTACTTTTATTCTTTAGTTATGATTTTTGGTTTGTTCATACCTTTAAATTTTGGCCCAATACAATATTGGTCTTTTATTCTTGTTAGGTAATATGTTATGCCATGAGCTTAATTTTTAACCTATATGATTCATTATTGTACTAGTGTATCTATTTGTTTATGTTAATAATCCATGCTTAAACTTTATAAATTTAATTTTCTTGGTAAACTGAGAATTATATTTTAGAGTACTTGTCATAACTCATGCACTTTTACACTACACAATAAACTTGACAATTTTTATGCAAAATATAATGAAGAGATTTGTTTCCTATTTCTACAAGAAATTTAAAGTTTTATGAGATGTTTTTATGAAAGTTTGTCATTGTTAATCATTTCGTGTATAAGAGTTTTATCATCATGGTTGGATTTGAAAATATGTATGTGTCGAAATCATGAGTGATGATGTTCTAAGGGATGAAACTTTGGGTCGAAAGAACTACCTCAGAAAAATTTAAAATAGTTCCCCATCGATTGTAATGAATGAGCTAAATCCACCACAAGTAAACTTTTATCAAAAGCATTATCTCAAAGATTTTTATCTATCCAAAAAATTGAGAAACATCAAGGATTTTAGTCTAAAAAGATTTTAATCATAAATCGCTATTTGAGAGACAAAAATGATAGATGAAAATTTTATTTCTTTTTAAGGAGAAATGGGGCTCTCACCTTGTTGCATAAAGTGGAAAAATTCAAAAACTGAGTTCAAATATTGATCTCCATTCTTCGATTTATGTGTTTGAAATCTCTCTCTCTCTCTCTCTCTCTCTCTCTCTCTCTCTCTCTCTCTCCATATGGCTTTAATTTCACCTTAGGTTATTGAATGATAAAACCATTCTTTTAGTAGAGTATGTATCATAACCATGAACCATTTTATGATTTTTTATAGCTTTTTTGGCCATTAAAATATGGTATATTGGGGATTAAAATATACTTGCTTTATAGCTAAAAATCTATATGCATAGTTCTTTTTTATTTATGTTATTTTTGTAAAACTTTTGATCGCTGGAAGCTAATGCAACCTATGTCATAGGAGCTTCGTTGTAGGGATACTAGTACAATGTGCAAGTACTTGCTCTATGCAGTGATAATGCTTGGGAATGATAAAAACCTTCAAGTTGGGACTTTTGAATATTTTACCCATTTTTTTCTCAAACCCTCATTTACCTCTTTGAGAAACCTCTTATATGACTACCATTTTTCTCTTGGAAGCCTTTTTAGGTTATCTTTGCCTAATTATTATGGATTACCTCATTCTAGTGGATTCATCATCATCTTGGTCAGTTTTTGCTCTATATTATTTCCGATTTAATCCTTTTTAGATTTAGGCCTTATTGATAGTTGCTTTAGTAATTTTTGATGAAATCTCCTCTATGATTGATCAGTTTCCACTTATCTTGAGTTTTAATTGAATCTCTTGAGTAGGTTTTAGTGTTTATAACTTATTATGTACAAATTTGGGGTTCGTCTACTGATAGTGCTAGTATAGGATCCATGGTTTTCACTCCCATATCTGAAAGGATTTTTGTGCTTGTGTCTGGTTTATGATTCCAAGATATCTTATGGCCCAAAAACCAAGCTCATGTGCCTCGACTTCCCACAATACTTCTAGGTTTAATGAACTGTTCACCACATGTTCTAGGAATTAGGACAGGTCAATTGATTTGGACACCTATTTGTACAAGTTTTTAGGTAAAAGATATTGGTTTGGTATTTTCTCTCATATTCCGTAGAGCTTCGAAAGTTTTGTTAAATTTTTTGAAAACACATCGTTTTGTAACTATATGAATGCTAAACCTCAAACAACAAAACCAATATTTTTGGATTCCTTGTGAAGACTTTAGTTAGGTTGGTTCAATAATCATCTCAAATGGTTTAGAAAATCAGGAGCTATTTTAGGTCAAAAGTTTACAAACCCTAGTGTCAACCGTCAAAAGTTTAGAGATGAAATTTTCTAACCAGAACCGTTGACCAAGCACGTGAGGGTGCGTGGCCAATCAAAAAATTCCAACTATTCTAAAGTTTTAACAAATTAGGGTTTTAGGTTAGAAATATTTCCCACAAATTACAAATTGACCCTTCCTGACTTTTCAAAGTTATGAATTTTAACCCCAACCTTTTTTTACATATATATTGATCAATTTTAAGTCAAAAAGTCTTATGTACCAAGTTTCAAATTTATCTTTAAGCCTAAGATTTAAAAGTTCCAAAATAATTACAATTTAATCGATCAAACTTCAATAAACACATCTTTTTACTACAAATCTACCCAAACCATCATTATTTACAACTATATTTACTTACACAAATATTTGTGTATAGATAATGAAGCATCATCTCCTCTTGACGTCCTTTTTTTACTTTCTTTAAACCATACAAATATCCATATATGTAGGTCTTTTACCTTTTTAATAGTAAACTTTCACTTATTTTTTTTAACTTCTATTGATATTATTAAATAATAGCCCAATTTGATTCAAAGTATGTGAAGATATTATCATACTCATATGTTATTATATAACGAATTATTTAAATTATGATCATTTGGATAAACTTAAACCTTTCTCGCCTAATAACTGATATCATGAAAATTCGTTGTAATGATAGATTTGGTTTACCTTGGACCTTTGTGCATTATTATTTATTGTAGAAGCAACAGTAATAACTAGGGAGTAGACTACTGTGTTATCTCACATAATTTTCTACTTGGCCTATGATCTCAAATATTTGAGAGCCTGGATTATTTCTATATATGTATGAGTGCCTCTTTAATTGTGTTCCTAGGTGGGTACTTAATTTATTAATTTATGTGGTTTTACTAACGATGTTGTATTTATTTATATACCCCCTTTATAATATAGCAGGTATGAGATTATCAGTTTAAAACTCCTTGACCTTCTTAGTATGTAATTGTGTTACTTGTTAGATATCCAAATTCTATACACACTCAACCTTCCACCTATCCACATAATTTGTTATAAAATTGGTAGAAACTGCTTAGCATATTTTTGCTAATTCCTTTTTACTCCAAATCTACCGAGAAAAAGAGGATAGTCTCTCGTCCATTTTTGTGACACACATGGATCATGTGTTTGCATATGTAACTGTTTGGACGGAGACTAAGCTCGATAGGATCTAGGAGTGGTACTTTACTATTACCTTATTTATATTTCATGTTGACAATAAAATTTAATTCACCCATCTGGTGGTAGTACACTATACGTGACATGTTTTAATGAATAAAGTTTAGTTTTTCGCCTTAACTTTAATTCCTTGCCTTATGTATACTCTCTCGTACATTCATACCAAAAGTGTGGTGTGATAAGTTGGTATTAGAGCATTTCTTAATATTAACACTACGCTGGTTTAGATTCTTAAACGGGGAAATTTCTATAGCATATTAGTTATTTTATATTTTAGTAACTTCTTTATCGATATTATATCATGAATTTCATTTTGTGGCATGAACACGTGGAACTATCTTATATTTAGTTTGGACATTATTCCTAACTACTGTTGGCAAACTACTATTAGAGAAGAAACATTTGAGCAACTCGGAGAAATGACTCACACTATTGGAGAAATGACTTTCACTATTGATGAGGAATGTATAGATTCAAGCAGTGACATGAAAAAATTGGTGTTACCGAATAGAGTCTCAGGAAAAGTACAATTGATAGAAAAATAAGTGATTATGTGGATGATCAAATTATACACCAAGAAGCAACCAATCTTGATTTAACCAATGCATAACAACCTCCACCACCTTATCCCGAGGAAACATTGAATGGAAAACTTATCATTAGGCTTTCTTCAGATTCAAGTGATTCTATCGACAATGATCCATCCAAGCCTGATGACTTTTTCGTAGTTCCAAATTCCGATTCTTCAAAAACTGATATTGTTATTCCCTCTTATGAAAATAATGAAAGAAAATTTCCCTCCTAATGTAACATAAAAAATAATGTAATGTATATAGTGTGTCCAACTATTATTTTCGAAGGCTTGCTAACTCCAACTTATGTACAATATGCAATATTTTAAATACTACTCTCTTATAACATACAATTCTCTTGTAAAATACTATCATTTTGAATAAAATAACCTGTCTTGTGATATATCATCTTTTTTTAAGAAAAGTTATTATATATTTTTGTGACTGTTACATCATAGTTTAGGATGGTTAGTACTAGAATTGCCTCACCGGGACTCAAATTAAAAAAAACACATTAAAGGAATCATGCGATGCCTTCAAGAATTAGTATCCTTACCCTGACATAAATAAATTCCTCACCTAACTCTAGAGGAAATATCAGATGAGACTCATATCATGAATTCTCTCGAAGAATTTTTTAGACAATGGCCTCCTTTATTTCTTGGAAAGCCAAGTGCTAGTGAAGCTGAGAAATGGATGCGTTGAATTGTGAAAAATCTTGATGGAGTAGGGATAACTATCAATCTTTGAGTAATTCTAACTGCCCACATTTTGGAAAATGAAGATGATTATTGTTGGAAAGCCGTGTCTCATAATCATAATGTTCTTATGTTAACTTGGGAGCAAGTTAAAGAGATCTTCTTCAAAAATATTTTTCTGAAACTGAACGAGATCAACGTACTATAGATTTCTTGAGGTTATAATAAGCAAATCTATCCATAGCTTAGTATGAGTCCAAGTTCATCGAGTATTCATGTTACACCATTGAGTATGTTTATACCGAGATGAGGAAATGAAATAAGTTAAAAATAGGACTACATTCGAGAATCAAGACTTTTATTGCACATTTGTAGATCCGAGATTACTCTCAACTTATTGACATTATAGTCATTGTTGAATGAAATTCTTCTAGTACCTCATCTTATTACAGGAAATAAAAATGTTGTTAGGACTTTACCTTAATCATGACCCGAGATTTATCCAAATCCATGTGGACAGGGTTATTCCAAAATTCACCATAGCACTACCTATCCATTGATTCGTTGTCATGAATACCAATAAGTAGGACATATTCGCCCGTAGTGTCCTAAGATGAAACCTCCTCTAATCCGTCGTCCATTAGATAATCCCCCAAGAATTCAAAATTTTCGTCCTATCCATAACCATCCTATGCTAAATATTTTGAGGAAAATTGTACCAGTCCCTCATCAAGAATTGTGTTATACAGCCTATACGAAACTCGCATTACTTGATAGAAGGTACAATACATTTCCATAATCTTCCTACTTATATTTTATTTGAATTTTGTTCAACACACTCATTTACAAGTCTTAAACTAGCTAATTTTTTACAATTGCTGCCAATATCCTTAACTGTCTAATTAGAAATATAATTACCTACATGTGAAATCGATACACCTACCCAAGGGTATGATAATTGTTAAATTAATCTAGGTTTAGGTACGCTCTTTGTAAATTTGATAATTTTAGATATTTTCGATTTCGATATTATTATTGGGATGGATATTTTTTTATAGATATCATGCTTATATCGATTTTCATGCAAAGAAAATTAATTTTTTAGAATAAGAAAATTTTTCCCTTATGTTTCAAGGATCGAGTCATTCTGAATCATTAACCTCCCAAATTCAAAACTCCTCTTCCTTAATTCCTAGGATTTGGGAACAATTCAAAGATTTTTTTCTAGAAAAATTACTAGGAATACCACCTTCCAGAGTAATAGAATTTAATGTAATTATTTATCCCAATACTTTCTGTAACACCCCGCCCGCCCGGGGAGAGCGAACGGGATGCCACTACGATAAAACTAAACTAATCCACAATATAACAAGGTATAGAGCATCTAAATCCCACAATAAAAAAGAATCCACTAATCTCAAATTCTTCAAATACAAATACAGCAAATCTCTCGAAATAATTACAACAAACTAACTATCTCGAAAACAAACAAACACTAATCTCCAAATGCTCTATACATCAAAAATAAATACAAGTCTTCTCATCTCTTGTATTTAAAATCTTCCCAAAATAATCCTCGCTATAAATCATCCCAAATCAAATCCAAAGCGCCCAAATCCGCGCTAACCTGCCACTAAAAGAAAAATATGGGGAAGTACACAATACGACAGGAATATGCTCAACAAAAATGTTAGCGATGAATAAAGCGTAACAATACGAATACGAATATTCAAATCAAATGCGAATCACACAAGCATTTTTATCAATATAATTTCTCAACAACACATTAATCAGAGTCACCAGGCCTCACCATACCGCGCCATACTTTATCAAGTAGCCGGAAAAGGAGTCTTGACGGGTGCCCAACCTCAGTGCCATATTAAAATCTGATGACAACATGCTCAACACCAAATATAATACCACATGAATCGAAATTAGATTCCAATAAATTTTTCCAGATTCCAAATGAATTTAACAATTCAAATATGAGTCAATAATCACAAGAAAACAAAGGGAATAACACTCGCGAGATTAAGAAGCATATTGTGTAAAACCCCATACCTCAAAATCATCACATAATTCAGCCTCAAAATTTAATCACACCATCACGTTACTCTGGCGAAAATAATCAAATCTCGTTCTAGCCCAAACTCTAGAAAACATCAAATAAGCCTTCTAATCTAAGGTTGAAATCTTGAATAAGTTTTGGGCTATGGTTTGTAGATGATAGGGAGTAATTTTGGAGAGGTCTTCTGGTTAAAAAGTTTGAGAAAAAGTGATTTGAAAAGCCAAGCCACACATTAGTTGATATATAAAGGATTAAGAGTTTGATTAAGAAAAGAGTTCTAATGAGATATAAGTACTAAAAAAGACATTCCGGACGATCGGACCGTTAGAATTGGATGAAATTTTACAGAGAATTAGACGGAGACGAGAGGAAGCTACATAAAAAATTTCAACTCGATCGGACTGTTCAATATTTTTAAATATTTTTTTTTGTTGCTAGAGAGTTTTATATTTAGAGGACTCTTAGAGAGTTTTATATTTTGAGGAGTCTTCTAAATAATAAAAATTCAATTAAAACTCCATTTTAATTCCGATTTCGAAACCGTTTGAAATTCTCACCTTTAAAAATAATAACCAACAAGTTTGAGCAATAAAAATAATTTTATCTCAAAATTTATTTTTCCTCTTTATTTCGAAAATCCCCCAAAAATTACGCGGGTTGTTACACTTTCCTTATTCGATACCTTTGTATCGAATGGATCCTTTAGAACATTGAGAGACCCATTCCCAACTAGATAATATTCTCGAAAAAGATTTTATTTGCCTTAGTTCTTCACCTTGGGGAGCCCCCATATTATTTTTCATGAAACAAGATGGAAGATTTAGGTTATGCATAAATTATCGTAACCTAAACTCAGTGACGGTTGTAAGGACATATTTTACATTGACCGTTTTACATTGAGTATGTCATATACCGTTAGAACTGTTGAAGAATGTTCGCGATCATTTGGTCAAGATGATGGATCCAAATATCAAACTTCTTCAGCAACGTGTCTCCACAAGATTAATTTCGGTTAGGTTGTGTTTAAAGTTATTTATGTTTCATTTAAATGTTGGTATATTTTTTCTAAAATGTTTTTATCACCCGCAGCCATTTTATTGAGTCAAGATAATTTTTCCAAGTCCTGTAGGTAGAGTTTTTAAAAGAAAACATTTTTTGCTTCGGTCATTTAAACAACACGAAGAAGTCATTCAAATGACAGCTTAAAACGACATTTCATGTTATGGGATAGGTCATCGAAAGCTCGTTTGATATTTTCATATACCAAATGATACTATTTCGTGTTTTTAAGGTTGTTAGATAGGTCGTACAATCAAGGATCAAACGACATCAGTTGTCATTCGAACGACCTTAACATCTCGTTCGACCGATCCCACCAACTATTTTTTTTTTATAAATACCTATTTTATGAGTCCTTTTCCTTAAGACGTTTGTTGAATGAAAACTGCATAACTATAGAAATTTTGTCTTCACTTTTAGGGCTTAAAAACTTTGTTTTCGACTCACAAATCATCCCAATTACTTTAGTTAATTGTTATGGAACCCAAGACACAATTTTGTTGAATTTTCTCTTGTAGAGACGAAATCTCTACTGTTGGATTGGTAGCTCTTAAGGGAGTTGCTGGCTAACGACTGCGGTCATTGAGAAGACTCGAGGGTGTTTTTTGTTAATGGAAGAGAGACGGTTCTTGTGGATTCTTGAGGGAGTTCATCGCTAATCTAGGATTCGATCTATCCAAATTTTCTGTGAGAGATTCATTGCGGATTTCATTATGTACTTTGTAAGTTATGATTTACTATTCATAGTGAAATAAAGGTTTTACTTGAAATGAATTTTTCCCTGAATCTCTGTTTATTGGATTTTTATGATTTGTTTGTTCACCTAGATGCATATTTTAGGGTTTTATTAATCCTGATAAAAAAATTGGCATTTAATTAAATAAGTTTAACATTGGAAATTTGCGAATTATATAAATAATCAATATCACACACACTTTTACAACTATTAAGAACAAATATCCTTTACTCAGAATTGGAGATTTATTCGATCAACTCCAAGGAGCGAGTTTTTTTTTCTAAAATAGACTTACCATCAGGTTACGATCAATTATGAGTAAGAGAAGAAGATATTCCAAAAACTTCTTTTTGAACTATGGAATATCGAATTTACCGTAATGTCTTTTAAATGACCAATGCACCTGCAACTTTTATAGACCTTATTCACAGAATCTTTAGACCTTTTCTTAACGAATTTGTTATCGTATTAATTAACGATACTCTTGTTTATTCCCAAAACCATGTAGAGCATGCCCAACATTTAGAAACAATATTAGGAACTTTAAGAAGCTTGTGAGAAAATCTAATTTCTCAATAAAGGAAGTAAAATTACTAGGGCATGTAATTTCTAAAAATGGAATCCAAGTCGATGCCGCCAAAATTTTAGCCATTTTAGAATCGAAAAATCCTACCAAGGTCACCGAGATAAAATCTTTTCTAGGATTAGAAGGTTCTTATCACCTCTTTGTGGAAGGATTTTCTCACATTGCTCTTTTGCACTTAAATCTTACTAGGAAGGAAAAACCGTTTGTATGGACTGCTAAATGTGACCAAGCATTCCAATATTGAAAGGATAAATTAACTATTGTCCCTATCCTACCTATTCCTTCCAGTGATGTAAGCTATGATGTATATATTGATGCCTCGTTTCAAGGTTTAAGATGTGTTTCAATGCAAAGAGAGAAAGTATTAGAGTATGGATCACGAAAACTTAAAATCCATGAGTGTAATTACCATTTCCATGATCTTGAGTTAGCTGCTGTAGTTTTTTCTTTAAAGATCTAGCATTTTTACCTTTATGGTGAATAATTCAAACTTTCTTCGATCACAAGGGCTTAAAATACATCTTCACTCTAAAGGATTTGAATCTAAGACAATAACGTCCGATGGAATATTTGGAAGATTACCGTTTTTAATTAGACTACCACCTAGGAAAATAAAATATGGTACTCGATGCTTTAAGTCGTAATCCTATTTGTAGACTCCGAACATTGATCTCTTATGACATTTCTACTACCATAGAGGAATATGATATTTAATTAATACCCCATTTTCAAAATTTTCCAATTTAATTGCTGTAGAGGGGGCTTGAAGGTAATCCTGAGATTAGGGACAATTCCTTAATTGGCAAAAAGTGTTTGAGATTAAGCAACAGAAGTAGCTCAAGTGTGGCAACTCAAGCGTGGCAACTCTGCGAGGCAGCTTGGTGTGGCAACTCATACTTTATCTTGTTGTATTAGTTATATTGTATTTTTGTTTATGTTAACTGTAAGCTATAACGATTGCAATGTTGTAACGAGATTAATAACGAGTTTGTGTGAGGTCAAATGATACTTGCGAGAGACCAAGTTTGGCAGGGCCTGGGAGATTTTTCATGCTCCATCGAATGACCTCAACGTGGGAACTTTAGAGGGACGTGGTTTAGAGGATTAAGAAGTGAGGCACCGTTAGGGCTTGTCCTGACCATCTTAGATACACCTTGTAAAAAATTGAGGGACCCTGGCCGTGGAACCTCAGGCGGAGTAGCTTGGAGTTCCATCGAGCGTTGAGTTGAGAACCAAATAGCCCTCTACTTAATGTCACATCTACTGTAGGTTATGTCAATAGCGAGATAAATAATGTCAGACCTGCACTTGAGTAAACCACCATGGTATTTAGGGATGTCAGGCAGTTGGTAAGCCATTTTTGAGACAACAGCCTCCTGACACATAGTGATTAGGCAAAAGGCATGTCTTAGCATTTAATGTTTATGACGTGGAGACAACTAGTGCATCAGGCATTTAATATTGTGACATAAAGTATAAGGGATGTCTTTCATAGTCTTTAATGACTGAGTTGCCTCGGGGGTGGTGTGGGGGGCTATTTAAGGACCCCAACCACCTCTGAGGAGAGGATGATCCTTTGAGAGTTTAGAAGTTATTACTAGAGAGAATATACATTGAAAGAGAGTTATTACAAACCAGAGGGTTTACTCACTCACCATTTGTATTTATTACGAAGCTTTTAATACTTGACAAAGATTCTTGAGGGTGCTTTGGGTGTGTGTTTCTACCTGCCTACCAAGGTGTATATAGGGTGCTTATCTTTCCCTCTAGCTAAGTTACTTCTAAGTTTCATTACTATTTTCTGAGTTATACACGAGAGATTTGTGAGTTTAACTGAGTCTTATCTTCATTAAGTTTGTGTTCACATGCCCTATCATTAATCCAAATCTTTGGCCAATTAGCTTATCATTATCGTACTCGAACAGGGGTTATGCCTCCATCTATAATCGAAAGTACCCTCTTAAATTTGGCAACTCTGCTAGGGAGGCTTTCTTTTAGATAAGGAGTATGGCGCAGGATAATGCTAATCGAAGGCTCAATTTTGATGACATCCAACATAATGAAGAACAAGCTGCGAGATAATTGGAGGCCCTAGGGGATGGGGCTCCTCGGGTAGAGGTACCTCCAGTTCTGGTGATGACAGGCATTTCGAGGGTGACACAAGCTTCCACAAGTGCGAGGTTGGGACCCACTCAGGTCGCGCTCCTCATGAGTAAGTTTTATGAGTTTTTATAAACTCCAGTAGCTTCAACTATGCTGGGAGGATTGGAGGCTAACCCCTTCGTAATGCTAGGGTTAGATCCAATGGCCCATTAAGGGAGGGTGTTGCGGGAACAGCCCCAGCGAGCGTACCCTCTATTGTGAATCCAGCATGAGGAACATCAGGAGCATTAGCGGCCCCAACCGTGGCACCTGCTCTAGCAGCAACGGGCGCTCAGCCCGTGGTACCATTGGATGTTGACCCAGTAGCATCATCCATGGAGGAAATGAGAAAGGAGATGAAAAAGGAGATGCTGAAGTTCATACAGGCTTCCTCGTAATCTACTGGAGAGGTAGCTTCAGTTTTTGATGACTTTCAAACACCGCATCCCCAGGAATACGATGACGAGCCCTATCTGAAGGACTATATTCCTTCAATTTTTAAAAAATACACAGGAAAGGGTGGGAACCCGAAGGAGCATATTAAGCGCTTTGTTGAACATTTGGGGGAGCATTGTAATAAGAAAAGGCTTAGGTTGAGGGAGTTTTCTAAATCCTTGACCGATAAGGCATATACCTGGTATTCCCATTTAGCTCCCAACAACGTTTCTACATGGGAAGAGATTCACGTGTTATTTGTCCAGAAGTTCTTTCTGTAGGAAGATGAGTTTACTTTGACCCAATTAGGTAGGGAGAAGAAACGACCTGGGAAAGAGGTGGTGGCCTACATTCGAAGGTTCTGAGAAAGATCCCTCGATGTGAGGGAGGATGCCAAAGAATCCAAGTTGTCGCAGATCTTCACTGAAGGGATGCTTCCTGAGTACATCTGCCATCTTATTAACGATACGCGCGAGGGGACCTTTACGGAGTTCTAAAAAGTAGAAAGAAATATCTCTTTGGTGGTGAGACCCAATCCAGTGGCGGTGCCCATGATGTTTAGGCAACCGATGCAACCCGTGGGGGGAGGTCTTAACCCCTACGGGTAGGATACACCGAGGGGGGAGATAAGGGAAAAGCACCAAAGAAGGATTATAAGAGGAAGTTCAGAATAGATAGGGAATACCCACCACCATTTCCTTGGACAATAGAAGAAGCAGTCAACTGTAACAACGCGATGGTCCGAGGGGGAATGGTCTATGAGACAAAGGACGTTCCCGCTGGAGAGCTCGATGCAGCAAGGAAGGCGAATCCAAAGTATTTCCAGGTTCATCGAAGGATCTAGTATCCAACAGAAAGTTGCTTCACACTGATAAGAATTATTGACAAGTACGTAAAGGTAGGGACATTATAAATCCCCCCTTAGAATGTCAATAGTAACCCATTACCAGCACATGGGGCCAATCTCGTAGTGGCCTACGATGAAGAGTCGGAGAGAGGAGAAATATAAGAGTATGAAGCAGCTTTGGAGACTTATACCAAGCGAATAGCTACCTTAGTTTTGGCCTACGATGAAGAGAGCGCCAAAGATGTGGAGGATGTGTATAGCGTTGAAGGTGAGGAAGCATATCTGAGCCTAGAGTACTGTGCAGTTTTAAAATCCCCAAAGTTCACCTGGTTCTTCGACCAGGTGGGGATTCCAAAAGAAATCTGGTTGGAAATAACCCAGGCGATATTAGATATTGCGAGTAAAGACGCAGTGCCTTCGCTGAAATGGAAGGGACCCATGGCCTGGTTGGTAAGGAGGTTCCTGTCAAAGGTGACTTCCAGCGATGCCGATAGGGCTGTGAGATTCCCTCATAATAAGACATTGTATATGATTACTAGTGATAACGGAGTTAGTTTTGTAAGGACTCTCATGGATGGGGGAGCTTCCATCAATATCATGCCGATTAACTCCTTTTATGCAGCCAATATTCCAGAAAATAGGTTGAGCCGTAACCCACTCCAATGGACGCTGCCTGCAAGGCCTTCAAGGTCTCCTGGTGCAACTTCTAAAGAAAACTTCTCCTTCTGGTAACAATGGAACTCAAGCTTCAACTCACTCCCTGCAAGAAGATGAACTTTCACAGCAAAAATAGCAAATTTCTCAAGGGAAACACCTGAGAGTGATGGTTGTCAGTGGGGAGTGAAGGAACAAGGCACTCAGCACTATGAGAATGAGCAGGGAGAGAATACTAGGTGGGTCTAGTGATATTTTAGCAGAGTAACAGTGCAATTTCTATTGTCTATCTCTTGACCTTGCCCAAAGGTCTATTTCTACTAGGGCGTTAGGGGTGAGTTGGCATTTTTTGGGCGCCAAAATTGAGAGAGTTGGTGGGGAACAATGTCTGAAGTGTACCATTTATCCCTACCTATAGGCAGCCTACCTATCCCCCTGCAGGCGCCACCTGGCGCCGACCAAAAGTCAAAAAGCACATTTGTCCCCTAATGGAGACAAAATATCAGATTTGGTAGTTATCTTTTGAAACGGTAACTTGTGGTGCAATTTTGCAAATCTTTAGAAAGGAGACCTTAAGAACTCCTTTCCTCTAAAAATGTTGTTTTTCTTGAGAGGGACCTTGAGGACACCCTCTTCTGGAAAAGCCATTTTCTTGTAAAGAGTTTATTTCTTGTGAGTAGCCAGCTCTTTGGCTGCTCACTTCACTTGTGACCAAGTGTGAAGTGTGTGTAGTCTTGAGTGACTTATGGGTCTTCCTACTAGTATTCTATCAATTCTATAGTGCTAAGTGGTTGAGCTTGCTCAACATACCTTATCCCTCAGCCGCCAAGCCAAAACTCCCAGGAGGTCCCAACACGCCTGTTCGAGCCCTGCTTGCTCAACTAGGCAACCTGTACAAGAAAGTAAAGTGTTAATGTTGTTTTTCATTTAAAGACTGATGTTTCATGATGAGGAGTTGTTCGTGGTAGCTACTCCCTCATCCTGGACACTCTGGGTGGGTTTCTTCTCAATATGAGTTTCTGTCGGAACCCTTGTAGTGGCACTTCTCGAATAACATTTCTGCAGTGACCCTTGCAGTGGCACTTCTCAATCTTGGATATCTGCGGTGACCCTTGTGAGCACCTCTCGAATTTCATTACTGTAGTGACCCTTGCAATGGCGCTGAGCCTTGCAGTGGCGCTGACCCTCTCGAATATCGTTGCTGTAGTGACCCTTGTAGTGGCGCTAACCCTTGCAGTGGCGCTGACCCCTGCAGTGGCACTGACCCTTACAGTGGCACTTCTCAATCTTGGATTTCTATGGTAAGCCTTGCGAGACAACTCTCGAATGTCGTTACTGCAATGACCCTTGCAGTGGCACTGATCCTCTCGAATGTTATTGCTGTAGTGACCCTTGCAGTGGCACTTCTCAATCTTGGATTTCTATGGTAAGCCTTGTGAGGCACCTCTTGAGGGTCATTACTGCAGTGACCCTTACAGTGGCGCTGACCCTTGCAGTGGCACTGACCCTCTCGAATGTCATTACTGCAGTGACCTTTGCAGTGGTGCTGACCCTTGCAGGGGCGTTGACCCCTGCAGTGGCGCTGACCCTTGCAGTGGCACTTCTCAATCTTGGATTTCTGCGGTGACCCTTGTGAGGGACCTCTCGAATGTCATTGTTGCAGTGACCCTTGCAGCGGCGTTGACCCTTGCAGTGGCACTTCTCAATATTGGACTTCTGCGGTGACCCTTACGGGGTACCTCTCGAATGTCATTTTTACAGTGACCCTTGCGGTGGCCCTTCTCAATCTTGAACTTCTGCCGGGACCCTGGGGGTTTCCTGCTCAATATAAGTTTCTGCTGAGACCCTAGGTGGGTTCTTTCTCAATATTTCCAATAAAAAAATATTTTTATATTTTGTGTAAGTGGACACCCTTCTACATTAGCCCCTCGTGCAAAGTCTTTTGTGTTGGGTAGACCAAAAGGCTTTGTACGCCATAAATTCAGTTTTTTTTGGGGACCCTAGGGTTTCTTCATCATTCCCCCTTTGGGTCATTAAGTGTTATGTCACTTCATCCCATGTTTTGTAAATGAGTCCACTTATAGTGGACCTCCTTATCTGGTTATAAAATTAGGCGGAGGGGTTACTCGCGATGAGCCCCTCGCCCTTGGCCTTCTTCTGTGGCCTTCCATCTTGGGCGGAGGGGTTACTCGCGATGAGCCCCTCGCCCTTGGCCTTCTTTTGTGGCCTTTCATTTTGGGCGGAGGGGTTACTTGCGGTGGGCCCCTCGCCCTTGGCCTTTTTCTGCGGCCTTCTATCTTGGGCGGAGGGGTTATGTGCGGTGAGCCCCTCACCCTTGGCCTTCTTCTGTGGCCTTTCATCTTGGGCGGAGGGGTTACTCGCGGTGGGCCCCTCGCCCTTGCCCTTCTTCTATGGCCTTCTATCTTGGGCGGAGGGGTCACACTGCGAGTAGCCCCTCGCCCTTGGCCTTCTTTTGTGGCCTTCTATATTGGGCGAAGGGGTTACTCGCGATGAGACCCTCTCCCTTGGCCTTCTTATGTGGCCTTGCATCTTGGGCGGAGGGGTTACTAGCAGTGGGTCCCTCTCCCTTGGCCTTTCAGTTTGGGCAGAGGGGTTACTCGCGGTGAGTCCCTCGCCCTTGGCCTTCTTCTGTGGAATTTCCTTTTTTGGCGGAGGGGTTACTCAC
The DNA here is from genome assembly GCA_949130495.1 of Sambucus nigra. Lineage (NCBI taxonomy): Eukaryota > Viridiplantae > Streptophyta > Magnoliopsida > Dipsacales > Adoxaceae > Sambucus > Sambucus nigra. The sequence continues at coordinate 264,235,086 of OX422213.1, read as the reverse complement.
CGTGAGACCCTTACCCTTGGCCTTCTTCTGGGGCCTTTCATTTTGGGCGGAGGGGTTACTGGCGGTGAGCCCCTCGTCCTTGGCCTTATTCTATGGACTTCTTTCTTCGGCGGAGGAGTTACTCGCGGTGGGCCCCTCGCCCTTGGCCTTCTTCTGTGGCCTTTCCTTTTTTTTGGGCGGAGGGGTTACTCACGGTGGACCCCTCGCCCTTGGCCTTTTTACGTGGCCTTTCATTTTGGGCGAAGGGATTCCTCGCGGTGAGCCCCTTGCCCTTGGCCTTATTCTATGGTCTTTCCTTTTTTGGGCGGAGGGGTTACTCGCGGTGAGCCCCTCTCCCTTGGCCTTATTCTGTGGCCTTCTTTCTTGGGCGGAGGGTTACTCGCGGTGAGCCCCTCTCCCTTGGCTATTTTCTGTCAAACTTGCAATCTTGGGCAGGTGGAGTCACTCTAAGTGGGTCCCCAGCCTCCAAACTTATTTTATTATTTGTTCACTTGCTTGAGGACTTCTCAATATTAGCCCCCTTGTGCAGAAGTGTCTTGTAATGTCGAGAGACTTGTGTATGAAATTATCATACCATTTATTTATACTTGGCAGTTGCTCAAGACTATGAGTGATCTGGTGTCGTTGGAGCTTGAGGTACTAAACTCTCGTACCTTTTATTTATATTTGGCAATTGCTCAATATTGTGAGTGCTCTGGTACCTTTGGAGCCTTAGGTACTAAACTGTCGTACCTTATATTTATACTTGACACTTGCTCAAGACTGCGAGGGCTCCAGTGCCCTTAGAGCCTTAGGTGCTCAACTGGCGCACCTTATATTTATACTTGGCACTTGTTCAAGACTGTGAGCGCCCTGGTGCCCTAGGAGCCTTAGGTGCTCATCTGGAGCACCTTACGTTTATACTTGGCACTTGCTTAAAACTGTGAGCGCTCCGACGCCCTTGGAGCCTTAGGTGCTCAACTGGCGCACCTTATATTTATACTTGGCACTTGCTTAAGACTGTGAGCGCTCCGGTGCCCTTGGAGCCTTATGTGCTGATCTGAAGCACCTTATGTTTATACTTAGCACTTGCTCAAGACTGTGAGCGCGCCGGCGCCCTTGGAGCCTTAGGTGCTAAACTGTCGCACATATACTTATACTTGGCAGTTGCTCAATATTGTGAGTGCTCCGGTGCCCTTAGAGCCTTAGGTGCTCAACTCGCACACTTTATATTTATGCTTGGCACTTGCTCAAGACTGTGAGCGCTCCGGTGCCCTTGGAGCCTTAGGTTCTCATTTGGAGCACCTTATGTTTATACCTGGCACTTGCTCAAGACTGTTAGCGCTCCGGTGCCCTTGGAGCCTTAGGTGCTAAATAATCGCACCTTATATTTATACTTGACACTTGCTCAAAACTGCGGGCGCTTTGGTGCCCTTGGAGCCTTAGGTGGTCAACTGGCGTACCTTATATTTATACTTGGCCTTTGCTCAAGACTGTGAGCGCTCCGGCGCCCTTGGAGCTTTAGGTGCTAAACCGTCGCACATATACTTATACTTGGAAATTGCTCAATATTGTGAGCACTCCGATGCCCTTGGAGCCTTAGGTACTAAACTGTCGTACCTTATATTTATATTTATATTTGTCACTTGCTCAAGATTGTGAGAGCTCCGGTGCCCCTGGGAGCCTAAGGTGCTCAACTGGCGTACCTTTTGTTTATACTTTTATAAATATTTTTTGTGTTATCGCCCCTATTGCCTTATTTTATTAGGTGGAGATATACTACCGAGTACAAAATGTATAGGGAGGCACCTTGACCCATATTAATAACTTGTCATTTCATAAACTTTTCTAAGAAGGTATAATTGATACCTCAAACTTTTTGTTACTAGATCTTGCCTTCCATATTAAGTGAGAATGCTCATGAAGCATGTTGCAGCCAAGTATACTTCCATAAAGTCAATTTGAGACTTGAACCTTTTATCAAGGCTTCATACATCTGCTTGCTAGCCCCACTGCTTGAATCCAAGCATGCGAGAGAATAAAATGTCCACTAAAGCAAGTATGATCTTTTAGCTGCACGACATAACTTTTTGAAACACATATCAACAGTGGACATTTCAAACAATTAATATGACTAAAAAAAATAATGCCCGTGGTAAAGTAATAAATACTTTCAAAGTCATTTGTACTTTGCACAAATGGGGCAAACATGTTTGAATAAAGGATTAAGAGATATTATCTTTCTTCACATAATGAATTATTCTTATTCAAACTATTTATCATTAATGAAATGTGAAATTACTCAAATGAACTATTCCGAATAAATAAATCTGAGGATTTTAGGATTATCGATCAAAACTTGAATATTCCTAAAATAACTTTGTTAAAACACGCAAATATGGAAGTTATGACTTTGGGCAACACTATTATTGTGCACTCAAGTGTACAAATTTGGATTATAAATTCGAGCAACCTTTGGTCACATAAATTCTCGGGTCATAACTTCAAGCAACCTCTAAATTTACAAACTCCCTTTTTTAAAATGTCATAAAATAGACGAGAGGGTTATTTTTAAACTCAACTCTTAAATTTTTTTACCTTACTCGAAACAGGGAGAATTATTTGGGCATTTCTTAGAACCCCTCATTTTTTTCTTTTTCTTTTACATCCAATAAAGTAGACGAGTTCATAAAAGAATCATGCTTCGAGAGACTGGTAGGAAATTAGAGTGTCTCGCTCCAATACATTTTTGTGCTACTAATATATAAAAAAATATATTTTTTTTTGTACTAAGTTCTAGTGGGTTCCTCGCACACTTAACTTTTTAAACCCTTAATATTTCTTTTGTAGCTTTAGAAATATATTGTGAGAAGACAGCTGTTGGGTTCCTTATCTTGGGTTCCTCGTCTTCTTAAAAAAAATACACACCTGTTGCTGTTGGGTTCCTCGCACGCTGAAGAAAACCCTCTCGCCCCTTCTTTTCATTTTCTATTACGCCATTATCTCTTTTTCTTCATTATAAGCTCTAAAGCCCAAGGCGTGGCCACGTGTGAGATAGAGGGATCTTCTAGTTTCTTGATCGCCCCTCCCCCCCTTTTTATTGCAATATCTCTATCACAAGTTTCTGTAAAAGACATCAACACCTGGAGCCACCGCCGCAACCATTACAACCGACGACCCCGCTGTTCCTTTCTCCTGTGCCTCATTTTTTTTATGGATGATGGTGTGAAGGAAACGATGCCTTGTGAATCTTAAAAGTGGGCCCGTTTTTGGGGTCGAGGACCTCTAGGGACTCCTCGACGCCGGTCATGGCACCAGGGGTTACTCGCCCACGTTGTCAAGTTTGGGGATCATCCCCAAACATCAGGTATGATTGTTGATCTAGAGGGGAGTTCCTCGCATGCCTCTTTTCAAGTCAAGGTTTCTTTAGTCGAGAAATTAGGACTTATAGGTTCCTCGCGATCTGTGTTGGTCGAAAAGGGTTCCTCGCGACCCTTGTTAACTGAGGATAGTTTGAGATCTGTGGATTCCTCATCGAAAATAAATTTTTATGAGGGTCCCTCGTGACCGCTGTTGGTTTTCAATTTGAGGGTTCCTCGACTGATTCTAATGAGTCTTTGATTATTGTATTCCCTCAATGCTCAGGGGTTCCTCGCCTTTTGGGATCCTCGCCGCTAGCGAGGGTTCCTCGTCTGTACGCATCCCCTCAATGCTTGGGGTTCCTCACGCGCGACTGGGTTATGATTTATGGGTTGTTCGTCGAACAGAACTTTAACTATGGGACCCATTGTCAAGGGTCCCTCGCCAATAACTACTATTGCCATGGGTTCTTCGTGATGAATTTTTAGACACGAGGGTATGGGGGTTCCTCGTCAGACACCCGTTCTAATTTCGCGTCAGAGGTATTTATCATTTGGAAGGGGATCTTGGTGATAAATTGACCAGGGTACTTGGCGATAGGTTGACTAGTGGGTCTTTTGTTTAACTATCGAACAACCCAAACTAGGCTCAGCTGGTTTTATATTTTATTTAATTGTCGAGCAACTCAACCTTTTGTGATAAAGCATCTTGACAGAGGATATCTATAAAGCCACTAACATTTATTTTTAATCAACTTGTGTATACTTTTTAGACTTGTCTCAATACATGGTATTATTATGAGTAGAATAAATGTACTCTAAAAGCTATATGTAATTACACCAATGCTTGCCATAATCAACGGATGATTCCACTTGAATCGGTCTTTGCCTCTCTTTTATATTATTTTATTTATCATAATATAAATAAAATAATAAACAGTATGCTCTGACTGTCTTTTTTAAGATTCATAATATTTAATAAGAGGACATGTGACTGTAGGAAATATCAAACATTTATGTGGATAAAATCCGTAAAATTAATTAAGGATTTTTTTTGAGTGAGCTATACCAAAAAAGAACTATTATGGATGTTCTTGAATTTTATCATTGGGCATCTCAAGAAATTATAGCATCTTTGACTTTTTTTTTTACCAACTAAATCATTTGGCATATATATGAAATGCTTAGTAAAACATAAACAAAGACTTGTGAAATGAACATATTCAACAAGTTATAAAGCAAGGTAGTTTACTTAGCTGATGGGGAGTAAGATATGTCCTGCAAGTGAGTAGTCTCTCTTTTAAGGTGTCCTTGAGGGTGAATCCTTTTCTTAGAGGGTTACTCGCCATCACTTTTATTTTTTTGTCGGCGCCACCTCTGGCTCCGCTGCTTTCTCCCGTGGGAATCACCACTGGTATAACTATCTGTTCCGGCACCGCCACTCGTAGCGGAGCCAGCTCCACTATTGTTGGTACTGCAGAGGCTACCCTACAGAGGGGGCTGCTGCTGTCAATGGAGCAACTGTTGTTGCATTAGTATGTCCTCCATGAGCAGCAGGTTCTGTAGCTACGGTCACTACCACCTCCTTTTGGGTGTTCTGGTCATTATGAACGCCATTTCCAGCTAGAGTGTCTTCCAAGACCAGCTGCTTGGAAACCTTATAAACTTCTTTGTCCATGTAAGTGAGGATACCTCCCCAGCAGAGTCGCCAAATGTAGGAGGGTAGTGAGACTGGGGTCTATGAATAACTGAAAAGGGTGAGGCATGACCCACTCCAATGGACCCTGCCTGCAAGGCCTTCAAGGTCTCCTGGTGCAACTTCTAAAGAAAACTTCTCCTTCTGGTAACAATGGAACTCAAGCTTCAACTCACTCCCTGCAAGAAGATGATCTTTCACAGCAAAAATAGCAAATTTCTCAAGGGAAACACCTGAGGGTGATGGTTGTTAGTGGGGAGTGAAGGAACAAGGCACTCAGCACTATGAGAATGAGCAGGGAGAGAATACTAGGTGGGTCTAGTGATATTTTAGCAGAGTAATAGTGCAATTTCTATTGTCTATCTCTTGACCTTTCCCAGAGATCTATTTATACTAGGGCGTTAGGGGTGAGTTGGCATTTTTTGGGCGCCAAAATTGAGAGAGTTGGTGGGAAACAATGTCTGAAGTGTACCATTTGTCCCTACCTATAGGCAGCCTACCTATCCCCCTGCAGGCGCCACCCGGCACCGACCAAAGGTCAAAAAGCACATATGTCCCCTAATGGAGACAAAATATCAGATTTGGTAGTTATCTTTTGAAACGGTAACTTGTGGTGAAATTTTGCAAATCTTTAGAGAGGAGACCTTAAGGACTCCTTTCCTCTAAAAATGTTGTTTTTCTTAAGAGGGACCTTGAGGACCCTCTCTTCTAGAAAAGTCATTTTCTTGTAAAGAGTTTATTTCTTGTGAGTAGCCAGCTCTTTGGCTGCTCACTTCACTTGTGACCAAGTGTGAAGTGTGTGTAGTCTTGAGTGACTTCTGGGTCTTCCTACTAGTATTCTCTCAATTCTATAGTGCTAAGTGGTTGAGCTTTCTCAACATACCTTGTCCCTCAGCCGCCATGCTAAAACTCCCAGGAGGTCCCAACGCGCCTGTTCGAGCCCTGCTTGCTCAACTAGGCAACCTGTACAAGAAAGTAAAGTGTTAATGTTGTTGTTCATTTAAAGACTGATGTTTCATGATGAGGATTTGCTCGTGGTAGCTACTCCCTCATCCTTTCCACTCTGGGTGGGTTTCTTCTCAATATGAGTTTCTGTCGAAACCCTTGTAGTGGCACTTCTCGAATAACATTTCTGCAGTGACCCTTGCAGTGGCGGTGACCCTTGCAGTGGCACTTCTCAATCTTGGATGTCTGCGGTGACCCTTATGAGCACCTCTCGAATGTCATTACTGCAGTGACCCTTGCAATGGCGCTGAGCCTTGCAGTGGCACTGACCCTCTCGAATGTCGTTGCTGCAGTGACCCTTGCAGTGGCGTTGACTCCTGCAGTGGCGCTGACCCTTACAGTGGCACTTCTCAATCTTGGATTTCTGTGGTAAGCCTTGGGAGACACCTCTCGAATGTCGTTACTGCAGTGACCCTTGCAGTGGCGCTGACCTTTGCAGTGGCACTTCTCAATCTTGGATTTCTATGGTAAGCCTTGCGAGGCACCACTCGAGGGTCATTACTGAAGTGACCCTTGCAGTGGCGCTGACCCTCTCGAATGTCATTGCTGTAATGACCCTTACAGTGGCGTTGACCCTTGCAGTGGCACTTCTCAATCTTAGATTTTTGCGGTGACCCTTGCGAGACACCTCTCGAATGTCATTACTGCAGTGACCCTTGCAGCGGTGCTGCAGTGGCACTTCTCAATCTTGGACTTCTGCGGTGACCCTTGCGGGGTACCTCTCGAACGTCATTTTTGCAGTGACCTTGCGGTGGCCCTTCTCAATCTTGAACTTCTGCCGGGACCCTGGGGGCTTCCTGCTCAATATGAGTTTTTGCTGAGACCCTAGGTGGGTTCCTTCTCAATATTTCCAATAAAAAATATTTCTATATTTTTTGTAAGTGGACACCCTTCTATAAAAGGCATTGCTTAGGTTTAGTATTTGTAGCGCAAAGACTTAGACATTATATGTTGTCTTTTACAATCTATATTGTAACGAGATGTGATCCCATTAAGTATTTTCTTATGAAATCTATATTGATTGGCAGGACAACTAGATGGTTCCTTATCCTCTCAAAATATGACTTAAAGTGCGTGGTTCCTTGCACAATTAAAAGTCAGACATACGCTGATCTGTTACCCATTTTCCCTTCGAGAACCTTCGAGCCACCCAAAGAAGACATCTCGAGAGATGATTTGCAGGCCAACCACCTAGACGCAATGGATGAGCACCTCTTCTTGAAGCTGTTAATAAGGAGGTAGAAGATGTCGAAGAAGCCCTACGGCTAGTGAAGCTGAAACGAGAGAAACTCCTTATCAAACGTACACAAGCGCAAACGAGATTGGAGGTTTCTATAAGTACTCAACAGTTTTGCCTAGTATCTTCTTCGGGACTTTGTGGATATTTTTTCTCTTCTCCAGATCTTTGATTCCTCTTAGGTTAATAATTTGTTGTCGACATTTTCCTTTTCTTTTTTATGTAATTCTTGGTCAATAGCTCCCAATTTTGCAATGCCCCAAAGTTCATGAATGAGAAAAAAAGAAGTATGTTTTCCCATGTCATTTCTTTGTGTTACAACTGTTTGTGTATATTATGAAGATCTATAATTCTTTCATCTCCACTCGACTTATAATAAAAAAGAAATTGTATATTCATAACAACAGCTAGATACATCAGTGGTCCAAACATAATTGCTTACACTTAATAGACTTTCAACCATTTATTATTAATCTTGAATGGTTTATCTTCTTCCATCTTAGAAATTAAGCAATCACCTGAGTCATGAACTTCTTTTACAATGAAAAGTCCCTCCTAATTTGCTGCAAACTTGGGTAGAGGAAGCCCACTGATGTCTTTCACTGCTACCTTCAAAACCAGGTCTCCTTCCATGAATTTCTCTGGTCTCACCGGGTTATCATATGCCCTAGAGAGCTTCTTTGTGTACAATTGAAAGTGTTGCATCGCATTATCTCTGTGTCATCCAATTCTTCCAACTGCATATGTCTATTCTGAGGGAGCATGCTACTTCGCAAGGTATATCGAGAAGAGGTAACTTCCAACTCTACTGGGAGAATCACCTCAACCCCATAAATAAGGGAGAACGGTGTATACCCTGTAGGCTTTCTCTTGGTTATTCGATAGGCCCACAATATAGTTGGTATTTTATCATCCCACGATCCTGGGAAATCCTCCATTGTTTTGGCCAAAATGTTAACTAAGGATTTGTTAGTTGTCTTGACCTGACCATTTCCCTTTAGATATGCCACCATTGATGTATGATGAATAATGGAGTAATTTTCCATGAGCATTGTTACCTATGAATTGATGAAAGGGGTTTCGTTATCTGAGAGGATAACCTTTGGAATCATAAAATGGCAAATGATGTATTCTCTAATGAAGTTCCTCACCACCCACGTTGTTGCCCTTCTCAGTGGTATCGCCTCATCCCATTTTGTAAAACACTCTGTTGCTACTAGTATCCATATGTTCCCCTCAAAGAAGGATGTATTTCCCCTATCGGGTTGAATGCTCAAGTGTGAAAAGGATAAGGCATTCCTAAGGAGTGTAGGCCCACCGATGGGGCATGGATCATATTTCCATAAAGTTGGCAAGCCTTGCACTTTTGAAAGAACTCAGCAGAACCTTTCTCCATTGTTGGCCAATAATACCCCAACGTCATCAACTGGTCATAAAACTTGGCCCCTCCTAAGTGAGCTAGATCGTGCGCCTATTTGAGGACTTCGGATGCTTCTTCCTTCGTTATTCAACGCAATGGCCTGTTGAAGTATCCCCTTCGATAAAGCTACCCCTCCTGAACATAGAACCTCGGGGCCCTTCGCTTAAATCCCATTGTATCAATCTTATCCATTAGTATGACTCCATCTTTAATGAAGTCAATGTAAGGTTGCCTCCAGTCAGGTTAAGATTCAACGAAATGACATTCAGCTGCTTCAAAGAATAACTGGCACTTAGCGCACTTTTGTTGTACCTCCGTTACGTCATGTTTCATTGTAGGTCAGAAATAACCCTCTCTTTGAATTCTCCTATAAAGAGGTATCTTGCTTGTTTTGCAATCCTCTTCATGTGTCTTCTTCAACCTCCGTTCTGCTTATTCTGGGTCGATGCATCTTGATAACCACCCCCCTGTATTTTTTAAGTGAAGATTTCCCTGGATTGTGAAGTATTAGGCTATATCCCTCAGCTCCATCTCTCCTTCTCCAGATTCTAGTTGCTTTTTAATCTCTCCCCTCCAGTCATTATCCTCCTCCATTGCAGAATTGTCTGCACCACCTTAGGAGCCGTTCTTCGTTGAACCACGACTGTAGATGTATCGTTCCTCATGACCATTTTCTGAGCGATGGTGGCATAGGCGTCCGGATGTCAGTTCATCGTTCGGGGATGTCTCTTAATCCTAGTCCGATGGAACTGGCTAAGAAACCTCTGAATGATTATTCGATATGGCACCAGCTCAGGTGTTTCAATGCATATTCTCCATTCACTTATTGAATTACCAAGTTCGAATCACCTTTTATATGAAGTGAACGAATCCCCCTTCGAAGGGCCACCAACAACCCCAGCACTAACACTTCATACTCTGCTTTATTGTTGGAACAAGGAAATCTAATTTATAGAAAAGATAAATCTCCTCCATTCCTTTTGAAAGAATAACCCCTACCCCTCCTTTCTTTTCCGTTGAAGATCCATCAAACTGCATCTTCCATTCTTCATCACTTGCATCCAAGTAATTGGCCTATAATTCGTCTCCTGGAATACTTTCTTTTGGTGGGTAAAACATTCCAGAGGGGAAGATTGCCAACAGGTCAGCGTACGCCTGTCTCTTGATCGCGCAAGGAACTACACACTTCAAGTCATATTCCGAGAGGATGAGGAACCACCTAGCTTCCCTACCAATCAAAATAGTTCTTACCAGCTAAAACTTAATAGGATCACATCTAGATACAATATGAATTGTAAAAGATAGATTATATTATCTAAGTTTTTCGCTACAAAGACTATGGCTAAAAGTGCCTTTCCAAGCTACTATACCTAACCTTAGGCCCATGTGTGATTCTACTGAGATAGTAGACTGACCGTTCTTGCCCGTAAATTTTTTGCACCAACAGAGCTCCAATGGACCTCATGGTGGATGTGAGGTATAGCTGTAATGGTATTCCTGCCTTTGGGGGAACCATGGTCTGTGGTGAAATGAGCAGCTTCTTCAGCCCAGTGAGGGACTCATAGTGAACCTGCTCCCACTTGAATTTTGTGTTCTTTCGCAAAAGCTGCATTAATGGGTGTGTTATTTCTTCCAATCCAGGCACAAATCTCCTGAGATAGGAAACTCTTCAGCTCCTCCGCCGTTCTTCGACTTGGCATCTCCAAGATCGCTCGTCATTTCTCCTAGTCCATCTTTACCCTTTGTCGATCAACCACGAAGCCTAGAAATTTTCCACTTATTACTCCGAAGACGCATTTTAGTGGGTTCATCTTTAGTTTATACTTTATGCACCGAGCAAACACCTTCCTCAAATCGCTCAGATGGGACTCCTCCTTCTTCAACTTGATGACCAAATCATCCACATAAAATTCCACAAACTTATGAAAAAAGTCATGGAAAATGGCCATCATCGTTCTCTAGTAAGTAGCCCCTACATTCTTGAGTCAAAATGGCATCACCTTGTACATGAAGTTGCCCAATGGGGTTCTAAATGTTGTTTCCTCTGCATCCATAGGGTCCATCTTGATCTGATTGTACCCTATACACCCATCCATGAAGTTATAGATCTCATGGCCAGCCGTTGCATCTATTAGGATATCTATGGAGGGTAGAGGGAACTCATCCTTGGGGAAAGCCCTATTTAAGTATCTAAAATCCACACAGATCCTTATTTGATTCTTGTCTTTCTTTCCCAATTGGACAATACTAGATAGCAAAAGTGGGTGTTGTATCGATTTAATGAACCCTGACGTCAGTAAGCATTGGAACTCTTTTTTGATCTTTAAGTCTAGCTCAGGCTTGAACGTTCTCGTTTCTTATTTTACTGGAATGGCTGAACGCATAACGTTCAACTTATGACAGCTCACTTTCTCATCCTGTCCTTCCATCTTTTTGTACTTCCACGCAAAAACGTGTATGAATTCCTGAATCAACTCAACCAAGGTCTCTCATTTCTCTTTACTGAGGTCTTTCGAGATCAAAATAGTCCTTGGATCCTCCCCTTATTTCTCTTGGTTCAACTTCTCCAACTCTTGTGGCTGTGATTTCGATTGATCTGCCATGTAATCTGGTTTCTCAACGACTTCTTCCACAAATTTCTGTATGTTGGAGTTGTCTATCGCCATATATTATCCCCGTTGATCCACCAAAAAGCATTCATATATCGAGCCAGCCTCATTTTTAGTTCCTTTGGCCACCCGCTCACACCATTACAACCGATAAACCACCTTTCCTTCTTCAATAACTACCTTTTTACACTATCTACTGGTAGTCACCACTGCCTTCCTTTTCTTCTCTCTAGGACCATCAGCGACTCTTCCTCCTGAAAATCGACTCAACATGCTCTGTCGTTTAACCTCATGCTCCATTGGGTCCACCCTAGGCCTCATCCTGTCTTTGAGATGCTTCAAAAACTTTTGGGGCCGAGGGACCACCTGATGGGCTTCCTCGACCATCACTCCTGTGCTACTTGCAACCTCTATATTCTGCTCGTTTAAGGGCCCCACCCTTTCTCTGATTGAGGGAACCCATGCTTCATCCATTGTTCTCATTAGGACCCGAACATCCTCCTCCAATTCTGTTTAAAATGTTGCATCTACCAAGTGAGCTTCCTCGATAGCGAAGGGCCTTTTCGTAGCCCTAATGGTCACTTTTGTTCCCTTGATATTCGCCTTGGCGTATTGGTGATATGTCGAAGGAACTAGCCCTTGGTTATGCATCCACACTCTTCCTATCATCAGGTGGTAGGAAGTTTCACTCTCTATTATGTGGAACTTGATATGGGAACTCGTATTTACCATCACAATCCTAACATTCACGTACCCAATGGACTTGGAAGACTCGTTATCATATCCTGAAAGCACCAAAGGCATGGGTACTAATCTTTCTTCCAAAATATTAGCTGTGTTGAAAGAGTTGATTGGCATGATATTTATAAAGATCCCCCATCCATAAGAGTCCTTAAAAAACTAACTCCGTTAATGTTGGCGATCACATACAACGACCTGTTGTGAGGGAACCTTATGGCCATATCTGCATCACTGAAAGTTACTTCTGACAGAAACCTCTTTATTAACCTGGCCATGGTTCCTTTCCATCTCAGCGAAGGGACCGCGTTCTTCCTCGCAATGTCAAGTATTGCTTGGGTTATTTCCAATCTACTTTCCTCCAGTATCCCTACTTGGTCAAAGAACCAGGTGAACTTTGGGGATGTTGAAACTGCACAGTATTCTATGATTGGTTCTGCTTCCTCACCTCCAACCCTGTATACACCCTCAACATCTTTAGCACTTGCTTCATCTTAGGATAATACTACGTTACCATTCCCTTTGTAAAATCTTCTAAAGCCTCTTCAAACTCCCTCTGCTTCGTCGTTAGCTCTCTTTCTTCTCTCTCTGCCTCCTCATCATAGGCCACCACTAGATTGGCCTCATGTGCTAGGAGTGGGTTGTTGTTAACGTTCTGCGGAGGGATTTGCAATGTTGCTGCCTTCATATACTTATCGATGATTCTTCTTAGTTTAAAATAGCTCTCTGTTGGATGCTGGATCTTCTGATGAATATGGCAATATTTGGGATCCGCCCTTGTTGCCGCACTGGGTTCCCCTATGGGAATGCCCTTTGGTTCGTAGACCATGCCACCTTGGACCATTACATTGTAATAACTGACAGCCTCCTTCATTGTACAAGGCAATGATGGTGGGTCCTCCCTGTCTCTTCTAAACTTCCTCTAGTTGTCCTTCTTTGGGGCATTGCCTACATCAGCTCCCTTGGTGTACCCTACCCGTGGGGGATGAGACCTCCCCCACACAGGTTGTATCGACTGGCTAAAAATCATAGGTACCACCATTAGGTGTGTTCTCACTAACAATGAGATACTTTTTATTGCCTTTAGGAACACCGAAAAAGTCCCCTCGCGCGTCTCATTAATGAGATGGCAGGTGTACTCAGAAAGTAGCCTCTCCGCACAGATCTCTAATAACTTGGACTCTTTGGCCTCCTCCCTCACATCGAGGGACCTTTCCCTAAACCTTCGAACGTTATCCACCACTTGTTCCCTAAGTCGTTTCTTCTCCCTCCCTAGTTGGGCCAAAGTAAACTCATCTTCTCCCAGAAAGAACTTCTGGACGAACGAAATGTGCATCTCCTCCCATGTGGAAACACTTTTGGGAGCTAAGTGATAATACCAAGTGTATGTCATATCGGTTAAGGATTTAGAAAATTCCCTCAACCTGAGATTCTTGTTATTGTAATGCGCCCCCAAGTGTTCAAAGAAGCGTTTGATATGTTCCTTCGAGTTCCCACCCTTTCCTGGGTATTCTTCAAAAATAGGAGGAATATAATCTTTAGGTTAGGCCTCATCATTGTATTCCCGAGGGTAAGGCATCTAAAAATCATCATAGGTTTAAGCTACCTCGCCCGTAGGTTGAGAGGAGGCTTGCATGAACTTCAGCATATTCTTCTGTATCTCCTTCCTCATCTCTTCCATGGGCGACACCATTGAAGCGGCAACCAATAGGACTGTAGGTTGCGTGCCTGTTGCAGCTGGAGAAATCATCACAGTTGGAGCCATTGATCATCCTGGAGTTCCGACTGTTGGATTCACAATTGAGGGTATATTTGCTGGGACTATTCCCGTTATGACTACACTTGGTGGGGCCGTTGGGGCTACCCCTGGTGTTACGAAGGAATTGGCTTCAAATCCTCCTAACACCATTGAAGTTACAAGATTTTGCAAAAACTCATAGAATTTACTCATAAGGAATGCCACTTGAGCTGGTCCCAATCCGACGCTTCATTGAAGCCTGTGACACTCCTAGGACACCTGTTACCGCCTAAACTGGAGGTACCCCTACCCGAGGAACCCCATCCCTTGAAACCCCCAGCTCTCTCGTTGCCTGTTCTTCATTATCTTGAATGTCATCAAAGTTAAGCCTTTGATTAACGTTATCTTGCGCCATACTCCTTGCTTAGAAGAATGCCTCCCTAGAAGAGCCGCCAAATGTAAGAGGGTTCTTTAGGTTGAATGGAGGCATAACCCCTTTTGAGTATGGTAATGATAAGTTAAATAGCAACACTATTGATTAACCACTGGATATACAAACACGACTCAATGAAGATAGACTCAGTTTAAACTCACAAATCTCTCGTGTATAACTCAAAAGGTAGTAATGAAATTAGAAGTAACTTTGCTTAGAGGGAGAGAGAAAATGATCACCCTAGATACACCTTGGTAGGCATCAAAACACCCATACCACCCCCTATAATCTTTGTCAAATATTAAAGATTCGTAATAAATAACAATGGTGGGTGAGTAGACTCTCTGGCTCGTAATAAATCTCTCTAGTAATAACTTCTAAACTCTCAATAATAACCTGATGCCTCCTCAGAGGTTGTTGCGATCCTTAAATAGCCCCTCACACTACCCCCGAGGCCACTCAGTCATTAATTCTTGTGGAAGACATCCCTCATACTTTATGTCACAAGCATTAAATACCTGATGCACTAGTTATCTCCATGTCATAAGCATTGCATGCCAAGACATGCCTTTTTCCTAGAGACTGTGTGTCAGGGGGCTGCCGTCACAGAGGTGGCTCATCAACTGTCTGAGAGCCCCAAATACCACGATGGTTTACTCAAGTGCAAGTCTGACATTGCTTAGCTGGTTAGTGACATCAAATAAACCAGATGTGACATTAAGTAGAGGGTTATTTGGCTCAAAACTCAACGCCCAATGGAACTCAAGGTTGCTCCCCCCAAGGTTCCACGATCAGGGTCCTTCGGTGTTTTACCAGGTTCATCTAAGATGGTCAGGACAAGCCCTGACGGTGCCTCACTTCTCAATCTTCCAAACCAAGTCCCTCTGAGGTTCCCACGGCGAGGTCGTTCGGTAGAGCATTAAAGCTCTCCCAGGCCCTACCAAGCCTGGTCTCTCGCGAGTATCATTCGACCTTACACTTTTCATTATTCTTGTTACATCATTACAATCGTTATAGCTCATAGTCAATATAATCGAAAGATACAACAAGACAATTTTAATCAACAAGACTAAAGGACGAGCTCTCTCGGTCAGCTTCTTCGCTAGAAGGTCCCTCTGGGCTACCACATTGAGTTGTCATGCTGAGCTGCTTTAATCCCAAACACTGTTGTAAATGGGGGGGGGGGGGGGTATCTCTAATCTCAGGATTACCTTCAAGCCCCCTCTACATATATCATGTTGCGATTGGGAAAAGTGATAAATAATAATATTTTATTTAGAAAATATGTGTGGAGTTGTATTGGGTTTACAAAGGTATTTTTTTATTAGTGACTCAGATGGGGATTTTGAGTCCACGGTTGGTCTCGGATGGGCTGAAATAGTCAGAATAGAGTACCCTGGGGTAGTATTTTTGTTCCAAGGACTTTAAGGATTAGTAGGGATGGGCATTTGTGTATATGAGTCAATTTTTGGTTTAATAAAAGGATAAACCTTATTTCTCTATTATAAGGACACGAGAGAAAGACAGAAGGAAAGAAAATAAATAAGAAAAGAAAGGAAGAAGAAAAGGGAGAAAAAGAGGAGATTTTCGACGAAGATCCGACGAATTTCGGCACGAGGTCGTTGGATTTACCTAATGAGGCAGGTGTTTAACTTGCTTTAACTAATTATGTGTGTTTATTATTCAAATTATAGTTGGTGAAAACTATATGATTTTAGGTTTGGATTCTTTAACTAAAAAGGGTTGTTGGAAACGATTTCATGTAAATTGAGTTTAAAATAACTCCATATGACATCTAGGTTAAAATCCATGTTAATGGTATAATTTTTGGTGAGAAATTGGAAGGCTTGAATAAAAGCTACGGTTTAATGAAGATAGGGTTTAAATATTAATTAACTTAATGAATCCCAAGAATAAATTAGTGTGTATATGAGTATATTGATGGTTGAAGATGTTGGAGACCATAAATCTTGTGTTGCAGGGTTTTTGGAGTTGTAGAAGAAGATGAACTCGTAGAAAACAAAACTGATCATGTAGAACCGGTCCGGATGCGGTTCGATTCATTTATTGGTCACCGAATCAGTTCATTTTTGGGAGCCATCGGTTCGGTTCATTTATTTCAGAACCGGATCGGTTCATTTTATGGCTATAGGTTCAGTTCGGTTCGGTTCTGGCAGTTAATGTTGGTATATTTTTCTTGGACTAAAAGGATTGGGGAGAAATTCTGTTTGGAGATAAATAATAAGGGACCCTAAATAGAGGGTGTGGTCCCTTAAAAGATTTAATGAGTGGTATCTGAATCTCGAGTTAGCGGAAATAAGATCCGTGTTATAAATTTTAGGAGTGTTTGGGATGAAGGATACTCAGGGATAATGATTTTTGCGGGTAAATATATATTTATGTTTGTAGAATGTATATGCCGATAATATATGTGAGTGAATCCGAATGTGTGAGAATGAAGAATATTAGAATACTAGCTAGACGTAATAAGTTATTATTCGGAAGAAATAAATGAGATTTTGTATCAAAAGTGAGAGAAAACTTATTGGATTAAAATAAGTTGTGTGCATATTTATAAATGAATACAAATTGGTATGTTTGGGATTTTAGGCTAATGCTAGTGATATAGGCATGACTAGCCGAATTTGATATATATATATATATATATATATACAGAGAGAGAGAGAGAGAGAGAGAGAGAGAGAGAGAGAGAGAGAGAGAAAGTATATATATGATATGATTATAAATTTATCTGTGCGAATGATATATTTATGTGGAACATACCCCTCTAGCGCTATCATAGAAATTTGCGTTATGTGGGTGAATCCCCCGACTAATGAACGTAGGGAGAGTATAATCCTCAGGTCATAGTGTCCAATTATTTATGTCGTGTGGCTTTTATCACGGGTGAGACATTTTGGGTATGATTCGTCTCACTTTCAAGTGAAGAACTATGGCTGCTTCCAATATGTTTGTGTTATGTTTTTATCAGGTCGGTGTGAGATCCCGACCGGTGGTACCCAGTATGATGTGTGTATTCCCTGGAAGATGACAACATTCTAGATAATGCATCCATTTAGTTATAGCTCTGAGGGATGGTTATTATACTTATATGGTGTGTGATATTTAAGTATGGATATACTTGATGTGTATAGTATACCGTATATGTATGGTCTGAGGGGTGAGTCTATCAAGATGACCATAGTCTGGGCTTGGAAGTATGGCTTTATCTTTCTTAAAGAAAGGATTAGGGCATATGCTAGTTTCTACATCTATGGATACCTCTGTTCATCCCCCTAGAGGGCATTGCTATTGAAATACACTGTTTTTTGCTCACCCTCATCATCTCGTACTATCACCACGCTAATAGCCGACTCAGACACAACCAAGTATAGATAAAGTTTCTCACTTTGGGCAGGACGAGACAGTAAAAGTGGAGAGCCGAGATAATAATTTATCTCCAAAAAGGATCTCCCGCATTCCTCGTTCCACTCAAAATCTTTTTTGAGCACTTTAAAGAATGGAAAACATTTATGAGTGGCTTTAGTGACGAACCTGTTTAGAGCAGCCACTCATCTAGTAAGCCTCGGGACGTCCTTGATGGTCTTTGGGGTCTGTATTTCAATCAAGCGTTTGATCTTCTCAACGGTTTGCTTCTATTACCCTCTAATTTACAATGAACCCCTGAAACTTACCATCTCCGACATTGAACACACACTTCGTTGGATTGAGCTTCATTCTGTACTTGGCCATTGTGTTGAACGTTCTTTCAAGGCCGGCCACATGTGTGTCGACCTTCAGACTTTTCATAAGCATATCATCGACATATACCTCCATCGTCTTCCATATCTGATCTTCGAACATCTTGTTTACTAGACGCTGATAGGTGGCCCCGACACTCCTCAGACCAAAGGGAATGACCTTGTAGCAGTAGGTCCCATTATCGATGATAAAGGTTGCCTTCTCTACATCGGTCGGGTCCATGAAAATTTAGTTATAGCCTGAGTAGGCATCCATAAAACCCATCAATTCATGACTAACAATGGCATCTACCATCTGATCAATACGAAGGAGAGGGAAGTTATATTTAGGATAAGACTTATTCAAATTAGTGAAGTCCACGCCCATTCTCCACTTACCGTTAGATTTAGGCACTATGATAGAATTTGAAATCCATCAGGGTATATCACCTCTTTAATGAACTCGTCCTTATTTATCTTTTTAACCTTATCTCTAATGAGCTCGTAGTTCTCCCTCGAGTAGATCCTTATCCTTTGCTTTATCAGCTTTGCACTATCAATAACATTCAAGTTGTGAGACATTACTTTTGGGTCAATCCCAAGCATGTTGTCGTGACTCCATGCGAAGATGCATTATCTCTTCTTCAAATATTCGATCATCTCATTCTTGATCTCTTATTTTAGGGCTTTACCGACTTATACGATTTTTTTTGGCTCGTCCTCATTGAGGATGATGTATTATACCCCTTCTACAGCCTCCCCTTTCTTAAACTTTGTCTTGTCTCTGGGATCAAGGGTGTCAATGTTGTATGTGGTTATTTCTTTCATGTGTACTTCTCTCTCCTTTGCTGAGTTAAAGTGTCACTCTCATGCCGATGTTGGGTCACCTTGAACTTCCCCTACTCCATAAAGAGTTAGAAATTTTATCATTTGGTGAACCATCTAAGGCATGGCCTCAAACTATTTAAGAGCTACCCATGCCATTATGAGATTTTAATTCAAGAAGACATTCTCATCCATCATAAAAAAGCTAATATTCTTGGTAAGCCTCTTCGGCCATTCATCTACCATTCTGACATCCATTTCGTACATCCCCAGAGGGTGAACCTTTTCTCCACTGAATCCTTATTAGAGGATGATGGTACGGGACGATCCTGGCCTAGGTAAGGACTAAGACTTTGAAGCACGGCTAGAACATGATGTCTCTAGAGTTTCCTCCATCAACCAAGATTCTCGGTACCTCATATCCATGTACCTTGGTGATAATAACGAGCTGGTCGTCATGAGGAGCCAGGATACCTTTAAAATCTACCCTTAAAAATATGACTATGAGGGTTTCCATATACACTTTCTTCCTTTTCTTGAGCTTAACATTAATAGAGGTTGATTTCACAACCTCGGCCACGTGTGCCTTGCGGTCGACCACCACAAATCATGCCTACACCTAATGAAATCATGTTGAGCCTCTTCACTTGGACATTATCATCCTTTGGTGGGAGGTCTGGATCATCACTATCATCATCCGAAGGGTTGTCCCGCTTGGCTGGAGCATCCTCTCTGTATTTATCATTTCTCCTCTTTTCGACGTCATCTCGGCCTTAGTCATATCGACCTCATCCTGAACCGATCTTATCAATATATTTCCTTAACTTACCAGACTTCAGCACTTTTTCTATCTCATCTTTAAAGGCGGAGCATTTATCAGTGATGTGCCCATGATCTTGGTGAAATTGGCACCAAAGATTGCTATTTCTCTTGTGAGGATCTTCCTTAAACTTTTTCGTCCACCTAAGAGATCGGTCATTTTTTATCTCATTCAAAATGTGATCACAACTCATTTTTAGAGGGGTATAGTCTCCAAACTTGTCGTCTATCAACCTTTTCTTGATATCCTTCCCCTTAAACTTCTGAAACTTTCCATCATTAAGGGATATCTTTTCTTCATCTTCTTTAGTGGGCATCGCCTCCTCTGCGTTCATGACTCTCTCGATCATAGCCATGTGTTCAAAAATGGACTTTGGAGGGTCCTCGATCGGCTTCTGGAGTAGCTTTCATTTTTGAAGACTACCCATGAGGGCTGTCATTACTGCACTTTCCTCATAATCTTCGACTTCCAGCTTCTCCTTATTAAAACGGGCCATATATTCCCTCAAAGACCCGTTCTTCCCCTGTTTAATGTACAACAAGTTGGTCGTCTGCTTCCTAGGCTTCACCCCAAAGTAAAAATTATCAACAAAACTATCGGCTAGCTGCTTAAAACTCCATATTGAGTACTTGGGGAGGGAAGTGACCCATAGGTGGGTTGACCCTATCAGTGTGCTAGGGAATGATCTACATCTCATCTCGTTTAAAATATATGTTAGAGGCTTATTGATACATCTCCATATGATGCAGCCGATTCGAGCTCCTGTCATAGTGGTTCATATCCATAGATGATGGACGAACCATGAACTGGAGTGATATCTGTAGAGAATTCGTGATGAAATACAAGTATAATGGTGAGATAACAATCACCTGTCGATAATTGGAGATGATGAAACAAGAGGTTAATGAGCATTTAATCACCTGTATTTCTCGTTAGAGGAATAAGGTTGCTCAAATAGTGAACCGGCACTTAGAAGTGGAACAAGTAGCCATCATAAAGAAGAATTTGATCCAATCATACCGAAACCATCTCAAGACATAATACTTACCCTAGCTGTGATGGATGTAGGATCCCATCTTAAGGATGACCTCATGAATCGACCCCAAAGGTTGAGGAGAATAACTAAATAAATGCTCCTTATTTCCTAACACGAAGAACCGATTATGCAAATTCAACTAATATCAATACCATCCACACCTACACTATAGAGTACCGACCGAGGTTAGATTAGCATGCTCACTCCTGTTATTGGCCATGGCAACGTACGAAGTTGGTCCTTGCTGAACACGTGATGCTCTTGCGGTCTCGTCTTTTCATATGGTCGAGAATTATTGGGACGAGGTCGACTCTTATTCAGACGATCCCACCGTAGGCATGTGGGGATCTTATGGCTACTTGGCAGTGAAATGTGACGATACTCTTCCTCCAAGACCAGGGTTCACTTTGGTCATATCAGAACCAACTTTTTATTGTTGCGAATGTTAGTACTAGGTCTCCCCCTTCTCACCCGTCAGGCAAAGAGAAAGATGTTTCTCTTTAGGTGAGAAAGAATGGTGAATTCGAGAGTTTTATTGATCCCATAGATATAGAGGATTCCCCTGTTAATGAACATTAACCCAATTTAAATAGTCAAAAGAAGGACCACGTCCCTCCCCCCCCCCCCCCCCACTGATAATTACGTGGAAAATGAATACTTACAAGGGAAAGGGAATTGATCGGTCGATATTTGCTCACCGAGACCTAGATCGAGACTTGATTCGGTCAGGGTTCTACCTTTTTGATAACCTCATGCTTGACTCTTGGAATGTGCCAGCCATAATATCTCTCTCATAATTTTCTTATTGGCATATCTCTTATCTATGTTTCTTCTTACTTGTATTTTTCTCACATTTGTTTGCTCACCATTCTTCAAGAGGAATGATATGCTAAAGAAATCCTCCATTGGAGTAGAGGTTGCGTTTAAAAATTTAATCAAGTTTTTGACAGCTTCTCTGTATGTCAATGTTACCAATCATCTGAAAAGATGAAGCTCATTGAAAAGGACCAACAATTAGAGGTTAAGAAGAAGAACCTTCTGTAAAATAACAGTGATTTTACGAAGTGGGTTGATACTTTCGAGAAATCCAAGATTGAGGTCCAGGATAAGCTTGTCAAACACAGGATCGTGTGGCCAAAAGCAGAGCCGAGCAGGCCTTCACTAGCGTGTCAAAGGACAAAAATGATACCATCATTTGTGATTGGGACAATGCCTTTGGCAATGCTGAAATCCAGATTGGATAGCGTTGAAATGTATTCTTTAAGAACGACTGAAATGAGGATCTTCTCAAGGTCAGCACTGCTGAGGATTCCAACCTATTTGAGGAGAAAAATGTAGGCTCCCCTTCTAATATTGAGGAGGAAGACAATGATGATAATGAGGTGGTGGTCGGAGGATATGTTGTTTCTAATAAGCATGTTCAAGTGCAAGTTGAACAACATACTATGATCGGGGCCAACAAGCTGAAGGCTATAGTCCCTTTCGAAGTTGACGAGAAGGAAAAGGTTTAGAAGAATGATCCTTAGAATTATTAGTAAGCATTTTATTTCTTTTTACTTCAATAAATGATGTAGGGTATTTCCCGATTTTTGGTATTTTTATAAATATAAAGTTTATTTAACCTATTGTCCTTTTGCCTACTTCATGATATCTTATATATTTTATTCTCTTCAACAAGATATGTGCTTGACCACTTGTTTATGAAGTTTAATGCGAGACTTGCAACTATGTGCTCTACCACATGTTCATTTAGTTTAACCTGAGACTTGCACTTAAATAGGAGGAAGATTGTTTGCTGCTCATAATGATTTTTAGAAAAGACATGGAAAACTTTCTAAGAAAGTTTAGCTCATAATGATTTTTAGGAAAGATGTGGAAGAATTTTTCTACTGGTCATAATGAAGTTGATGATGATTTCTACCAGAATTTGGGCCTTGATGTGTTTGTCTGAGAAAAGAAGGCATACTTTGATCTTTATCGGCTCTTTCATCAGGAGTTGGAAGGAAAATTTGCCCTTCATGACATGATTTTTCTTCCTCAAATAAATAATAAGGATAATTTAGTCAATCTGAGGGATGATTTTAATCATAACATTACCGAGTTAAGAAAAAAAGGAGATTGTGCTATGAAACAGGACAAAATTAAGTTTGTTGATGAAATGAAGAACTTATTTCTACATGCCGGCCTCATGGGAGCCATGTCGGTCATTTATTTTCTCGAGATGAAGAATAATGACTGAGCTTGAAAGGCTTAACAAGTTATGACCAAAAGAGAAAGATGGAAAAGGAACCTCCCTTTCTAAAAGGGGAAAATGCCCATCTATGAGAGGAGCTAAAGAAGACTCAAAGTCTTTTAATGACAAGGTTGAGACCGTTGAGGGTCATTCTTCCTCCAATGAATAAAAATATGGTAATTTAATAATAGAGATATAGAAGGCCAAAAAATATCTACATGACAAAGTGAGTGCCTTGAAGAGTCTGATCGAGAAGCTTGATCACCTTACATTCAAGTTTGACAATCAGCCTCGCCAAGTATGGAAGGATGGTTATAATGAGGCCCTTTTATATATGAATTCTTCTTCGAATGATGACCTTAATGTTTGCTTTAATAATTTTTGGCTCAATTCTCATACCGTGGCAAAGGTTCCAAAAAGACTCAGAATTATAGTACTCGAATAACCCAGGCTGTCTTAATCGAAAAAAACTCCCCTTATAAGCTTGACTTTCATGGATCCAAATAGATGCCATTCCATTTACCTTGGTAAGGAAGTACCTTAGTGAATAAGTTCTTAACGGAGGTGATGGACTTTACCGACCTCAAGACTTAGTTGGAAGGGTGATTCATTAGGGCTGTCGAGAATAAAAAATATGTCTGAGACCATTACACCTTATGATTTTGGATGTTCCGCCAACTAGAGTTGGGACTTCATTGAAGGACGAATCTTATTCGAGTAATTAATATATTTTTATTGACTAATTTGTAGGAAATTATTTGACTTTTTGAATTTCCATATAAAAGCTCAAAATATTGACGATTTTTTTTTTTACATTTTTCCTTCCCTCTTCGAAGTATGGCCCCGGGTTTTACCTTTTAGGTGATGTCATCAAATCAAACCATAGGCCTAGACCCACAAAGGAAAGTATGCACCTGTTTGTAGGGTCATATCCTAATAACGATTTTTATGAGCTAGTAAGTCTTGGGTGCCTAAGGTTCCCCAGTAGGCCTTATATCGGTTGTGAGCCATTGTCTATGTTTTGTTAATAGTCAAGATGCTTTTAGTTTATTTAACCATTTGGCTGATCAACTAGCTTGTCTATATGAAAACATTTAAATTTAAAGATGGTCTTTGGTTGACCACTTAATAAGTCATAAAGATGATAATCATCAGGGTGATAAGCAATACACCAAAGAAAACTCATTAGACTATTCTGTCTTCATTATTAAATACCCACTTTACTACACCAATTTTAGTAATAGACTAAATTTTGGATTTCTAATAATATTTTATTGTTGTTATTTCTTACATGAATTTATCATTAGTAATCTAACATATGTCTTACTAATTTTAGTTTATAATTTTAAAAGAGAATATTAAAAAGGGAGCAATTTTTATAGCACACTCAACTACACATGAAAATTGGACTCTCTCTTTTTCCCTCCCAAATGAAGTGACCAAAAATTCCACCCTTTAATTTGTGACTCTAAAATCCAATGAGTTATCCCTCTCATTGTTTTATCTTATCTATGCTACACACAATCAGAAACCTAACCGTCGCTACTCCAAAAGTGATTTAGCTTCACATTCATCATTCATGGAGGAATTTTATCACTCCTAGTCTCTAAGATTCGAATATTACACTTACATAGCCTCTACCAAAGTTTCCACCTAAGGATTGAAACTTGGTTTGGTCCCTTTACATCTTTTAAAGTTCACATAGAAAATATATTTTTGGTGCTTAAATTTATAGGGTACTAGATATAATGAACGGATTGAAATAATTGTGTATATTTACTTCAATAATAAAAATATGTTTTATACAACGAATACCTGAACTAAGACTCAATGAATGTTTGCAGGAACTGGGAAATCCAAGATGGGGTCATCGAGTTTAGGAATACCCGGGTCCGATTACATATGAAAATGATTAAGGAATCGATTTTCACATGTGCTATGTTGTTATTCACAAGTTCATATATATATATATATATATATATATATATATATATATATATATATATTGTCATTCTTAGCTTACTATCTTTTATCCATAAGTGAAATTGTTTCTTTATATCGTTAATCCTTAGCACTGATATACTTTCACGTCTCAATTTCTGACATCCTAAAACTAACTTAGAAACATCTATATACTATATTTTATTTTTGGAAACTACTTATGATATAAACAATAGGGAATATGTGTGTTTTATTATGCTTTCTTATTTGAGATAATTATATGTCTTCCATAATTTATTAAACGTTTCATTATTTTCCATGATTATAATGTCCCTCGTTTATAATTCTATTGATGATTTTTATTGAGCTCCTGACAACTCATTTCTTTTCATTTCCTAGGAGTTGTTCTCTATATACGTATATTTTTCTGTCATTTTTTCAATCATTTGTTCATCTGGGATTTAGGGGCCTTGTAGAGTTTGTGTGTTTATGTATAAATAACTTCAGTTAATAGTAATCATAGTGTACAAAAGTATTTTGTGTATTGCAATTTTTTCATCCGATTAGAAAAAGCAAACTTAAACATATACGTATTGTTGTGTATGGATGGAGAATATTGTTACATATTGAAAGGAGAATGTTGTTTTCACAATATGGAATAACATGGATTATTGATCTAGCTAGTAAAATATTTCATCTTCCTTTTATACGTTTTAGAAACCATTTTTCGTTTTTTGTTGTTATTATTTTTTTTTGTTGTTGTTATCGTTGTTTGAAATTTTGGGCAACTTTTTTCTATACATTTTATGCGTGAACTTTAGTTTGGTATGTGTAATATTTATTTTGGATTTTGCACATAATTTGTTTTAAATCTATTCACAGCTCGGAAGGATCATAGTTATTTCATGTGTGTATACCAATAGTTTGAGGAAAGTCTTCAAATAGATCAAAATTGAGTATGCTATATGCAACGATAGTGTCACATGAAACTTCGTTTTTAAACGTATGTGCTATATGAAATGTTTCTTCTTAGTTCTTATTGCGCATCTTTATTCTTAACTTCTTCACTAGGACAATAGAAAGAGACAAAATTTAAATGAGTGAATCGTATGCTATATGCAATGGAAAATTGTATTACTTAAAGAGTTGTTTGTTAATAAAAATGTTTATTTTTAAAACAACATGTTCATGAAATTTGGTTCGGTACTTATCTCTCTTTGTTTCTATTTTTTTCAGCAAGCCTATATAGAGAGGGAGAAATATGACAAGCTTCCCAAACACGACAAAGAAGAGGAAAATTTTTCAACAACCCCATATAAAATATTTACATGTCCTTTCTTTGTTAATAGGTTCCTCATCCTCACTAATCAATTCATACCATTCATATCTTATATTCTTATATACATATACCAAAATATACATTATCTCTATATATGCATACATGTTTATTTAGTGGCTATTAGATCTTACTAGCCTTATGAATCCATCTGTTTGAACTCTACAATCTCTCTGCCAGCCCAAGTTGATAAAGGTGCGTATCTGATTAACTTTGAGGAGATGACCAATTTACCTGAAATAGATTTTATTTTTGTTTCCTGATTGAATAAATTACTAAACTATTTAGCTACAAATTTGTATTATTTCTTGAAAAGGAATTAGTGTTATCAATAATACTCAGGTTATAAGTTTGTAAGGATTCGGTGTTAACAAAAACACCGAGGTTTAGTATTTATCCAGTTATAGTACCTAGGTTAACAGTTTCGAGAGGCATACTATTGGGATTCTTATTGGTTAATAAGGTTAGTTCTTTATTTTCTTTAATCATTTTTATTGTTTATGCATTGTGTGCTCATTAGTTCGCGTGAAATTATTAGAAATTGAATATGGTGACAAATCCACTCATGAGACATATCATTGTAAAATGCTTCAAGATTTGGGTCATGAAATTTAGGGATTGGGTCATGAAATTAAGGATTGGGTCATGAAATTTGAATCTTGGTATTTATAAATTGGTAATTCTAACGAATTTGTGAGATAATTATTAATTTTAGAGTTGATTAAATCTTAGTGAAAGATGTTAACTCCTAACACATAATACAATATTCTGATCCAATCTAATGGTTGACCGTTATGATGATAGTCCTTTTGGGTTCAACAGTAGGAATTTTTATTGTGTGGTGTGTTCAATATATAATTGTGTGCATTCACATTATTAACACTACGTATTTGTGTCTGCATTGTGCGTGTGTGCGCGTGTATTTTGAACTATTTGAGAAACTGTGTGCAGCGTGTGGAACTGTGAATGTTCTTCACATACCTAATGGTTTCTTATACATATAAACATACTAAATGATTGCATTTACGTGTATATAGATATTTTTTTGATGGGCAGTACGCTTTTGTGTTGTATCTGGTATTTCAGAATAATGGGTTTGGGGAAAAGAATGGGGAGTCGTATGCTGCATCATTTTCTTCCTGGTGTACTGTAGGAGTTCTCTGTTGGACTCTACTGCTCTTACTCTTTTTACAAAGGTAAATGATCAAGTTTTCTCCCCCAAATCTTATCCATGTTGGCTTATGTTCTCTAACATTAATACATTGGATCCTTCACCAAGGTTTTTATGAGAATTTGAGATATCGTGTTGTTTTTATATGGGACATGTCCCTTTATTTTATTTTCCTAAGGTCTACATTAACATCACCCAAAGTCGAAAGAGAGAGATTTACAGCCCGCCCTTTGTCAAGAAGACATACGAGTATGGTAAACTCTTTCTTTCCCACCTTTGGTCGTATAAATTTATTCGAATGTGTTTGTAATTACATCAAATGTGTTTAAACATCATGGATAATTTATTGTAAACTAAAACTTTGATACAATGATCTTGAATAAATTTACAACAGAGTCATTGGCATGAACATAGCCTAATATGATATATATGTGTCTTACGCGTATGTTACAATCATATGACATATGATACATATGTTACAATCAGAAAATAATTTCCATAAACAAAAGGCACAAATTTATGGATGAATGAATATGTTTTTACTTTTAATCAGCTTCTTATCTGTTTAATTTTATAGCTTTACAACATGTATGCACAATGCTAGCACATGTTTATATATATATATATATATATATATATATATATATATATATATATATATATATGTTTACGCCCTTTGGAAAATATTTTATGTGCATATATATGCCATAAATATTAAATAAGACAATTGGTTGATAAAAGAAAATAAAACTAATCATGGGTGAATTACTTGTTTTCAGCCACAACACATTCATCCTTTTGTCACTGAGGTCACAATCAACTGACACTTCGATTTTTTTGGTGTGTTAACTGCAATTTTAGGAATAGATGATCATCTGAATATGTTGTGTTTGTCAACAGCAATCCGGTTAATACTTCAATTTCTCACCCCCAATATTTGCAAAGGAAATTTTTGAATTTTGAATACTTTAGAATGGTTTATTTCACTTCCCCAAACTAATGCTAACTTCTTTTAATGTGTCAAATATACTATTCCAATTTATCCCCTTAGCAGGGGTCTATAGCTTCGAAGGGCAACACGCAATTCCCATACTTCATATCTCCATTTGAGTATGCATGTAAACATGTCTGAATTTTTTTCTTTCATATATATATATATATATATGCATATATGTATGTAAATGAATGCCTATTTTAATTGTTAGTAACAATATGCAACTTCATCTTGTTTTAAGCTAGGAAATATTTGGTTGAGTAACATTAATCTATAAATTTACTATTTAAACTCTATTTTTCGTATGTATATACTAAATCATAAGCCATGTAATTGACACTAATTAGCTATGGCAAATATTTCTACATCACATCCTCTCTTTCTCGTCAATTTCTAAAAAGTAAATACTCCTCTTCTTTTATGAAGTTTTTCTGACTTTCAATTTGAATTACATTCATATCTAACCATACCATACCATACCTTGATCGACCGATGTTTTATTGCTAGATTTTTGTTACTTGTATTATACTTTACTAAACCTAATATACCTAATGTGATAGAATGTATTTGTATCACACCTTTTTTCAATTTTTATGTCATTGAAGAGTTATAAACATGGCCAAGGGTTAGATAAATATGAAACCGGAAAGAGCGGTGGTATGTATGTTATTCTATTTGAGAGTTATAAGTAGGGCTGTAAAATGAACCAAGCTACTCGAGTTCGAATCGTGTTCGTTCGGGAAAAAGCTCGGTCGAGCCTAGCTCATAAAATAAATGAGCCAAGCTTGAACAAAAGTTTAATCTCGTTATCTTATTGAGCTCGGCTCGGATTCGGCTCGATCACCAATATCCATACTAAACTAGTGTAAAATAACCAAGCTACTCGAGCTCGGCTCGTATTCATTTTACTTAGAAGCTTGTTCGAGCTTGGATCATAAGATAAATGAACCAAGCTTGAACATACATTTAGGATCGTTTACATTTACAAACCAAGTTTGAGCAACCTTAAGCTCGTCTCGGCTCACCTCATTTTCACCCCTAGTTATAAGCATGTCCTTGGTATTGGTATGATAAAAAAATTGGTCTTCCGAGGGTAAGTTTAAAAGGCTTTATGTCTTGGTTTGTGTTTATGTTCATCTTTTATGCAATAATAGGGTGATTCATAACATATGTGAATATATTAATATTAATATGCACATTATTGAATTAATTTGGTGTATTTTTTAATATCTGTTGTCAAAAAAGTTTGGCATTAAAATACAAGGGAAATTTTTTATATGCAATTTACTTTTAATTTTCAATACCCTGCTAGCGCATCGCGCGGGGTTAAAAACTAGTGTGAAATATTGGGACACTCTACATCACATGCATATATAGAACTCTTTTATTATGAATTTGTTAATTCAATTATATTTTGTATTCTATTAATGATTTCGAGTTTGACTGTTTAAATGGATGTTGTGGCAAGCTGGAGTGAAATTTTTTCTGACACACAAGATATTGTTAGGAAGGTAATAATTTCACATTTTAGTTCTCTAGTCTTGTCTCATTTAAAAAAACAATAATGTTGAAAGTTTCTTTATGCTTTCACGTTCGTCATATTATTTTTATTCAACGTGTAGATAATAGTTGGTGATGCCTAAAATTCAATGTTTCTCTTTCTTAAATGCAACATAATTTATTCTTCAATTTTATTTTATGAAGTATAGACACATAAATTGTGACAACCCGAATATAATTATGATAAATTATATTTAAATCATGATTATCTTATGTGATATTAAGAATGTGTTATTAGTATATCTAATTTTAAGTGATTATGTTTAGTCTAATCCTACTTTCTTAAATCATGAAATGTCGAATTATTTACAAACACAAAATTTTGTTGTTTTCGGTAGAAATGTTCCTGTTGGAGACTAGTTTTGACCATTCTCGCATTACAATTGACTTGGGATAAAAGCTAGATAGTTGTATACATGTGAATTAGTGTTGTAACACAACAAACGTTACATCAAACGGATGCCTGAGTAAAGAGTTATACCGAATTTACAAACAAGGGACAAATCTGTCCATTCCCTTTAAGTGGTAAATTGTCTTTTAGTAAACCAAATGGCTTAATTTGATTGGATGGAAAGGAGGCATGCCTTGTCCGACTTACACTTCTCCCTCTATCATATTTATTCATCAAATTAAGCCCTAGGTTCAGTTTCAAGTGTTGTTAGCTTGAGGAAATAGAAAGTTGATGTTTAGGAAGAAAAAGTGAGGAGAAAAAGTGTAGAAAAATTCGTAGAAATTACGTAAACGCCTTGAAGGTAATCCTAATTGAAATTCTTGTTATTTATCTTATATTACTAATTTATATGATATAAATAATCACAGGTTTAAGAAATTTTCAGTCCTTTATATATATCTATGGTTATATGCATGTTTAAGTTAAGTTGAATGTACAAACCCTTAAAATGGCTTTGTATTGAAACCCCTTGTATTAAAACTTGCATATCTCTTTGTGTGCTTATTTGAATTGATAAATTCCAATTGGATATAAAATTATACTCATACATTCATATCATATCCGAAAATCAGAATTTATCTCCTTGTGGTTAGGCCGTAATGATGATTTCAAGTTGGTACATAGTTGTTGTTTGTATACTTGATTTCGGTATGCCCTAAGTTTAGTCAAGATTTTGAGATAGCAAATGAAGTCAAAAAAATTATGAAACTTTAATTATGTACTATTAAGTTTGTGTAATGGAAATGGGTTGAAAATCATGGAAAGTTATGCAGTAGAAAAATTATGAAAATTCTTTCAAGTTGAAGGAACAATAGAGGAGCTTGTAGGGCAGATTTCTTGTGTTGTAAAGAAATGGTCATAACTTGCTCTAGGAAGCTTGAAAAATTACACCGTCATTTGTACTGGAAATTATATTCATATATGTTTTCATATTGATAAGGTTGGAACCCTTTATTTATCCCATTTAGGAATATAGGATGGTTAAGTATGTAGGACAATAATTTCAGGCCATACTGGATATCCCTTGAATGAATGTTTGTATTTCGTCCTTACAAAGGGTTCTTTGAGTACATGTTTCATGTGTATATACATTGAGAAGTATAATTTGATGTTTAATTGATTTGGTTATAAATTCCTTATGAGGTAATTCCTACGGTTGAATGTTCATAACCTTATCAATATGTGCACCATTGTTTTGTCTTTACTCATGTTTCATGGAATGTGACTTAATTGGAATTATATGGTCGTTGTATAGTCATGGAAAGTACATAATTATATTAGTATGATACTTATGATTGAGATTCAGTACTGATTTAGTTGGATTGACAGGTGTAAGGTGTAATCAACCTAGTTCAGCTCCTCCCGGAGGAAACGTGAATACGTAGTTGACAACCCAAGGTGAGTGTACTCACTGGAATGATGTATTTGTATACTGTTACGAATATGATCATAATGTTATGAATATAAAATTTTTCATTTCGGTTTACCGAAATTGGAGGTTACTCCTCGACCCGGAATGGGGGAGATTTTTCTATTAATGACAAGGGGTTACTCCTCGACCAGGAATGGGGGAGAATTGTCTATTTAGACAAGATATGTGAATTATGATTCGAAAAAGTTGGTCATTCATTATGAATGAGCCGGATAAGTTAATACATAATTATATGGACATGATTTATTGCATTTAAGTTTGTGCAGTAGTATAGTAGTGATGCATTCACTGGGCTATTTTGCTCACGGTTCTTATGTTCACATTTTTCAGGTAACGCGATGTCACTGCCAAATCTAGGAGGTCGGGTTGGGTTAGCCAGGAATGGGAGAAACAATGATTTTGTGTAAATATAAATGATGTAATTAAGTTAACTTATCCTTCAAGAAATTTTTATGGACACGACTACTTTGATGTTGTAAAAAGGGTTTCAGTTATATGGATTTTACAATGATGACTCTGAAATTAAAACTCGTGTTTATGGTTTGGTTAGATTAATTATGGTTTGAATCACTTTGATTTTCATACTTAATTATAAGTAACTAGGTTGGGGTGTGTCGGCTTTTGGTATCAGAGCCTAGGTTTTAGAGGTTCTGGAGTGAGAAGAGTCTAGATTTGGCAGTGAATGTTGGAAATATATTTTATTTGATACTACCGATTATGTTAGGAAAGATATGTATATCTGCATGTTGTTATATATTTGATTCATTTCAGATATAATAGAATGGAACGAGGTAATGTAAATGTCAGAATAGAAGATGTGGCTTCAAATATTCCAGCAGGAGCTGAGGATGAGCAACCTGTTCAGATAAATGTGGAACCCGAGCCAGAACAACTAATAGATATGCAAAAAATGGCACGTGCTATGACTCTAATGACAGAGCAGCAAGATAAAATTATGGCTCAGATGGAAGAACAACAGGCCAGGTAATTGGAGGCACATGCATTGGCTAGGGCTGAGGAGGTGAAACACCAGGAAGAAAGGAGTAATTCACATGAGAAATTTATTAAGATGAAACCACCATCGTTTGAAGGAGCAGTTGATCGAGCAGAGGCAGAAGTCTGGGTTAAGGAGATTGAACTTATCTTTGGGGTAATGAGGATGCCTGAAAATCAACAAGTGACCTTGGCGGCGTATATGCTGAAAGGAGAAGCTAAGTACTGGTGGGATGCCACAAAACATTTGTTGATTACTCCAGGAGGTGCGAATGTGATCTCATGGGATGCTTTTGTTAAAGCCTTGTATGATAAATATTTTCCTCCGATGTATCGAAAACAAAAGGAGAAATAATATTTCATGTTGAATCGGGGAAGCATGACTGTTAGAGAATATGAAGCTAAACTTACAGCCTTATCTCGGTTTGCTTCAAGGTTTATACGAAATGAGGAAGATATGTGCAGCCGATTTCTCGATGGACTAGAGTTAGTTATTAAATCATGGCTATCGGCTTTAGAGACTAGTAATTATTCAGCCTTGGTGAATAAAGCCTTGCTAGTAGAAAATGACGTGAATGAAGCAAGAGGGAATCGAGAACGAGGTGTAAATAGAAGCAGATTCAATCCAAGTTATCAAAATGGTAGTGATACAGAATATTCAAGACTTGGAGGGCAGAAATTTCAGCATGGTAGAGGTATGGGAGGTGGTTTGCAGAGGGGTGAGGCTAGTAGTGGAAGAGGTTTAGGAGATTCACCGCAAGAAGATTCGAATGTTTGTTTCTTTTGTGGTACATCAGGACATATAAAAATAAATTGCCCAAAGTTACAAAATATAGAATGTTTTACCTATCATCAAAAGGGACATCTGAGAAAGAATTATCCTATGCTATTTAGAGCAGTTTCAGTTAGTAGTGTGGGGCCTAATAAAGGATCATCTCCAGGGAATGCAACTAGGGGAAGGGATACATGACAAGCAAGTGGATCGAGGGCAGGAGGAAGAGTGTTTGTGATGACATTGCAAGATGCCCATGCTACACCAGAAGTGGTTACAGGTAAACTCTCTATTGCCAATAAAGATTTATATGCACTCAATGATCCTGGATCTACGCATTCATTTGTGGCATTACATATTGTTTCATATTTGGGTAGACCATGTTCATTTATCAATTGTGCCTTTTATATTTCTACCCCAATGGAAAGTGTAATTATGGTGGAGCATGTTTATAAAGATTGTGTCTTACGAATGGGTGAGCGAGATTTCTATGTTGATTTGATACCGTTGGCCATTCGGGATTTTGATATTATATTTGGGATGGATTGGTTATCATCGTATCATGCTTCCATTGATTGTTTTCGAAAAGAAGTTACATTTCATCTTCCTAGTGAATTCGAGTTCCAGTTTACAGGGGAAAGGAATGTTGTCCCTAATTGTCTCATCTCAGCAATAAAGAGCAGAAAGTTATTGAGTAAGGGTTGTACAGGGTATTTAGAGTATGTGGTTGATGTTAGTAAGTAAGAACTTAAATTTGTAGATTAACTTTATTAGGGTTTAGTGTTGAGAGCCACCCTCTCCTCCATTTTCCTTTGGGCCTTGCCCATTTTGTGAGTTTTGTACTACTATTCATCTTCTTCCTTATTGTATTTATTGTCCTAGCTTTATTTCATTCCTAGTTAATCTTTATTTGTGTTCCTTAATTTCTTTAATTAGTTTAGTTGAAGTTTAAATAGTTTCATTCATGCCTAGTACCTAGTTAAATAAGGTTGGGGTACGTGATATACCCGTTTATATTCTAGGAGGGTCGCCTCCACAACGGACGACCCTAAGAGGGGCCGACCCCCACCAGGCCCCAACTGGCCTTCACCAGGCTCCAGACGACCCTACGAAGGGCCGACCCTTCACCAGGCTCCAGACGACCCTACGAGGGGCCGACCCCTCACCAGGCTCCAGACGACCCTACGAGGGGCCGACCCCTCACCAGGCTCCGGCCGACCCTACGAGGGTACGACAGTACGAGGCTTAAATTGGACCATACTCACTACCAGGGGGAACTTTGCCCTCGGCCTCATATCATAGGCCGAGGGTGACATCATCTCAGCGCGTGGTTTGGGAGACGCGTGGAACAGTGCGCGTGAGGCTCATATGACACGTGGAAGACCGTTACAACCGAATCACCCCCTCACGTGAGGGAATATTATGTCATCATTTGGCATCTACAGGTGTCAATAGGGGATTGGCTAGATCATTATTCACATGCACCTTGCTTACCTGGGGGGTACACTACACCCCTCAAGACCTATATATACTTGTCACCCCTAACCCTACAGGGGATCAATCCAGGAACAGTAGCCCTAGCTAAAACTCTGCTTGTACACACACAATAGAGAGAAAAGGAGAGGGTTATGTGCATTGTATCCAAGGCCATTAGTGCCCATACTTAGTGGATCACACACTCACAGTGGATGTAGGCCAAATTGGCTGAACCACTATACATCATTGTCTTATTCCCTCTTATACTCATCCCCTTCTATACACTTACATACTTACATACCTGCATCTCTATGGCTGCCATGGCTGCCATGGCTGCTATTGTTTGAGCTCACTAACACTTATCTGGTGGTGCTAAATCTCAGCATCATCAGTTTGGCGCCGTCTGTGGGAAGGAGACATCTCTTCCTTTGTACAGCTTGACCTCACTGGGCACTATGGTGGTGAACCAACACTCCCCCTGAGAGGAGGTGTTTCACCATTGAAAGAGACCTACTAAGGTTCCCAAGCTAACCAGTATTTTCTTCAGTTCAGCTCTTCATAGCTCAAACACATGGCACCTGAGATGCCACCGCCACCACTTCCCCCGCCGGATGATGGGGGAAGACCCAGTTCCAGTCAGCCACCACCTCAGTCTGAGATGGCTGATGTGGCAGCAGCCCTAAAGTCTCTGGCAGCCAGCCAGCGGATGATGCAGGAGCAGTTTACAGCTCTAAGTCAGAATATACTGAGACCACCAGGGGTCTCACCTGAGATGATTACTCCGGCAGCAGCTCCAGGACATCATGAGGCCAGGGGACCACCCCAGGCACCACATAAAGACCTGCCACCCCCTCAGCGGCGTAGGGATGTTGCTGACCCCCGGCGTTTACGCCTGGGGAGGCAAGGAAACCCTTGCCCCGAGGACAGGTATGATGATCTGGAGGAAGAAGAGGCTCCAGTAGAATGCTGGGAGCCATATGAGGTCTCCAACAATACAGTACGACCCCTCCAGGACAGTAGAGGAAAGTGCGGGAGACCAAACCCTGATGATCGCCCAAGAGGCTCTGCTTTTGACCGCCTGAGCAGGGGGTCGGCCTTCGAGAGGCTGGGCCCAGTGAATGACCTGCGAGACAAGTTGTCCAAGTCAAGAAGCGCAGCGAGATCTAGGAAAGAAGCAGAAGGCCGACCCCAAAGACGGGATGACGGCCAAAGGGAAGTAAATAGCCGACACGGGCCTGCCGTAGCGGAGCCCTCCACCCACCTCCGAGAGGCAGCAGGGGATAACATCGGCCAGGCCGACCCTGTGAGGCCCTGGAATGACTCAATCCAGAGGTTAGAGGATAAGATCGGCGACATATTGAAGAGCCGGGACCCTCTTCAGAGGGGATACACCATAGGCTCACCCTTTGTGGCAAAGATAGTCAACTTCCCCACGCCATCAAAGTTCAGGCCTCCTGTGGTCACCCCAAGATACGATGGGAGCACCAACCCTGTCCACCACGTGGAGATGTATCAATCCGCAGCAGACATATACTCTATCTCAGATGAGATGAGATGTCGTGCCTTCTCTGGTACCTTGACAGGGGCTGCGCATGTCTGGTACACATCCCTTCCAAAAAATTCTATTGGAAGCTTTAAGCAGTTGGCAGACCTGTTCATCCATAATTTCTGCTTTGGGGTGAGGCCACAGAAGAAGACCACACACCTGCTCTATGTTAAGCAGGGAAAGCACGAGACTCTGAGAGACTACATAGCCAGATTCAATAAAGAAAAGCTGGAGGTGGAAGACTATGAGGAGAGCATAGCTATGACAGCCCTGATTGGAGGGCTCCAGAAGGGGAAGCTATTATGGAAGCTTGCCGAAGACCCTCCGAGGACGATGGCTGAGCTGTTGTCAACAGCAGGGAAGGTGATGAACGCCGAAGAGGCGATGGCCGCAAGACATGAAGACGAAAAAGGAGGTGCAAGTGGGAATAAATACCCCAAGAAGAACAAAGAGGGGAAGAAGAGGACCATGGATGATAAGTTCGCGGGGTACACCCCTCTGACGGTCAGCTGTGAACAGATCCTCAATGAGATAAAGAGTGACCGGACACTGAAGTGGCCTGAGAAGCTGAGGGCAGCCCCCGGCAAGAGAAATAGGAACCTGTGGTGTGAATTTCACCAAGATCACGGCCACGTAACAGACAAATGCTTTGCTCTGAAAGATGAGATTGAGAAGATGCTGAAGGAAGGGAAGCTCAGAAAGTACGTCGACAAAGCCGACTTCAAGAGGGGCCGAGGGGACGACCCCAGAAAGAAGCGAGGCGACGCCTGCAGAGAAGGTCCTCAAAAAAGAGGGGACGACCCCTCTGATGATGAGGACGACCCTGACCTCCCGCCGAGAGACGACCAAGGCCCTGTCAAGAGGCTCAATATGATCTCGCTCGGGGTGGGAATGATCTCCGGGGGACTTGCAGGAGGAGGGTCTGAGGTCGCCGACAGGAAGGCCCATGTCGCTGAGGCTAAGGCAGTGACGAAGACGGTGCACTCGACCTCCCTAGAGGTCAAGTTAGAAAAAAGGAAGAAGGTTGATATGGACACTTTGGTTGTGGGATTTTCAAGAATGGACTTCAAGGGCCTATTGGCCCCGCATGATGACCCTCTCGTCATCACCACCAGGGTGCACGGGTGCGAAGTGCCGAGGATCCTGGTGGATGGGGGCTCATCCGCAGATGTGATGTTCTGGCCATGCTTCAAGGCCTTGGGCCTCAGTCGTGCCAGACTTGTCCCCTACCATCATCCATTGATTGGGTTCAGTGGGGAGAAGGTTCACCCCCTAGGAATATATGAGGCTGATGTCAGGATGGGGGACGAGTGGCCGAGATGGCTCACTAAGAGGGTCAGTTTCTTTGTGCTGGATGAGCATGTGTTTTCGGCATACAACATCATACTGGGACGTGTGGCCCTCAAGGGGTTTGAAGCTGTGCCGTCCACGGTCCACCAGATGGTTAAGTTCCCTACCCCTTATGGGGTGGGGGAAGTTCAGGGAGACCAGACGACAGCGAGAGAGTGCTACTACAACTCCGCTGAAGAAAGGGAGGCACACAAGAGGGCTACAGCCACTTACAACATTGATACCCTAGACCCCAGGGACGAGACGAAGCTCAAAAAAGGAGAGGCCGCTGAGGAGGTAGAACCCATCACCCTCGATGAGGATGACCCGGGAAAAACCGTCCAAGTTGGCAAATCTCTGAAGCCCAGTATCAAGGAAGACCTCATCAGACTGTTGAGGAGAAGGCGAAGCGTCTTCGCGTGGAGTCATGTAGATATGCCAGGGATCGACCCTGAAATCATGTGCCACAAACTCAATGTGGTAGAGGGAGTGAAGCCGGTAAAGCAGAAGAGGAGGATTTACTCTAGAGAAAAGTATGAGGTCATCAGGGATG
Source organism: Sambucus nigra (assembly GCA_949130495.1). Taxonomy (NCBI): domain Eukaryota; kingdom Viridiplantae; phylum Streptophyta; class Magnoliopsida; order Dipsacales; family Adoxaceae; genus Sambucus; species Sambucus nigra. Next base: position 264,196,664 of record OX422213.1, on the reverse strand, counting down.
AGGTTAAAAAATTAGAAGACGCTGAATTTATCCGAGAGGTCATCTACCCTGAGTGGCTGTCCAATGCAGTCATCGTCCCAAAGGCCAACGGCAAGTGGAGAATGTGCGTGGACTTCACAGACCTCAACAAGCATTGTCCCAAAGACAGCTTCCCTCTCCCCCGCATCGACCAGATGGTAGACGCTACCGCAGGCCATGAGCTCATGAGTTTCATGGATGCCTACTCAGGGTATAACCAGATTTTCATGAACCCTGAGGACTCGGAGAGGACCGCCTTCATCACTGACAAGGGGACATACTGTTACAGGGTCATGCCCTTTGGCCTAAAAAATGCGGGGGCAACGTACCAGCGCCTCGTAAACAAAATGTTTGAAGACCAAATTGGTAAGTCTATGGAGGTTTACGTAGATGACATGCTGACTAAGAGTATGAAGGCAGAGGATCATGTAGCAGACCTGGAAAGGACCTTTAATACAATGGACAAATACAAGATGAAGCTTAACCCGGCCAAATGTGTCTTCGGGGTCGGAGCGGGGAAGTTCTTGGGGTTCATTGTCAATCAAAGAGGCATCGAGGCCAATCCTGAAAAGATAAAGGCCCTTATTGAGATGAAGACCCCCAAGTCCATTAAAGACGTTCAGAGGCTCACAGGGAGAGTGGCTGCCTTGAACAGATTTGTGTCAAGGGCTACAGACAGGTGTCTACCATTCTTCAAGATCCTCAGGAAAGCTTTTGAATGGAGCGAAGAGTGTGATGAGGCTTTCAAGCAGCTGAAATCATACTTAGGGTCTCCCTTGCTGCTGTCACGACCCATGCAGGGTGAACGACTGTACGTGTACCTTGCTGTCTCAGAATCCGCTATCAGTGCAGCAATCGTAAGAGACGAAGATGGGATACAAAAGCCCGTATATTTCAACAGCAAGGCACTCCAGGGGGCAGAGCAGAGATACCCGAGGATGGAGAAGTTGGCCTATGCCTTGATTCATGCCTCAAGGAAGATGAAACCGTACTTCCAGTCCCATACTATGGTCATCCTTACTGACTCTCCTCTTAGGCAGGTCCTACACAAGCCTGAAAAATCAGGAAGGCTAATGACCTGGGCTATAGAGCTGGGGGAGTTTGACATTGTGTATCAGCCTAAGACAGCCATTAAGGGGCAAGCCTTGGCAGACTTCGTGGCTGAGTTCACATGGGAAGAAGATGAGGCCGAGGGTGAGACCCTCGGGAAGGCAGATACAGAAGACAGACCCGCAGACACACCTGCAGAAATGGCTGAGACGAGCACCGCTAGAAGGAAAGTGACTGAAAACGAAGAGGGAAGATACATCTTTAGACAGGGGTCCCTCTCTGAGGGAAGTTTTTCTGAAAGAAAGACTCCGTGGAGCCTCTTCGTTGACGGGTCCTCCTGTGATAGCGGAAGTGGTGCTGGACTGATACTATCAGCACCCGATGGCACAGACGTCGAGTACGCCCTGAGGTTCAATTTCAAAGCCTCCAACAATGAGGCTGAGTATGAGGCCTTGATAGCTGGCCTCTCCTTAGCCAACTCCCTTAGTGTCAGCCAAATTTTGGTTCACAGTGATTCAAGGCTGGTGGTGAATCAGATACTAGGAGCCTATGAGGCCAAAGACGAGAGGATGGTTAGGTATCTTGATAAGGTGAGGTCATTGCTGAAAAACTTCAAAGAAGTGAAATTCAAGAGGATACCTAGGCTCGACAATGGCCGTGCTGACGCCCTTGCAAGGTTGGCCTCAGCTACTAGGACAGACATAAGGAGGACAGTCCCGATAGAAATTTTGCTTCGACCAACTATCGAGGACAACGAGGGAACACTTGGCATTTGCATGAATGTTTCTCAAGAACCTTCATGGATGGACCCCCTGATCAGATACATTAGAGGGGGAGAAATGCCAGAAGCAAGCCAAGAGAGGAAGAAGCTGAGATATAGGGCTGCAAAGTTCGCCGTCATTGGAGACACGCTGTACAAAAAGGGGTTTCTGCTCCCCTTACTTAGGTGTGTGCATCCCTCAGAGGTCCCTTCCATTTTGCAAGACGTGCATGAAGGGTCGTGCTCAAGCCATATTGGGGGTAGATCCTTGGCAAAGAGGGTGATCACCCAAGGCTACTGGTGGCCGACCTTGGGGAAAGATGCTGCCGCATATGTTAAAAAGTGTGATAAATGCCAAAGATTTGCTACTATCCCTCATCAACCTCACCAGCCTCTCACCTCCATTGCATCCCCATGGCCGTTCGCAATATGGGGGATTGATCTGATAGGACCCTTACCGAGAGCAGTCAATAACTATCGGTTCCTCATCGTAGCAATTGACTACTTTTCAAAATGGGTAGAGGCCGAGCCGATGGTCACGATCACGGAGCAGAAGACCTTCCAGTTCATCTGGAAGAATGTGATATGCAGATATGGTCTACCCAACACCCTCATCTCGGATAACGGGACCCAGTTCAAAAATGCCTCTTTACAGAAGTACTGTGAGAGGGTAAGTATCAAACATTTTTTCTCCACCCCAGGCCGACCTCAGGCCAATGGGCAAACCGAAGTTACGAACAGGACAATCCTAGATGGGATTAAGAAGAGGCTTGAGGAGGCAAAAGGAAGATGGGTCGAGGAGTTATATGCAGTATTGTGGGCATACAGGACGACAGTAAGGACCCCTACCGGGGAGACCCCGTTCATGTTAGCTTATGGATCAGAAGCAGTCATCCCCACCGAAGTGGAGTTTCCTACTTATAGGGTCCAAATGTATGACCCCCAGGGGAATATGGAAGAGAGAAGACTTGACCTAGACCTGATTGAGGAAAGAAGGGAGGATGCTGAGATAAGGCAAGCTTCCTACCAACAGAGGACCGCAAAGTTTTACAACCAAAGGGTGAAACAGAGGCCTATCGCAGTGGGAGACTTGGTTCTTAAAAAGACTTGGAAGAAACCCAACAAGCTCCATCCTAATTGGCATGGCCCATATAGGGTCATCGATGAAGTTGTCCCGGGGACCTACAGGCTAGAGAACCTGGAGGGGGAACCTTTCTCAAACCCCTGGAATGCAGATCATTTGAAAAAATACTACCAGTAGTGTTGTAAGGTCTTGATAAGCCATAGTTGTAATAAGCATTGTTTCGACGGATTAATGAGAAGTATCAGTGTTTCCCTCATCCAGTGGTTATCAGTTCTAGTATACATGCAAAGAAGTTGAACCCTCGGCTATAATGAGGATCAGTGGAGGGGACGACCCCACCACAGTCCTCAAGAAAGACGAGGGAAGATTTCATATATATCATTAATCTTATAAGTTGATCCCTCGGCTATAATGGGGACCAGTGGAGGGGACGACCCCACCACTGTCCTCAAGAAAGACGAGGGAAGACTTCAAAATCCATTAAATTGGAAAGTTGATCCCTCGGCTATAATGGGGACCAGTGGAGGGGACGACCCCACCACAGTCCTCAAGAAAGACGAGGGAAGACTTCAAAATCCATTAAATTGGAAAGTTGATCCCTCGGCTATAATGGGGACCAGTGGAGGGGACGACCCCACCACAGTCCTCAAGAAAGACGAGGGAAGACTTCAAAATCCATTAAATTGGAAAGTTGATCCCTCGGCTATAATGGGGACCAGTGGAGGGGACGACCCCACCACTGTCCTCAAAAAAGACGAGGGAAGACTTTGAAATCCATTAAATTGGAAAGTTGATCCCTCGGCTATAATGGGGACCAGTGGAGGGGACGACCCCACCACAGTCCTCAAGAAAGACGAGGGAAGACTTCAAAATCCATTAAATTGGAAAGTTGATCCCTCGGCTATAATGGGGACCAGTGGAGGGGACGACCCCACCACTGTCCTCAAAAAAGACGAGGGAAGACTTTGAAATCCATTAAATTGGAAAGTTGATCCCTCGGCTATAATGGGGACCAGTGGAGGGGACGACCCCACCACTGTCCTCAAAAAAGACGAGGGAAGACTTTAAAATCCATTAAATTGGAAAGTTGATCCCTCGGCTATAATGGGGACCAGTGGAGGGGACGACCCCACCACTGTCCTCAAGAAAGACGAGGGAAGACTTCAAAATCCATTAAATTGGAAAGTTGATCCCTCGGCTATAATGGGGACCAGTGGAGGGGACGACCCCACCACAGTCCTCAAGAAAGACGAGGGAAGACTTCAAAATCCATTAAATTGGAAAGTTGATCCCTCGGCTATAATGGGGACCAGTGGAGGGGACGACCCCACCACAGTCCTCAAGAAAGACGAGGGAAGACTTTGAAATCCATTAAATTGGAAAGTTGATCCCTCGGCTATAATGGGGACCAGTGGAGGGGACGACCCCACCACAGTCCTCAAGAAAGACGAGGGAAGACTTCAAAATCCATTAAATTGGAAAGTTGATCCCTCGGCTATAATGGGGACCAGTGGAGGGGACGACCCCACCACTGTCCTCAAGAAAGACGAGGGAAGACTTTGAAATCCATTAAATTGGAAAGTTGATCCCTCGGCTATAATGGGGACCAGTGGAGGGGACGACCCCACCACTGTCCTCAAGAAAGACGAGGGAAGACTTCAAAATCCATTAAATTGGAAAGTTGATCCCTCGGCTATAATGGGGACCAGTGGAGGGGACGACCCCACCACTGTCCTCAAGAAAGACAAGGGAAGACTACATAAAAATCATTAATTTGATCATTTGAACCCTCGGCTATAATGAGGCCTGATGAGGGGACGACCCCACATTGGTCCTCAAAAAGACGAGGGAAGGGTTAGTATCATCACCATCAACGAAGAAGCAAATTTGCAAGGAACAAACCATAACAGAATTAAATATGGGAGACAGTTGTGGAAGGAAGAGACGATGGTATTAATATAAAGCATCAAGTGTTTTACAATATACAGAACAAAAATACAAAAACAAGGGTGTGGGCTACAGGCAGCCACCCTAGGGGACGACATCAGAGGGCAGGGCCTCAACATCAATGGGAATGGTCTCCTCAGTTACCAGCACCGGATCATCTTCAGATGTGCCAACCCCCTCGATCTGGGCTTGGGCCTCCACCTGATTGAGGGCCTCGGCAATTAGGGGGTCGTCCAGTTGAACGCCCTCCAATGATGGGCGAACAGAGGAGACGACATCGCCAAATCTGAGGACTACCCACCGACAGGCCGTCCTAATCCCCCTTTCAAGATATTCAAGGCCGAAGCCCTGAAATTCGTCTGAAATCTTGTATGCCTCCACAGCGTCAGCCTCAGCTTTCTTGATGGCTGCCTCCAGATCAGTCTTATGACGGGCCTCCAGGTTGATCAGAGCCTCATCCTTGTCCTTGATCAACAAGTCCTTGTCCTTGATCAACAAGTCCTTGGCCTGCATATCGGCATCATGCTGCCTCGTCAGCTCATCAAGGACTCTAGCATGCTCAGCCCTTGTGCTCTCCAGCTCGGCCCTCACAGTGCCCAGCTCTGTCCGTAGGTCAGCCTCTTGTTGGATGGCCCTCTCAGCCTCATGGAATTTCTGTTGATTCTCGGCCATCCACTTGGTGGCAGAGGTGAAGGCACAGACAGACTGCAAGAAAAATGAAGATGCGTCAAGGGGAGCCGAGGAAACACTTTGTGAAAGAATGAAATTAAAGGTCAGGACCAATACCTGAGCAAGGGAGTGCAGACCGTAGTCATACACTTTGGCTGGAGGCATTTGCGCCAGGAACTCGAAGTCGGAGGCCGACGGTGCAGAGAACATAGAGGCCTTTGCTGCCCTCAGGTTGGCGATAAGAGATGAGGGGTCGGCCCTCAGATGGGACAGATTTTGAGACCAGAAGGCCCCCATGCTTGATGAAGAGGCTGCTCCTTCAGAGGCCTCGGCCCTGGCCCTCGTCTTAGGGTCAGGACGAGGCTCGACAGGAGCCTCAGGCTCCTTCCTTTTGTGACTAACAGCTGTCGGCTCCACAACTGTCGGCCCTGAGGCCCTTGTCTTCTTAGGAGCTTGCTGAGGCTCCTTCCCCTTCTTCTTTGACAGACCAGCAAGAAGGCTTGGAGCAGTCATATCCCAGAGATAATCTGACACGCCTGCAGGACGACCTGAAAAGGATACGATGAATCAGAAAAGTTCAGAGATAAAGAGAACACTTCAAAAATAAGTAAAGATGGGAAAATGTTCAGTATAACTCACATAGTTCAGTCAGAGGGCCGACCCTCAGACCAGCTTCTTTAAGGAAGCGAGGGGTCATCAAATCTTCGAACTTTGGGATCTCACCCTCTCTCCCTCGTCCCCTCAGATACTCAACGATATCCCTCTCCTCCAAGCTAAGTCCGGGGTCTGACCTAGCTTTCATGGAAGGGTTAGACCATCTGTTAGGAACCCTCGGAGCATCGGCAAAAGGGGACGCCTCGGTGGAGCTCTCCCATGCCCCAGATATGAAGAAGAACCTTTTTTTCCAATCATGATTGGAAGTTTGAGCCACGTGGAGCAGCTTCTTCTCAGACCTTCTCGCACCCAGATGATAGTATCCGGGCTGTTTAGATGAAGAGGTGATATTGTAGCAGGCCAAGAACACGTCGGACGAGGGCTCGTCAGTGAAAGCGTTTTTCCACAGAGAGATGTACCCCAGAATCGTCCTCCAAGAATTGGGTGGAAGTTGCGAGGGGGAGACGCCCAGAGCCGACAGAATATCTATAATGGCAGGGTGAAAGGGAAGTCTGACACCTACTTTGAACATTTGCTCGTAGACTGCAACTTCTCCCTCTTCACCCTCAAAGACCCTCTCGTCCTCGGAGGGAACCCTCATAGTCACCCCAGGTGGCACTCCGTAAATATGCCTCCATATCAGAAGATCCCTATCCCTGACAGAGGAGATAAAAGACGAGGCGTGGGAGGTATCAACCTCATCATCTGTATCATCGTCCTCATCCCCCTCATCACCTGCAGGAGGACCCTGAGGAAATGCTACTTGGAAGGCGTTGGGGGATAGGGTTGTCACAGGGACAGCCTCAGAGGGGATCGTACCCTCGGCCTCTCGGGGAGGGCTAAGGTCAGGAGAGTCCCTTCTACCAGAAGTTCCAGCACCAGTTGGAGAGGAGGTTCTCTCGTCCATCTCACTTAGGTTGGGTGTCTCGGCCGGACGAGACGACGACCCACAAGACTCAGAGGGTTCAGATGGTCTAATGGTGGCAAGAGGAATGGGAAAAATGGGTCGTACCCAATTAGGGTCGGCCCCTCGTCTCCTCTCTTCCTCTTCCTCTATTCGTCTGATCTCGGTAAATAGTTTCTCTCTCAGGGGCGGGAATTCAGACACCAGGTTGTAAAGCCTCCTAAGCATTAAGGGGAAGACCCAACACTTAAAGAAATTATACTAGACTTGGGTAATTTTATTGCAAACAAGTGGGGGGTGGACCAGATTTGACTTTTGGATTAAACAAAGAACTCAAAAGGTTTTCACTCAAGAACACTCAAGAACATCCAAGAGCCAGTTACCGGAGAAGACACCGGAAAATACACCGGAAAAGGTTATGGCACAACTTAAGGAAAATGGCTGCCTACGAGCCTAAAAAACGAACGAAAATGAAAGAAAAAGAGAGCACTGGATGAAAGAGGTTACCTGATGAGAAGAGAATAAGAACGCTGCTAGGCCTGGAAGAATCGAAGGCTGCAAATGGCGATGTAGGCTGAAAATTCTAGAGAGAGAGAGTGCTTAGGCGCGAAGAAGAAGAAGGAAGAGAAAGGGTTTGAAAATACCTTAAATACCTTAGCAATGAGTGGGCCCATTGACCAAGGCAGGACACAGCCCACGAGGAAGGCATCATTAGGGTACAAGGACCCAAGCGCGGTGTGCAGCCGTCATGCCTTGGAAACTGGAACAACAATGAGTACCTAACCAGGTGTCACTCACCTAACTGATCATACCTGCATCTCATTTAAGACACTATCCCTCAGCCATCTCAACAGCACCTATGGCTAAGGGCTGGGGGGTGATTGATATACCCGTTTATATTCTAGGAGGGTCGCCTCCACAATGGACGACCCTAAGAGGGGCCGACCCCCACCAGGCCCCAACTGGCCTTCACCAGGCTCCAGACGACCCTACGAAGGGCCGACCCTTCACCAGGCTCCAGACGACCCTACGAGGGGCCGACCCCTCACCAGGCTCCAGACGACCCTACGAGGGGCCGACCCCTCACCAGGCTCCGGCCGACCCTACGAGGGTACGACAGTACGAGGCTTAAATTGGACCATACTCACTACCAGGGGGAACTTTGCCCTCGGCCTCATATCATAGGCCGAGGGTGACATCATCTCAGCGCGTGGTTTGGGAGACGCGTGGAACAGTGCGCGTGAGGCTCATATGACACGTGGAAGACCGTTACAACCGAATCACCCCCTCACGTGAGGGAATATTATGTCATCATTTGGCATCTACAGGTGTCAATAGGGGATTGGCTAGATCATTATTCACATGCACCTTGCTTACCTGGGGGGTACACTACACCCCTCAAGACCTATATATACTTGTCACCCCTAACCCTACAGGGGATCAATCCAGGAACAGTAGCCCTAGCTAAAACTCTGCTTGTACACACACAATAGAGAGAAAAGGAGAGGGTTATGTGCATTGTATCCAAGGCCATTAGTGCCCATACTTAGTGGATCACACACTCACAGTGGATGTAGGCCAAATTGGCTGAACCACTATACATCATTGTCTTATTCCCTCTTATACTCATCCCCTTCTATACACTTACATACTTACATACCTGCATCTCTATGGCTGCCATGGCTGCCATGGCTGCTATTGTTTGAGCTCACTAACACTTATCTGGTGGTGCTAAATCTCAGCATCATCAGTACGTTTCCGCCATTAACGAGCATCGAGCTTCGAAAGTTAGGTTTTGCAGAAAATTGCATTTAATCGAAACCTCGCATATTAAAATGGGATTATTATGCGTTCAACTTTCTTTTTCATTCAACGTTAGTGTTTATAGAGATAATCTGAATTTAATCCGCGCGTAAACATTTTTTGTTAAATGTTTAATCTCTCAACCTTGGATTGGATTCCTTATTGTGTGATGTTTATGCTTAATTGATCTTGTTGGTTAAATAGTTTTCGAATTGGAATTCAAACTATTAGTTGTTTAGCTCGTGGTGAGAATGCGTTCCCGACTCTCGCTTTTATATTCTTTAGAGTTAACTTCTTTCTTTTTTCCCTTTTCACCATAACACCTTATCACCTTTTGCATTTTTATTCGTGAAGTAGTAAATATCTTACAATCTATCAAACATTCCCTGTGGATTCTCGATACCCGACTTATGACTATACATTTATCTCAAGTGTAGTTATAGCTTAGGTTTTTCACATGTCGAGCGGGAGCCGAAAACAACGACAGTGTCCTCACATGAGCGCTCGGTTCCCCTCGTATCTGTGGGATCTAATTCGATTACCATTTCACTTACCATAAATCCCCAAATCCTTCCTTTTGTGACACCAAAAATGCATTTCTGTGGATTTACCCACATTTTGTATCACCGTAGTCGTTCGAAGAACTTTCGAAGGGTGGTAACGTGACCTTCCCGAGTCTTAGACTTAATAATCATGTCATATATGTTGACTTCGTTCTCCTTGTGTAAAAAATCATGAAAGATAATTATGGCAGCTCTTTATCGGTAGCCCCAGCACTTTTGAGTCCGAATGGCATAACCATGTAATAAAAGGTTCACAAGAGGGTGATGAATGTGATTTTATCCTGATGGTCAGGGTGCATCTTGATCTGATTGTATCTAAAAAATCCATTGATGAGTGACTTGAGGCCATGACATGCCATGTTGTCCACAATCATGTTAATGTTACCCAATGAGTAATCGTCTTTCAGGTATACTTTGTTCAAATCCTGTAGCCGACGGACATGAGGACCTTTCCTCCTGATTTTGGTATGGGTATAATGTTGGCGTGCCATGTGGGATATTAAATCACCTGGATGAAGTATACATTCAATTTCTTGATTACCTTTTCCTTGACTTTGAGTGACCATTCAATGCAGAGCTTTCGCAGGTTCGGTTTGACTGGCTTGCATTCTGGGAGAATTGGTATCGCGTGTTGGGATATTTCAGGATTGATATTGGATATGTCGTTGTATCACCATGTGAAGACGTCCACAAACTCCTTTAACAGTTCTTTGAATTATGTGCACTCATTCTAATAAAGGGTGGACCCTATCCTAATCTCGTGTTATTGGCTACTAGAATAGAGATTGATAACAACAGTTCCCTCCTCATTAATTTGAGTAGGTTACGTTATTTTTTATTAAATTTATTAAGATCAATTAAGAATTATTCATTTGCAAAATCATTGTAACACCCCGCCTAATTAAATATCGGGTGGCCAGTCCCATACCAAATTAAAACAGAATATACAGTTGGCTCATTCTTAGCATCACTGTCGAAAAACATTTACAACTCACCCAATACTCAATTAAGCTGGTGTTAAAAAAACTTTCCAAATTTTAATTCAACAAAATCCATTTCCAGTTTAAGAATAACACAATACATTTTATTCTACAACACTTAACTGAATAGATAACACAAAAGAATTTAAATGCAGCTGGAATAAACATTCCCAAATAGTATTAATCCATTAAAGTAATCCCATCAATAACAACTATATGAAAAAGACACGAATACAATAGTATTTGACTCCGATAGAAAATGATAACTGAATCCTTTGGGCGACATGCCCCAACTAAGAGAATACTGAGAATCAAATGAAGATAGGCGTTTAAGCAAAACTCCATAGATCCATAGCCTGTCATAATCCGCTAAGGTTGGCGTCCCTGTTGCTGGACACCTGATATAGAAGATACAATAGAAAAGAAAATATGCAAGGAAACGGGTCAGAGCCCGAATGTGTAAATGATTTTTAAAACAACAAGTATTTAACAAGTGCAATAAAGCATTTATTATGTACATGTTAGATCCAACTCTCACTTGCTATTCTCACCTCTCAACTAGAGTGCACACTTAACGTTTCCTATTAACCTCCTAGTTAATGGTTCCTCTTTTCTAGTCTTCATATTATAATTCCATCCCAATATCATAATCCCCGTATGTCCCATACCATACGTCACATTATTATTCATTTACATTTCTCATCGTTTCTCATTAACATGAATAATTTCTCATTAATATGAATTAAGTTTTTCAATAAACATTCATTAACTTAATTCAATTATCTTTCTCTATTCACCGTTATCTACAATTATCACCGTAGATAGATTTAACCATAATAAATATCTATTCATTCATTTAATCCATTATATATATATTCATATATAATACGGCACCCCGAGTCACAGCTGTGGTGCAATGCATTACTCTGCTATCATGTCCCATCATCGCTGATCGCCGAATAGTGGACAAAAGGTTCGGTAAGGATTCCTCGAACCACAAACAATAGCACAAACATTGGAGGCGAACATAGTTCTCATATCCATGGGTCACGCACATACCTACGTACCCACAGTCAGCGGACTTATCAACTCCCTGATAAGTCTTTCATAGACCTATGTTCTCGAGCGACAAATCAAAGATCCCATGGATTCATCAGGATATGACTGTCCTCACGCGCAAACCTCCCACCGATAGCAAGTAAGCTGGGTATGTCATACACATAAATCATCAATCAATCAAATAGGCATTATCATACCTATAATATAATATCAATAAGGTAATATCACTACCCTAAGATAATTCCCATACGTAGCATTATATCTCTTTTAAATTCCACGTATTAAAATATCATATCTTTACTTCATAATTTAATTATCCTCGCATCGTATAACATATCTCTACTCCCGACGTCGTTAAGGTTCATGCGGGGAGCGTCTCGCAAAGCGAAATCCAAACAAGGAACCCCTCCAATACACTACTACTTAACTTTTTCGATCGAGGAGGTCCGTCAACTTTAAATATGTGATTGGGATAACTTCATACCTTCTTTCAACCAAATGTGTTCTAAACTCCCATCTCTATCCAGGAGTCATACTGCTAAGCGCTCGTATTACACTTAGTCCTTGCACAATCAATAATGAGCTTAAACTCAGTCCTTGATGTTCATATTGTAATCCTAAGGCTACCCAGTTGTTACATTCAATCACCACTATCGGAACTATCCTTAATCCACAAGCAAACCAATTATAATCCAACAAATGAATCTAGCAATCGAAATTTCTTTAATTTAATTATCATCATTATAATCAATTTAAATCCCAATCAAATTAATCCAAGTCTTATCAAGGGTCTACTGATCTTTTCTAAGTCCCATAATATCCAATTAATAATCACCAAAGATCTACCAAAGTTTTGGGATAAGAATCAACATTACAAAGAAGCAACATCATGAATTCTCATATTTTAAATACTCAGAAAAATCAGATCCAAAAATTATTCAAATCATTAATTCGACTTCAGATTTGGATTCTACACAAAAAATTGAGTCAGGTATGTGTTTTGAGTTTTTCTTAAATCTCATCCAAATGCACTAAAAAAAGAAGATCTAAACATTCCAAATTGGCTCTTCTCATTCCACCTGTTTTTGCCTCTTTTTCTAGAAAATTATCAACATATTATCTTTTAAGAACACAAAATGATTTTCAGAATTTCTTCCACAGATTGATGAATATTTCTTGGATTACTAACTACCTACAACATGAGTTTAATTCCTATATATTTCATACTTCCAGAAATCCATTACTACCCCATTTTTATCTTCCAAACATGAAAAATCATCTCTTTTCATAATTATTCTAACATGGACAATATACGAACTTAAGTTGCAAATATCAAACACTTGCCTTTACTGAAGGTCTGATCCTTTGGTGTAGTATATCTCAGTTGGTTGTCCCTTTTTTCGGCCACTTTTGGTGGTGGTTGGTGGTGGTGACCTTTGGTTTTTAGTTCTCCTCCTTTCCAAGCAAGCTTTTCTCTTCCCAAGCAACCTTTCACTCTCTAAGAAGATGACCTTTCAATTTTGTGTAGAAGAGATGAATGAACCCACATTCAACTAATCTCCAAATACTTATAATAAGACAAAATCCGAAATCACTATTCATCCCCATTGTAAAAATAACCAAAATGCCCTTTTGGGTTGTCTTTTCATTTCCAAATGACCCGAGACCCAAATCCAACATCCAAATAGACTTTTCTGACTATTTCAACCCTTACGGACGCAACGACGCAGTCGAAATGACTATAAGGTGGATAGAAAATAAATTTCCTTTTTAATTTAATAAATTAGTCCCGACACGTCCCATACCGCGTCTGACTAAAAAATCCAAATTACCGAAATTATATCACACCGTCATAATAATGACATCATATTCATATATTACCTAAATATCTTTAAGAAATATTCGGAATCATCCATTTTAATATCCACAATTCGGATAAAACCCAAATGAATTAATTTATAATAAAATCTAATTAGTCCATTAATTTAAAATATAACCCATTTTAAAAGTCATTAAAATCACGGGGTATTACAATCATCATCATCAAGAATTTGATTAGAACCAAGACAATTAATGTAAGGCACACCAAAATACTCAAAATTGCTGTTTATTTCACTTTCGGGAAAAACAACATTAAGACACTCATTAATAGAGGTCTCGATTACATTATTATCAGAAAAGGGAGTAATAACCATAGATGAAGAGATAGGGTAAACAGCAAGGTTGGGTTGTATCTTAGTAGGTGGGACTGGTATAGCATTCGAGTCATGAAGAGGCTCATCAACGACCTTGATCGGATTGGAATAGTCTGATGATATAGAACCTGAATGGATTATACAAAGGTTCGGACCTTGTGACTTCAGGTTAAATGAGTCTTTGGAATGACTTTCCTCGAAGACCTCGTCAATGGCGATGACTTTTTGGATGGGAGGTTGCACCTTATGCTGGCAATCTTCCACACAAAATTAGTTGTCTTGAAAGAAGATTTCCATCCCTGGATTCATCTTCTTATCTATATGGTCATACCATGGGTTACGAAAGCCACGAAAGGTGAATTCCTCACCCTCCTTGACAAATCTCCCATTCAAAGAATCCCTTGAAACAAACTTGGCATCTTTTAAACTCCTTTTCAGCCATGGTTGGTGAAGAGCTTTGAGTTCTTCTAGTGAAGGTTAATAACCTAGGCCACATGGGGAAAGGCCTTTTTCAGGACTATGGGCTTCAGTATCCCTTATTGATGTCACCCCATATCCATTTCGTGAATGAAATGCAAATTCATGAACATTTATATCACATTGACATTGCCGTGAGGGTTTTGTTCTAAACAGACTTGGTGTTTGAAATAATCCCCAGCTGGAAGGGGATGTGGATCAACCCTAAAGCCAGAGAGAAGCATCTAATTTGTCCCATACTTTATTTTTAGTATCGGACTACAAGTGCTATCATTTTTTATATCATCACTGTCCCCCAAAATACTGATGACTTGCCCCTTGGCGAAGAATTTTAACTTTTGATAAAGGGAGGAAGATACCCTCTGGATTATATGAAGCCACGGTCGACTAAGCAACAGGTTGAAGCACCCAAGTATGTCAATAAGTTAAATCTTAGTAATGGGATTAATAGGGACAGCCCCTATTGCGAGTTTTATGGCTACCACTTTTACTTCCTCATTTTGTGATCTTTGGTTAAAACCTTTAAAGCCTCATATCTATTGTGTAACCCAATTTTAGATATATGACACCCTATATATTTTAAAATTTTGATTGATCTAGTTTAATTATAAAATTATACATGTTGTGAAATCAATTAAATAACATTATTATCATGAAAGCACGACATTAAATAAAGATGAACAAAAATATAGTACGACATGAATATCCTACTATAAATAAAGATTGAATGGAAATAAATCACCATCACTAACTATAATTTATTAAATGATAAGGTCTTTGACATAATAATTCGAAACAATACGTGCTAAAATTGCTGTCTCCAAAGCCTCTCACATAAACATAATCTGAGTGCAATGACTAATGAGGCAAAAGATAATCCTCACACCAGTCAATGTATAAAATAACAGATAGTGTGAAACCTGCAACTTTGACTAGTGGTGATGGGGATGGTGGCTCGTTACTCATAAGAAAGGAAGCTAAATTTGACGTGCTGCTAGAGCAACTGGAAATAATGCAATGGGAAAATCCAACTGTTAGATAATAAGTTACACAACCTAAATAATATAACTGATAGTCATAGATATAAATAATAAATCCACATTTTCTATCAACTGTAAAATAACTCGCCACCCCATTACCGGTGTTATTTACATCATAAACTATTATAAAGTCATTTCGAAACCTATTTGTTCCCATTAGTTAAGAGTCCACTTATATACACGATACACATAATACTATCATCATTAATCATGGGTGTAAAAATCATACATGACTTCAGACCCACAGGTGATCCCCTATGTACCTCAGATGGGTAATAGGATAGATGTTGTGTCCATCCCTCCTTTTGGATATTTCCTCCCATCTCGGGGGGGGGGGGTCCTAGAGCTCGCACGCGCGCAGTTGGAGAGGGAGATAAGGTCACGTGCCCTTTTTTAGGAGTGGTACAGTCGTTATCAATGTGGGGTAATGGAAAAGATGGAGTCGCCAGCCTATTTTGCACAAAACAGGCAAAAGAACATGTCGTCACCTCGAGAGAGTGGAATTAAGGACAAACTGATGCTGACGAAACCAATAGTTTCGAGGTTCGGGGGCTATGTTACGGAATGGGAAGGTGTTAGGTACGCATCCCTCTCTTTCGATCTCTCATGGGCTTATGTTTATATTTTCCCTAATTTATCTGTGAAGTGTATGTGCATGTATATATAAATGGAGATCGAAATTGCTCGACTCATATCATGGAAAAAATAGAGTGAGGTCACCCAAAGGAATGTTCTTAAAAATAATAATTAGAAAATATTATGTATGCGCTTATCGGGATATTGATTGTTATGATGGGGTGATAATATTTGTTAGATAATAAGCACAAGTATGAATCAAAATCATGATATACACTAATAACATATAGATAAAATAGGGGAATGATGAAAATATGGAAATAGGAAAATTGAAAAATGGGACTCAAGTCTCGGGTTTTAGCCCGAAACACTTACATAGCCTATAAAGGCATCGAAGTTCACTAGTTCGCATGCCACACAAGGGTGGTGTTTATCCCATAGATTCAAATGGGAGTTTATTATATTTGTGTCTGTAGAAAAGTTATTTTTAGTTTTAAGAAAAAGTTGTGAATGATCCCAGTGGAACTTATAAGTATAACCCTCGTTTTCTTTGTTTTGGCTTATAGAAAATAAATCATGTGAGATATAACTAATAAACGATCAGATATTAATGTGTATGATCTAAAGTAAGAACTAAATAGTGAATTTATATGAGTAATGCGAAAATAAAGAAATTTATTGAGAAGAAAGGGTAATTAGACCTTTTTTGGAGAATTGAGGGTTAATCTTGACCCTTGAGGAGTTCCCTTGCAAGTTGATATGAATGTTGGATGAGACAGAAAGAGATTTTGCTAAATTGGGTATGAAATTTGGTATAACCTTAGATTATATTCTAGAGATGGAAGCACTGATCGGTGGTATGAGCGACAGTTTGGTGAAAATCGTGATGGGCGTCGAGTTTGAAATTTTTGGTAAGTGGGTTTGGTAATGGACGAGGGTCTAATGGATTAATAAGATTTTGGCTTAAAAGGGATTGGTGTACTTTAGAGAGGGGAGCATGAATGTTAGTGTATTCTTTCCTAATTGAGTTAGGGAGTCTTTCAACTTCCCATGAAGTAGTAGGATGAGAGATGTTATTGATGGTTGAAACTGTGGTATTGGAAGGCTTCATATATTTATCTAGGAGTGAACTGTTTGGATACTTTCTTTGGCTCAGGTTCTGTCTTGGCAAGACTTTCTTCGATTTCTACTCATTCTTGTCGGAGGGCTCGAAAATGGGTGTAATACTGCCCTCCCATCGTTGCTTAGACATGGGGTAATAAGTTTTTCTTCACAATACCGACTTATTCCCCTTCAAAAGGTCGGTTGGTCATAGTGGAAGGTTTCTCTCTACACCTTGCTATGAAATTTTTTATAGTTTCCCTGGTATTCTTCTTGCAAAGTTCTAAATCACGACGTGTAACCTCCAATTCTTCATTGTACTTATACAACGACATCAATTCATGAGCAACATCCTCCCAATTATGAATTTTGAATTTCTCAAGGCATTGGAACCAACAAAGGGCGTTTCCCTTCAAAGACTATTGGAAAATCTGGGCCATTATTTCCTTGGAAGCATCTAAGATAGTCATGGCTCGATGGTGACTTCAGAGATGAATAATTGGCGGCTCATTACCCTCGAACTTCTCAATATTTGGCATCTTGAACTTTTTCGGTAGCCTTGCTTTAGGTTAGGGAGACATATAGGAGTAATCCATGTAGTTCCCAGATATTCGGTCTTGGTCAACATCTTAAGGTAATCATTGACCTTATTCAACTATTTTTCTTCAAATCAATAGGTACTGTCATGTAAGACCTAGCTAGGCAAGATTAGGCATTAGGAGCTGAGCAGGAGGTGGCTCATTAGTAGGAGGGGTACGTAGAGCATGTTGATATTCTTTCGAGACTCAAATAGGCTCAAGTATGAGCGGACCCATATCGTGAGGGAAGAAGACCTCGGGTTGTTCTAGAATAGGGACCCAATTTTGTTATATCTCATGAACCTTGATATGAAGGTTGTCAATCTTGGCGCTAAGTTGGACAAGGACCATCGTCAAATTAGGTTGCACATTCATTACTTGGTCTGCATTCTCCATGGAAAGCGAATGAAGGTGGATTCCAGACTCGAATGAAGTAGGGGTAGAACTGACGGTGCTTCGTGGTGGTTTGACAGAAGATTGAAGCTAATAGGAGTCATGCCAAGGGTTGGATACTCGATCAACCTGAAAAGGAAAAATGGTTCGAATTTATTTTTTAAAGGATGAGGAAAAGACTTTTATTCTTGAGAGAGGAGGATTTTTTTTTTGGAAAGGGACGGACAAAATATTTTTGGTATTTTCAAAAGAAAGGGGGGAATGTTTTTGACACATTTGGGAAGGATGGAGGGAAAAACGAGATAGTAGTCTTAGCATGATTATTACTAGGTTTATGTTTTCACCTATATTATGTTAATCTAAATGTAAAAGAAATGTCGGATAGGACCCGAGCCTCAGAAAAATAGGGTTTGAAAAATATTCAAAACTCAATTTGACTCGTTAACAGGATCATGGAGAGGTCTCGTTTTGAAAACGATGAAATCATGCAAAAATTTGGGTGACAGGCCAATCTGGCATTTCGACAGAGTTTCGGGTAGTAACCGACAAACTAAATATGAGTACCCCTAGTTTAACGCTTATATGAGGGTATTCATTTGTTGGGTTAATGTAAAGGTTCCCCCTTTTAGCATGACTTCCACGATATATGTATTGCTTCTGAAGGTAATCAGTACGTGTGGACAAGCCATTTGACATACCTGAGTGTACATGAATTGCATCATTATATACCTCATAAGGACAGTATGTGTGAGAGTGAATTCGATAAAATCGATGCACATGAATGAATTCCTTTGTATATACCTCTCGTCATGACTTTGGTCAAGGAGTACGATGCAGGGGGAACCATTCGATATACGTCAAAGGTACTTGACCAATGGAAGGTGAGATTGATAATTCAGGCTAACTGCGACCTGTCGAACTAGTGCCCATAACAATGTGACCCCCCCCCCCCCCCCCCAAGTACGGGATAAAATTTTGGTCAATAGCCATGCTATTTGGTGATGTAGTGTGCAAAATTCATGACTTTTTATTAGTATATTATGGAGAAAGTATTTTATTTGGCATGATGAGCACTATACTAATAGGAAAGAATGTACAAGTATCATGAAAAGTAAATCTAGCATGAAGATAACACTAAGCATGGATATGTGAGAGTGAGTGATATGTGAATATTTGTAAGTGAGCCTGTGGTAGTAAACCTAAGTATGGATCAATTACAAGTGGTGTGAGACAAGTGTGAGTGAGCAGGGATATATATACAAGTGTAATAAGTGGAGGTGTGTGCTAGTAACACATAAGCATGGAAATTCTAAGTGGTGTGTGCAACATGTGGACATAAATGAGGCTATGTGTAAGTAGTGTGAAGTGAACATGGAGAGTATCTTCAAGTGTGTGAAGTGAAAAGTGAGTAAGAGGTGATATAAAAATGAGGTAGATATATGCAAGAAATAATAGAGGATAAAAAGGGATCATACATGTAGGTTCATATGAACACAAGTAGAAAATTATATCACCCATGAAAACAAAGTATAGCCTTCTTAAGAAATTCCCCAGCAGAACCGCCATTGTGGACATCCCTCCTTTTGGCACTTTCCTCCCGTCGGGGATGGGGATGGGGGGGTTGTTCTCGGAGCTCACGTGCCCGCACTCGAATAGGGAGAGAAGGTATGAAACCCTTTTTCTAGGAGAGCTTCGTCCAATATCGATGTGGGGTGATGTAAAAAGATGAAGTCGCCAACCTATTTTGCACAAAACAAGCAAAAGAACATGTCTTCGCCTTGAGAAAGTGGTATCAAAGATAAACTGATGCTTACGAAACCAATCGTTCAGAGGTTCGGGGGAAAATTTACGGAATGAGAAGGTGTTAGACACCCATCCCTCCCTTTCAGTCTCTCATGGGCTTATGTTACTATTTTCCTCAATTGCTTCTTGAAGTGTGTGTGCGTGCATATATAAATGGAGATCGTAATTGCTCCTCATATCACGGAAAAGATAGAGTGAGGTTACCCAAAGGAATGTTCTGAAAAATAATATTAAAAAAATATAATGTATGCGCTTATCAAGATATTGATCGTTATAATGGAACAATAATAATTGTTAGATAAGACGCCCATGTTTGAATCATAATCATGATATATACGAATAATATATAAATAAAATAAAGGAATGATGGAAATAGGAAAATTGGACTCGAGTCTTGGGTTTTAGCCCGAAACGCCTATATAGCCTGTAAAGGCATCAAACTCCACGTAGTTTGCATGCCGCACAGGGGTCGGGTTTGTCCTATAGATTCAAATAGGAGTTTATTATATGAGTGCGGAGAAATTTTTAGTTTTGAGAAAACGTGGTGAATGATTTCGTTGGAATTTATAAGTGTAACTATCTTTTTCTTTGTTTTGGGTTGTTTATAGAAAATAAACTATGTGCAATACAACGAATAAAGGATGAGATATTAATGTGAATGATCTAAAGTAAGAACAAAATCGAGAATTTAGATAACTAATGCAAAAATAAAGAAATTTTGAAAGAGGAAAGTGTATATGGACCTTCTTTCGAGAATTTTGGATGAGAGAGAGAAATCTTGCTAAATTGCGTATGAAAATGGTGGGAATGAATGATGGAAAGGAATTTCAGTCAAGGAAACTTTGTTGATTGCAAGACAATGTTGCTGAGATCACTGATATTGAAGAATCTGAGGAATGTCTTGGAATTGAGATTATGCCCTCCTTTTATAGGTTAGGGGGACTGCCGATCGACGTATCCCTAGCTCTACCAATCGACTAGTGACCCTAGACACACTGTCGATTGGCATGGAAATGGACCCACCAATCAGTAGTCTCGTGCAAATTTTTTCGAAAAAAGGTGGTAGAACGCAATCCGTAAATCCAAATCGCGCATGAAGAATACCATTAGAAAGATAATTTAAAGACCTTTCAGAATCCTTGGGTTGTTCCTAGGATAAAGAGTAACTTTGGGTCAAATCAGGATCAAAATCCATTGTTGGTCCTCCGAACAGGAAATCGTCGAACGGCAATGGGTTGGTCATCCAAATTGTAAGTCCGAATCGCACATTTGGTAGACCGTTTGAAATTTTATGTGAGGCACTTCGATTTTCCAAAGAGTTTCACGCAGTTCAAAGAGTTGACTTTGATCAATTAGGACCCATAAGTGACATGTGACCCTTTGGAATTAAATGAGTAGTTCATCTGTACTGTAGGGCGGGTTTATGCACGGGGCAGATCATTGGAAAAGGTATTCAGTGACCTTCAAAGATTCATTCAGTGTTGTTTGAGATGAAGAGTTGAACTTGGTTAAATAGATCGGTAGCCACCAAACAAGTTTTTGGTGGAAAATGGATCATTCATCTGAACGATTATGCTATTTCGTGCATGTGGTGGACTGTTGGAAAGGTGATTCAGTGCCCTTCAAAGATCCATTGAGCATTTTCTCTAACTATGCAGTTAATTTGTGTCAAAGTGGGGCCCAAGAGAGTTCGCCGGCTCCATATTATTTTTTGATAGAAAATTTCTTCATTCGTCTGAACCGTTTTGCTGATTAGTGTATGGGGTGGACCATTAGAAAGTGTATCTAGAGCCCGTCGAACATTCATTGAGTTTTCTCTCTGACGATAGAGTTAATCGGAGTCAAACGTGGCTATAGAGATCCCGATAGCCTCTAGATCTATACTCGGAGTATGACCTAGGGTTTATAGCAAAAGGGGGAGGTGTTAGGGACCTAAGGAGAGACTTAGGAGATCCAAAAATGTGGTGTCTACAAATGTGTTAATGTAAGAGATAATGGTGTAAAGTGGTTCGGACATTAACTAAGTATCATATGTCCATTATTAAAGTATTCCAATGATTATTATACTGCAAATGAATTATTACAGTCTAAGACACCTATTGAGGATTCACTAAGTTTGTCATCAGCATAGAGGACCTTAGGAAGTAACTGAATTACTTATTTTTGGTTGGCAAGGTACTGATTTAGGGCTCAACAAGATGTAAAAATAGTAGGAATAATGGAAAATATCCAAGTTACAAATATAAGATCACAACAGAGGGTTGAAGGTATGTGGTGAAATGTGAAAACTTAGGCAAGCTTAGAACTCGTGGAAGTTTAATTGATTAAATGCCTCAATGTATTTGAACTCTCGACATTTTTCCCCTTTCACCTCAAATTAACTCCCTATTTATAGCATAACACTTGGAAAGAGAACAAATGGGATGTCACAGCATGACTTTGACAGTCCTAAGGTCTGACGAGGCCACGAGGGAGGCAAAGTGTTGGAAAATGTTTTTGCATATGATGTAAGATGGTTGTTAGTGTATTAAATGCTGATGGGGACACTCCACGTAACTGGAGTTAAGTTGTGGCAGTAGGTGGAATAATTTTTTAATTTCTACCTTCTCTGCTAGGCTATTCGAGGAAGCTTTATCGAGGTCCTCTCAACTCAAGGCCTTCCATAAATTAGTCTTAGATTATTCTCGAAATGATTAGGGGAGATAAACCTTGGTGCTGAGGGATAAGAAGTTTGGGGAAGAAATTTTCCTTTCGACTGAGGCTTGTTCTAGGCATCATACATGACAAAACTTTCGTCCGGAGGTCTTTGAGCTTTCTTAGGGAGGTATGCTAGAACGACTGAACTTTCTTAGAAGATGGATGCATGACTAAGGTCTTCTGCAGTAACATAGTTTAAGCTTGAGAGAGGCAGAGGTCTATGGAACAAATTGTCACTCTTCTTATGTCTTGAGATCTATTGATGAGTCTCTTTTCTTATCTGAGGCTGTTTATAGCGGTTTAAGAGTCTTTGGAAGGTCAAGGGTTAAATAGGGTATATCAATAAGTAAAATAAGAACTAAACTCTAACTAACTATGGGATTACTATACACCAAATCAGAAAATTAAGACTAGCCTCAGACTAGATACGAGATCACTAGTACACTAAATAATCAGGACTAGCCCCAACTAACTATGGGTTCATTTGCACATAAATATGTCATTTTATCGAGCACGGACTAAATCAATGGAAACTAGCCCTCAACTAACTACCGAGGTCACTAGTAAAAATATTCGTCGTTTTTATCGAGCACAGACTAAAACCCAATACAATACTCTAGTGCCATCAACAATAATATCTAGGAAATCATAAAACCATTAATACTCATGGAGACACACCTAAATAACAATTATCCACTACCTCCCCCTTTTATAGCCATTAGGTTGGTATGATTATCTAACCAATATTGAAATTCCTCTCTTTTAGACCATCTGATTACATATGTTTAAATTCCTATCTTTGACCTTATATACTTAAATATTTTCAAAGGGAAACAATACATGGATTTTTTAGGGGGGTAACTGACTCTTAGCCTTCAACATTTAAATTTAAGATCATTTCAAATTTTAATTTAGCATTTTAAGTGATAAAAGTGCACGGGGAGGACAATCATATATGAAGGACATAATAACAACATATATATATATATATATATATATATATATATATATATATATATATATATGTATGTGTGTGTGTGTGTGTGTGTGTGTGTGTATTAAAAATCCAAATTCGTTTTGTTAAACCCATTATCAACACATGTTCATCTAGTTTGATTTTAATGTCTTAATCCTTTTTCATTCATGGTTTACATTAAAATTTATCAAGGAGATGTGAGATGTGTGTTTTAGAGATAATTAAATTACATACATTTAGTAGCACCCTGCGACCAGCCCTATTAGGCCACGGCCATTATAAGACTTGTTATTACATGGACTAGTTTAACACTTTTACTGTCGGGGAAACTTACACGTTGCGGCCACCATAAAGGCCTTGATGCTATCATCACCATTTGGCAGATCTATAAATCATTATAATTTAATAATGCAAAATATAATGGGGATCTTTGTATTAGTACGAATTCCATTGAAAACACATATAAAGGTATATATTACATGTCCCGGTACTATTTCCTTGCACACATATTCAATATAAACTATAGAGCTAAGAAAATATAACTAAGAGTGGATTTATATTGATAACAATCTTTAAAACAAACTCTCAAGACATAATATCCTTGACCTTTGACTATAGGTCGTAACCACTCCCGCTCTACCCTTCACTCTCTAATACTCCGCAACCTCTATGCCAGGGAGATAAAAAACTATAAACGGGTATGAGATTAAATAGTTTAGTAAGGGTTAAATAAAAAGTCCTCAGCTTACCTGTCAATGTTATTACTTAACAAAAATAATACACTAACGAGACGATGGAAATAATATAGCAACTGTGCAAGATTTGTATAGTATAAATAGTCGGGAAGGAAAGAGTATGCATTTACCACCACTCGGATTCCCCAATGACTCGTTTATCAATCTCTTAAAGGTACCAAACTCCTTGGCTTCCCTCATGGCTCTAACTCCGATGGTTCGCCCAAAACATTCACGACCTATTGTTTTATTGCCTTGGACCTCTGAACACCATGAAATTAGTTTGGTCTTATATTTACCTAGTCCTTCCATAGGCCATGGCCTCCTTTGAGAATGAAGAGACAAATGTGCTCGGTAACAATGGTAAAAAATTCCGATTTTTAACTTAATCAATTTTATCATTTTATCCTAAACATAAGTCTATGTGATAAAACTAATAAATCAAACCAAGCTTCCATAAAGGCAAAGTTTCTGGGAAAAAACCCCTTCGGATAAAAACTTTATTTAGAACTTTAGAAATACTCCAAGACAATTGACTTATAGTCTACTTGATAACCGCCACAATTATAACACATTAATCTTCATAAATATCTCAAGAACAACAATGATCGTCGCAAGAATCACAAGACCACAGTCCTCCTTCAGCCTCATCCTTTATCTTCAACAGTGAGTTCCCTCGAGTATCACATATCAACCATGGAGATTACCTGTCCACAAAGGTATATGAAAGGATACAAAACTTTATAGGGTTTAAACGAATTCACAAGAACTATTTCCAGGATGTATGTAATGAATTAAAAGGTTCTTAGAACACAAAATAAAGAAGAACTTTTGCAAAAGATATACGAAAACTAATCTAGAAAAAATCTTTAAAAATTTGAATATGAAATAGGTATTTATAGGACCTTCACAAATTTTGAGGCGATGGAGTCGTTTGAATGAAATTCAAGGATTGTTAGAACGACAAATGTATCTCTTTTGAGCAAAGAAGTAATATCGTTTGAATAGGCTTCAAACGACCTAAAATAGTACGCCCTCTATCGAAGCACATTAGAAAAAAATTTGAATGACCTTTTTAATAAAAATAACAATCTCGTTTGAAAGAGATGGACATTTCATTTGAATGAAGTTTTGAACTCAAAAATATTTATCTTTAAAAAAATGCCCTGTTTATTTTTGATAAAAATAAACATCCCAGTAATAAAGTCTGTGAATTAATTTAAACTCTAAATTTCTTTATATATTTATGGGATTTTGGGAAGTCTTCAAACTTAGAGATGCTCGAGTTTGGTTCGTCTTGACGGTGAGTGACGATTTGTAACAGGATACTCCAAAGTAGCCTAAGACATAAAAAGTCCTATACGATGAACAATATTTAAAAAATTGTTCTTAGATCCTCTCCTGACCAAATCCAGGATGGCCGATCTGGGTCTGCTATTAATTCCACATCCTTAGTCGAGTTCTACCAAAGTTCAAGCCCAATAGTTATCCAAGGCTCAATATCCCTAGAACTAGCTATCTTGACCTCAAACACTAAGTAGGATGCCCTCAAATAGTCAATGATACCTCGACATGACAACAAGGTACTGTGACCTCATCATCGAACCCCATTCTCAAAATCTCAAGAACAATATAATGTTGCCTTAACCTTTGTGGCCTAAAACAAAAGTTATAACTCCTAGATTTCCAAAGAAAGGGTATTAATGTAAAATAATGTTTTAAACCCGTAAATATCTCACAACTCAATTCTTTAAATATAAAAGGAAAAAACTTAACTAAAACCTCATAAGATCAATGTGAATATCCTCAAAGTCGGTCATCCTCTAACTCATAATCTTCAAATAAGAACCTTAAAAGAAAACCTCTAAAATAAGGATTTAAGTTGTACAGTGATAGTCCATGGCCTGCAATCCTATGAACTCTAAAACCTCAATGAAGAATAAATGACCATGGCCTCTAAACCCAAAAAGTTATGAATTGTTTAACTTCGTGGCCTAAAACCTAGAAAACTCAGAGTATAATACAAGGGTTCATTTAATTCAATAAAACATTGAAACTAATAACTAAATCAAGGAAGAAGAGGTAGATGATAGATCCCTTACCTTACTAAAAAGTTGTCCTCTCCACCTCTAAAATCTTCTGTGGTGAACAGTGATATTTCGCAGCCTGTATAGCACTTCTCCGGTGAACAATAAATGTCTATGACCTCCTCTCCGGAAACACCTCATGTCTCTTTCAAACTCTCACTTTCTCCCTCTAAAGTGGGAAATAGGGTTTTTATAGCTTTGCAACTGTGACAAGGGTTTCTATTTAAAAGAATTTCTATCGAACCTGGGGTCTCTGCTATTGAAATCATGTTTTCCAATGTACCCCTTTGAAATGGCTTGTAGAACCTTCCAAAACGTTATTTTTATCAAGTTATGACCTAATAAGGCCACGTCATCCCCCACATGCATAACCATAGAAAGTCTAGGATGCTATAGGCTGTGGCCCATATCGCATATGTTATGGCCCTCTAACTACTTTTGTTTCCTTTTACCTATAAGGACATGGCCCTTCTCTCGATCCTAGATTATTATAATGGCCTCCAATATGATCAGTACCTCACATGCTTTTTAGGTCCATCATAATATCCATAACTTAGGAAATTATGTCCTCGGAATTAAAGAATTAAAGACAAAAATACAGTCCATACCTTTGAAAAATTTTGGCTACTTTTCGATGATGGTGGACTCCAGATCCCTTATGGTTTCTTCCACGACTTGGTGTATCCAAATCATCTTGAAGAGAGACATAGTTTTGGCCCTTAATTACTTTTCTTTTCTCCCAAAAATTTGAATAAGATCCTCATCATAACTCAAATCTCGACAGACCTTAACAAGCTCCACTACACCAAAACACTAATTTTGTGACTGTTTGCTTAGAATTACTAATGCCAGTTAAAATCTTTATCACTATTGAGAGCAGAAACAAAATTATTTGAATCTTCAATTAAGAATGATAATATTTTTAGGTAATAAAATTTTTGAGTGAATTGGTTTTTTAATACTAATGGCAGTGACAAATCTTTTCATATAATATACTTGTGACTGCTATGAGAGGTCATGAATTTGTAACTGCCACGAGAAGTCATAAATTTTATCATTAGGCTTAAATTAAAACTGCTATGCATAGTCACAAATTTGTAAATTCCATGAGCAGTCTTAATTTATGCCTGCTATTAGCAGTCACAAATTTGTAACTGCTTGGAGCCGTTACAAATTTTACCATTAGTCTTAATTTGTAACTGTTATAAGCGATCACAAATTTGTAACTATAAATTCGTTTCTCTCTTCTCTCTCTTCTCTCTCTCCTATCTCGTTTTCCATCATTTTTAGATCTCATAACTCTTATATCTCCAAGCACTCTCTCTCTCTAATCTCTCTCCTATTCATCATATATACTGTTTTTTGTTCATTGGTATGACCTCATTTTTTATGATTTGTAATTTTTTTCTCCATGTTTCGCCTTTGATTCCATAACCATTTGGTTTGTTAATGTATCCGATTTGTATATTATCTACTAGGCATGTTAATATATCTACTTGGTTTTTTATCTACTTAGTTTGTTAATCTAGGTCTATCAGTAGAAAATTAATATCCGCTCTGTATGGTTTAGCCTTTTTGTGTTTCAATTATTGTTTAGCCTTTCTAGGCCCTTTTTTGTTTTGATTGTGAGATCGAAAATGTGTGTAAGACAAATTATTTATATGGAATTTTTTTTCTTAAAAACTGAATATTTTTTAACTATCATTTGATCGTAATAATATTCTGTCTAGAAGATCAAACATTTCTCTCGTCAAAGATCTAATATTGTTGTTTAATTGACAATATTTTCCTTTCCAAATTACTCATGTTTCTTAAATAATTATTAGTTTTTTGTTTAATTGCAATATCATTAATCTGGAGTCTTAAGTCGTTTCCCAACGGGTACATCTATTAATATGTGTAGCTGATTTAGGTCTTGAAGTGTACATAATCAGTGACCAACCTAGTAAAATATGTTAAGGGGGACTAAGATAATATTTCTATGATTAATTAGGTTAAAAACAGTTAACTCAGGTTAAAGAGTAATTTCCTCAATAGATAAATGTGTTAAATACAAAAACGACTATATGATGAATGTTATTATGATTTTATTATTTATTGGGAGCTACTTTATATTCTAAATTATGTTTCTACATCTATATTGAATTGGTAAAATTTAATTTCAAAAAGACTCAATTGCAGATTCGAATTGAACCTTTTGATTTGTGTTTGGTTCCAAGTCAACTCTAGTTTTATTTTATAATTGGTTAAGTTTCTGTAATGTTGTTTGTGTGTCATTTGTTTAGTTTATGACTTGACATGATACTATGACTCTTAAAGTTATTATCAACCATTAAGTGGTGCTATTATCAATTGTTTTCTAGTGCTATATATATATATATATATATATATATATATATATATATATATATATATATATATATATATATATATATATTAATTATAAGAATAAAAATATTGGGACACACATATTTACACACACATAATATTTATACAAATAGACAGAACATACTAAATATATCACTACTCAAACATATGGAAAAATATGTAATGACTAAAATACTTACTACCCATATTTTTACGGATGCCATTGTTCATTACAAATGACATACTTACTTAGGTATGTTATTTACCAAGTTTCTAATTGTTTGTATTGTAGAATTAACGGGGTTTCCATGATATAAAAAGTGTGTGGGCAAACATTTTATAATGGGGAAAGAATACATTAATGTTATTAAAGACTTTCTGAATTATGCAAAGAAGAATCTCAAAACTAAGATTATTTCTTGCCCGTGCATTCGTTGTAGAAATAGTAAACCTTTGAAAGCGACAAATGTAAAGGAAACCTTTGATCTAGTGGGGTATGTAAGATGAATACACATTTTGGAAATTCTATGGGGAGAGGGATTTTACGTATATTCTAGAAGAAATACTTGTCAAGGAAACAGTTCACATAGATGGTGATCCTTTAGCACATTCTAAGATAAACGATCTCATAAATAACACGTACAAAGTGAACGTAACATAAGAAAAGCAAGATAGTAGAGGGAATGGTTTAGGTTGTGAGGATGATGTTGATAAAAATATTGACCAAGATAAGGATTATATACGGTTAAAAGGAGAAACCACATTACCAATATACCATGAGTCCAACCCCAAACACCTAATAATATATGCGTTGGCTTGCTTACACAATTTAAAGAGACAATTTGGCTTATCGGGGAAAAGTATGAAAACAATCCTCCTTCGGGAAAAAGATTTTCTAACAAAAGGAAATACACTGGCAGTTAATTATCCAATCATGAAACATAATTTGAAAAGTCTGGGTATGAAATAAAAACCAATTCATTGCTACAAATACAAATGCATTTTATACTATAAGGTGCATAAGGACCAACGGGCTTGTCCTGTATATAAGGAACGCAGATATGTATAAAATATGATAATACAAAATAAACATTTGTATAAAATAGATATGAAAATACGTTAGAAGGTGTTGAACTATTTCTCTCTTGATCCTAGATTGAAGAGACTTTACATTATACCTTGGACACTAAAGACAATGAATTAGCATGGTCGAGCGAAGGTGGGTGAGAGTCTCATGTGAAATCCGATTGATTCATCCATGTGGAATTCTGCAAATCATCGATACCCGGAATTTTCTAAAGAAATACAAAATGTTTGCCTCGGAATATCAAACAACAAGTTTAACACATTTGGCAAATTGAGTACAGAAAAGTGTATATGAACATTGTTCGTTGTGCCTTGAAATTTCCCCCCTTCGTTATGCATAAGAAATGAGTTCTCTATTTTGTCATTCTTGATACCAAGTCCAAAGGTATCGAGTAGTGACATTGATGTTTTCTTAGAACCACTAGTAAATGAATTGAATGAGTTTTGGGTTGAAGGTGTGAGAATGTTCGACTCATATAAATAGGAGGAATTCACTTAGAGAGCTATGCTAATATGGGAAATTCATGATTTTCCTGATTGTGGGACCTCATCTGGGTGCACTGCGCATGGCTACATAGGTTATCCTATTTGGGGAGATAAAACAAAAGCCAAGGTCTTAAGAAAAAGCAATTAACTTTCTTCACATACTAATAAGAGATTTATTTCGAAGAGTCACATATTCAGGTCAATACGAGGTAACTTTCTCCTAGAAGGAACCAAGATGAGGTGACCTCCACCAAGACTTTCTATTTTGGAAGTTGAAGAAAGGTCAACAAAGGATGATCAGAAGTTGAGAAGGAAACATCCCATAATTATGTCATAGAAGTGTAAACGAAAGGATATTGGTGTGAAAAGGGCATGGTTAGGGAGGTCAATAATGTTGATTTTCCATACTTGAAGGAACGTCATGTGAGACATATGATAGACATTATGCATGATGAGAAGAATATTAGCGAGCATCTCGTAGGCACATGCATTGGTGGTTCTCATTCCAAGGATGGAGAAAAAGCCCATGAATATATTTGTGATTTGAGGATTAACCGATTATTATGGTTGGAAGAAGATCCAAAAACTGGAAGAGATCATATGCCAGTTTCATCCTGTACTTTTAGCATTAAAGAAAGAAATACGTTATTAGAAATATTAAAAGTTTTGAAGATTCCTTTTAATTTTGCATACAATTTACACAAGATAGTCCATGATGCATTAACATATTTTAAAAAGTGCAAGTCTCATGATTGGCACGTGATTATGAAACCCTTCCCTCTGTTATTCGAACACTATTTTTCATAACATAAAGATTTCTGTAAGGCCATTCTACGGATTAGATTTAGTGTCTCCCTATTGTGTGAGAAAGTTGTTAAGAGTAAGCACATAATAGTAGGGAAAGAAACTCTAGACAAAGCTACATGTGTTTTAGATAATTACTTCACTCCCTCATTATTTTACATAAGTATCCATCTTTTAGTGCATTTATGCAATACAATACTTTTTTTGGATCTGTAAGGTACTGATGGATGTGTCCTTTTGAATGATTAATGAAACCGTTCAAAGATTTCGATAAGAATACATGGTATGTTGAGGGGTCCAAGGAGTACATTATGGAAGAGGCTTCCTTATATGCAAAAGAATATATGCCTAAACCAAACATTGGAGGTTGTGAATGCTTTGTTTATGAATTATAAGAGTTTGAAATTGAGGAGGCTCCTCTGGGTAAGGGTTGGGTAGTGAATCAAATAAGCACACAATATAACTAGGTGTCTACATATGTTTTCGAGATGCATGAAGAGAAAAATAAGGGGTGAGTTTATTAAAAATGTTTTAATAGATAATGTAATATGTTCTATGTTATATTCAAATTATCTATTATCATGCTTTCAAGTGCTTTTGAATCGAATGAACTCAAACTACCAAATCTAACCATTCGATATTTACCACAACAATCTGAACAGGGTTTAAATGATACACCTATCCCATATTCAAGTCCTCACAACTACAGTTATGTCTCAGATCCATGTCCCCGCGATTACATGCCTATACCTCCATCATCTGAGCTAAACATTCAAGATTCAATCGAGCCAAACTTTCAAAATTCAATTGATCCTCCACATAATCCACATGTCTATTTGTCAAGTACAAGGAAAATTGCAAGTGGAAAAGTTATCACTTCAGAAACTACTAGAATAGTGGTGCATGGCCATCGACTATTGGAATTTGAACGTAAGGTTTACGTTAGTAGTGTAGAGTCAGGAGAAGAGAATCGTCTGTTGAATTGAGTAAGTCTTGGGGAAATAACTATTAAGGACGTCGAGAAATCTTGTGTTGTTTGATCCTTGTTCTACCTTTACCTTAAGTGATCTGGAGTAATCTATTTTGGATAATTTGTTGAAAAAAAATTAAACTCTTGTTGAAATATATACTAAATTTTCAAGGTGAACAATTGCACCGTTTCGAACAATTTTAGTCTTTTGTACTCTTTTATTGCTAATGTATTCTTTTGTTAGTATGGAATCCGGATATGGTTTTAAATTAACACTAATTGTTAATTCAAAATAACACTCTCTGATGACCCTATGTGTGTTTATGTGTTTAGGAAGTTCAAATGAATCACATAGTATGCTTTGTGAATTTGAATTGTTGTTAGAAATTAATATACAGAGTAAGAGAGCTACTTATAAATATTCATTAAGAAATTAACATACCTAATTTTTCTATTCTTTTATAGGAGTGAGAATGTTGTTTTAATGATAACGATGATCCGCATTCTATGTTAAAACTTTATTCTTATTTTTTTCTTAATCAAATAACTTTTATTAATTTTCTTATGTTTTTAATCAAACAACTATTATTAATCAAATAACTATTATTAGTTCGAAAAATGTTATTTAATTTTTAAAATATCAATTTTTTTGAGTTGTGAATCTTCAATATGGGAAAATAAATTCTCAACACTTAATATCAGGCTTGGCTTGGCTATAGTCTGTTATTAAACTCAGTCTTGACTTGGCTAAAGTCTTACAAGATTTATATACTGAGACCCAATTCTTAAATCATCCTACATCGGACATCGAATTCTGAATATTTATTCAATGTGGAATACAGTAGTATATGTTGATTATGAAATCTCATGGAATACAACATATAATATATTTTTTTATTTTTTTTAAACTATAATGATATTCATTTTTGATGTTATAGTTGCAGGTGAAGTTGGTATGTGAGTATAAAGGTGTTTTACCCAAAGTACTACTTCTAGGGAGACGGGTGTGTATGTCGCCTGTTTGTTGAATTTATATGTCCCTTGTTTGTGTTTAGGGAAAAATGCTAAGAAACTTTTCAGAGTGTATTCACCAAAACAATATGTGAGTTGTTAGCCTCATTATTTCATATCAACACAAATGTGTATGAAAAAAGAAAATATCATTAACTGGTTTCTAAAAATAAGGTTTGGGCATAATGTTCAAATTATTTGGGAGACTAATTTTTTTTTATACTTTGTATAAATTTTGGATGGCTAGAAATGATTAGTGGTTTGAGGATAAGGAGACAAATAGTATTGTCAATTGTAGTTGTGTAAAAGTTTGGATTTCCAAATTATTTATTGCATTTGAGACAAATAGCCAAATTATTAAAATCCTTTTTTTGTGATAGGGACTTAAATGTAGTTGTTAATCAAGGTAAAAAGGTAAGAGGGAATGATATAGAATTTCACTCCATGGATGACTTCAATGAAATGATACTAATCTTCTCTCTTTTAGATCTAGGATTCACTAGATCTAGGCTTAATTAGTGCAACAATGGAATTAAGGGTACTATATTTTCTTGATTAACTAGAGGCCTAATTAATCTTCAGTGGTTGATGGACTTCCCCAAACCTTTCGTCTCCCATCGTGACATAAACTATTCAGAGCATTGTCCTCTTCTTTTATCCACTAAACCTGTGTTGGATGATTACCCAAAGCCTTTCAAGTTATAGAAAATGTGATGCATGAACCGTAATATATGTATATAGTGATTCAAAACTCTTTGTTTTCAAACATGGATGACACTTTAATGTGGTGCATGGACTATAATATCTATTTCTTTTATTACGTCTTTCGATTTGTCATTTGGAGTTATTATGTGTTATTCATATTTATAGAAGGAATGGTTTAAATATTTGTGGGCATGGGTGTTGTCCTTGAACAAGGACATTATTAACATTATTTTTCATCCTCTGATTGGTTAAAGATGTTCTAAATAGAGCTATAGTGTACAGAGCAAACAAACCCTAGTTACTATGTACAGGACACTTGTGGAATCATTTATTTGGTAATATGTTTTCAAGGATAGGGTTTGTGAATTTAAGTTAAAATAGCCGAAATTTACTAAACATATGGATTAATTCAGAGAAGAATGCGATGACACCAATTACTGAGATTTTATACATTGAAAACAAGTTGGTGTTTTACTTTTGTTTCCATATGATCTTGGTTTCTACTAGTTATGGAAAAAAGTGAGCCCACATTAGTCTCCAAATGGTTGAAGAGTAGTGAAAGTCTAACTATTTCTATCACTATAATGCATATATTTTCATCATCATCATTGCATTCAAGTTATTATTATTCTATATCTCATATATAGTTCATTTTGGTTACTCTCTTGCTTTAACAATGTGTTATTTTGTTTTTTTGCAAATGGTCTGAATTAGTTATCAATGAACATTAATGATCATGACTTAGGAAGTTCATCTAATTTTAATCGAATTGGCTCCTCGTACATTCCCACCAGAGTTATATTAGTAATGGGTATGGTCACTTGCGATCTTTCAATAGTTTTGGTAGAAGCCACCATGATAAGGAACAGGATAAGGACTTATATGAGCAACATGATAAAAAAAATCACTTTTGGGTGATCGTATGTATCGGGACTATTATGATCTTTTGGGGAACATTTTTCCAAGTAGGTGACTTCAAACATAGATGCCTCTATGTTACTAAAATTGGTGTTGTGAATGAAAATGTCATTCTCACGTGGCTTGTGGATGGATTACGGTTATTGGACAATAATTAGTTAGCAATAATATTTTTGTTACTAAAATATTTTTCAATATTTTTTTTTTGTAACATCATGTCTATATAATAAGTGTGGAAAACTTCAAGAAATGATCCCGTGGGTGTTATTATTAAAGTTTTATTGGCATCTCATACTACGAAAGGATGAGTTTATTTTCTTCTCATACAATAAAAATTTGGTGTTGTAATGGAGGTGTAGGTTCATTTGATGTTATAATGGGTGGTGTAGAAACCACATTCTAGGGACCCCTAAGCCACTCCTTATGTCCCTAGCACTTCCTCATTTCACTACAAACCCTAGGTCATACTCCAAGTACCGATTTGAAGGCCAATGTGCGCCCTCGGGCCCGTATGACCTCGGTAAACTCTATTGTCAGAGAAAAAGCTCATTAAATCTTCAAAGAGATCTGAATCCTCTTTCCAGTGGTCCACCACCTGAGCGAATTGGCATAACAGTTCGAACGAAAGGACCATTTTACTATCGAAAATCGATTTAGAGGCTACCGGGCGCTCCTGGGCCCCAATTTGACCCAAATAAACTTCATCTTCAGAGTGAAATCTCGTTGAATAATTAAAGGGAATCGAAACCCCTTTCCAATGGACCGCTCCATGCGCAAAATGGCATACCCGTTTGGGCGAACGATCAGCTTTCCCTAAAAAATTGAACCGGAGGCCACCGGGCGCTCGGGCTCCATTTGACCAAATTCAACTCTTTATCTCGAATAAGACTAAATTAATCTCTAAAGGGAACTGAATACCCTTTCCAATGGTCCACCTCGAGCATGATTCTGACTTACAGTGCGGACGAACGATCCATTTTACTTCGAGATGTCATTGGATGTTTTTTGGGCCCCGGTTGACCAAAGTCAACTTTTTGAACCGAACGAAGCTCTTTAGAATGTCTAAGTACATCTCCTAAACTTTCCAACAGTCATCCCCGTATGTGATTCTGAGTTACCATGTGGACGAACGATCCGTTTTCGTCTGACGATCTCTCGTTAAAAGGACCAACGTATGCTTTCGAGCCGCATTTGACCCAAAGTCAACTCCCGGACCCAGGAGTGATCCAAAGGACTCATGAAGGTGTCTGAATTATGTTTCTAATGGTATTCCCCTTGCATGATTCAAATCAACGAATTACATTTTATTACCATTTTTCCAAGAAAATCTTCACGAGACTACCAATTGACATGTTTATTTCCCTACCTATCGGAAGTGTATCTAGGGTCACTTGCTGATTGGCAGGGCAAAGGCTATGTCGATCGTCACCATACCTTACCCTATAAATAGAGGGCATGACCTCACTTCCAGATCATGCCCCAGATTCATCATCATCAGTTATCTTAATAACATTCTTTGGAAAGGAGAAAAGTTTCTCCATGTGAATTTCCAAGAAAGATTACATTCCCATACTTTTCATACCCAATTTAGAAAAATCTCACTCTCTCTCATCTAACCTTCATCTCATGTTAAAGGGAGTTCATCCAAGATCAAATATCAAGCTTCAAATAAGGTCCAAATTCTTCCCCCTCTCTTTAAATTTCGTGTTTT
The DNA here is from genome assembly GCA_949130495.1 of Sambucus nigra. Lineage (NCBI taxonomy): Eukaryota > Viridiplantae > Streptophyta > Magnoliopsida > Dipsacales > Adoxaceae > Sambucus > Sambucus nigra. Next base: position 264,160,458 of record OX422213.1, on the reverse strand, counting down.
GCCTTATATACATTAGAATCATAATTTAGTTCTTATTTTAATTCATACACATTAAGATCTTACACTTTTATTAGTATATTTCACATGCTTTTTATCTATAAAAACCCAAAACGAACAAAAAGAGGGTTATACCCATAAATTTTGAACGGGATTATCCATCACACTTTTTCAAAAAAACTTTTTTCACACCCACACCTATAATAAAATCCCATTTGAATCTATGGGATAAACCCCACCCCCATGCCACATGCGAACTACGTAGACTTTGATGCCTTTTTCGACTTCATAGGTATTTCGTATTGAAACCTGAGACTCGAGTCCAATCTTCCAATTTTTTGATTTTCGACTTCTCAATTTTCAACTTTTTTAAATCTTCCAATTTTTCTAATTCCCGCCATTTTCGTATTCTTAAATTAGTATACATATTATGTTTGAAATTCTTATTAGAGTTTCATCTAACACATATTATCGTTTCATCGTAACGATGAATATCGTGATAAACGCATAAATTATATTTTCTATATATTACTATGTGAACATTTCTATAGATGACTTCACTCTATCTTTTCCATGGCATGAGTTGAACGATCTGATATCCATTATATACGCACACACACATACTTCATGGGTGGGATGGGTTCCTAACACCTTCCCATTTCATAACATATCCCCCGAACCATTCGAATTGATTTCTTATGCATTAGTTTGTCTTCGATGCCACTCTCTCGAGGCGATAATATGTTATTTGGCTTATTTTGTGCAAAAGAGGTTGGAAACTCCATCTCTTTACATTTACCCCACACCGACGACCACCGAAGATTTCCTAAGAAATGGCATGAGGCCTTTCAATCCCCCTTCCTTCCACATCCCCCCTCGGGAGGCAGAAGCAAGCAAGTGGTAGGCATCTTGATCGGGATGGCCACAGTGGTGACTCCACTAGGGATTACTTTTCGTAAGAGGGATAGACTCTATTTGCATGGGTGTTTTGTTTTGCTTGTGTGTGTATGCACCTATCTGTATGTTTCTTTTTTGTCCTCTCTTATTTCTTGTATATATATACCTCATGGTTATGTCACTACTCACTTGTAGATGCTCTACATGTACACTTCACACCTCGTGTGCCTAGGGTCACTTATGTCCACATGTTGCACGCGCCACTTAGAAATCCATGCTTAGGTGTCACTAACACATACCTCCACATATCACACAAGCATATATCCATGCTTACTCATACTTATCACACACCATTTGTAATTGATCCATGCTTAGGTTCACTGTCACACACTCACTTGTAGATAGCTACACATCACTCACTATCAAATATCCATGCTTAGAATAAGTTTACTTTTTATACATATAAATTATTCCCTGCTTAGGATGATCAATACAAATATCGCTCCATAATATACTAATCAAGAATCATGCATTTTGCACGCTATATCACCAAAAAGCAATGCTATTGACCAAATTTTGTCCCGTAACTAGGAAATCACTTCGTGATGGTCGCTGGTCTGGCAGGTTACAGTTAGCCTTAGCGATATGACTCTCACCTTCCATTGGCCAAGTACCTTCAAAGTATATCGAATAGTTCCCTCCTCATTGTACCGCTTGATTGAAGTCATAATGGGAGGTATATCGTATGTAACTCATCCGCATACGTCGAGTATATCAAAAATCACTCTCATATGTACTGTCCCTACGAGGTATATAGTGAGGCAATTCACGTACACTCAGGTATCAAATGTCTTCTCCACACGTACCAATCGCCCTTAAATGGAAGACGAATATCGTGGAACTCATTCCAAAAGGGGGAACCCTTTCAATTAATCTAATAACTGTATACCCTCATATAGGTGTGAAACCTAGGGTACTCATATTTAGTTTGCTAGTTTCCACCCAAAACTCTGTCGAAGTGACAGGTCGACATGCCGCCCAAATTTTCGCGCAAATTTTTAAAATGGGACCCTTCCCATAAGCCTGGTAACAATTCCAACCATGTTTTTACATTTTTTCAAATCCAATTTTCCCAGGCTCGGGTCATGTCCAACATTTCTTTTTGCCGTTAGGTAAACCTAATACAAGTGAGAACATAATAAACATAATAATCATGCTGAGACTCGTCTCCCATATTTCCTTTTTCTTTACAAAAAAATGTCAAAAATATGTTTCCCTCTTTTATAAAAAATACCAAAAACATTTTTCCATTCCTCATACAAAAAGTATTTTTCCTCCTTTAAAAACATTTTGTTCCCCTCTTTTCTAAAAATATGTCAAAAGCATTTTCTTCCTTTTCACAAACAACTGTTTTCCTTCCTTTTTTCAAAAATAAATTCATATTTTTCTCCTCCTCAAGTTGATCGCATATCCTTGGCATGTCTCCCTATTGGCTTAGATCTTCCGTTGAACCACCCCAAGGTTCCGTCAGTTCCTTCGCTACCACTAAGTCTAGAATTCACCTTCATCCATCCTCCATAGAGAACACAAATCAAGCAACGAATGTACAATCGGATCTGATGATGATTGTAGCTTAACTCACTACTAAGATTAATAACCTTCAAATCGAGGTTCATGAGATGCAACGCAATTGGGTCCCTACTACTAAAGAGACGGAGGTCCTCTTATATCGTACTATGGTTCCTCCCGTACCCAAGCTTGTTTGGGTTCTCGAGGAATATCACCATGATCCACGTGCTCCTCTTGCTAATGGGCTGCCACTAGCCCAATTTCCTATGCCAAATCTTGCCTAACCAACGGCTAACTTACCCGTGATCGTTGATCCGAAGAAGGAAGAATTGAACAGGGTCAAGGAGGACCTCAAGATGTTGACCAAGAAGTTTGACCAAGTCATAATCTCTGAAAACTACATGGACTATGCCCACATGTCTCCATGTCTTAAAGAAAGGTTGCCGAAAAATTTTAAGATTCCCAGCATCGAGAAGTTCGAAGGTATTGGACCTCCAATTATTCATCTCTAGATTTATCACCGAGCCATGACTCTCCTAAGGCCCTTTGAGGAAATAATGGCCCAAATGTTTCAACAAACTTTGAAAGACAGCGCTCTCGGATACATTTTATCTCTTGAGGAGTCCAGCATCCGCAGTTGGGAGGATGTTGCCTACGAATTCATGTCACAATATAAGTCCAACAAAAATTTTGAGGTTACCTTCCATGATTTAGAGATTCTCAAACAAAACCCTATGGAATCAGTCAGTAACTTCCAAGCAAGGTGGATAGAAAAATAAGCCTCCATGACCAATCGACCTTCTGAAAAGGAGCAAGTCAGCATTATGAAAAAGAATTTCTGACCCCATGTTTGAGCGATGATGAGATGATAGTATTACCCTTATTTCGGAGCCCTCCGAGAAGCAAGAGTGTAGATCGAAGAAAGTCTTGACAAGACGAAAGTGGAACCATAGAAAGTTTCTGGACATTCCACTCCCAGAAAGTATGAGAAGCTTGTCGGTACTATAGTTTTAACCATTAAAAACATCTCTCAGACTGCCACTTCACGAGCACTAGAAAGTCACCATAACCCAGTCCGAAAGGAATATAGTGAGCATCATGATCCCCTATCCAAAGTTTATCAGACCCTCCTAAGCTAAAGCCTTATCAAACCATTCAAACCTTATTCGTTACCAAATCCACTTCCCAAAAAATTCAAAGCAGATGGCCACTGTGACTTTCATCAAACTACCGGCCATACCACCGACAAATGTTTCCACCTTAGAAATTTGATTCAAGGTCTAATCAACTGGGGTGTCATCGCCCCACTAGTCAATCCTAAACTAGTTTCTACCCATAATTATCTCCCAAATCATACAGATGCCATCTTCCTAGAAAAGACCCAAAATTTTATCCATCTACCCAGATAGTATCAAGTTACTCACCTATGATAACTATATACTCTCCAAAACCTCTTCAAGTGTGCTCATATTTGATCCTACACACTACCATCTTCATTGATCAGGCCTTATCACTCCTTACCATAGCATGCATCGACATCTGTACCCATTATAAAGGTAAAGATATGGAATTATCAGAAGTGTTGAATCAACTCCTAAAGTTTGGGCAAAAATTACCCTCCCAGATGACCATTGACTGCTAAAGATTCAGTACAATATCCTTAGAGGCTCAAAAATGGGAAATGGGCCCGAGAGTCAGACAATTGGGTGGTACCAATGGATGAAGTCACTCTAGATGATGTGGTCTAGATCAGAGCTGACTTATTTTAATAAACTGTGGATATTTGCAGTATGTCTAAGATACTTGATACTTTAAAGCTACAAGGGCGTCTGGTCCCTTAACTTTAACATATCCCCTCCAAATGGGAGGAATTATACGAAGAAGCCATTGAGGTTGTAGAATGTATTGACATTTTATAGAAGGATAATGTTGTTGCCACCGGATGAGGGGACGAATTCAACGATTTAGATGAAGAGAAACATCCAGAAAAGACTAGCCCAATAGTCAGCATATGCGGGATGATATCATTCGAAAAGTAATAAGGAGAAATCAACAAGGTAGCTAAATAGCCTAAGATCGATGAGGAGATGAGGTTTTGGTTTTTCCCCTCTTCTGTGAACCACATAACCTGGTCAGCGAGGCATTACCAAGTCCCAAACCTGCTAACAAGAACATGAGATAAAGTAAAAGGTTCTGAGAATCATCCTATGCCAAAAATGACCATCGAGGAGTTCAAGATCCTTGATCAATTGAAGAAAATCCAAGATAACATAACCTTGTCGGGATGTTTATATCTTCCCAGCTTAACAGAAATGCCTTGAACAAGATACTAACATGACCCACAGTCCCTCCTTCCACCACGCCAGAAGAAGAAGTGAATCTGATCAGATCCCTGACCTCTACTAGAATGTCCCACTCTCTCTTGACGACAATGGGCCACATCATAATTATACACTCAGTATCTCTGTCGAAGTCATGGGAAAGACTGTCCCACTCTTTCTTATCGATAATGGATCATCTCTTAATGTCTACCCATTGAGGACCCTTAATTATTTGGGACTGAAAGTGAGTGACCTTGCTCCAACCTCTGCCACTGTATGGGCCTATGATAATACCCGTCGAGAAGTAATGGGAACCGTAAAACTTGTAATAGGGGTTGGCCTTATAAATCCGGTTGTTGAATTATATGTCATCGACATCCCCGCAGGGGATAATTTCAAAGATAAGTTTTGTCTGGAGTATAACCCTTATGGAAATATCAATGTGATCCAAATGTTAGAAAACATTCACTTTATGCCCGGACTGGGGTTGGGACGAAGATAAGAAGGGATACCTTAACCCATTGTGTTAAAGAAATATTTTCCTCCTTATGGACTAGGCTATCAGCCATCATTTGAAGAACTCAGAATGATTCGCCAGCCTCGATTTAAGAAAAGGCTAAAAAATGTCAAGCCTGCCTCAAGGGATTCCTTAAACGAAGGATTCATCAGAGAGGGTGAAGATTTCTCCTTCTATGGCTTTCCTGAACCGTGGTATGATAATGTGGACAAGAAATTGAAACCAGGAATGGAGATCTTTTTCCAAGACAACTACTCATGGCCAAAAGTTCCCAGTACCATGTGTAACCACTCAGTGAAGTGACCATAGCCTATAGTGGAGATTTCAAAGGAAGTGACTCCAAAGATTCATTCAACTTGCAGACACTGGGGCTGACGCACTGCATGATCCCTCATGCGCTACATCATCGAATACATACCAACTGATCAAAGCCATTGATTCTCCTCTCCTCAACTGGCATGCTATACCTATGTCACCTACTGAAATTCAACCCAAGTTAGATGTTTATCCCATTTCTTATTCTCTTGTTGTTCCTCCTTACTCTGATCTAATCGAAACCTACTTTGATGAGGTTCTCAATATGGTTTTTCCTATCAATGAAATAAACGAACATTTTGAGTATCTTTTTGTGCCTTACCTTAATTGTGTTGATTCTAATCAAACTCTTGATGATAATGATTTTGCAAATGAACAATTCTTAACTAATCTCAATAAGGTTAATAACAAATAACATAACCACATACACGTTAATGAAGATGAAATTATTATTATTAACCACGATTCTAGTAGCCAATTACGCGAGATTAGGATAGGGGCCACCCTTAACGAGTGTGAGCCTGCACAACTCAAAGAATTACTGAAAGAATTTATGGATGTATTCGCATGGTCGTACGAAGATATACCCGTAATTGATCACAAGATATTCAACACAAGATTCTAACTCTCCCAAACTGCAAAAGCTCCGTAGCGAATGGTCTCTCAAAGTTAAGAAAGAAGTGGTCAAACAGTTGAATGTGCATTTCATTCGTGTGATCAAACATCCCACGTGTCTAGCCAATATCGTACCCATGCTAAAAGTAAGAGGGGAAGTTTGCATGTGCGCTGATTACCGAGACTTGGACAAGGCTTCTCCAAAGGAATATTGCATGCTACCCAATATTGACATGATCGTGGATAACACAACTAGTCATGCTCTTAAATCACTCATTGATGGGTTTCCCAGATATAACCAGATCAAGATGCACCCAGATCATTAAGAGGAAACTCCATTCAATACCCTAAGAGGAACATTTTGCTACACCGTTTTGCCATTTGGTCTAAAAAATGCTGGGGCTACCAACCAGAGGGATACCAGAACCATATTGCATGATCTAATGCATAAAAAAGTTGACGTATATGTAGATTATATGATTATCAAGTCTAAGGCTAGAGAGGGTCATGTTCCCACTCTCCGAAATTTCTTTGAGAGGATGCTACAATATCAAGTGTGACTTAACCCATAGAAATGTGTCTTCGGCGTCACCAAAGGAAAACTATTGGGATTTATGGTTAGTGAGAAAGGGATAGAAGCAGTTCCTGCTAAGATAAAATCCATACTTGAAATACTACCACCCCGAATGGAGAAGGAAGTCCTAGCATTCCTGGGAAAATTATAATAAATCAACGGGTTCATCAGCCAGTTGACTTCTATCTGTTAACGCATCTTTAAACTCCTCCGAAAGTATTTCTCCAAAGTTTAGAACGAAGCTTGCCAAAAAGCCTTTGAACGAATAGCAAAATACTTAACCCAACCTCCAGTACTCATGCCACCATAGCCTGGTCTTCCCCTACTCTGTACCTAATCATGAGAGATACCGCTGTTGGGGCTTTATTATCCCAATACCTAAAAGAATCCCGCAAAGAATGATCCATCTACTATTCCAGTCACAAGTTTGTCGGGTACGAAGTTCATTACACTGATTTGGAAAAGCATGTGTCTCCCTTGTGTGGGTCACCCAAAAATTATGGCATTATATGCTCGCCCTTCCCATCAAACCTGTATCCCGAATGGACCCTATCGAGTACCTACTCGATAAGCCTACCCCATTCAGCTGAATGGCCCATTAGTTGATTCTTTTAGCTGAATTTGATATTGTATATGCCGCGTAAAAAGCTATGAAAGGAAGATCCATCTCAGACTACCTCGCTGACTACCCTATGGAAGAAGACGATGTCTAGATTTTTGAGTTCGCAGATGAGAAGATCCTTTGTACCTCCCAACAAGATCTTCAATTGCAAATGTTCTTAGATGGAGCTGTAATTAAGAAAGGGTATGACATTAGGATCCTCCTAATTTCCCCTGATGACTCTCACACTCCTTTTTCCACCAAACTAGATTTTCCCTACACCAATAACTAGACTAAATATGAGGTGCACACGGTAGGCCTCAAATTTTCCCTCAAAAAAGGAATTCTATACATAGATGTCTAAAGGGATTCAACCCTCATCATCCATCAAGTACTCCGGAGAAAATTAAGGACGAGAAACTCTTACCCTTTCATGCCCACCAAAAAGAGTAGTCTTCCCAATTTTAAGAAATCATCGTCCACTACCTGCCCCAAGCAAAGAACAACCTAGACGATGCCCTAACTACTTTAATCTCCATGGTTGACATGCTCGAAGGAATAAAAATGTCCCCCTTCCTACTCCAAAAGAAAGATAAACCAACCCACAACTACCACATTGAGCTCATCATAGAAGAAGATCCTGGTATGGCCAACTGTTGGTACTATGATAATTGATAAGAAAGACCGAGCAACCCTCCGTAGATTGGCTACCCAGTATATTGTCTGCGATAAAGAACTATTCAATAAAAACTATGATGGAATCCATTTGCACTGCATCTGAGGGGCTAATATTGAAGAGATGATGCAAAAAATCACAGCGAGGAGTGTGGACCCCACATGAATGGCCATATGCTTTACAAGAAAATCATTCGATAGGGTTACTTTTGGACTACCATGGTGCCAAATTGCACTACCTGTGTTTGAAGATATCTCAAATGCCAATAATTTTCCAACCTCCAGCACATGCCTCCACGAGAATCGTATAACAAGACTTCTTCCTGTACATTCTCGACATGGGGCATCGACATCATAGGGAAGGTTACTCCGAAAGGCTCCCAAGGGAATGAATTCATCCTAGTTTCCATTTACTACTTCACTAAATGGGTCGAAGACGAGTCATACAAAGTTTTGAATGCCAAGAAGGTGGCTAAGTTTATGAACAAAAATATTATGTGCCGATATGGGCTCCCATATGATTTATTGTCACATAACGGGTGGCACTTCGAAGAGGAAGTCACAGAAGTGGTCAAAGAGTATGGGATTCAGAGACACAAATCATCTTCCCACCAACCTCAAATCAACGGTGCAGTTGAAGCCACTAATAAGAACATCATCGGCATTATCAGCAAGATAACTGAGAGTTGCTGAGATTGGGCTGACTAGATCCCTTACGCCCTCTAGGGATACTTAACTTCAGTTCAAACCTCTACTGGGGATACCCCTTACTCTATAGTTTATGACCTGGAAGCAGTCCTACCCATGGAATTGGAAATCCCTTAGCTACGTGTCATGCTTGAAAGAAAAGTCAGCGAGGAAGACTGACATCAAAGTTGTCTCGATAAGATATCACTATTAGGCGAGAGGAAAATGAAGGTTCTATATCATATAAAATAGCACCATCGCTAGATAGCGCGATCATTCAATAAGAGAGTCAAGGACTGTGGTCTCTAAGAAGGGTACGTAGCTCATAAAGAAATTATAGAGCCCATCTAGGACCCGGAGGGAAATTCAAACCCATTTGGAGCAGCACCTACATCATAGAGAAGATCATGTCATACGACGCCGCTATGCTCACCGACCTCAATGGGGAAGAGATGGCCCATCCAATCAACCTGGACCATCACAAGAAATTCTATCCCTAGTCCAAAATCTCGACGCGCTACGACTCTTCTCATTTGCCTTCTATTCTAAAAAAAATTCAAAACCCTCAGAAGTACGTAGGAAGCTTATACGCTTTACAGGAGCACGACCCCCTTATTTTTCACAAAATGCTATTCTTTTGTATCCCCCGAGAACGACAGTTCATTTTAACATGTCTCTGAACAAAACGATTATATATGCCTTAGCGATTAGAATAGATAATTCAAAAGCAAAAACTCATCAAGAGGCACAACTAGATGATAAAAAACTTTTTAATTCCATTATTAAGAAATTTCGATACAATTACATCAGCATAAGAAATTTCCCTTGCCAACCTACCCCTACTTTCTTAAAAAACAGGCCCCACTACACCTAAAACAACATTTTTAAATTATTCCCAAGCACAAATCCAAACACCCATTACAAAATCTTCATAAATAAAAAGGGTCCTACCCACAGCTGCCAGAGGAACCAACCCCATCATCACCCACATCCCAGGTCCCTAAACTTCCCCTGCCTGAATAGAGTGTCGCCAATGTTCCATAGAACAATAAGCCCAAACCAGTTTGGGGAAAACCATACCACCTCCCTCCATGGTGTCTGATATGGAAAATTACCTTTGCCCAGTGTCCACCACCAGTATCTTGGCAACTACTTTTGTCCACAACCACTTCGTGTAGTCCCCTGAAACAAGCCAGACTCTTCAACCAGACTGGGATGGATGGGTCGACGATCGACAATTCTCCCACAGATAGACAAGTTTCAACCGCAAACACTCTGTCAAATCCTCCATTGTAAAGAAGTCAAATGTTCGCGGTGGAAAAATCTATTCCTAGCCGAATTGGTGCAAGATTTGCAAGGGAAGGTAATAAGAGGTCTCCAAAAGGCCAAATAATCGAACATAATGGTATTCCCCCACTTGAAAAATAGGCAACAACACCCCCACCAAGGCACTGAACAACGTAAGCCTCGACCCTCTTGCTCTATAGACCAATTCTCCCAGCTCTCAATGTCCAGACATACACTGATTTGAAAAGAAGTTTGGCAGAGCCCATAAAGGACATTCAAGAGGGACCGCCATAAAAAGTCTTTCCGACAACCAAATGAACAGCATTACGGGGCTAACCCTTGGGAAGTCAGAACGTCCTTCCCATCAGGCATCCAGACCGTTCAAAGTCTTCTCCAATATCACTATCGTAGGATTACGATGGTACAAAATCTAAGAGGCAATGGATGGAAGTTGTGGCTCCACTAGCAGTTCCCCAGTCACCAATAACAGTTTTAAAACTAAGACCAAAATGACGGCTCCAGTATAGCGATCGTTACCAACATCCTGTAAAAGCACAGAATGAAGCACAATACGAAGAAAGATCATTCCTCCTGGGACCAGTGACCTAGCCACCAAAGGCAAGATATGGAGGAGTCCCGCTAACAACTCTGTAAGGGATCGAGAAAAATCAAGCATAGCCATTGCAACACTGGTATTTATCCCTAACATGGAAGATAAATCTTTATAGGCCGGACAAACCTCGTCTAACCCAAAGTGAAAGACATGTGTCTTAGGGATACCAGAACTTCACCGCTGCAATCAACATGTTCTAGTGTATGGCCTGATTACGCCATAAGAAGACTCAACGTATGTTGAAAGCGTCGTAGTCGATGTTGTAGGAGCACATCGCTTCCAAGGTTTTGAGGTATTTAGAAAATTCAACACTACCATGGAGAGCCATTTCTCAAAGTAGGAAAAGAAGAAAGTAAAACAGAAATAATGTGAAGATGTGAAGAAAATGATCCATCCACACCCACATATTTATACTTGAAAACCCTCAAACAAAGATAAGGAACTCTGCATAAATCGGAGGTAGACTTACCCCACCAAGTACCAATCAATTGAAGAATGTGCAATCAAGGCCTTGGATTTATTAGACTGGACTGACATGCCAATAGGCAGGACAGGGGTCATGCCGATCGACAACCCCTATTTTTGGAAATTTCCCTTTTTCCATTATTGTCAAAACCAAAAAACTCAATAAATATAATTTGTATTCTTAAAAGAATTATGAGTTTTCCACTCCTTATGCTTTTACTTATCTCATTTTTGAAATAAATTCTCTCCTAAATCATTTTTTTATTTCTTCTTTTTACGGTCTCTGTAGAAAAGTAAAAACAACATGTGCATTAAGTTACTAGAAGAAAAAATTAACAAAAACTTTTTTTTTGCATAGATGTTGTTGTGTTACATTATTTTTTTAAGAGAATAAGCAAAAACAATGGGAATCAACCCAAACCCAATTTTCTCCCTCTCTCTCTCTCTCTCTCTCTATATATATATATATATATATATATATATATATATATATATATATATATATATATATCACCTACCTTCACCTACCAACCCCTCTTTCTCTGTTTATTTCTTTTTCTCTTTCTTTCTCTAGGAGCCTCCATCCCTATGACACGCTCTCTTCCCCCGACGATGAGTCGACATACCTCCACTCCCCGAGCTAGACCCTTCCTCACATGAGGCAGATGGAACCATGCAAGAAGGAACTACAATCGCATCCCAAATGTGGGTGGTCATTGAAGCTATCCAATCCCGAACATCCTTCAGCCAGGTGCTAACACTCGTATATGCTCTAAGAAAAAATAGAAAATAACAAATCAGTCAGTCTGAAGTAAAGAAAGAGATCAAGGAATAAAAAAGACATAGAAATGGAAAGTATATCGGTGGCTAGAGAATCTCCTCCATTAACCCTAGCTCCTCCGGATCCATTGCATTAGGACAGGTCAGCATACGGACCAAACTTTCGTCATCCCATAGGATGTTATAAAAAGGAGGAACCAACTGCACAAAAGGAACCTCCGAGGTCGTCCTCGCCGCCAATATCGACGCACCACCTGTGCTATGGGAGGATCCCTATGGAGGACTTGAACCTACATAGTGGAGAGGCATCATGTCATATATGTTGGGTGACATCAACCAACTCAACCCGAAGTCCAAATAATCATATGCCACCATCATGTCAGTATATGATGATTAAGGCTCACCCGTCATCACCGCTACTCGTGTATCCTCCAATATGTCTTGCATTCACCTCATGTACACCGGGTTCCTCACTAATGGTGCCACAACCTCATCCTCTACAACCTGTTGGACTACTTTCTCCCCATGGTACTAGGAGTAGCCGAACTTATGCGCCAGAAAATGCCCCGCTGCGTGTTCCCCTCAGTCACCCCTGTGTACTGGATAGTCGTCCCGTTGGATACAAGGTCACTTTCAAATTCCCCAATAGAGAAAGATAAATATCAACAAAATATCATAAAGGAAAAATGGTCTTAGAATAAAAAGAAGGTTTTACCCACTTGCTTATGAGGCCATTCAAGACCTAACGCACCAACTTCAGAGAGAAAGAGACTTCTTCAACTATCGGTTGGACCTCGTCCACCGATACATCCGACATAATTCCCCAACAGACTCATCCTTTAAATATGTTAATTGGATGTTAAACCCAATCACCTAATAGATCCACGTCTGCAAAGGACAAAAAGTCAACAATAGAGAAACCAATAACAAGACGCATAAGGGAAAATGTGAATGCATAATGAAAAATGTGCAAAATAAAGAATACCTCAAGAAGATAAATGGCTCCAGTAAAAGTTTATCGACAGCACCAGTTGAACCCATCAAGAGAGGAAAAAAGGGTCTCCAAGGTTAGGTTCCCCCAAACATAAAGAGGACATTCGAAAACACCCTCAAAAATTGGAAAAACCACAAGTAGACGACATTGCCACTCGTCGCCCCTAAGAAACCCCCCAACAAAACCGAAATAAATAAAAGGGTCATCTACCGTACCTACATCCCATCCTCCTCATCAATCCTCCGACTTAGAAGTAACTCCCTTAAAAGAGAGATACTAAGAGAGCCCCCAAAGAGTACCCTCTCCACATCACCCAAAGCCACCGTCACGGCCTACGGCATGACCCGCAAGGCCTTGTCCATCTCTAACTATACCCCATCGCAGTCCACCCCCAGTAGCTATTTCATATCAATCGGAGTCACCGTCGTGCCCCCAAAGCCAGAATTCATGGTGGGGGTGGTGTCCCACCACCTCTCCCCAGGAGCACAAAGAACAATCGTAGAACAAGGCATCTCATCCAACACAGATGCTAGTCTCCTAAAATCGACTGATGACACCACCCAGCGCACCACCAATAGGAGGTCCTCCCAAACGTCCTTAAGCCCCGTCTTCCCTCGAGCACGCAGAGTCGACATAGAGACATGAGACTGTCAAAGAAAAAGGAAAAAATCCATGTCAAAATCAAAGAAAAAAGAGGGAATGCTGCCAAGAAAGAAGAAAATAATACCAAAATCCATCAATACATACATAGCCACCAGTGTTCACCACCCTAGAAGCATGATGACATGACGGCTCATGCAAGAGGGCCCGCTCATCCACAACCGGCTGGAATGAGTCAAAAGAATTTTCGTTACCCAGTTCAAGGGGAACCGTAGCCCTCTTTCGAGCCACACCATATGTGTCGCTGATTGGGCATAAATATTGTATATTTATCCCCCTAATTTCGGTCCTTTTGTGAACCCAAGTGATGTAACATGTATGGATTTGATTCACATTTATGCTACTAACCTTCATGGCTAGTATTTTGTGTTTTGTGCTTCTCCTATTGGTTTTACAAGTTAATTATGCAAGCAGTGCAAAGGAGGAAGCAAGACAATGCTAGAAAAGCTAAGAAGGCAAGTTCAAGGGAAAATTGGTAATTTTGCAGCCAGATCTGGAAGGATAAGTCAACTGGAAAGTTGAAGAGCTCGGAACAACGAGAACACTGGAAGAAACGGCACCCAAATCCGAGCTACGGTTGAAAAGTTATGCTCCGTTGAAGTTGAAGAAAAATCCAAGAAAAGAAGAGAAAAGGTAGAAAAATGCTAAGTGTTGAACTCTAGGCCAGCATACATTCGCGAACACCAGGCCGAATCGGTTTGGGGGGGCGAACCGGTTCGCAGGTACACCCGAACCGGTTTGGGGTACCTGATACGCGAATTTTGTCTTGTATGCTGATTGGTTCCCAAGTCTCCTATTAGGTTTTAACTTCTCAAAAATTGTAGGGAACGGAGGCAGCAGCTTAGGAACAGCTATTAGGGCTAGTTTTAGTTTTTTTTTATAAGGAAAAAAGAGAGGAACATCTAGGAACATCAAGGGATTATATTGCTTCAAGATTTCATTGTTTCGGGTTTGTTTTTCAAGTTTTAATTCAAGATTCAAGATTTTTGTCGTTGTTCTTGCATGCTTAGTTTTCGTAGTCGATTCAATTTGTTTTTGCATTCATAGTATATCTTTACATGTTTCAATCTTGTTTCATCATGAATTCATACACATGCAACGTTAATATTTCATGCATTAGTCCATTTAACATGTCCGGCTAGGTTTTAAAGGTTGGGATGCATGAACCTAACCTGATGTGCTAGTGTATGTGTACAACGTGAATCCGATAAATTTAATGATTAATTTTGATCGTATCGCATAATTACACAATAATTGTGGATCTTTTTATCTCATTTACCTTAGGGTACTCGTGATGATTTAGAGTACAATTTGAATGCAATTACCGCGATACCAATTTACTCATCCTCATATTAGGTATGACGCGGGCTTGAACCTCGTATACATAATGCTTGGGAGTCCTAAATTCCGGGTCGGATTAATCGGATAAATTTATGATTGGCGTTGTTATTGCACTACACTAGGGTTGGGGGATTGTATTCCCATCCTGTGTTCTTATCATTTAGGTTCAAAAAGTTTCAATTTAATTCTTCATTCCTCATTTAGATAATTTAGTTAGTTGCATAGTTCATCCTAATTTCATAATTGCATTTAGTTTAATCAATCCCAAAAACTAAAACCAAATCTTTTCCTTCCTTTTTAGAGTCATCGTTAGGATTCCTCCGTCTGATTCCATCGTCATAACTCCGTTGTCCTTTTTCCCTGAGGATCGATACCCGACTTGTCGGATTATTACTTGAGCGACAGGCTTGCACTTGAGCCTAGAGAGTACACACTTTAGAGACACATTCTGAGTTGTGTCAAGTTTTTGGCGCCGTTGTCGGGGAATTAGGTAGACTTAGGATTAGATTGAGTTAATCCAAATCTTTGACAAACAAAAAAAAAAAAACATTCATAATCATCACCTCTCCTAAACTTTAATGCAAAATTCTGAAACCACTCCCACACCCCATAATACTCCAACCAGCATTCACGAAAATCCACTTGTTGAGTATAACCCTGATAGTCCCCACACTCCAAACGCCCCACAGTTTTGGATCCCACCGCCCACACCGTCGCACTTAGTCTCTAGTAACACTCCATTCTCATTTTTAGGACACACTTCGAGCACACCTAGTGAGAGCGCCGAGTCGTCAAGTGAGAGAGAGATGTCGCAACATAGTAATGCACCCACCGGTGAGGACGAGTTTTTGTACCGCCCGTTGAGAGAATTCTTATATCCTGAGCGCACTGTCACTCCGGGATGCATTATACTCCCGTATAATGCCGGGCAGTTCCATTTCAAAAATGGAATGATCCAAACGCTACCACATTACCATGGTATGGATTCTGAAAAGCCATACCTCCATATAAGGGAATTTGAGGACGTGTGTGATACTCTCAATGATCAAACTTGCACACAAGAGGTAATCCGTCTCAAACTCTTCCCCTTCTCACTTAAAGATAAAGCTAAAGCCTGGCTCTGGTCTTTACCTCCAAGCTCGATTCCATCCTGGAATGAGCTACAGTCTAAATTTCTCAAGAAATTCTTCCCAACACATCGAACAATCTCTATCAAGGCTCAAATTCAAGCATTTAGGCAACATGAAAATGAGCCATTCCATCGATGTTATGAACCTTTCAACGAGTTAGTGGCTTTATGCCCCCATCATGGATTTGATCCATCGCAAATCATCTCCTTTATCTACAATGGGTTAAATCTTAACTCTAAACAACTTGTTGAAACTATGGGAAGCGGTCCGTTTGTCGATCGCGATGCCCACGATGCTGATCTTCACATGAGGTATGTCGCCGAGACTACTTAGTCCTGGGATACCTCTGACCCGAACGCTCAAAATCGAAATCGACAACCCACCACTGCTCCATCGGCATCCGGCCTATTCCACGTAGATAAGAATTCTATGACGGATTGTCGATTGGACACCATTGAGAAAGGATTGCGAGACCTATGCGCGTTATATGGAAAAGGACTAGCTGGACCCATTCCAAACCCTATCGTGAAGGTGTGTGCGATTTGTGAGGCGGGACATTCAACTGAGGAATGTCCTACGATACCCGCCTACAAAGTAATGTTGCAGGAGCAAGTTAGTGGTATAGGAGGTTTTAAGGGTAATTTCGGTGCCCCGCACGGGAATTCATACAACCCTTCGTGGAAAAACCATCCTGGTTTTAGCTACGGGCAACAACATGCCGCAATGAACCTTCCTTCGCATGTTGCCCCTCCTCCACCACAATAATTTCAACAAGCTCCACACATGCAAGGACATGTGCAAGCACCACCATCTCATGGAAATTATATCCCGCCACAGCGGAGAACTCTCGAGGATACCATGAATCAATTCATTATAGCCTGACTGCAACGAATGCCAAATATGATCGTCTTATCGGCGACATATATGCAAATCTGTCAAAGATACAGTCCTCGTTGAGTGTCCAGGAGAAGGGCAAGTTTCCTGCCCAGGGCCAACGACCTCCCCAAGGTCAAACTAGTGTTAGCTCCACATCCACTGAACATCAGGAGCAATGTCAAGCAGTGACCACTCTTCGTAGTGGAAGAGTTGTTGATTTATCACCTCCTCCACACGACACAACAAAAGACAAGGAGATTTCGCCCGGCACGAAAGAGTCTAAAGATGTCTCCTTGAACGAGAGTGACAAGGAAGACACTAGTGAGCTCGAGGTTGTGGTGAAACCACCCTCCGCTGCACCATTTCCTCGAAGGTTGATTCCCGCTCAAAAGGGGAATCCACGTGATGAAGTGCTAGAAGTACTTAAGCAAGTAAAGCTAAATTTACCCTTTCTTGATGCCATCAAACAAATTCTCGCTTATGGCAAGGTTATTAAAGATTTGTTGACAGTAAAAAGGAAGATGAAAGTAAAAAAGAATGTATTTCTAGCCCAGAACGTGAGCTCCATTCTACTAAATGATCTCCCGCCCAAATTCAAAGATCCCAGTGCACCCACTATATCCTGCATCATTGGAGAAAATAGAATTGAGAAAGCCTTACTTGATTTGGGGGCAAGTGTAAACATACTCCCTTACTCTATTTATAGGCAACTTGATTTGGGCAACCTCAAGCCCACAAAGGTCACTCTCCAATTAGCGGATCGATCAGTGAAGATCCCACGAGGCATAGTCGAGGACGTGATCGTCCAAGTTAACACTTTCTACTTCCCGGTAGATTTTGTCATTTGGGACACGGAGCCCTCTTTCAACTCGAGAAATCATGTCCCCATCATCCTTGGGCGCCCTTTCTTGGCTACAGCTAATGCAATCATCAATACAAGAAATGGGCGAATGCAACTCACTTTTGGGAACATGACCTTGGATACTAATATCTTCCACATAGCCCAAAATGCAGGGGAGGAAGATGATCTTCACGCGGTGAGCCTCATCGACGAGGTAGTAGAAGAATACTTTGAGGAAAATTTATGTGGAGACGCTTTAGAGTCATGTTTAGCGACGAGCTATGAGTGTGAGGAGATGTACACCCACTTCGAGAGGGAGGTTGTAAGGTTGAGAGAATTACTCGATGAGAGTACGTCGGACGAAGACGTGAGAGAGGTTAATTGGGTTTCTAGATTCGAGGAATTACCTTCGAGGGATACACATATGGCTCCCTCTAGTGAAAAATTTCCAACCCTCGAACTAAAGAAACTCCCCTCCCATATTAAATATGCATACCTAGGAGAGGATGAGACATTTCCTGTTGTTATCTCCTCTAGCCTAGATGAAGGGCGGGAGGGTAAATTGTTAAGAATTCTGAGGAAGCACCAAAGTGCTTTTGGTTCGTGTATCACTGATTTGAAGGGGATAAGTCCTCTGATTTTCACTCATAAGATTCATCTTGAAGAGGATGTTAAGCCCTCTAGAGAAATGCAAAGAAGACTGAACCCCAACATGAAAGAAGTCATGAGAACCGAGATCATCAAATTATTGGATGCCGGGATTATCTACCCAATTTTGGATAGCAAATGGGTGATCCCTATTCAAGTCGTCCCGAAGAAGTCGGGTATGACTGTGATCGAGAATGCTAAGGGAGAGCTTGTTCCCCAACGCACCACCACCGGTTGGCGCGTTTGCATTGATTACCGAAAACTCAATGCGGGAACTAGGAAAGACCATTTCCCCTTACCATTCATTGATCAAATGCTTGAGAGAGTTGCGAGCCACCCTTATTATTGCTTCCTAGATGGTTATTCTGGATATAACCAAATTGAGGTAGATGTACTTGACCAAGAGAAGACGACCTTCACTTGCCCTTTTGGTACGTTTGCCTACAAACGCATGCCATTTGGCTTGTGTAATGCACCCGCGACTTTTCAAAGGTGCATGTTGAGCTTATTTAGCGACATGGTCGAGAGAGGACTCGAAGTGTTCATGGACGATTTCAGCATTTTTGGCACCTCTTTCGATCATTGTTTGGACAAGTTGGAAAAAGTACTTACCCGATGTGTGGACAAAAACTTAGTGCTGAATTGGGAGAAGTGCCATTTCATGGTTACCGAGGGAATAGTTCTTGGCCACATTGTTTCATCCAACGGAATAGAGGTTGATAGGGCTAAGATAGATGTCATAGCTGATCTTCCCCCACCGAAATCGCTGAAAGAAGTGCGGGGTTTTATCGAACGTTCATTAAGGACTTTAGCGCCATCGCTAGGCCCTTAAGCAACCTACTCATGAAGGACAACCCGTTTGAGTGGACAGAGGCATGCCAAAGCTCCTTTGATAAGTTGAAAAATATGCTCGTGTCCGCTCCCATCATGCAAGTTCCGAATTGGTCCTTACCATTCGAACTTATGTGTGACGCAAGCGATTACGCGATTGGGGCCGTTTTGGGCCAACGTAACGATAAGCAAGCTCATGTCATCTACTACACTAGCCGGACTCTTACCGGACCTCAACTCAACTACTCTACCATGGAGAAGGAGTTGCTAGCGGTAGTATTTGCCCTCGATAAGTTCCGTTCCTATCTCATTGGTTCTCCCATTACTGTTTTCACCGACCACGCGGCTTTAAAGTATTTACTTGCGAAGAAAGACGCCAAGCCACGCCTCATAAGGTGGATCCTACTCCTACAAGAGTTCAATCTCTCCATCAAGGATAAAAAAGGAGTAGAAAACGTCGTTGCCGACCATTTATCTCGACTTTCGTTCGACGTACCTAGTGATCCCATACCCATAGACGAGCATTTTCCGGATGAGCAACTATTTGCTACTTCTTCGTATCCCTGGTTTGCGGACATAGCGAACTACCTCGTCAAGTGAGCCGTCCCTCCCGATTGGACACCGCAAGATAAGAAGAGGTTTCTTAATTGGTCGCGCATGTTCTTTTACCATGATCCTTTCCTCTTTAAATATTGTGCCGACCAAATCATTCGACGATGTGTACCAAATGACGAGATCCCAAAGGTCATCCAGTTTTGTCATTCGGAAGCATGTGGAGGCCATTTCTCGACAAAAAAGACGGCCGCTAAAATTTTGCAATGCGGCCTCTATTGGCCCACAATCTTCCGGGATGCGAATGACGCTTGCAAGTCATGCAATAGGTGCCAACGAATGGGAGCCATTTCTGGACTCGACATGATGCCCCTTACCCCCATACTCATCATTGAGATATTTGATTGTTGGGATATTGACTTCATGGGTTCCTTCCCCACGTCCTTTGGTTTCCTATACATCCTAGTCGCGGTAGACTACGTTTCTAAATGGGTAGAAGCTATAGCTACTAAGACTAATGACAATAAAGTGGTGATAAAGTTCCTACAGGAACACATACTTTCTCGCTTCGGTGCACCGAAAGCGATAATTAGCGATAATGGCACGCACTTTTGCAATAGGCCATTCGAGAAGCTCATGAGAAAGTATGGCGTCGTTCACAAGGTTGGCATGACATATCACCCACAAACGAATGGACAGGCTGAGCTAGCGAATCGGGAGATCATGAACATTATTGAAAAGACCGTCAATCCTACCCGAAAAGATTGGTCCCTTAGGTTGACCGATGCACTATGGGCCTATCGTACCGCATTCAAGAATAAACTTGGCATGTCTCCTTTCCATTTTGTGTATGGCAAACCTTGTCATCTTCCTGTTGAGATCGAAGACAAAGCGTATTGGGCAATTAATCAATTGAACTATGCATTGGACAAAGCCGGTGAAGCCCGTAAGCTTCAATTGAATGAACTAGAAGAACAACGCAATGATGCATATGAGAACGCCAAAATATCAAAAGAAAGGATGAAACTTGCTCATGATAGCATCATTCGAAGAAAAGAGTTTCATCCCGGGCAAAAAGTTCTTCTCTACAACTCTAGGCATCACCTCTTTCCAGGCAAGTTACGATCACGATGGTCCGGCCCGTTCGTCGTGAAGAACGTTTTTCCCCATGGAGTTGTTGAACTAGACGATTTAAAAGGGGAAAACACGTTCAAAGTCAATGGACAACGCCTAAAGCCATACCTAGAGGCGTGTGAGTATGAGGTCGACACAATTTGGTTGTCGGACCCCATTTACGGGGTCAATTGAGCTGAGAAAGTAAGGTCATCGCACCCCCGACGCGTATGGGGTGAATTTGTATGTATAGTAGTCGTGTGTGAATAGGTTAGTAGGAGTCAGAATCCTAAGTTGCGAAAGAGATCGGTTAGCACGCATTTTGAGGGAGCTAGGACGTATCACGATGTTGAATTCGAGGAATTTTTAGGGAGCTCTAGGGTCTAGAAGGTTTTTAGGGGCCTTATGCATAAGTTAGAGTATGAGAGAGCACTTTGAAACGGAGAAAAGAGTGAATTCCAGCGTTCAGACTAGCTTGCTACCCCGAACCCCAACCTGAACCGGTTCGGGGGGGCGAACCGGTTCGCAGGTACACCCGAACCGGTTCGGGGTACCTGACAGATTCTTCCCCCCTTCTTTTCCAAATTCATCCCCTTCCCTCCATTCTTTTCCCCTTCTCCCCCCTTCATTTTTCTTCCCTCCAAATACTTCCCTCCTTCCCAAATTCATCCCAATTCACTCCCTCCCTCCTCTCCTTCCCAACCTTTCATATTTCCAACCAAAAACCCACCCCTTCACACCTATAAATACCCCACCACCCCTCCTCCATTTCTCACACCAAAACCATCTCCCTCACTCTTTTCTCTCCCATATTCTCTCCCATTTTTTCTCCCTCTCTCTCCCTCTTTCCGTCAATATGACGCGCCGACACCTCCCTAACCTCCGCCCAAAGAAATATGATGATACCACCATCCTTGATGACCGGGTAGGGGGTCTTTCGATGTGTCCAAGAATGTCATTGGGCCGAGCAATACTTCTCGGCTACGCGCCCCATTCACATTGAACGTTTCGTGGATTGGGACCACCTTCCGGGCGATGTCACCGCCCTATTTGATCGCCGCGGGTGGTGCTCTTTCCTCGCCCCTACGAGCAATAACGTGTTTGATGCCGCCATTCGCCAATTTTATGCGACCTTGGTTCGTAAATCCTCCCCAATTCACGAGGCATACCTTGATGGTATCACTATTCCCTTCTCGACGGCCATCATCGCACACAAAATGCGTGCCAAAGGGGTGATCCTCCCCGTGCCCTTCCAATACCCCAACAACGGTGCCCCCCACACAAAAGAAGAATGCATTGCCCGCATGGCACCCAAGGTGGAATGGGCGCGCGAATCCTTTCCTATTGGTGGTTTGGCCGCCACGGTGCGCTTCACGCACCTAATTGCTTGTGGGGCCATCCACCAAACCACTAATGACTCGGTTGTCCGATTACGACACGCTAATTTCCTTTATTACTTTTTGGACCCCGAGAGCACCATCAACCTCGCCCAGCTCTTCTATGCGGATATCCTCAATGCCGCCTATGATGAATATGGCAAAACTGCACTACCTTACGCCCGTTTCATCATGGAACTCTTGATGGAAGCTGGAGTGGATGACCCCGGGCAAAAAATTCAACTTCCTCGCCCCATTGGCGGCACGTCCACCACCCGAAGCGAACGCCAAATGCACGTAGCTCACCCCGACCGTCCCATTTTCGAAGAGGACGTGGCTGAGGAAGCTCATGATGACCCAATGATGGACGTCGATGAGGACGAATTTGAGGATGAGGAGGAGGACTCCGATTTCGAGCCCCTGGGGGCAAATTTCGATAGTCGCCTTTCGGCGGTTGAGTCCCATCTCGACGGGTTCATCAACCAATACAATCAAGACCAAGCAGCCTACCGAAGGGACACCCGGATGATGTACCAACTCCAAGTCCACCTTCACCAACTCAACTTCGGCGGTCCTCCACCCCCCTTCTATTATGACCCATATGATCCGAATGCACCCTCCACCTCCACCCTTACCTATGATTGTTTTTATATTTTTGTATAATTGTTAGTGTGGTAGGGCTTTCACATTGTTCACAGTTGTTTCCCCATTTCTCATGTAACACAGGTTTCTCATTGTTATAATACAAGCTTGCATTTTTTCATATTTGTTTGTTTTATTTTTCCGCACTTATTATTCGCTTTGAGTTAGATTTTAGTCCTTTTTGCTTGAGGACAATGCAAAAGTCTAAGTTGGGGGGGTCACAAGTGCGCATTTCTAAAACTTCACAAATTTTTAAAAAAAGCCCAGAAATTTCCAAAAACATCATAAAATTTTGAAAAAATCCAAAAATATTTTTGTTCAAAATAAATAAAAATTGGAATTCAAATTTTTCAAAAATATCATTAAAAGTAGAATTGGAGTCTCAAATTGTAAATATCCAACATACAGAAGGCCAAAATTGACCAAAGATGGAATTGTGCGAAAAATTGACAACTTAACGAATAAATGTGGAGATTAACAAACCCGGTGAGATTCGAGCCTATCACGTTTTGCGAGTTTAAAATCAATCTGAGTTAATTGTTAACTCAAAGTTCTTTTTAGCACTTAATAAGTTGTCAAGGATCTCAATCATTTCATTTTGATCGATTTTAAAAAAAATGTGTGCAATATTGCTTTGAAACATGTGCCAAATTAGTCTCTAAACCTAAATTCACCTCGAAACGCATATGGTAACGCAATTGGCATTTTGGACAATGAAGTAGGCCCTCCTTTGTTACCCAAAATTTTGGCCAGAAAAAGTAGCAAAAAATCACCCTTTGCAACCCAAATTGAGCCGAATAATTTTCCCTTTCGTTTGACAACCCGAAAAACCCAAAATAGCCGAAATTGTGAAAAATGAAAAAAAAAAAATCAGAATTTAAGTCCGAAAAGTGCAACAAAAAGGGGCAAGAAAAAAAAATAGAAGAATGCTCAACAAAAATAGAGAAAAAAAAATGAGCAATAGCCCGGAAAAAGCACAAATGGACATCATTAATGACTTTCCCAATTCCAACCTCCCATACCACCTTCATTTTACCCAATGCAACCTTCATCCCGAAAAAGTCCTAACCGAGTCCAAATTGCAAAAATTGATTACCGCGTGGATAGTTAAGACACCAAAAGATAATATAAGAGGCTAAGTGCGCGAAATAAAGGCAATGTTCCCATTTTTAAAACCGTAATCCGTTGATGAGATCCTTTCGCCATAAAGTTTCCGTCTTTCTAACTGCATTCGTGAATTTGCTTCAATTACATTTACTCTTTATATCATGCATGTCGAGAGAATAGCCATAATCCGAGAGGTTCGTTTGAGAGAGTATTCCGTGAGAAATTGAAATCAAAACGAATTTTCGGATAAGTAACGTAATGATCAATCAGTGAAAATTGGCGGTTACATTTTCGGCTTCGCACACACACACTACGGTTTGAGACTCGTAAATATGACTTAATGATGATTATTTTCTGGAAAAGTTTGAATTGCTCAATTTTTGCGTATTTTGAATTTTCTTTGAGTCCAAATTTTGTGGGTATATTCACTGCAAACCCTCACGAGACACAACTCGTCCTACTAGGGTAACCTAGAGGTTTAAAGGCTTGTTGCATGCGCTAAATGCAATCGCTTGCCCGCGAAAGAGGTGCTCTATCCCAATAAAGTCTTTGATGGATACTTAACTCATACTCTCATTATTTTACATTGCTCGGGACGCGCAAAGTTCTAAGTTAGGGGGGTTTGATTGGGCATAAATATTGTATATTTATCCCCCTAATTTCGCTACTTTTGTGAACCCGAGTGATGTAACATATATGGATTTAATTCAAATTTATGCTACTAACCTTCGTGGCGAGTATTTCGTGTTTTGTGCTTCTCCTATTGGTTTTACAGGTTAATTATGCAAGCAGTGCAAAGGTGAAAGCAAGACAATGCTAGAAAAGCTAAGAAGGCAAGTTCAAGGGCAAATTGGTAATTTTGTAGCCAGATCTGGAAGGAGAAGTCAACTGGAAAGTTGAAGATCTCGAAACAACGAGAACACTGGAAGAAACTGCACCCAAATCCGAGCTACGGTTGAAAAGTTATGCTCAGTTGAAGTTGAAGAAAAATCCAAGAAAAGAAGAGAAAAGCCAGAAAAATGCTAAGTGTTGAACTCCAGGCCAGCATACATTCGCGAACCCCAGGCCGAACCGGTTTGGGGGGGTGAACCGGTTCACAGGTACACCCGAACCGGTTCGGGGTACCTGATACGCGAATTTTGTCTTTTATGCTAATTGGTTCCCAAGTCTCCTATTAGGTTTTAACTTCTCAAAAATTGTAGGGAACGGAGGCAGCAGCTTAGGAACAGCTATTAGGGCTAGTTTTAGTTTTTTTTTATAAGGAAAAAAGAGAGGAACATCTAGGAACATCAAGGGATTATATTGCTTCAAGATTTCATTGTTTCGGGTTTGTTTTTCAAGTTTTAATTCAAGATTCAAGATTTTTGTCGTTGTTCTTGCATGCTTAGTTTTCGTAGTCGATTCAATTTGTTTTCGCATTCATAGTATAACTTTACATGTTTCAATCTTGTTTCATCATGAATTCATACACATGCAACGTTAATATTTCATGCACTAGTCCATTTAACATGTCCGGCTAGGTTTTAAAGGTTGGGATGCATGAACCCAACCTGATGTGCTAGTGTATGTGTACAACGTGAATCCGATAAATTTAATGATTAATTTTGATCGTATCGCAAAATTACATAATAATTGGGGATCTTTATATCTCGTTTACCTTAGGGTACTCGTGATGATTTAGAGTACAATTTGAATGCAATTACCGCGATACCGATTTACTCATCCTCAGATTAGGTATGACGCGGGCTTGAACCTCGTATACATAATGCTTGGGAGTCCTAAATTCCGAGTCGGATTAATCGGATAAATTTATGATTGGCGTGGTCATTGCAATACACTAGGGTTGGGGGATTGTATTCCCATCCTGTGTTCTTATCATTTACGTTCAAAAAGTTTCAATTTAATTCTTCATTCCTCATTTAGATAATTTAGTTAGTTGCATAGTTCATCCTAATTTCAAAATTGCATTTAGTTTAATCAATCCCAAAAACCAAAACCAAATCTTTTCCTTCCTTTTTAGAGTCATCGTTAGGATTCCTCCGTCTGATTCCATCGTCACAATTCCGTTGTCCTTTTTCCCGGAGGATCAATACCCGACTTGTCGGATTATTACTTGAGCGACAGGCTTGCACTTGAGCCTAGAGAGTACACACTTTAGAGACACATTCTGAGTCGTGTCAGTCGCGCTGCATGAAAAATCATCCATCTTTTAGTTTTGGAAAGGTAAAATGACTTGTAGAAGGTAATTACAGAATGAGGAAAACTGGGCCCCTTTTTATAGGAGGCTAAGGGGCATGCTAATTAGCATTTCCCTGCCACCTGTCAATCGACACTATCCCTCCACCTGCTCGAGGTACCCCAAAAGACCATGCCACTTTAGTTTGGCATCCTTCAAACCATGTCGGTCGTCACCCTTCTAGAAATTTCGTACAAAAATTCCCCCAAAATGCTAGAAAATCCTGAAAAATCCCCCAAAAATTCCTAAAATTACCAAATGAATTTTAGAACCATTTTTACCAAGAAAAACATTTTTACCACACTTATTTCCCCAGCAGAACTCTTGCCTCACAAGTGGAATTCCCCAAATTTATTGCACATCTCCCCAATAATGTCTACAAAGGACACCGCCAAAAGTCGAAAACTCCCCAGCTAAGAAGCATCCAACCCTCGGATTATTTCCTCTCCCCTAGTGGTACCTAAAACTATAAAACAAATGCTCCACCAAAATCCCCAGTGGAACCGAAAGATAAATATCCCTAGTAACGTCTCTACGTAAGCCCTTAGAATTGGCTTCGATTCCTTTAGGTCAGAATTGACCTTGGCCCATGGTCGTCACCTCTTCTAGGTCAGAATTGACCTCAACCATAATTGACCTCGGCCCTGGTCATCACCTCTTTTTGGTCAGAATTGATCTTGGCCCTGGATCGTCATCTCTTTCAGGTCAAAATTGATCTCGGCTCGTGCTCATCACCTCTTTTAAGTTAGAATTGATCTCAATAACCAGTTTTCACCACTTTTAGGTTAGAATTGACCTCGGCCCTTGGTCATCACCTTTTTAGGTCAGAATTGGCATTTTCCCTCAGTTGTCACCTATTTTAGGTCGGAATTGACCTCAACACCTAGTCGTCACCTCTTTTAGGTCAAAATTGACATTGGCCCTCAGTCGTTACCTTTTTATGTTGGAACTGAACTTGACCCCCGAGCGTTACCTCTTTTAGGTGAGAATTGACCTAAACCCTCACTAGTCACCTCTTTTAGGTCAGAATTGACCTCGACCCTCGATCGTCACCTCTTTTAGGTCAGAATTGACCTCGACCTCGGTCGTCACCTGTTTTGGGTTAGAATTAACCTCAACCCTGGGTCATCACCTCTTTGAGGTCATAATTGACTTTGGCCCTCGATTGTCACCTCTTTCAGTTCAGAATTGACCTCGGCCATAAGTCATCACATATTTTTGGTCAAAATTGACCTCGACCCTTGGTCGTCACCTATTTTATGTCAGAATTGACCTCGGCCCTTGGTCGTCACCTCATTCAGGTCAGAATTGACCTTGACCCTCTATCATCGCCTATTTTAGGTCAGAATTGACCTCGACCCTCAGTCATAACCCCTTTTAGGTCAGAATAGACATCGACCCTAAAGCGTCACATCTTTTAGGTTAGAATTGACCTCAGTCCTTAATTGTCACCTCTTTTAGGTCAAAATTTATCTCGACCCTCGATCATACCCACTTTTAGGTCTGAATTGACCTTAGCCCTCGATCAAAATTTGTCACCACTTTTAGGTTAGAATTAATGTCGCTCCTCAATCATTACCTATTTTTGGTCAGAATTAACCTTATCCCTCGGACATCACCTCTTTAAGTCAGAATTGACCTCGATCTTGGGGCATCACCTTTTTGGGTTGAAATTGACGTGAGCCATCGGTTGTCACCTCTTTTACATCAGAATAACCTCATCCCTCGGTCATCAACTCTTTTAGCTCAAAAATTAGCCTCGGCGCGTAGAGTTGGCCATCCCCAATAGGTCCTCAAAATTGAACTCGACCCTCTGAATCGATCATCTTCATCCCTTAGGTCCGTAGAATTGAGGTCTGTCCAAAATGTCATGTGATGTATATTTAACAGCTTTCACTTGTTCCAAGCTCACCCGTCGAGCGAATCATTAGACACCATATTCTAGGACCCCATAAGTCTCTCCTTAGGTCCCTAGCACTTCCTCATTGCACTATAAACTCTAGGTCATACTCCGAGTACCGATCTAGAGGCCAATGGGAACTCCCGAGTCCCGTTTGACTTCAGTGAACTCTATTGTCAGAGTAAAAGCTCATTGAATATTCGAAGGGATCTGAATCCCCTTTCCAATGGTACGCCATGTGTGAGAATCGTCTAAACAGTTCGACGAATGAACCATTTTACTATCGAAAATTTGTTTGGAGGCAATCGACCTCTCCTGCGATTCTGACTTACCATGTAGATGAACGATCCGTTTCCGTCCGATGATCTCCCGTCCAAAGGACCAACATGTGATTTCGAGCCGCATTTCACCCAAAGTCAACTCTCGGACCTAGGAGTGGTCCAAAGGACTCTTTAAGTTCTCTAAATTACTTTTCTAATGGTATACCCCGTGCACAATTTGGATCAACAGATACATTCTACAATCATTTTCTATGAAAATATACACGAGATTGCCAAATGGCAGGTCCATTTCTCTGCCTATCGACAGTTTGTCTAGGGTCACCTCCCGATTGGAAGAGTTGAGGCTATGCCAATCGTCACCACCCTTTACCCTATAAATAGAGGACACGACCACACTTCTAGAACACACCTCTGACCCCTCAACATCAGTGATCTCAGCAACATTCTCTCGAAACCAGAGAAGTTCCTCCGTGTGAATCTTGATTCAAGCTTACATTCCCATCCTTTTCATACCCAATTTAGTAAAATGTCATTCTCTCTCATCCAACCTTCATCTCATATTCAAGGGATTTCATCCAAGATTAAAGATCAAGCTTCAAAGAAAGTACAAATTCTTCCCCCGATCTTTAAATTTCTTATTTTGCATTAAATCCATTACATTCATAATCTAGTTCTTATTTTAGTTCATGCACATTAGCATCTTACACTTTTATAAGTATGTTGAAAATACTTTATTTTCTATAAAAAAAGTGGGTTATACCCATAAATTCATAACGGAATTATCCATCACATTTTTTCAAAACTAAAACACATTTTTTTTACACACACACCTATAATAAAATATCATTCGAATATATGGGATAAACCTCACCCCCATGCCGCATGAAAAATACGTTGACTTTGATGCCTTCATAGGCTATGTAGGCGTTTCGGATTAAAACCCAAGACTCGAGTCCAATTTTCAAATTTTCCAACTTCTCAATTTTCGAAATCTTCCAATTTTTCTAATTTCCCCGTTTCCATATTCTTGCATTAGTATACATATTATGTTTGTAATTCTTATTAGTGTTTCATCCAACACATATTGTCGTTCCAGCATAATGATCAATATCGCGATAAACGCATAACTCATATTTTTTATATATTACTTTGGGAACATTCCTATGGATGAGTTCACTCTACCTTTTCTATGGTATGAGTTGAAAATTTTTGATCTCCATTATATATACACACACTCACACTTCACGAAGAAATAGAAGAAAAACAATAACACAATCCCATGAGAGACCGAAAGGGTGGTATGGTTGACTAACACCTTCCCACTACGCAACTTTCCCCCGAACCCTCTGAACTATTGGTTGTGTATGCATAAGTTTGTCTTCGATGACGCTCTCTCGAGACGGCAACATGTTTTTTTTCCTGTTTTACACAAAATAATCTAGCGACTCCATCTCTTTACATTTAACCCACACCGATGACAACCTAAGCGTTCCTAAGAAAGGGCGTGAGACCTTTCACCCCCTTCCTTCGTAATCCCCCTTTGGGAGGCAGACGAGAGGAAGGAGTGCGCATCTTGATCGGGATGGCCACAGGTAGTGGATTGCATTTTATATATAAATGAATTATCTACTTTTAACTTTAACTTTCAAATGATAATGATTACATTTTATTGTTTCATGTATAAACATGGAATACCTAACATAAGTATTATTTAAAGGCCTAAATCAAGGTGTTTAGACTTCGTGAAACACAAGCACAAATCAATGGCAACTGAGGTACCACATATAAAATTTTGAGTCCTCTAAACTTCCTCAATAGGCGTACTCCTATTAAATTATGGAGGTTTTTACCTCATCAATGCTCCCCAGGGTTCATATAGAGACTTCAATAAATGTATCCACCGCATGGTGACTCCTGGTCTAGGTGCAGGATGATTTGTTACGTGTTCAGGGAATTTCATATCATCGAAGTGTTGTAACATTATTTATTTTAGTTTATTTTTAATTCGATGTTCATTTTGTATTTGGCACCCTAGATGAATTTATTTGATGTGAAATTATGTTTAAACAAGTTCTGTGTCTACAGGTTATTTGGAATGTCTGAAATATAAATGAAAATTTGTCAACTTTTTTTATATCTGTATAAGGCCCAAAGTGGGCTCACGTGATAGTATTCTATTGTATTTTCGAAAGTATCAAGATATTTGTAATTGGTCTTGGCTATGACAAATGTAACAAACTTAGCATTTGTAACTGCTAATAGCAGTAACAAATTTGCTACTACTACCAATTTCGTAATCACTTCCAACAATTATGAACATAATATTTCTAACTGTTGTTAGCAGTCACAAATTCAATATTGTCACAACTAATAATAGTTACAAATATTAGATTGTAACTGATAATAGGAGTTACATAATAGGAGGGGTAGTTGCTATTAACATGTTATAACCCACATGGGGTGGATAAAAATTATTACTACTGTTAAGAGTGGAAATTTTCTTTTTATGACCCCCTAAATCGTGATGGAAAAGAATAGTTAAAAAGGATATTTGTAACTACTAATAGAAGTTACAAGTATCCTTTTTTCGTGCAGTTCTCATGATTAATAATATGACTACGGTCTCTCATGTTGTTACTTAACACTGAAATATTGAACATATTGTGTACATGGGATAATCTTGGTGGTAAGGCTAACCTATAAGAATTTTTCCTAACTCTTTCTAGCACCTCGAAAGGTCGCACGTATTGCGGACTCAACTTTAGTTTCTTCCCAAATCGCATAACTCCTTTCCAAGGGTAAAATTTTAGAAAATCACTGTCCCCGGCCTGTAAGTCGACATCCCTTCATTTGACATAAACTCAGTTTCTCTATCTGCTCTATGAACTTTGTAACCTGTCTTGTATTGACTTTAATTTTGTGGTTACCCCTTCTACTAGGTCAGGCCTTTGCAGTTTTCTTTCTCCCACTTCATCCTAACATAAAGGTACATGACACCTTTTTTCATACAAAGAAGTGTTAGGGCACACCATATTACTTACTTGGTAACTATTATTATATATGAATTATTCGACAAGTTGGTGGTCTTCCAAAATTCCATAGAAATTTAAAACACATGCCTTCAGCATATCCTTAAGGGTTTAATTTGTTCTCTTTATTTGTTAATTTGTTTGCATATGGAAGGCAGTACTAAAATCTAGCTACGATGCAAGGGATTTTTGAAATATCTTCCAAAATCACAAGATAAATCTAGGGTTGTGGTCAGATACCATTGTCACAGGGACTCTTACAACAGCCTTGATGAAAAGTTTGGCAAGATGGTCATCATTGGGTGATTCCTTGACACCCATAATGTTTACGAAATTGGCCAATATATCGATAATATCTCAAATGGAATCAATCCATCTATATGTCTATAGAAGTCCCACTATAAATCCATAGAAATATTCTCCCACTTCCATTATGCGATAGGCAAGGGCTATAACAACCCATCTAGTATTTGGTGATAAACCTTAACTTATTGGCATACTAAGCACTTGGTAACAAACTTTCCATCCCCTCTCTTCATCTTAGGCCACTAGAAATTTTCCTTCAAGGTTTGGTACATCCTGCTGCTTCCGAGGTTAGTTGCAAAGGGTGAGGAATGTCACCATTCTAACACCTTGGACTTAATATCATCTTTATTAAGACACACAACCTTGTCCCTAATCGTAGGGATCCACGATCATCCACTCTAACAGTTGAGTTTTATCCTTTTTCTATAAGTCCACAGACCAAAGTACATGGCCCGAGTGACCCTTATTCTCTCAATCAAACTTGGTTCTACGATAAAAGTCCTTTAAATGATCGCGACGGTTAAAGGCTATGGCCTTAATCCCCATTATCTCCAAATCTCTTAGGATGTGTTCACTACTAGTAATTCTCAAGGCACTAATGAAAATTTTCCTACGTAAGCCATCTGCTATTATGTTAGATTTTCCCAGGTGATACTTAATTGAATTATGATAATCATTAATTAGTTTTAACCATATCATGTGTGCCATATTCAAGTCTATTGGGGTGAAAATATGTGTCAAACTCTTATGTTCCGTGAATATCTCACAATTCTCTCCATATAAGCCATGTCTCCAAATATTGAAAGAAAAATCTGCCATGGCTAGATCTAAGTCATGGGTGGGGTTATTCCTCTCATATGGGCTCATCTATATAGAGGCATATACAATGTTCTTTCCATTTTGCATCAAAACATAACCAAGGTTGTCCTGAGGCATAACTATATATCACATGGACTCCTCCTTCCTTGGGCAAAGCTAAGATGTGCGTGACCACTAACCTCTGCTTTAATTTTTGAAATATCTCCTCACACTCTGCGGACCACATAAATTTCTTTTAATTATGTGTTAACTAGTTTAGGTGCATGACTATCTTGGAAAATCCTTTCACAAACCTTTTATATTATCCCTCTAGGTTGAGGAAGCTTCTAACCTTGGTCAGTATAGTTAGCTTCTCCCATTTAACAATGGCCGTGACCTTTCCTGGGTCCATGGACAATCCATCCTTGTTCACAATATATCCGAGGAAGTAAATCTCCTCAATCCACAATTCACACTTGAGCGTATAATTTATCCTTTCTAAAAATCTCAAACACTCTGTGGAGATGATTATAACGCCCTATTCCACGATTAAGTCTGTTAGTCTTATGATTATATATTAGTTGTGATTATTAATGTGGTTAAATTAATTATAAATTATGTTTTGGATTCATTATTTTGTTTATAAAAGTAAACCCAAGTATTGGTGTGAATTTCACGAAGTTCGGTTACCATATGTTTAAGTTTTGAAATTTTGGGAAGATTGTTACATTCCTATTTGAACCCATTTTAATCATAGGAAAGTTATAATTTGGGAAAATATTAAATAGTTGTAAATACTTAAGTTATCTACTAGTGGTAATATACGGGGGTTAAATCGGGGGATGGAATAGTGAGTTACGATGGGTTTATGAAAGGGAACGATCCATCCATAAGTTGAAATGTTTTAATTAGAAATTTCTTTCACCCAATCATACACCACTACACTAAATATAACGACATGACCACATAAACACATTTTGGGTGGAAAGAAATTAGATATTTACCATCTTCTTTATTACATAGAATAAAGTTTTGAAGAAATAAACTCGAGGAGAGAGAAAAGAGGAGCTAAGGAAGGATTTCTTGGAAAAGTATAATAAATCAAGGAGTCTTTTTTGGTAATTATATTTTTGTTAAAGTTTGTCACATGAATGAATTTTTTAATTTGTATATTTTTATTACTAATTTGGAAAATATTTAAATGATACCCATCACGCCTAAAGAGAGAGAGAGAAGAAAGGTTTAACGCCATAATTGAGAAATTGTGATAGGAGGGTAAAAGTGAAGCTTGAAAATCCTAGACTTGAATAAACATATTCTAAGAGTTTTATTTTATGAGATTTATGTATGTCATATTTGTACTTGTTTACATGTGTTAGGTAGTTATTTCCATAAATTAAAAACCAGAGTATGGATTGAGTCTGCTTAATTGTGTTTTGTTATGTTCTAATATTCTATATTGGACCTAGTTGTGTTCAAATTGGCGTAAGTCACAGGATATTTACTTAAATCAATTGATTGTAGTTGGAGATTTTAGATAACATATAACGGTATAACAAATTCGAAGATGAGAAGAAAAATACATTTTGTCTTTGTCTGGGTGATTTTTTAAAATGAAAATTCGTTGCTATTTTTCTGCAAAAACAACTCAAAAAATATTGTAGTAAAATGGATATAAGTATCTCTAGAAAATTTGTAATTTTATTCTGGAAATTGTTTTAGAACCTAAATAGGTAGGATTTTACAAAAATATAACCCAGAACATCTTGTTCGTTTCCAGTTATTTCAGATTGACCAACTAACGTGTTGTGTGACTAGATTTAATGTTATTTTTATATTTAAATACTAATGATGTTAAATTGGTAGGTGGGGAAGTGTCTAATCCTACCATATCAAATAAGTAGATTTCATATTACTCTAATTACCTACTTTGAGGTGAGTGACCTACCTTATGAATTGTATATGCTTATGTTGTTATATGGAAATGTATAGTTTTAATAGTTGTGTTGGGATGCTCGTGTAATGATGCGGTGTTTATAATATATATGTATATATTTAAAAATGTTAAATGAAGTTATCAAATTATATAGACTATGGAGGGTCCTATGGGTTGTGATGGTCTTATTTGAATAAGCAAATTCAAATTAAGCCTTTGCATACTCGGTCCAAACCAAAGGAATGTAGTGGTCCCTGATTAATGACAAATATTACATTTTATTACCGCTATTTTTGTGCAATATGGTAGT
Organism: Sambucus nigra; assembly: GCA_949130495.1. Classification (NCBI taxonomy): domain Eukaryota; kingdom Viridiplantae; phylum Streptophyta; class Magnoliopsida; order Dipsacales; family Adoxaceae; genus Sambucus; species Sambucus nigra. The sequence goes on along the minus strand of OX422213.1, from coordinate 264,125,638 downwards.
CCCATGATCGTTAAAACCCTCGTTTGATACTCATTTATTGTATAAAATTGATATTTATTATTAATAACTTTTGCAAGGTCTATTTGAGTATTTACAAGGTTTAGGAAACTAAATACGAGTCTTGGAAGAATTCAAATCATTAAACATCCACAAATGCACTTCCTAGGGAAAAATGATAATTTTACAAGGGAAGAACCAAACTCATACCCTTCTTAAAGATTTTTGGCCTCGAGATAAGAAACATCTTAGTTCAAACGACGCGTTAATCAGATCTTAAACGAAAAAGATATGATGAGTCAAAGTTTAAATTCGAAAAAGTCAATAGGTTAAAGCTTCAAGTTAATAAAAATGTCACACCTTATAACTCAAACTCTGATGGAATTTAGTTTACCTCGAAATAAGTAACATATTGGTTTAAATAAAGCATGAATCCGAGGTCAAATAGAGAAGTTACGAGGTTGGGGTGAAAAATGTAATTATGGAAAACGGGCTGAGCAGATCATGACACATGGCTCCACATGATGATGAAACATTGCACCACATGATCTTGACACATGGCACCACAAGATCATGACACGGGTAACAACAAACCTTGATACTAGGTGCTATAAGATCATAACATATGGCGATGTTGATGCTTCTTGAAAATAAATAGAGCTTGGGTAGTAGTGAAAATGAGTTGAGCCGAGTCCAAAAATATGATGCTCAAGCTTAATTTGAATAGATGAACGAGATTAAATATGTTTTCAAGCTTGTTTAATTTATATCATGATTTGAGCTCGAACAAGCTTTTATCTGACCAAATATGAACTAAGCTCAAGTATCGTGGTAATTTTATTCTGTTGTAGAACGATTATTTGTGATCTAGTTGATTTCAAGTTGAGCTCAATAAGGTAACGAGGTTTAAAATACGTTCAAGCTTTGTTTTATTATTTTATGATCTAAATTCAAATGGGATTTTTTTAGAACAAACAAGGACGAAACTCGGGTAGCTTGGTTCGTTGTACAGTGCTAAGCTCGAGAGAATTGAACCAAAAATCGCCCTCAATCGCCTTTCCTTCCTTTAATCACCAGACAAAATAGACATTTGATAATAATACTAACCCTAATAACATATAACCTATAATTTAACAAAGTTTCTTTCCCCATATTTTTAAACCCACACTCTCTCCACCTTCTTCTTTCTTTATTCTTTATTCCCCCTGCTTTTATTCTTCTCCCATAATATTCCCATCATCTATCACATGCCCTCATATAAAAATTCCTTTGTCGATGATAACCTTTTTATTATTCAATTCAATTCCCTAATATTGTGTAATTACATTATTAACCCATAAAACAATTTTTCCAACCTATAAATAGGGTCGTTTGGAGATACATTTTGACATCCATTTTTTCTTACAATTAGACCCAATTTTAGAGTAAACTATCTCTTAGTTTTATTAGTTGTTTTAAATATTTATTAATTTAATATTTTTTGAGGGATTTATAAGGTTTTCATTTGAAGATTGAATGACACATTCATATATTCAATCTAAATTCTTCTCATTTTTTATCAAGCAAATGCTTTTATTTTTACCTCTTTCTCTTATACACTATTTTGTTTAAGTATTTAAACCTATATTCTAGTTACATAAATTAGGTTGAGATTAATGAAATCACCTTATATATATAATTGCTTCGCTATGTTATGATGGAATAAACTTGTTAGGTAAGAGCCAGTTTTGTAATTACTTAATTTTAGTTTTTATTTGGCTTATCTAATTACACCCTACCACTACACCTTCATGGCCACTTCCACGTATTGCAAGACAAGAAGTTGATGGCATTTTGTAAGATTGAAGATTCTTCGTCACAACATCATTTTGAAGTGGTTTGGTAAAGTCTTTATACATCCAGGGGATTTTTATAATTAGAGTTTGCATTTAAAGTTTTCAAAATGTTTAAACTGATTTGCAATTTTTTTTTAATATTCTGACGAGTCATTAGAATGAGATTAATAGTCATTCGAACGAGTTACTATAGTGTTATTAGAACGAGATAACATCGCTTGAACAAAATTTGGGATGACACATTTTGGTCAGTTCTAGAATGTCGTTTGAAGCCTCGTTGGAAGTCCTGCAAATGAGATTGGGTACATTATTAGAAAGAGTTTCCCACGTTCAAACATGATGATTTTTTATCAAGCACTGAGATGTCATTTGAAATTACGTTGGAAACTTGATCTAACGAAAAAGGTCTGTCATTCGAATGAGGTACTAGGTCATTTAAAGGAGCGCAAAATTTATTTTTCAATTAAATCTGATCTGAATCTCTAATGCTTATACTTTGCAACCAACTTCCTAAAAATAGAGATACATGATTAAAGTTTTGTAGATCTCCTTTTGACCCTTTTACAATCCATTTTGTGTTAATTTTGTTATCAAACTCTACTGTTTTTCATCCAAACCACATGGAAATTTAGCAATCCCATTACCAAATCAAGAAGAACAAATCCTTATTCAAAACCCCTTATGGAGTTCATCTCTACTTCTGATTTGTGGATTCGAGGCTCTACTACTGAAGATGAAGGTTGATCGGTGGATACCGAGGGAAGACTAATTCATGTGGGCGGTGCTAGAATTTGCCATTGCTATAGAACACTTGAAGAACTATGGATTATACCGAAGGAGCTAAGTAGTTTGTGAGTTGTCTAATGTCTGTAAATTCTTATACAGTGCTGAAAAACAAAGGCTTGGCCCAAATGGGATTTTTCCTTACTTCTTTGCATATTTAAATGTTTTATTTTTCTTATTTAATTTGGACTTCATGATTACATACACACGAAAATAAATCAAGATAAAATAAGCTAAAATTTTATTTTGTATGTGTTTGGACTAAGATACGAATAGATGCATAGAATTTTCTTTCTCAAATTAATATAAAGAATTGTGGAATTAAAACATCATGTGATCCTTTTTACAAAAAAATATTAGATATCACATTTTTCAAATTGGTGTATCATTAAAATTTTGGATTTTGTGGATAATTTGTATAATAGGATGCATGTTTTTAATGGGTCCAGTAGACACCACATTATAGGACCGTCCTAAGAATCTCCTTAGGTCCCTAGTACTTCCTCTATCACTATAACCCTAGGTCATACTCCGAATATCGATCTCGAGGCCACTGCGCGCTCCCGAACCCAATTTTACTACATGTCAGCTCTCTCACCTGAGCAAAAGTTTAATGAATCTTCGAAGGCTCTGAATCCCATTTCCACAATCCACCTTGTGCACGAATCGACCTTATGATGCAGACGAACGATCTATTTTACTATCGAAAATAGATTTAATGGCCACCAGGTGATGCCATGCCCTTTTTTAACCCCAATCAACTTCCTCGCTCGAGAGAAAGCTCGGTGAATTTACAAAGGAACTTGAATACCTATTCCAATGATCCACCTCGGGTGCAAATTAGTCTGATGGTTCAGATAAATGGACCATTTTATGCCGTAAACATATATGGAGGCCACCTGGCGCTCCCGGGCTCTGTTTGACTCCCTTCAACTCTTCATCTCAAGTGAGACTGAATGAATCTTCAAAGGTGTCTGAATACCCTTTCCAATAGTTTGTCATGTGTGCAAATTAGCCTTATGGTACGAACAAATGACCCATTTTACTTTGAAGGGTCATCGGGCAATCCGAGCATCGTTTGATCGAGGTCAACTCTCTTAACCGAGTGAAGATATTTAGAACATCGAATAGCCCTGCATAACCATTCTAAGGTCCATCCCATGTGCGAATTGGCCATACCGTTTGGACGAATGATCAGTTTTCCTCATCCAAAAAATCATCGGGTGATTTCGATACCCGTTTATCTACAGTAAAATCCTATATGTGGGAATGGCCCCTGGATTCTTAAAGGGTTTTGAAGAATATTTCTAACGGTTCATCCCGTGCATAATTTTGACTTACGGATTGCATTTTATGACCATTTTTCTAAAAAATCTTCCTAAGACTGCCGAATTGCAAACTCATTTCCATGCCTATCGACAGTGTGTCTGGGGTTGCCTGCTAATAGGCATGCCAAGGACAATGTCAGCCGATAACCCCTTGACCCTTTATAAAGGAAGCATGAGCTCACTTCAAAAGGCACCCCCAAAATATCCCTCTCAGTGATCTCAACAACATTCTCCCGAAGTAAGCATCGTTTCCATATTGAAACCTATACCCACATTTAATTTTCGTCCTTTCCTTACCCAATTTAGAAAATCCTATCTTCTCTCCTCCTACCACCTTCATCCACATTCAAGAGCAGACTTTCAATAATAGAGATCAACCTTAAGGCTTCCGAAGAAGGTCCAAACCTTTCACTCTCTCTTTATATTGTCCTATTTCTGCATTAGTTATTCAATTCTCACTTTAGCATTTCATCTTTATTAGATTACACAATTAATATCCACATTTTTATTCGTATTATTTCACATACTATATTTTCTTTAAAAAAACAAAAATAAGAAAAAAAAGGTTTACTTGTAAATTCTAAACGGGAATATCCGACTACATTTTCTCACACTAAAACATCCTTTTTTTATATACACATATATAATAAAGTACCCAGCTTGATTTATGGGATAAACCTCACCCCCGTGTTATATGAGAACTATGATACTTTGATTCATTTTTAGTCTACGTAGGCATCTCGAGTAATATCCGATATTTGAGTCATCAAAACTACTTTCATAGATATATTATTTCCATATATTATATTTGTGATTCATGCTCACATTTTGTCCAAACTATACCATCGTCAATTGGTAAACGACCAGTGACCCGACAAACGCACACATTGTGTTTTTAATTACTATTTTTTGGAACACTCCTATGGATGACCTCACTCTGCCTTTATCCATGATGTGAGTCAAGTGATTCCACACTCCATTTATATATACATGCACACACTTCACGGAGTAATTAAGGAGAAGAATAACACATGCCCATTAGAGACCAAAAGGGGTGAATGGGTGCCTACCACCTTCCCATTCGATAACTTATCCCCCTAATCCTTCAACAAATTGGTTTTGCAAGTGTCGGTATGTCTTTGGCGCTGTTCTCTCGAGGCGACAACATTTCTTTTGCTTATTTTCTGCAAAATAGGTTGGCGATGCTATTTTTATACATCACCCCGCATCAATGACAACCGAAGCACCCTGAGGAATGGCGTGAGATCTCGACGCACGCAACGACAAAGAGAGGTATGAACACAGTGGTGACTCTGGTAGGCATTGAGTTTTTCATAAGAGGGATAGACTCTATTTTTACATGGGTGTTATCATTTTCCACATATTTTCATGCACCCACATGTACGTTCCCTTTTTCCTCTACCAGTTCTTGTATATATCTACCTCATGTATATATCACATCCCACTGACTTTTCACTTCGCACACATGTAAATACCCTCCATGTACACCTCACATTACTTACATTTATATGTGCGATCACTTATACCCACATGTTTCACACACCACTTAGAATATCTCTGCTTAGGTTTCATTGGAACATAGCTCCACTTATCACACTTGTGTATATCTACACTTAGTCTCACTACCATAAAATCACTTGTAGATATTCACATATCACTCACACACTTGTATCCATGCTTAGTGTCGTCTCCATGCTATATTTACTTTTCATAATACTTGTATATGCTTCCCATTTAGTGTAATGATTGTTTCACTCATCATTCCAAATAAATGACTCTCTCCATAATATACTAATTAAAGAATCATGCGTTTTGCACACTATATCACCAAGAGCATGGCTATTGACCAAAAAAATTCTACACTTAGAGGGTCACTTTGTGATGGGCAGTGTTCTACCAGTTCGCAGTTAGCCTAAGAAATATGAATATCACTTTCCATTGGCCTAGTACTTTTGACTTATAATTATGGGTTCCCCTCACATCGTACAGTTTGACCGAACTCACAACAGGAGGTGTATAACATGGAACTCGTTCACGTACATTGAGTTTATCGAATTATCTCTCTCACGTACGATCCCCACGAGGTATATAGTGAGGCAATTCACGTACACTCAGGTATATCAAATGGCTTGTCCACACGTACCGATTGGCCTTAAAAGAAAAAAGTAGATCGTGGAAGTCATGCCAAGGGGGGAACCTTTCCACTAACCCAACAAATGTATAAACCTCATGTAGGCATTAAACCTAGGGCACTCATATTTAGTTTTCCGATTGCCACACTAAACTCCACCAAAATGTAGGGTCAGCATGGCGCCCAAATTTTTGCATTAGTTCATAGTTTTTCAAATTAGAACCCTGTTCATGAGCTTGGAAACAAGTCAAACCATATATTACCTATTTTTAAACAAAATTATTCAGGCTCGGGTCCTATCTGACATTTATTTGGTATTTTGATATAACTAATTCTAGTGAAAAGATAATAATAATAATAATAATAATAATAATAATAATAATAATAATAATAATAATAGTAATAATAATAATAATAATAATAATAATAGTAATAATAATAATAATAATAATAATAATAATAATAATAATAATAATAATAATAATAATAATAATAATAATAATAATAATAATAATAATAATAATAATAATAATCATGCAGAGACTCTTCTCTGATTTTTCCTCCTCTTTTTCAAAGAATCGAAATACTAAAAACATTTTCCCTCCTTTTTATTAAAAATACCAAAAACATTTTCCCCCTTTTTAAAAAATAAAAAAAAAATAATTTCTTCCCTCTTTCAAAAAATAAATTCAAATCATTTTCCTTCTCAGGTCGATCGCATGCCCCGATTCTTAGCCTACCTCCTTATTGGCTCCGATCTTCCATCAAATCGCCCCAAAGCTCAGTCAGTTCCTCTGCTACTTCATCTAAGTCCAGAATCTACCTTCACAAGTCCTTCATGGAAAATGCCGACCAAGTATTAAATGTGCAGCCTAATCTGATGGGAGTGTTAGTCTAACTCGGTGCCAAGATTCTAACTGAGGTTCATGACACGAAACAAAATAGGGTCCAATTTCCCGATTTACTTCAGGTTTTATTTCTGCGAGACATGGGTCCATCCACTCCCGAGCCTGTTTTAGTCCTAAAAAAATATCAGCGTGCTCCGCATGCCTCGCCTACTAATGGGTCTCTGCCAGCTCAGCTTTTCATGCTAAACCTTGCCCAGCTAGGGGCTAACATGCCAGACCCGTTGATCCTAAGGAGGTAAAACTAAACAAGGACAAGGAAGACCTCAAGATATTGTCAAAGAAGTTTTACCAAGTTAAGATATCTAGGAAATACATGGACTACACCCACATGTATCCTACCTAAAAGTAAGATTTCCAAAAGAAATTAAATATGCCAACTATCGAGAAGTTAGGGGCAGTGGGCCCCTAATTATGCATCATCATTGTTATCACCAATCCATGACCCTTCTTAGTGCCTCTAAAAAGATAATAGCCCCGATGTTTCAACAAACTTTGAAGGATAGTGCCTCCGATGGTTCTTATCCCTCGAAGAATCCAGAATCTAGAATCCACAGTTGGGAAGATATATCTCGAGAATTAATGTGACAATACAATTACAACGAAGAACTAGACGTTACACGTCGTGATCTAGAGATTCTCAATCAAAACCCTAGGGAAACTGTCAGTAGCTTCACGACAAGATGGAGAGAGAAAGTTGCCGACATGACTAATCGATCCTCCAAAGAAGAACAAGTCAGCATCGTGAAGAAGTATTTTCTACCCCATATCTGAAAAACTATGGTAGGTCAGTATTATCCACACCTTTAAGGTGTTTGAGACATGACTGTGGAAATTGAAAAAAGTAGAAGCCAAATCAAAAAAGGTGATCGGGTAAATAATTCCCAAAAAGTACGATAAGCATACCAATACTACAGTCTCAACCATCAATGATATCTCCCAGTCTTCTACCTCTTAGGCACCAGAAAGCCACCCTAATCTCGCCAATAAGGAATGCACTGAGATCCATGCTCCCTTATCCAAAGCCTTTTAATCCTTGTTAAGCTTAAATCTCATCAAACCCTTGGACCCTTGTCCATTAAAAAACCCACTTCCCAACAACTTCAAGACTGATGCCCATTCTGATTTCCACTAGTTTGCTAGCCATACTACTGACCAGTGCTTTCATCTATGGAATGTGGTCAAAGGTTTTATTGAACGGGGTATCATCGCCCCACTAGCCAATCTTAAACCCAACTCCACTCGTAACCCACTTCCAACCCACACAAATGCCATCTTTCTAGAGAATGGCCCATAATTCGATCTATTTACCTAAATTATACCCAGTAAAGTACCCATCATACTTATAATCTCACCAAAACCACTTAAAGTTTGCCTATATTTTCTCCTACCCCCTAGCTGCTTTACGAACCAAGCTCTGTCACTCCTGACAAGGGCTTGTATCACCGTTCGTACCCGATCCAAAGAAAGAGATATGGATTTACCAGTTATTCTGAACTAACTCTTGGAGTTCGGGATGAAATTTCCCACCAAAATGACCATCGATTATCGAACATTCACTGCCTTGTTCTTGGAAGCCCAAAAATGGGCTCGAGAATCAAATGATTGGGTGGTAGCCATGGATGAAGTCGGCTTGGATGATCTAGTACATAGAATATAATATCTATTCGATAAACCAGCGAGATCTAAAGCATTTTCGAACTACTCACTGCTTTAAAGATACAAGGGTGGTTGGTTCCTTCACCCTTGCACCTCCATGTTTAGTGGTAAGATTTATATGATGAAGCCATTGAGATCATGGAATGCATCTATTTATCTTAGACAGATGAAATTATTTCCACCGAAAGACGTGAGGAATCTGATAGCTCAGGTGATGAACTATGTCAGGAAAAGGTCAGTCCAGTAATCAACATACGTGGTATGATACCCATCGAAGACTTATTAGGAGAAATCAATAAATTAGCCATTCATCCATAAATAAATGAAGACACGATGTTCTTATTCTTCCTCACCTTTGTTAACCACATGACCAGATTAGGAAGACACTACCAAGATCCGAATCCTCAATAATTAAGAACGGATAAGGGAATGGGAGTTTCCAAAGAACATCCTATGCCAGAAATAACTTTTGAAAAGAGCAAGATCCTCGACAACCTCAAGAAGAGTCAAGCCAACCTCACCTTATGGGTAATTTTCATGTCCTCCTAGTTACGCCAGAATGATCTAATAAAGGTTCTCACTAAGCCTACAATCATTTGTTCTAACACTCCAGAAGAAGCTGTAATCCTGGTGGAATCCTTAACCACCACTAGACTCCTTTCATTCTCCAAAGAAGAAATTCCAAAGGTCATCCCTGACCACTACAATTCCCACAACATCTCCATTAAAGTGATGGGAAGGAAACTCCCACTCTCACTCGTCGATAATAGATCCACCCTCAATGTTTGCCCACTAAGGACCTTTAATTATTGGGGTTGATGCCCGTTACTCAACAAGTTAATTAAGGGAAGTGGAGGCAGTGTCTGTCTATTAAGAATTCAAAATCTTGGGGTCGGGTTGAGGAAGTCGCAATAGTTAAGCTCAAAGTGGAAGGAGAACTCAATTTGAGTATTAGGGTAACTTTCACATACACTTTCTCTAGATTCTTAACTTAAGAAAGATTAAGACTTTGAGACAAGCTTTAAAGTGGAAAAAATAGTGATTCCATGGGAAGGAACTAGTTCAAAAACTTTTTCTCTCATTTGAGCAGGTGAGTCATGTAGATGATAATACTCATCGATAGGTGATGGGAAGTTAAAAATAATGGTATAAAATGAAACTTTTTCAAAGTTGAGTAAACCCAAATTTTTTAAAAGTGAGATCAGACATTAATTTCCATTCCTTATTTAATATGTTAATGATCATGTTGTTCACTTCTATCACGAGTTATCTTAAATCACTCATATTTATAAATGGCTATAAATTGAAGCATTGTGACTTTTGAATGCTAACCATTCCTTCTTTAGAGTATCTAACATAATTATAAGCTAACGCGTTCATGAGTTAACTGTTACCACCTTGGGAGCTAGGTAAGATAGTAAGGCCTACTTTGTTGAATATCCTTTAATGTCTTCCATTAGCAGATAACTATTCAAGTTTCACTTTTTCTACCGCTCAGAGTTACAAAAGTGGCTTCATCCTCTCTGTTAACCCCTAATAGATCTTCAGAGAAGCCAAAAGAGGTAGGGACGGGTGTATAATTTCCAAAGAATTTATGAACGTATCATTATTTATTTCAAATGGGGATATAGGGTAATTTCTTATAACTCATAAAAATATTTTTACATTATTATGTTCTTCTTCTTGCACATTTTTATTCCCTCATGACTTGCGACCTGGTAGCTTCGCTTCAACGATAGATATTGTTACCAATGAAGGTGGTCATCACGTCATGATTATGTCTAGGAGAGTAAACTTATTGTAAAATATACATTTCAAATATTTAGTCTTTCACACCCAAACCTAGCTAGTTATGCGCTTACCTTCATTTCTCTTCCTACCGATATCAAATCTTGGAAGATTAGTTTATTACCTTTTATATCTAAGTGTCTAATCACTATCTTGGTAATATTTATTCCTAGATTTTGTCTTATATGAGAGATATTTCATGATTGTTAGACATTGTGTCTTACATGAAACCCTCTCGCATATTTTTGGTATAGGATCCGTTGGATCATCTATTGATCATATTTATATTTTCATAATATTTCAGCTCTTTTTATCTTCTTCATGATTTCATATTATTGAAATGGCTTCCATAGCACGTTAACATAACTAGACCTCTACCAACACCCATTCCAAATCTGATAAGATGGTTTTTAAGCACTCATCGCATTAGGAATGTTTAGTTGATTTAGATTCTCTCTTCGAGACTCGTAAGAATTAGATTATGACAAATCATTGGTGGCATGGTATTTGTGATCAAATTTGGGAATTTTATCCAAACATGTTTCGGGAATATTAAGTGATTATTAAGGAAGGTAGTGATGAAATGGGCGTAAAAGTGTTAACTTTTGTGATTAGTGGGGTAAAGTTGTGTATACCGATCGTATGATCCCAAATTATTATAGTCTCAAGGTTTACAAGTTTCCTTGCAAAATGTTCCAGATGAATAGTCTCGTTTGTTCCCAAAAAAATCTATTTTCCATTTGAATGATGGCCATTGCCCACATTGGCATTATAAGAATTTTCTTAAAGTCCTCTTCCCTAAGGACTAATAGATTCTTAACATGGTTTTTATTCAAACATTTTTACAATTATTCCTTCACATAAGGTTTCAGTGGAACACGACTACTTTTTGCATGTCGTTTGATATGTTGCTTATAGTTTGAATTTGATGAGCATCATGTTTGAGCTTATCGTGTCTTGTTTGAAGGAGGAGGTGAAGTTTCATGCATTGGCTTTCGGTATTATGACCGAACGCTTATTTATGAGTGGATTTCCTCATCTTCTGGATGAAATGTCGAAAAGACCTAAGGGAGTAATCTTAGTTCAATCATATTATAGATCGATGACTCAGTTGGGTGACTATAACAGATTATTAATTCCATCACATGTTATGCCTCCTACTCATCATCGTGCCCCACATCCTTTTCGTAAATCTCAAATACTATATGTTCATACTATGTGTGATGGATATTTGAATGGGTTGTCAACAAGTTAGATTCCACTTTTTGGTCTCGAATTTTGTCGTCTTTGTTTTTTCATACACTTAGTCTTTTGAAGCACATCAATGTGAAATTAAAGTTCTACTAGATGAATTTATGGATGCCCTATATGATGTCAAGATTAAATTTTATGATTTAAGAGCTTCATGGAGAATAGGAAATGGATTTGAGATGTTACCTTTTCTCTTAGGTCTTTTGGTTTTTCAAAGTTGGGATTTTTCTTTAAATGCTTAGATCGTGTATAAATTATGTAACTCTTATTGGTTTTTTATGGTTATAGAGTTTTATCAAGAGTTTATTATATATATTTTCTTTGATATATTGTGTATCTCCATGTAAAGTCGTGGGTATTATATCTTATGCAAGTGTATCACATGTTTCATATCTAGCCTACATAATTCTTTCAATTACTCACTAACTATATAGGTCTATCTCAGCTTGTTGGATTGATTATCACATTTAGTCTAGTTAGTTTCTTAACTCTATATCTCTCAATATGTATTAATTATTTCTTTTATCTTATTATGTGACAAAAGAGGGGATGATTTTGTAAATGGGAGGGAGTACATAGTATTAGGCAGGATTGTGCATGTTGCATTATGAAGAATTTATATGTTATTTCATGTTAATTTAGAGGGATTGCATAACTGAGTGGGAGTTACTTAGTAATTTATAATGCCACGACTTTTAATTAATTGACTATATATAAAGTGTGTGGGGACTAGGCATTGATATTTTATGTGAATAAATTGGGTACATAGACTTCCATGGACAATGAGGGGGATCAATGTGTGAATTAAGAGAATGCATGGGTTTACAAGTTACATGAATGGGAGTTATCCGATGAAGTTGGTAAACATAATGTGCAATTAATATTAACCAATCAAAGTAAGTAATCGAGGTTTAAATTTATAAGAGAATATGTGTAGTTAGTGAGGAGGTTCCTAGTAACAAAGTTAGGATTAGGTAATAAATAATTGGTGGTTGATTATGAAATTATGGTGATAAAGATACTAGTAATTTTAGTAATAATTAAGTGAAAAATTAATATTATGTCAATGAAAGGTGATTTTATGGTAATCAAACTCAACATAATATTTAGATAGTTAGACTTATTAGACCACAAGATTGGTGAATGATTAATGCCAATGCGTAAGTTTTATTAGTCATTTGATGAATTAAGAAATCTTGTGTTAATTGAGTTGAATGAGATCCATTTATTTAACATGTGACTTGGAATATGGAGTACAAATAAAGTAAGGAAGGTCATATGTTTGTCTAATATACATCATTATCATCCTTGCCTTAATCACATCATACGGGGTCATCCACACAGATTCTCCTTTTCCATTTTAATCTATTATATGCAATATTATCATTCAAGTCTAATTCCATAAGATCTCTCCCAAAAAATTCCTCCCATGATAGCTCAGAGTGGCCCCTTTCGCTTTTACCCTGTATTTATAATAATCTTCCTCTTTTTATAGGTGCATCTACTAGTATAACATACATGTAGGTTTAATAGGATGAAACTAAGTGTATGAGATAAGGAAATTTGAGTAACTTTGCCAGCCAAACTCATGGCCCTGGTTGGAGATATCGCGATCGTGGCCTCATGGGAAAAGTCAGATATGTTGATGTAGTGGTAAGCACGAGTTGGTCAATTTCAAAATCAATTACACCATTTTTACCATAGTACAAAATGTAATCTCATTAAAGCTCCTCTCTCATCTATCCCATGTGTTGCCATTGTTTTACTAGTCCAATTGGTGTATTATTAAGTGGTGAGTGGTTCTAATGTTTCTCCATCTCCTCTTTATTTCAACCGCCCAAGATTGGAATAAATTAAGCATTTTCAAATTTTTTTGTGAAAACATGCAATCACAGGGAAATGATTCCTTTTCTGTCTAATAACCCCCCCCCCAAAAAAAAAAAAAATCCACCATTTTTCTCTCTTATACCCTATCCACATACGAAAATTAGTCGATATTTTCATGGTTTTGCACACAAAATCCTAGTGTGTCATTTCTACACTCTTATTTAATATTTAGGGTTGGGTTTTAGGGCGTTGGAGAAGGGCTTAAATATAAGATTTTTGAACTTTATAGGAGTTTTATTATTAGGGTGTTTTAATGGAATTTTAAAAGGGGGTCTTATAGAATATTTCATGTAATTTTTACAAGTATCCTCATGGACATTGTTAAAGGAATGGTAACCCTTTTAAGGCCACCTTTGTAAGGGACTTCTTATCAATAATACTTTAACCAATTTTGGGATCATATGAGGTGGGGGATTTGTTCACTTAGTATTATGATAATATGGAAGTATATTAGTATGTATAAATATTTATATGATACCAAAGACACATGATACCTACTAGTATCATCACATATTGCTATTTTGTCAAAGAATATGTGATTATAATGGAATAAAAATTAGTTTCTCATGTTATGAAAGTTCATAATATAAAAAAGTACTTATCGTGCTTTAATGGGTACTAGTATCATCACATATTTCATGTTGAATAATGCTATTCCATGTAATAAAAATGCTAGGCTTTCATTTTAGGTTCCATGAGAATAAAACTTGTCATTTTATGTGTAAAAACTCAAGAAAATTCACGTGTTGTCACTTTGGGTAAATGGTTAATGTGAATTGAGGTTATTTGACATGAAAATATTAAGATAGTATCTTCAGAGGGTTACTTGCATAAAAAATGTGACTGTAAAGTGAAACAAGGAATGAATATGTTGTTAAACATTATTATGTGGTAAAAGTTGAAATGTGTTAAATGTGGGTTCAAATAGTAAACCTTGGAATATTTCATCATTAAGTCGATAAATTCACGTAAGACTTGAAAATCATTAGTTCACAAAATGAAACCTAAAAAAGATGAACTCGTGATTTTTACCCCAAATATTATATTTTGATAAAATAGAGACTTTATTACACAATTTGAAATGAACACAAATATGATATATATGGTCCTTGAGTTTAAATGGAAAAATAATATTACACTGATAAAAGTTCAATGTTGGACGAATATTAAAATTAAGTAATAAGGATTAAATGGTATAAAGGTGTTTAAACGTATAACAAATATGATAAGGTGGTATATACCTTGGGATTTCGCCTTCGGTCCGGGTAAAACATTTAAAGTAATATTGAGGAACTAAAAGGTGATTTTATACAAGTAAAAAATGATGATATGTCGGGTGTTTTTCTTTATTAAAAAGGGGAAGTTGAACCGCAGTTAAATGAAATTAATGTAAAGTAAAAAGAGTTTTCACAAATGAGTACCTGTAAAACTTATTGACGTCCCGGAGCCCTAGGGAGCGGCTTCGACTTAAACCCAATACCACTAGCCATGAAAGCAACGATTGTGGAATTTATGGAAGACTATGAAAGCCCGTAAACATAAATAGGATACAACTTACTCGAGGATGTAAAAGAAAATAAATGGAATGATATGGAATTGGGAAGAAGAGGTTTATAACTGTATGTGGATATGATACTTTGGGTTTAAATGGCTTATGATAAAATTATTGGTAATTGTGAAATTAAGATAAGTGATTAAAAAATGGTATGTTGGATTGAAGAATATAATGAGTTAACACAATAATATGTTAGTAAAGTTAAGGGATAAAGGAAATAAAGTAACAAAGATTATAGTTGGGAGTTAAAATAACTTGTAGCAGTTATAGGCCCGAGAAGGCATATAAGTATAAATGAATCTTTTTATATGTCGGGTGATTGTGTTGAAATGATTTTTTTTGTAAAATGCCATGGAAGTGGCGGTTTAAGGATGAAACTAATAATTTTCAACAAGATATTGATAAATGACAAAGGAGTAACATCGGAATATGTTTTCTCGCAGATTGATTGTATGGATTAATGGATTAAAAGAACATCATTGAAATAAATTGATAAAGCATATAGTATAAAGCTTAATGAATTTTAACCTAAGTGAAAGGTGTTTTGAAATAAAACAAGGATAATACATACCCTATTTAGTTATTGCATGTGCATTCGAGTTAATATGTGATGATGTTACTGATATCATACAATGGATTCACCCAGGATGTAGTTCTTGCATAAATGTAATAAGATAGCAACTAACGAGCAATTTAATAGAAGAGATGCGAGGAAATAAAGATGAACACAAGTGTTTAAGTAGTTCAGCCTCGCCTATGTCCACTGTAAATAGTATAGAAGTGGTTTACTATAATGAGACACTAATAGACATGGATGATACACATCCAAGCTTTTTCTCTCTAGATTCAATTTTGTTGAGTAATAGTAGATTTTGTAAAGTCAATATAGATGAAGAAGACATAGTGCGCACAACCATCATGTGTCCTTCGCCCAACTAAGGTCATGGTCTATGAAAGAGTGTCAGTTATGTGTGCATTAAGTAAGGTCATCATGAAGACTATTCCCCCACATGGGTTATTGATCATTAATAACTATTTTGTGTAGATATTCCTGAAATGTCCTCGTTATGCTTTCCATGCCTATGAAAATTTATCATAGTTAGAAGGTCTTGTCCTATACAAGATTGTATAACACCTTGATCCATGTTGTAGGCCAAGATGAGTCAGGGTGGTCATATGTGACCAACACACCCATCTTAGGTTGAGGTTGTTGTGATATGAGTGTCATCTATAGTTGACACTCAAGATAATGCAGCAAGGGTTGGTCCATTCTAAGAAATGAGGTTAGGGAACCTGGTAGGAATTCTAGACGAGTCTTCTATAGGACAAGACCACTTGTGTAGACTAGGATGAGAATTTTGGTCTCTTATGATGGAGGAGTCTATTGTAGTCACTTTACATAGGTGCCATCTGGATGAGACCATACTTATGTATATCAATTACCGTAGACTTTAGCCTTCGGCATCAGAAGGACACTGAGGTTTAAATGTAGTTCCTCAAAGGTTTAAGATGACTCTTCTGAATATATCATGTTGTCCTGATGTACAATTCACAAATCGTGACATTGGTGGTCTCATTATGTATTAGATGTCAGCCGTAACTCCGGGACACAATGGTCAGATCGTTAAATGTAACGATTATGTCACACCCTTATGTTTAGGTCTCATTCACTATAAGATGTTAGCCAGCTATCGACCACCCCTTTGGCTGTGTCAAAGGTGGTGGGAATTTCCATGCTTGTCTGGCCCATGCACGCATCTTTACATCATTCTAGTCCGAGAAATCGTGCCAAATTATTAATCCCATTTAAGACTCAAGTGTGATATGTTTAGGAGTGAGACTTAAACTTCTTCAATTTCTATAAGTGTTGAACCAAAGCTAAAAAATAGACCCATTTTCTCTCTTTAGCTTTCTAACTTTAAAACTTTCTTCGATCATCTTCTTCGGTGTCTTCTTTCGCTCCCATATCGGCTTCCTTCTCTTCCAGGCACTTCTGAACATCTCTTCAACCTTTTCCATTATTTTTTTCATTACTTGTACATTTTTAGTTTGTTCAAATGCATTTCTTGGGTTTGTACCTCCTTTTGTGGTGGTTTTCTGGTAGGATTCTAGAAGTGTTAGGTGTTAGAAATGGTTTTTTATGAGGTTGCTTAGGAATTAGTGTTTTTCAGCAAAGTTTGGGGTTATTTTTGGTTCTTCGGTGATCATTCCAATATAGGTTGCCTGATTTGGGGTTCTTTTTTCTAGGTGTTCTTCCTCAACTAAAGAAGATTTTTTAGGACGATACCCTCATGGAAAATCTCCTACTATTGAGGAGGAAAAGGAGGAGGAAGTCTTTGAAATTGATATAAGTGTTTCCTAATCTTACCCATGTTACATCCACGAGTCTAATCTTATCATCTAGAAACATTTGTATGGAATTGACATGTCTATACACATGAGGGTTTCAGTGGAGGATGAGAGGACTTATGACTATAAAAATAAAGATGAGGTCACCTTTTGCGAATAAATGTCCAACGTTAGCCTTCGGCTTTCCTTTGCGCCAATAATCAAGGAGATTCTTTTAGTCAATAGTGTTGCCCCCACTCATCTAGTCCTTCATTCTTAGAGGATCCTTATAGGTTCATCCATACTCTGAAAGGTTTCTTATGAGGTGTACATACCCCATACGTCCTTTTGAGCGTGCTACTTGGCTGTTACAAGAAATTTCAACCCCCGTTATTATCGTTTTTACTGCCCGAAAGACAGATCAAAAGCTCTTACACGTCAACTAAACTTCTAACCATTACTAGAAGTATTAATATTTCTTTATCTCGAGTATATGAAAGTTTAGCAATGGCGATTCAATGATTCTTATAGGAATTGGGGCACCCTGTAAGTGGGATAGTATCATTATTTCGATTAAAGTTGATACTGATCTTAGTACGACTAATAGGGAGAGAATAAACAAACTGAGGGGGTCTTATGGTCTTATTCTTTTCAAGGAGCTTATCAAACCTGAGATCCTCTAGTTTGTTGGGAGGGGGTTAGACCCATTGGAGTCTCTTTATGAGATTCCTTAGAGTTTTTTAATAACTTGTATTGTCATCTTATTTTACCTTAGCTGATATTGATAGTTAATATTTTCATTTTGAAAATCGCCTATAGAAAACACCTGATCATACCTAGAAGATGACAACCCCAAACGCTGGTAACATCTTATCTGAGCTGCAGGATAAGACTGCCTAGCCGAAAACCCCAGGGAAAAGAGCTATGGTTACAGACAGTGACACCCCGCCTAATTAAATATCGGGTGATCAGTCCTTTATCAAATTAAATCAAAGGGTTCGGTTGGTTCATTCTTAGCATCATTGTCGAAAAATAATTTTCATTATCAATCACCTAATAAATAATTAAGCTAAGTGTCAAAACATTTTCCCATTTAATTATACCCAATTAATCCATTAATAAGTTCCATTATTTAAGATATAAGTTATTCACCTTCCACGAGAATAAATACTGAACATGAATCAAATACTGAAATAAATGAGACTACACAAAACATTCCAGTTCAAAGTCTAAAACCAATGGAATCATAATACTCAACCCAATAGGAAAATAAATGCTATTAAGAAAATACAATCCCTGAAATAATTAAGTTGGAAACGGGCGACATCTACATACTTGCTAATTTCACACATTAGAATTATGCATAAATATATATATATATATAGTCACAACATCCCTATACATATATATACAAATCCTACGCCCCTTGATTAGGACCATTTGGCATAATGCTTACTCCGTTATAGCGTCTTGATGCATCGCTCACTGCATAAAGGACAACTGGTTCGGCATCTCTCATGAATCATAAATCTCATAACACAAATATTAGAGGCGAGCATACTTACCAGCTAAATGGGTCACGCACATACATGCGCTCCTATTCAACCGTCAAAACTATACTATTTAATAGATAACACGTATCCAAGCTCATATGCTCGGGAATAAGTCAAATACCCCTTCAATGAGCCACCCAGGATAAGACTATCCACTGTGCGATACCTCCTCCCGATAGCAAGAAGCGTATGTATGCTTATACACACAATTAGAATAATCATAAAATAATAGGCATTCCCTAAGCCTTATACAAATTTAGGTATTCACCCAACCCATATTTATCTTTCTACGTGGAGTATACTTCTCTTTACTACTTATGCAATTAACTCAATTATTTACACGTTTGAAATTTCCAAGGTTGATTCACCTATTCAATCCTTACGGTATTATCCTACGAATACTTCCCAAATAATTCTGCACTAAGTTAATATCAGTAAATGACAATTTTCCTCACTCTACTAACTGTGTGACATGATTTGGGAAAAAATGGGAATTTCTGGGTTTTTCTGGGACCTGTCGTTCGAATGAATTAGTAGGTCGTTTGAACGAGTCTGCTTCTTATTCGTACTAGTTTGGCCAGACCTGTTACATTTAACTATAACTAATTTGTCTTCCTTAAAATTTCAGTCCAAAAACCTTCTTTAATTTATGTGTAACACCCCGCCCGCCCGGGGAGAGCGAACGGAGCGATACTTTCGATAAAATAAATCCAAATCCACAAGTGACAAGGTATAGAGCATCTAAATAAACCCACAATAATATAAATCCACTAATCTCAATCTCTTCAATTACAACAAGTCTCTCGAATTAAAATTACAACTATCTAACTCGAATAAAAATACAAATCTCCAAAGCTCTATACATCAAAATAATACAAATCTTTCCCAAATAATTCTCGCTAAAATCAATCTCCATAGCGCCCCAAAATTCGCCCTAACCTGCCACTAAAAGAAAATATGGGGAAGTACACAATACGACAGGAAAGATGCTCAACAAATATATATTAGCGATGAATAAAATGTAACAACACGAGTACGAATATTCAAATAAAATGCAAATCTCAATAGAATTTTATCAATAAATATCTCAACAACACTTTAACCGGGTCACCAGGCCTCACCACATCCGTATATGCTTTATCAAGCCATAGCTCGGGAAACAGGAATTTTGGCGGGTGTTGATGTAAAAAACTAGATTGCTCTAATTATTCAATCACAGATAAATAAATAAGACAAAGATTTTTAAAGTGGTTCGGCTAGGAATAAAGCCTACGTCCACTGTTATGTTATTGCTGAGTGTTTGCAGAATTCTTGATTACAAGTTCTCTCAAGAAATTCCGGTCCCCCTTGAATGAGGATGATACAAGGTATTTATAGCCTTGAGGCTGTACATGAAAGGTTCGATCCATTAAATGACATACATATGAAAGGGTAATACATTTAATGTAGCGTGGACGTCAAGAATATAAACATTCAATGAATAGTTGAACAGTTGTCCGTCTGGTAATTAATGATACGGCCGAGATGCAGCTCGGACCGCCTTAGTTGCTCGTTGATCAAGAGTTCCTCGGAGCGCATGTAGTATCTCGGTATGATGGAGTTCCTCGGGGTGTCTTCCTCGTTGCTCGGAGAGAATATGAAATGGTTGAAGGAATTAACTTCCTCGCTACTATTGTGCCATGTAGATTGACACGTGTCTTTGTATTATTCGTCCACATCAGCATATTAATTTTGGTATCAACAGAAGCCCCCAATGTTTCATATTTCGATCTTTGAGGAGTATGGAATATTCTTTCTCGGTATGTAGCAATATTGAATGATCTTCCTAGGTTTTAGGAGCATCGTATTTGAATTTATTTCCAAATTTGAAGAATCCGCCTTTTTTCGAACTTTTAAGAGCGCTTCGATCTTAGTGCCCTTTTTGTCCTTTTAGCCGCCGGAAGTTCAATAGTTTCTTTTTTGTAATCATTTCTTTCGCCGCTTCCCAAGGCAAAGTATTTAAACTTCTTAGGTAACCATACCGTCTTCTTCTTTTCCCAATTTCTTGCCTTCAAGCTTTCTATTCTTTCCTTCTCTCTTGTGCGTTCATCCTTGTTTTCGTTCGTTGTCAACATACCTCCTTTCTTCCTGTAAGATCTTTTTCCTTTCTTCTCTTTTATTCAGTATGGTTTATATTGTGGAGTCTGTTGAGAAATTTCGTTCTGATTTTTCCATTCCTTTGTGGGTAACTCTAGAGGTTCTTTCTGAGCCTTTAGATTACTTTCGATTAGCTGAGGGACATTGGTTCCCCAGTATTTTTGTTGCTGAATGTGGATTTTCTTTTCCACCAAACCCATTGTGTCTTGAGTTTTGTCAGTATTTCGATCTTGTCCCTACAAAAATAGCCCCCAATTCATGGAGAATAATTAATGGGGTGTACAAATTAAATTTAACTCATGGGACTCGGATAGGGATCCCTGAAATTATGTACTGCTATAAGTGGGCCACTCTAGATAATATTTATTACTTAAAAACTAGGTTTCTGAATAGAGCCCTTGTTGTTAACCTCCCTGATTCAAATAGAGATTATTTTGAACATGGGTTGGTTATTAAAAATTGGCAATATGCCCCTTTAGTTGGAGATGGAGTATACAACGGTCCCAGATGCCCCCCATATGGCAATGGGATAGGTTTATTTTTCATTTTATTTTACTTATGAAATTATGCTTTTATCATGTTTGACAAAATGTATGACTGATATCTCATTATTTATTTATTTGCAGTTGATAGCAAAAGAAAAAGTCCAAAAGAATCAGAGGTTAATATTAAGCATCTGAAACTTATCTGGGGTTTGCATAAAAACGCTGCAGACGAACACATCAGGTCTGCCTCCTATCTGCTACAGTATAAGAGTTACACAACTTCTTATACTGCTCGCCCTGTTGAGCCAGCTTCCACTCCAGAAGACTCTTCTTCAGATTCTCATCTTCCTCTAAGTCATAGAATGGGTAAGAAAAGAGATCCCCCTTCTCTATTTGATGACACTACTTCTGCTGCTGGGGCCAAGAAGAGCAAAACTGATGTCCCAGAGGGGACTAAGAAAGTGGATGCTGCACCCTCTAAAGCTGCCGAAAAGCCCCTAGTGGCTCCGAGTAAGAAAGTTGCTCCTATGGAAGTGATTACCATCTCTCCGACCAAGAGTTCTTCTTTGGTTGAAGCTGCTGAAGTACCTTTGAAGAGATTGAGGAAATCATCCTCAGTCAATTCGGCTGAAACTGCCTCCACATTGCCAGCTGATGGTGTTGGTGTTCCCACCATCATTCCTCCGAGCTCTGCAATGAGCTCGGTGAAAACTTGGATCATACCCGAGGTCCAAGGAATTGATGAAAATATCTCCAGGAATATGCTGACATCCCTAGCTACTCATCACCTTGCTTCGGTAAATTTCTCATACTCTGGGTTTTCTTTCTTTCTCTGAATATTTGTATTTTTGCACTGACTTACTGTTTTTCTCCTCTTTCAGCTAGTGAACTGTTTTAATAACATTGTGAAGAAGGATGAGGTAATTAAATCCTCTAGTTCCTCGTCTGGTGTAGAGGATGCTCTGTTGGGTTTGACCCAATCTTTGAAAGAATCTCGCCAACAGTACAATGAGGATAAGGCTGTTTGGGAGAAAAAGTTGTCTGCAGTTGAGGCCGAGAAGGTAAAGTTGGCTGAAATCTCCAAGGGTTTGGAGAAAAAGGTGAAAAGTTTGGAGGTTGAGCATCAAAAATACGACGACAAGCTCAAGAATTTTGGAGAGCTTGAGGATAAACTGAAGAAAGCAGAAGAAGAGTTTCTCTCCCTGCGAGATATCAAAAGTAAAAAAGAAGAATTGGACGTGAAGCTCTCCTCGGAGAAATTGAGAAGAAAGGTCGCAGTAAAAAAATCCTTTAGCGCTGGCTGGGAAAAAGGATGGGATAAGGGAATTGCTGCAATGACCTACCAAGTTCAATATGGGAAGTTGAAATACTTCCACGATGGCTGGGTAGCTGCTCTGCAGGAACTGAAGATCAAGGATGATTCTGATCTGTTCCAGATGCACCTCCCTGGTCCTCCTCCACCAATTGTGGAAGAAGAAGAAGATGAGCCTGTCTCTGATGAATCTTCTATGGCCATAGGTGATCAGGTCTCTACCTCTCAACCCTCTGCCACCGAGGACATTTCTTCCATGCCTCCTCCTCCCGAGAAGATTCCTGCCGATCAAGCTGTTGTTACCACCGAGCAACCGAGCTCCTCGTCCCAGCCTCCCGAGAAAGTCTTGGGGGACAAGGAAAAGGTGTGAAGTTGTTCGGTATTATTTCTTTCTTTCATTACTTGTAATCGAACAATGTAATCTTTTGATGATCTAATAAAACACATCTTCGCTCCTCTTCATTGTTGATCCTCTGTCTGCTTTTATTTATTAACTCCTACTTTCTCTTCGTTATTAGTTTTTGGCCAGAATGGAATTGATATCTGCTCCTGATACTGAGTTGATGCGACAATGCAGTGGATATTATACAGCTGGTCATACAGACCTAAGTGTATCAGAGATTGTTGACATTCTTGGTCACGATGCCTCAGAACAAGCAGTTGAGGCTTACCGGTACCTGAAGGATTTACTTGATAGATCTGTGGCCAACAATGTGGCATACTACGAATTGATCGAGGAACTTCATGGTTCCATAGAGGATCTTCAAAATCAACACAATGCATCAATGGCTTCGTTGCACAAGGATTATGAAAATAGATATCAACAACTTTCTTCTGAAATAGGCCATAAAAATATCCTTGCTGGATATGATATTAGGGAAAGAACTTTAAAAGGTGAGGTTGAGGCCTGCAGGCAGATTGCTGAGTTGTTGGAACAGGAGAACAATAACTTGCACAAAAAGTTGGCTCAGTATGAATCTGCAACATCATCTTCCACTGCTTTAGTGCCAGTTACTGATGAAGGTTTCTCGTTCTTAGAGGTCGAAAATGCCAAATTAAGGCAAGAACTGGATGACTTAAGAATATCTGCTGCTTCTGGGACTGCTCGGGGACGAGGTAGAGGTTCTCGAGGGCGAGGAAGAGCTGTTCAAAATGTTGTCGAGAAACAAGGTTCTCCAGTCGCTTCTCGGAGCCGATCAAGAGTTCTTACTCGCAATGTTGAAGAGGCTCGTACCCAATCTACTTTGGAAGATCAGGCATTCCAATTAAACGTCAAAGATCGAGCTCTATCATAAATGTCCAAGAAAAATCTATCCTTGGAAGATCAACTTACTGCAACGAAGTCTGCTCTACATTCTAAGGATCTTTTTGCCAAAAACCTTCTCAAACAATTGGATAGATTAACCTTTCAATTTCATAAGCAACCCAAGGAATTCTGGATGGCAGGATATAATGAAGCTCTTGTTCACTTGGATGCTCGCATTGAACATGCCAATAATGAAGGTTATAAGCAGGGGTGGTTGAATGCACCGGGTGTGTTAAAATTGGAGCAAGGGCATTTTTTATGGGATTATCATGCTCCAGGATTATTAGACTTGCCTGTGCCACCTTTTAAATTGGACATGGCCTGGATCCCAGCTCGTTCCATTCCTCGTAGTTTAATTTCAAAATACCTCGGTGATTATAGCCTTCATTCCCAAATCGAAGTATCTCGTCCAGAGCATCTGATGGAGACACCTTCAATAATGAATGTCAGAATGTTGAAGGACTTGAACTTTATTAATTCTCCCCTTTGCCTGGAAGATCCTCCTGCTGGCGAAGAGCCTATTTCTAAAGCAAAGGGCAAGAAACCAATAGAATAGGAATATCAACTTAATAGTTAGTACATTCATGTAATCTATAATTTATCTTGAATTTTAATGAAAAGACTTTCATTTTCTGTTTGCAAATTTTGCAATTGTTTTGTATTTATCAAACACCTTTATATTTGTGCATATGTATCTGTTAAAAAGATAACAATAATATTGTTCATCGAGCAACTTAATAAAAAGTTACAAGTATCAAGGTTGTTCAATCACTTGAGTATAAAACGTTCACAATATTTCCAACCAATCAAAGTGGTTAAATAATGTTTGTCGACCAACTACAGTTGATGGGATTTTAACCCGACCAGCCATACTTGGTTCAATTTCAAATATTTTCATAAAATGTGTCCAACCAACCAAGGTCAATAATTTATCCTCGTCGACCAACTACAGTTAGTGGGTTTTTATCCCCGACCAACTATACTTGGTTTAGTTTGGAATATTTTCATAAAATGTGTCCGACCAACCAAGGTCAATAATTTATCCTCGTCGACCAACTACAGTTAGTGGGTTTTTATCCCCGACCAACTATACTTGGTTTAGTTTGGAATATTTTGTTCTCTGAGGAACTTTTGTAATAATATTACCTCCCTACCAACATAAGTTGTAATGTGAGAGTATATTTTTATCTTACCAACCGTAATTGATCATGATGATGTACACCTCTTAACCAAAGGAGTAGTAGTGGTTCTTTCGAACTTTCCACTAGATATCTTACCAACCGTAGTTGGTCACACTAGTGTCGCCTCCTAACCAAAGGAGTATTTTTTGGTTCTTTCGAACTGTCCACTAGATATCTTACCAACCGTAGTTGGTCACACTAGTGTCGCCTCCTAACCAAAGGAGTATTTTTTTGTTCTTTCGAACTGTCCACTAGATATCTTACCAACCGTAGTTGGTCACACTAGTGTCGCCTCCTAACCAAAGGAGTATTTTTTGTGCGTAATGTATTACACTAGTATTCCCCGAAAAACTTTCAACAGAAAGAAAATGATGAAACATCCTCGTTTTATTCGTAATGAAGGAAATGCTTTACATTTTACATTACTGATAGTACTTGCGCAGGTGTTCAGCATTCCATGCGTTCTTAAATTCTTCTCCCTCTCGAGTTGCTATTCTGTAAGTTCCTGGTCGAACAACCTCTGTAACTCGGTAAGGTCCATGCCAGTTTGCTTCCAACTTATTTTGCTTCTGAATGACTTTCTTTAGCACATAATCCCCTTCTTTTAAGTCACATTTCTTCACCCTTTTCTTGTAGAACAGAGCTGTACGTTGTTGGTAAGCAGCATTCCTAATGGCTGCATCTTCTCTAACCTCCTCGAGCATATCCAAATCCAGTCTTCTCATCAAATCGCTGACTGGGGAATTGAAATTCAGTACCCTATGCATTGGGAGACCCAACTCGGCAGGAATCACAGCTTCACTTCCAAATGCTAGCATATATGGTGATTCTCCAGTTGCTGCTCGGGGAGTTGTTCGGTAAGCCCATAGTACTGATTGGAGCTCATTAATCCAATTTTCTTTAGCTTCACTTAACCTCTTCTTCAAACCATTTAGTAATGTTCTATTCGTCACCTCAGTCTGTCCATTGCTTTGGGGATGGCCTGGTGCTGAATGAAACTTTAAAATGTTCGACTGATGACAATAGGCAGCAAATTCTTCATTATCGAATTGTGTTCCATGGTCTGTGATGAAAGCATGGGGGAAACCATATCGACAGATGATGTTCTTCCAAATGAATTGATAAACCTTCTCGTACGTCATATCAATCAGTGGTTCAGCTTCCACCCACTTAGTAATGTAATCCACTGCTACGACGAGGTACTTGAACCTTCCTCGGGTCGTCGGCAATGGTCCAACCAGATCAACCCCCCACATGGCAAATGGCCAAGGTGAAGTTATGGGTGTCAACAATGCTTGTGGAGTTCTTCGGATGGAGGAAAAACGTTAGCACTTGTCACACTTCTTGGCATAGGCTATACAATCAACCCTCATCGTCGGCCAGTAATATCCCTGTGTCATTACCCTTTGCAAAAGTGTCCGACCTGCTACATGAGCTGCACAAGATCCTTCATGAATTTCTTCAACCAATTCCTTGACTTCTGATGGATGCACACATCTCTGCAAACCTGCCATAGTTCCTCGTCTATACAAAACACCATTAGCTAACACATACCGAGCAACTTTATACTTCAATTTCTTGGCAGCTAGCTTGTCCTCCGGTAATTCTCCTTCTTCAATGTATGCCCTGATAGGATCCATCCAAGATGGTCCTAAATCAAGGGTAATAATTTTCACCGTCAGATCTTCTTCTATGCTCCGACTTTATAATACTTCAATTGGTATCGTTCTTCGCAGCTCGGTGCGCGTAGCTGACGCTAATCGGGCGAATGCGTCTGCTCTAGCATTCTCCATCCTCGGTATTCTCACCAATTGAATAGCATCAAATTCTGTCAATAACTCCATCACCTTTGCATGGTACTTCACCATTAATTCTCCCTTAACTGCATATATTCCCATCATTTGATTCACAATTAATTGAGAATCACTGAAAACAATTATTTGTCGTGCCTCCATAACTTTCGCCAAATGAAAACCTG
Organism: Sambucus nigra; assembly: GCA_949130495.1. Taxonomy (NCBI): domain Eukaryota; kingdom Viridiplantae; phylum Streptophyta; class Magnoliopsida; order Dipsacales; family Adoxaceae; genus Sambucus; species Sambucus nigra. Next base: position 264,098,219 of record OX422213.1, on the reverse strand, counting down.
CTATCATGGCCTCATACTCAGCTTCATTATTGGAAGCCTTGAATTGGAATCGCAAGGCATATTCCATGTCAATATCATCTGGGGTGTTTAAAACAATCCCTGCTCCACAACCAGCTGCGCAAGATGATCCATCTACATATAATCTCCATGTAGGTAACTCGTCTTCAAATTTCTTATCTGTCAGAACTCCTCGGTAAAATATCTGCTGTTTTCTTTCATCATCCCCTGGTATCTTTCGTTCCTCGTCAGTCACCTGTTCGTGCCCTTTTACCAACCGGAGTTGGTCTGGGTTTGAATATGATGATTTTTCTACATCCACAAGTCCTTTTACCAACCTTAGTTGGTCTGGACCTATGTCTGTTGATCCTGTATCGTCCACAGGTAGGTCAGCAAGTACCTTTTGTTCCTCGGGGGTATCAGGGTATGTGAACTCTGCTATAAAATCTGCTACAGCTTGCCCCTTTAATGATGATCTGGGTTCATACACAATATCATATTCACCGAGTTCTATTGCCCAATACATTAACCTTCCTGATTTTTCTGGCTTGTGAAGGGCTTGTCTTAACGGCATGTCGGTATACACGATGATGGTATGGGCCTGGAAGTATGGCCTCATTCTTCTACTTGCCTCAATTAACGCTAATGCCAATTTTTCTAGCTTTGGGTACCTGATTTCTGCACCTCGGAAAGCCTTACTTGTGTAATAAATTGGCTTCTGGACTCCATTCTCCAATCTGATCAACGCTGAGCTGACTGCATTCTCTGATACTGCCAGATACAAATACAACTTTTCTCCTGTTATTGGCCTAGACAGCAATGGTGGGGCTCCCAAATATTTCTTCAAATCTTGAAAGGCCTTCTCACATTCATCAGTCCACTCAAAACTTTTTTGCAGTGTTTTGAAGAATGGGAGGCATTTATCAGTTGCTCGGGATACAAATCTGTTGAGCGCTGCAACTCGTCCTGTAAGACTCTGTACTTCTTTCCTCGTCGTTGGGGATTGCAGCCCTAAAAGAGCTTCGATCTTTTCTGGATTCGCCTCAATGCCTCTTTGGTTGACGATGTATCCGAGGAACATTCCTTCTCGTACTCCAAAGGTACACTTCGTCGGGTTGAGCTTCATTTGGTATTTATCCAGTTGATCAAAGGTATGGCCTAAGTCAACTAGATGATCAGTAGCTCTCTTGCTTTTGGTGAGCATGTCGTCGACATAGACCTCCATGTTGCAGCTGATTTGTTCGGCAAAAACCTTGTTCATCAGCCGCTGATATGTTGCACCTACATTTTTTAAACCAAAAGGCATAACATTATAACAATAAGTTCCCCTTGGGGTAATAAAAGAAGTGCTTTCCCTGTCTTCAGGTTTCATTTTGATCTGATTGTAGCCAGAGTATGCATCCATGAAGCTGAGCAGCTCATGTCCCGAGGTATCATCCACTAGCTGATCGATTCTGGGCAATGGAAAATGATCTTTAGGACATGCCTTGTTAAGATCGGTGAAATCAACACACATTCTCCATTTATTATTCTTCTTTTTTACCATCACCACATTTGCCAACCAATCTGGATATTTCACATCTTCAATGAATTGGGCTTTCTGGAGCTTTTCGACCTCCTCTTGTATGGCTTGGTTCTTCTCGGGACTAAACACTCTTCTTCTCTGCTTCACAGGCTTGATCTCCTTATTCACATTGAGCTCATGACATAAGAAGTTTGGATCTATCCCTGGCATGTCTTCATGACTCCAAGCAAAAGTATTCTTCCTGTTTCTCAAGAAAACTATCAACTCTTATTTTATTGAAACATCCAACGACGATCCTATCTGGGTTACTCGTTCAGGATGCTCGTCGTCCAGAATAACATTTTCTGTAGATTCCACCACCTATCCTTTTACAAGTTGGGATTCATCCCTGGGATCAAGGGTTTCAATTTCTGTACTTTCCTCCACCTGGTAGGTAGTAGTCTTTTTCCTTGATTCTTCAAGTTCTTCTTGCTCGGCAGACGAATAATAGCATTCCCGAGCTACTTTTTGATCACCTTTCATAATTCCAACTCCAAAATTTGTTGGGAACTTCAAACACTGATGTACTGTAGATGGAACTGCTTCGAACTTCTTCAATCCAACTCTTCCCATGATGATGTTGTAGGCTGACTGCACATTCTTATCCATCACAAAGAAACGTATTCTTTCTGTTTGACAAGCATGCCAAGTTCCAATGAGTATATCCAACTTGATCGTCCTAAGTGGAAAAACTTTCTCGCCAGCAAAACCCAGAAGGGGTCTGTGATAAGGTTCCAATTGAGATAATTTCAAATTCAAGCTATCAAAGCATGAATAATACATGATGTCTGCCGAACTACCGTTGTTTACTAACACCCTTGAAATGACCACGTCCTTCATCCTCATTTTGATCACCAAAGGATCATCATGAGGGTAAAGAACACCTGCCAGGTCGTTTTTTGAAAAACCAATCACTAGCTTCTCTTTGTTTACCTTCCTCGGACGATCATCCTCGGCCAGATTTATTCGCTGAATATATGAACAAGCTTGAGCCTCTCTGAGGTAAGCTTTTCTTTCTGTAGTAAGGTCTCCTCCTCCTGCATCTCCTCCTGTAATAACATTACAATCAAATGTCCCAAAACGTATGGAAAATACCTCTCGTTCAGGCTGCCTTGGCTTCTTGGGAAGATCGGGGTCATCATCTGGATCATCTTCATGGCCCCTCTTCTTTTTCTCCTCTGCACGACGAGGAGATCTAGATCTTTCTCTAGTTCTATCATCATTCTTCCTCTCACCCCTGCGATCTACATATTTTGACAATTTTCCTCTTCGGATGAGCGTTTCAATCTCGTTCTGAAGGGCTATGCGATTTTTGGTCATATGGCCATGATCTTTGTGAAACTCGCAGTATTTGGCCTTATTCCTCAAATCAGGATTTGTCCTCAGTTTTTCTGGCCACTTGATTTCCTCGCTATTCTTGATTTCTTCCAAAACATGATTAATACCCATTTTCAATGGAGTATAATTGTCGTACTTCTTTAGGACTTCCCATGACGTTCTATTGTTCTTAGAGTGCTTGTCAACACCATTACCTTTCTGCTCTTTCTTCTTAGACTTATCGACCTCCACCTTGGTTTCTTTATCCATATTCTTCTTTGCAGCCATAGCCTCCTCGGCATTCATGATTTTGGCCGCTTGTGCCATCAACTCCGACATAGTTTTAGGTGGATCTTTGGCCAAAGTGTAGTATAACTTATTAGGCAACAAACCACTCATCAAAGCAGTGATTGTTGTCTTTTCTTCGTAATCTATGACTTCCAACTTCTCGTTATTAAAACGAGTTATGTAATCTCTAGTACTTTCACCTGATTTTTGTCTAACACTTAGCAAGTGTGCTACTCGCTTTACTGGCTTCGCCCCAAAACAAAAATTGCCAATGAATAACTCGGCTAATTGAATAAAAGTTGAAATCTTACCCCGAGGAAGATTATTATACCATATCTGTGCAGATCCGGTAAGAGTTCCCGAGAATGCTCTACACCTCATCTCGTCGGGGACGGCATAGATGTCGGCAGCAGCTTGGTATTGTTCTATATGAAGTACAGGATCTGTCTTTCCATCGTACTTGGGGGTCATCACAGGTGCTTTGAATTTCGATGGTGTAGGAAAATCCACAATGGCTTGCACAAAAGGTGTTCCTTGAACAAAAGTTCTCTGTAAGGGGTTTCTTGCCTTAGCCATTTCTCCCAGTCTATCCTCCAACCGCTGAATGGAACCTTTCCATGCTTCATTTCCTTCCTCAGGCCGCTTAGTCCGAGCAATTGATTGCTCTGACGTAGCTTCCTGAGATTTATCTCGACGAGTAGTTGGTCATGATTGTGTTGATCCTTCTCTCAAACCTGATGGTGGCCGCAAACTTCTCGATGGAGCTCTAGGTGGACTCATATTCCTCCTTGGTCCTAATCGACTGAAAGGAGACACCCTGCTTAATCTTTCTAAAGCACTAGTTCTCTCCGGAGAGAGAGTGGTACGTTGATCTGTATCCGTAGCCTGTATTGATGAAGTTCGCCCAGGTTGATAAGAAGAATCATTAGATTCTCCATTGCGATATGACCCAGTACGTCTGGATCGCGATTGCCCACGATCACTCCTTTGCCCTGAATAGGTAGGTGCACCGCCTTGAAGAGTTTGAATGAGTTGCCTCACAGATTCTTGCATGGCGGTTTGTCCTTGAGCCAGATTTGTCATAATTTCAGCCAGATCTGGAGGTGCAGATGGATTTGGAAGATTTCCAGTATTTCTAGCATTTCGATTACTGGATTCTGGATTATCTGCCATTGATAATAAATGATTTTTGCGAAAAACGATAGTAACAGTCGTTTCCCACAGACGGCGCCAATCTGTTGATGTAAAAAACTAGATTGCTCTAATTATTCAATCACAGATAAATAAATAAGACAAAGATTTTTAAAGTGGTTCGGCTAGGAATAAAGCCTACGTCCACTGTTATGTTATTGCTGAGTGTTTGCAGAATTCTTGATTACAAGTTCTCTCAAGAAATTCCGGTCCCCCTTGAATGAGGATGATACAAGGTATTTATAGCCTTGAGGCTGTACATGAAAGGTTCGATCCATTAAATGACATACATATGAAAGGGTAATACATTTAATGTAGCGTGGACGTCAAGAATATAAACATTCAATGAATAGTTGAACAGTTATCCGTCTAGTAATTAATGATACGGCCGAGATGCAGCTCGGACCGCCTTAGTTGCTCGTTGATCAAGAGTTCCTCGGAGCGCATGTAGTATCTCGGGATGATGGAGTTCCTCGGGGTGTCTTCCTCGTTGCTCGGAGAGAATATGAAATGGTTGAAGGAATTAACTTCCTCGCTACTATTGTGCCATGTAGATTGACACGTGTCTTCGTATTATTCGTCCACATCAGCATATTAATTTTGGTATCAACAGCGGGTGCCCAACATCCGTGCCATATTAAAATCTCATGACAACGTGCTCAACAACAATATAATGATACCACATGAATCAAAATAATTTCAACAATTATTTTCCAGATTTCAATGAATTTAACAATTCAAATATGAGTTCAATTAATAAGAAATCAAAGAGAATGACACTCGCGAGATTTAAGGGGCATATTGTGTAAAACCCCATACCTCAAACCATGATGAGAAACCAACGATCACATCCTCAAGATCAACTCAAAAGATCTACAAAATCTCCTCAAAGAACCTCCAACAAAATAGCCCCAAGAACACCTCTAATCTAAGGTTGGAACTCACAAATCTCAAGGGTCAATGTATAATTAAAAAGAAGAGGAATATAAAATATATTTGCTGCCAAAATTTGTGCCAAAAGTATGTTAAAAGGCTTGCCCACGACTTCCTTTTATTATGCAAAGAAATGAAGAGTTGGAATCCAAAAGACTCCTTTAAATAGGGCAAAGAAATGAAGAGTTAGAATTCCAAGAGTTAAAAACATTTTAAAATCATTTTAAAATCCGGTTTAACTCCGATTTCGAAGCCGTTTGAAATTCTCGCCTTTAAAAATAATAACCAACATATTTGAGGAATAAAAATAATTTTATCAAAAACTTTATTTTCCTCCATTTTTCAAAAATTAATTAAAATAGCCCAAAATTACGCGGGACTAAAAAATTCAAATTACCGAATTTATATCATACCGTCATATCAATGACATCACATTCATATATTACCTAAATATCTTTTAGTAATATTCAGAATCATCCATTTTAATATCCACAATTCGGATAAAACTCAAATGAATTAATTTATAATACGATCCAATTAATCCATTAATTTAAAATATAACCCATTTTAAAAGTCATTTAAATTACGGGGTATTACATTATGTTCATCTCTTGTATCAAGAGCATCAATGTTATAAGAGGTTGTTTTCCTCTTATGGAATTTAATTTGTTCCATCGAGGTTAAGTAGAACTCGCATGCTTCAACTTGATCATCATTAAATTTCCCCTCCTCATAAGGAATCAAGAATTTCATTATCTGATGTACAGTGGATGGCACAACTTTGAACTCTTTTAAGGATACTCTCCCCGAGATGATGTTAGAAGCTGAGAATACATTCTCATCCATCACAAAAAATTAATTCTTCTTATCGAGCATCTCATCCAGTTACCCATGTAGAACATTCCCAACGAGTGGAGATTCTCACCACTTAACCCAATTAGTGTGTGATGATATTCAATGAGTATCTTCTAAATAAGATCCATACCATTAAATCAATCCTAGAACATAGCATCAATCAAGCTCCCCCATCCACTATGATACGAGACACATTATAACTGTGAACTTATGTAATGACGGTAAGGGATCATTGTGTGGGGCTAGGATCCTGTTAAAATCCATCCTAGTGAAACCCACTGTGAGACTTTCCCTTTTTAATTTCTTTAGATTGCCCGATTTTCCTTTTGATTATATCAGGTTAATGTTTACTCTCTTTGGACTAGCCATGGCCTCAATAATGTGAGCCTTGTCGACTCTATTCCTCCACCTACAATTCCCCTTGAGATCAATTTAACATCAAATAATATCATGAGGAAAATTTATTTAATTATTTTAGGTTTTGCCAGAAGATATGGGTTATCCTCTTTCTTTTTGTCTGAATCTTCATTGTTCTGATTCACTTGAACTTCTTTCTTCTTCACCCTATCATCCTTCGATAAGTAATATCTCTTCTAGCTATTATCTTGGCTTCCACCCTTGTCGACATACTTTCATAAGTTTTCCTACTTTAGTAATTTCATAATTTCATCCCTCTGAGTGAAGACTATATTAGTTGTGTATCTGTGATCATAATAGAACACAAACCACTTTACTTATCCTTTTTGTGGGCAGGGGATCTTAATTTCTCAGTCCACTAAATCTCTTTATCATGTTTAATCTCATTTAGGATGAGATTGACACTAATAGTCAGTGGGGTGTACTTCGGAAACTTGTTATCAATTGACTTATTTTCCCCTATTTCTCTTTTTCTTTATCTTACAATTGCACAGATTTGTTACCACCTATCTCCTTTTGGTCTCCCTGCTTTGCCACAATGGTCTCCATGTTCGTGATTCCTTCGGCTTTAGCTAGAAGTTTTATCATGGATTTTGGAGGATCTTCGTAGAGGTTCCAGTAGAGTTTTCCTGACTGGATCCCACTGATAAGGGTTATCATCGCAGTTCTTTCGTCATAGTCTTCAACCTCAAACTTACTTTTATTGAATGAGATATGAAATGTCTCAACGGTACATTCATTCTTTGCCTTTAATTTAACAGGTGAATCACACATTTTACAAGATGCATGCCGAAACAAAAGTTATGGATAAATTTTCTATCTATCTATTTAAATTTCTTTATCCTCCCTTTCTAAAGACTGGTATATCAAACATGGACATCACTAGAGAGAGTGATAAAAAAATGCATGGCATCTCATCTCGTCTAAAGCGGAATAAATTTCGATCGCTTACTAATACATCTAAATGTGATGAATAAGGTTGGTGCTTTCGTCATATCTGGGTGTTACAATTGACAGTTTGAACTTTCCTGGTGTTGGATAGCCGATAATAATTGTTATAAAAGGAGAACCCTCCATATATCTCTTATGGCTGGGGTCTCAACTTTTGATGAACTAATTGATATTGTCCTCCAAGACGGACCTAGATTGAGCTATTTTAAGGCATCTCATCTTTAGAAATGTTTTCACCCGAACCTTCCACCATAGAGATGACCCTACAAATGGATCCACTTCTTAGATTCCTTTGTGAACTATTCACCTCACAATAATACCTTTGAACTTCATGATGCCTTGGACAAGCTTGGGCTAGAAGATTAGTGATCCTTATCACACGAATGCTATTCGGGATGATGTCTCTACATAACACCCTCTTGGGCTGAGACGATTAAATGTTGACCCTCTACCGAGGCTTCTGAATGCACAATCTTTGTGACGACTCTAGGGGAGTATTAGATAATGTTTCCATGATGAGTATGAGGAGGGTTTTCACCTAGTGATATGACGTGTATGTCATCTCGTACTATTTTCCATAGTCCCAACTTCCTTCATCCTCGCACGATACATCCTCAAGTCCGCCTTGTACCTCCTTGCTAAGGTGAAAATAGTGGGGTTCGACGATCTCCTTTTTCATCAAACTGTACTGAACCTTTTTGTTTGGATCTGGGGAAGGTCCCCCGAATGTCAGTGGCGCGATCACTCTCACGACGGATGGTGTGATTAGATTCACGATTAGGTCCTCTGGGATTTCGCTCCTAATATCTTGGCTGAACGAAAATAACTGGTGTTGCATGGACTACTGAATCACCAAGAGAAATGTTAATGTCTCCAATACGTGGGCCATTTCAGACTAAGGAATTGGTTAGCTAAAACTATCCCCGACATTTGATGGTTGATCGAAAGATATCATCGATCAAAGAAAGTAACAACAACAACAAAGCTGGAAAATCCAAAAAAATAGTATTAATCAAATAGGAATCTCATAAACTCCTCCAGTTAGGCTCTAGCGATGGTGATTTAGATCGTATAATAGTGAACATGAATCACAATCGTAGAGGAGAGATAAATCCAAGATGAGGATGAGAACGATGAACACATTCCCATAGACAAGATCAAATTGATGATATTGATGACATACCATAGATTCACCCAGAGTGTAGGTCTTGCACAAATGTAAAAAGACAACAACAAAAACTTAATTCAACAAAACAGATGAGAGGAAATAGAGATAAACATAAGTGTTTAAGTGGTTTAGCCGTAATCTACATCCACTGTAAAGAGTGTGGGAGTGATTTCACTATAATGAGGCACTAATGGCCATGGAAGATGCACACCCAAGATATTTCTATCTTGACTCAATTATGCAAAGTAACAGTAGGGTTTGTAAAATCTATCTAGATTAAGAAGACACGGTGTGCCTTATATAGGCTGGGGGTGCACAGTGTCACCCCCAGCATGTGTCCCACTCCCAGCTGAGGTCGTGGCATATGAGAGAGTGCAAGCTGTATATGCATTCTGTATAGTCATTACGAAGAATATTCCCCCACTTGGGTTGTTAATCTTTAATAATAGTTTTGTATAGATATGCTTGAAATGTTATTATCATCCATTCCATGGATGTGAAAATGTATCTGAGGTTAGATAACTATTAATAGGTGAGATATTAGAAGGACTTACTTTATGTTGCAACCGATAAGTCATGGTTGAGAACAAACTATATGCTTGACTCACTTGACACTATACCATATAGGAGTTCCAACCAGTTTGGATATGGTGACGAAATAGGATTAGATTTCATGAGCATCCCCTCCAAGGTATATACAAGTTTCATCATCAAACATCATCCAATCCAAGAACAATGCATCTACCAAAAGGGAAGTAATTTTATCTCCTGAACACACTATAAGACACAATTTATGCATATAGGTGTTAATTTGTGTGCACAAGTGTTTATATATTTTTAAGGATTTTTAAACCATTTTAAAAACATTTTTCAAGTATTTTTATAAGATTTTTAAACATTTAAAATCACGTTTTAAAATGTTTTGGGCTTAATTAGAATTATTATTATTCCTTAAAAATATGCCAGGGTAGAATATAAAATCGGCAGAGACACTTGTGGGTGCTAATTGGTTTTTCAAAAGTTCTAAAACACACATTTTTCATTCATTAACATTCTAACATGTGTTGATCTTTTGTTCATTGGATTTATGTTTTCTATGTGTCTGTGATGAGATATAAAATCTAAGCCTTTCGATCATTTTAATCTACGATCTGCATGTCTCCTGAGTTAATCCAAGTGAGAGTTAAAAGAACCAATGGGAGAAATCCTTTGTGCAGTGCACATACGTTAGATTAGAAGTCAAAAGGTCAAAACAAATCCAAGTCGTTCAAATTGTTCGATGTTTCAGATCCTTTTCAGACTAGTATAAATAGGCTCCTTGGGTCAGCCTTTAGAAAACTTTGGTCATTCGTCTAACTTGAGAGAGAGAGAGAGAGAGAGAGAGAGAGAGAGAGAGAGAGAGCAAATGTTTGTATTACACAAAACCCTTAGGTTTTCTTCTAAAAACCAAACACGTCCTTTTAGTTCCATTTATCCCAAAAAACCAACCTCTTCAAAGATAGAATCAGTTAGATTTTTGTAAGTTTGATTTTTGGTTGAGTCTGAAGACCCTATTCACTCACTATCTCTCAAAGGAACCACGTCTCACAGTGGATCTTACATCTCTTTCTAGAAATTGCAAGATTTGCTAAGAGATATATCACATGATATAGTTTAGGGTTTTTTATATCTCTTATTTGTTGGATCTTGTTTTGCATGTGTATATTTCTTTAAGATCCATTCTCTATTGTTAGAATATTTGAAAAGGAGACATCTAGTAGTAAAAAATCTCATATTTGAAAAACTTTGTTTCAAAAATACAAGTTTCATAGTTTATGAAATTATATCTTACGTAAATAAGTTTTGAAACGATAAAAATTTTTCTTAGAAGGATTCTTTTTCAAATCTGAAAATAATTGTTGAAGTCTAATTTTCTTAGAGACTTTAACTGTATGCATATAGAAATTGTGTAATTTGTAGGATTTATTTGTATTAATCTTTAGAGGTGTGAGCTACATATTTTCATGTAGTCGTAGTCACATCAGTTTCACTTTCACTCGAACACGATCACATAGTAACTGTGGTTTATTTGACAGATCTTGAGTTGTTTGAGCCACTACAAACAAAGAACAAAGAGGAAGAAAAAGAAGATGCTAGCAAGTTCAAAGAGGTCAAATCATAATTACCTTAGAGAGGGGAAATCTCAAATGCATTCTTAGTGCATGCTTAGTGCTTCTAATGTTGTAATTATTGTTTGAATATTAGTGGATTTTTTATTTTGTGGCGTAGAGGTCACCGTGGATGTTTTCCCTAATTTGGGATTTTACCACGTAAAAAATACTCTCTCTTGTGTGTGGTTTTTACTCGTTCACAACTACTGCTGCAAACTAAACTTAGGTTTAACTTTAAAACCTATTTCCAAGAAACTGATATAACTTGTTCATAATTTTGAAACACATCATATGTTAATATTCTATTTTATAAAAGAGTTTCCTTAAAAAGTTATTCAGAACTTACTTAATTGTTTTAAGTTATGTTAAACAAGTTAGTAAGATTTTTCACTTGGTATCAGAGTTGAGTACTTGTTTTTCAAAATTTCTTAGATCCTATTCTTTGAAACTGATTTAAAAATAAAATCTCAATGGATGAGAAATTTGAGCGTCCTGGAAATTTGTCGAGGCTTCCCCTCTTTGATGGAAATAATTTTCCTTACAAGAAAGTAAGGAGGATGTCCTTCATTCAAGGGATATTGAGAGATAATGCCTAGGATGCCATAGAAAATGGATATACTCATCCAACTAAGCCTATTGCAGAAGGTAGTAATGTAAGAACTAAAACTCTTCAAAACAGATTTGTCAACTCAAATATGGGCATAGTCGATCGATCGACTCCCTTGGCTGATCAATCGACCCTTCAGGAAAAACGATTCTGCCAATGTGTTAAAATGATTGGTTAAAAACTTAAAAACTCCATATAAACCTCATTTTAAATCAAAATTAATTTCCATTTGAAATCCCACTTTTCAAAAATAAAACTCAACATATTTAATAAATAATTAAATCAAAATAATTATTTTCCTCTAATTTTCAAAAATTCATTTAGAAATACCCATTTAAAAAATTTTGTGTTATTACATACTTCCCCGCTAACAAGGAATTTCGTCCTCGAAATTCGGCGAAACCCAACGCTCGGAATAAAATGCTACTCGATTCTATCTCCCAAAAATCTCCACCCTAAAGTCCTCAATCCATTCTAAACATCCTCACCACGATGCCTAGCATGTCCTCAAAATTTATTATCTCCAAAGCAAACATATCTAATTGGCATGCTAGACACAAAACCCAAGACCCGAGGGGTGTCGTATACCTAAGCTGTGATACCATTTGTAACACCCGCAGTCCTGAAAAAGACACGCGACATGCTTCTGCGATAAAACCAAACTAAAACCATAAATAATGAGTATATAGCCTCTAAATTCCCACAATTAAAATACAACAAGTCCATAATTCTTCTATTTCCACGATAATGATTACAATAAAGTTTCTCTCAAATACAAGATTCTCCAACTAAAATTACACCACTAATTTATACAACAAAATAAATCTTCCAATCCAAGCTCTAAAATAATTATCCAAAATAGTCCATAGCATCCCAATCCAAGTTAGCCTACCACTAAAAGAAAATAATGGGAAGTATACAATATGACAGGAATAGATGCACAAAAAATAACTAGCATGATGAATAAATCGCAACAATATGAATTCGCATATACAAATCAAATGCAACACTCAAGCATTATATCAATATTAATTTATCAAAAACACACCTTAGGCATATCAAAGCCATATACCGGTTTGTGGAACTACTGGCAGGTGCCCATTCTCCATGCCATATCATAATCTCATAACATGATGCTTAAATCACAATATAATATATCACAATGAATCAATACAAAACATTCCAACAATTTTCAGATTTCGATTGAATATTTCAATTCAACATGAGTGGAATCGACACATAAATCAAACGGAATACTCTTGAGAGAATTTAGGAGCGTATTGTGTAAGTCTAGTACCTCAAAATCATCACATATATTCAGCCTCAAAATCTAATCGCACCTTCACATTCCTCTCCCAAAAATAGTCAAATTACATTCTAGACCCAACACAAGATAACCCTAAATAGGCCTCCAAATCTAAGGTTGAACATTGAATAAAATAGGATCTAGGGTTTGCATACAGAGGGAGAGGAAATATAAAGGGTCTATTGCTTAATTGAGATGATAAAAGTTTGTTAAAACCTCCTACCCACAACCTCTAATTATAAGGGAAAAGACAAGAAATTTGTAAAGGCTAAAACTCTTCAAAACAGATTTTCTGACTCAAATCTAGGCATAGCTCATCGATCGACCCTTCAGGAAAATCGATTCTGCCAGCGTGATAAAATGAAAGGTTTAAAACTAAAAAACTCCATATAAACCTCATTTTAAATCCAAATTAATTTCCGTTTGAAATCCCACTTTTCAAAAATAAAACTCAACATATTTAATTTTTGAAAATAATTAAATCCAAAAAGTTATTTTCTTTCAATTTCCAAAATTCATTTAAAAATACCCTTTTAAAAATATTCGAGTTGTTACACAAGGAAGAAAAAATGGCGTCCTTAAGCAACAATAATGGGGAAAATGCCATATTTATGTCTGTGAATATGAATTTAAAAGAATATCCATATGTTCAACATCTAAGGAAGCCTAGGACACGATAGTCACTGCACATGAAGGTAATGGTCGCGTTAAGGCAACCAAAACTCAGATGTTAATCCAATAATATAATACTCTCCTTATGGATGAAACTGAGACTTTTAATGAATTCTACATTAGATTGACTGATGTTATTTCCAAATTACATGCTAATGGAACTATATATGATAGGAAAAAATAGTTTCTAAAATTCTTAGATCCGTCCCCCCTGAGTTTGGTAAAAAAGTTATGTAATTAACGAGATAAATGACCCATATTTGACCCCTAAACTCCTTAGTAACAAGCTTAGAAATTTAGAAATGGAATTGGAATTTAAGAAACATCTTTCAAATAATCAAAAGAGACACACCAATCCTAATGTATTATTCCATTCTAAAATGAACACACCACTTTTTAGTGTACCTAATATTGATTGTAATGAAGAATGTGACTTAGATAACTTGGATAATCAGATAACCCTAATGTCTAAACATTGTAAGAAAATTTTGAAGTTTATAAACAATGTTGCCTCTAAACAAGGGAAGGATGCTTATTCAAATCAATCTAATAATAGGACTCAAGAGAGAAATCAAGACAAACACAACACTAATGAAAATAATAGACCAAGGACTGACATGAAGAATGTTAAATGCCATCGTTGTGGGAAATTAGGTCATTATGCCAGTAAACGGAGAGTTAGACTTTACAATAACAATGTTAAGGCCATCATATACCAAACTTGGGATGACTCAAGTGACTCTGAAGAAGACGAGCCTGAGTCTTCCAATTCTTTTGATTCATAAATGGCTTTCTTTTCTAAAATTGTTTATTCTGATGATTCGCCTGGACTGAATCTGATGTCATTATGCCTAAATCTATTATAACTGATAATTTCGTACCAACTACTAGTTAATCTGATCTTTTCTTAGAAAATAATGTTGTTGGTGTTGCTAGTAATAATTCTTCGACGATGTGTGTGAGTCAAAGTGATCGCTTTAATGACAAAATTAAATAGATGTGGGAGTGCGACAATTAAAACACTAGGGGAAAATTCACACACTGAACTAGAAGAGCCTAAAAATGATGTTCTACTGGGCATTCACACACTTTACACTAAGATCCTTAGGAAGAGCAGTAGACTAGAAAAAACTATCAAGGAGTTAATCGAGAATATAGAAGCTTTAAGCCTAATGGTAAAGCAGAACTTTAAGGACTATACAAATAAGTGTTTGGCCTATGAAACTAAAACTAAAATTTTTGTTGAAAAAATTAAAGAACAGTCTGAATCAAATGAAGTTATGGAAAATAAATACAAGACAACTTTGATAGCATTGGATCAATCTAAAGAAAAGGTTTCAACTGTCTTCAAAAAAAATTCTAAGTTTGAAAACAACTTTAATTGTTTGAAGATTGTGTTGCCTCTAGAAAAACCAAATTTGAACACAAAATAGGAATAGCTTTTTATCAGAAAACTTAGACACAAACCAAACCTTCGGAAAATATAAATTAATCTCTTTCAGAAAAAGACTTGTTGATCTATATCCTGATTTTCAAGCCATAAAACTTAATTTTGAGAATAAGCATAAAGGGCCAGACATCTTGATGAAAATTTTTCCAAAACTTAATGCTGAACCTAAGGCTAAATATCTTTGCCCCTGTTAGGAGAATTGAACCTGAATGGAAAACTGTTCCAGTTAGACCTAAGGTCAATGTCCAACAATTGGATAAACCTCTTTTCAACTATATTAAAAATCATAGACAATTGTCTAGCCACCAATACTATTCATACTGTGATGTTTATGGACATTATCTTGATGAATGTTTTCAAAAATGACTGTATAAGCCTGTTAATAAATCACCAGTTTGTAAAAACTTTAACTATTCTAAACATAGCATAAATAATTATTTACTTCCAAAATAGCCCAAAAGAAGCTCTAACTATAAGAATAGGAAGAAAAGATCTCACGCTAAGAAGAAATATAAGAGAAAGAGTTCTAGATCTATTTTTAAACCAAAATCTCACAAACCTTTAATAAATAGAGCTATATGGGTTAGAAAGGAAGATTTAATACCCCGGTTGAAGTGTAATATAGTTATAAACGCTTTAAAAGCGGAATACAATGCTTTTGGTTAGTACTTAGACTCTAGATGTTCTAAACATATGACCAGAGATTATACTAAATTATCTAATAGAACTGACTTCTTAGGAGGAAATGTTTTGTTTGGGGACACAGTATATGCTCAAATCATCAGCAAAGGAGCACTCTAGGAAAAAGGACTTCCTATTCACAAAAATGTCTTATTAATGAAAGGTCTTAAAGCTAATTTGTTAAGTATATCACAATTTTATGACTCCAACCATACAGTCACATTCTCAAAAATTAATTATAAAATTTTAAATGAGATTGGTGATTGCATCCTTACTGGTCACATGACCCCATATATCTGCTACACGGTAAATCTGGGTAATGAGAATGGTACGTTAGCGAGACTTGATGACAACGAAATCTGGTAAAATTGTTTGGGTCACATAAACTATGATAATCTTAGAAAATTAAGCTCCCTGGATATAGTTAGAGGTTTGCTAAAAATAAAACCTATTCCAAAAGATCTTTATGGGTTAGGAAGGAAAAATAGTTAAATCTGGTTAGAAGAAAGTTAAAGACATTTTTACAACAAAACCACTAGTGCTTTTCAACATGGATCCCATGGATCCTTATCAAACTGTAAGCCTTTATTGTAACAGTTATATTTTGGTTAGGGTAGATGATTTTACTCATTTCACTTGGGTAGCTTTTTTAAAATAAAAATATGATGCATTCCGAGAATTTTTAAAAATTCTTCTAAGAATCGAGAATGAAAAAGATACCCAAGTCAATCGAATCCCTAGCGATAAAGGAGGTGAATTTAAAGACTTATGCGTAACATAATACGGCAACTGTAATGGTTACTAACACGAGTTTCGTGCACCTAAAACACTGCAGAATGGTGTTGCCGAGCGTAAAAATTACGCAATCGAAGAAATGGCCAGGGTAATGATACATGCAAAGAACCTGCGAAAATAATTTTAGGTTGAGGTAGTTCAAATAGCCTATCATATTATAAAGAGAGTATACCTTGGAAAAAATACCAAACAAACGTCCTATGAAATTTGGTATGGAAAAAAGCCTAACTTACAATATTTTCAAACTTTTAGGAGTACTTGCTACGTTTGCAAAGGTAGAGAACATCTGTCTAAATTTGAAACCCATGGTGACAAATCCATATTTTTAGGTTACTCCCCCAATAATTGGGCTTATCGCATTTATAGTTTATGTACCAAAGTCATAATGGAATCGATAAATGTGATAGTGAGTGACACTAATGTCGAGAGTAAAGAATAAGGGCCAACAATAGTGGATGAATCTAAAAATAATTTTACCTATGACTCTCTAGAGATAGTTGATCCTTTACCAACTAAGACCCCTGAAGTACCTAACTGGATTTCTAAAGAGCATCCCATAGATAATATTGTCCGCAACCCTTAAGATCCAGTGCATATAAGATCCCAATTACGAAATGTTGCTCATTTTGCATGCTTTGTTTCTTTGATAGAACCAAAAAATGTAAATCACTCAATGACTTATTTTAGATAAGTGTTATGCAAGAAGAGCTCGTCCAATTTAAAAGTCATGACTTATGGGATCTTGTGACTAGGATAAAAAATAAAAAGGTTATTGCCACTCGCTGGATTTTCAAAAATAAAACAGATGAATATGGAATGATAATTAGAAATAAAGGTAGATTAGTTTCCCATGGTTACTCTCAAGTTGAAGCAATAGATTTCGAGGATACCTTTGCCCCTCTCACACACCTTAAGTTTGTTCGCTTACACTTGGACATAGCTTGTCACTTACAATTCACACTTTATCAAATGGATGTGAAATATAAATTTTTAAATGGTATTTTGACAGAGGAGACTTATGTTGAACATCCAAAAGGCTTTATTGACCCTCATTAATCAAACCATGTTTATAATTGAAAAAGGATCTATACAGTTTAAAGGAAGCCCCTCGGGCCTGGCACGAATGTTTGTTAACCGTTTTAATCAATAAAGGGTTTCGACGAGGTGAAAATGACCAGACATTATTTCTTAAACATTTTAACAAACAGGTCTTGATAACTTAGGTTTATGTTGATGACATAATATCTGGTTCTACTTACCATCTGAGGTCAAAGAATTTTCTAAAATTATGCACGCGAAGTTCCAAATGTCACTTATGGGGAGCTTTAATATTTCTTAGGACTACAAGTTAAGAAAAAATCTAATGGGTTATTCATTTCGCAATCAAAATATGTTATAGAGTTAATGAAAAATTTTGGATTAGAGAATTCCAAGGTTGCTTGGACTCCCATAAGTACTTCTATTAAACTTTTCAAAGATGAACATGGGAAATCCATAGATTCTACCCTATATAGAAGTATGATAGGTAGCTTTTTATATCTCATAACCACGCGTCCTGATATCATGTATGCTGTGTGTGTTGGTGCTTGTTACCAAAGTTAACCGAAGGAAACTCACTTGCTATGTGTCAAACGAATTACCAAATATGTTAATGGCACAATAAACCTAGGCATATGGTACACAAATGATACATCTAGCACAATTGTAGGATACAGTGACGCATATTGGGATGATTGTTCTAATGACAAAAAAAAGTACATCATGTGCTTGTTATTATATAGGTAACAACTTAATAGGATGGAGTAGTCAACATCAAAATTGCACTTCACGTTCCACAGCAGAATGTGAATATATAGCCACAGGAAGTTGTTATGCTCAATTAATGTGGATTACGCAAAATTCTTAGTGATTATGGAATTAATGAAGAAATGCTACACCTCTATTGTGATAACCAAAGTGTGATAATATATCTAAGAATCTTGTTCAACATTCGCGGACTAAAAACACCTAGATAAGACACCATTTTATTCATGAATTAGTTGAATCTAAAGAATTAAGGATAAACTATTTACGTACGACACTTCAATTAGCTGACTTATTTACTAAACCTTTACATAACTTGAGATTTGAATTGTTATGAAAATCTCTTGCTATGGTTATTCCTAAATAATTATTTGTCAACCATTATTATATCCTCTGGTTACATTCATGCTGATAATTGGTCTTCAAGGATATAGGGTACGATCATTTGAAAAATGACAAAAGATGCCTCCTATCTATGTTTTATGTTGGAGACTCTTGAAGTATTCTGTTGATTATTATATTTTGTTAGATCGCTTATTATGAACTTTATCTCTTTTTTTCCCTTTTTCATTTGAGAAACATTGGGGGAGAAATACTTGAGTAACTTGTTATGCTTTCATCTCTTTTGACTCAACTAATGTGCCACCTTTAGTGTTTTCTTTCAGGCATCTCAGAAACCATTTGTGCAGGTATCACAAATTTAGTGTAATGGCTTCTATGATAGTTGAGTTATGTATTTTCTTTCTCTTATTTTTGGTTCTAGGATGGGAATGGGTAGATAGCTCTTTTGTATAAGAAATCAAGGATTTTTATTTTCACCCATGAGTACAGGTTACTCAAGAGAATTTTATCTCCATTATCCAGAGGGGGAGATTGAGAACACACTTTATGATTGAGTCACTTGAGTCTCTACCATATAGAGGTTCCAACTAGTTTGGATATGGTGACAAAATAGGATTAGATTTCATGAGCATCCCTTCCAAGGTATATGCAAGCTTCATCATCAAACATCATCCAGACCAAGAACAATGCATCTACCAAAAGGGAAGTAATCTTATCTCTTGAACACACTATACGAAACAATTCATGCATATAGGTGTTGATATGTGTGCACAAGTGTTTATATATTTTTAGGGATTTTTAAAACATTTTAAAAACACTTTTTTAAGTATTTTAAAAGATTTTTAAACATTTAAATCATGTTTTCAAATGTTATGGGCTTAATTAGAATTATTATTAGTCCTTAAAAATATGCCAGGAAAGAATATAAAACCAGCAGAGACATTTTTGGGTGCAAATTAGTTTTTTAAAAGTTCTAAAACATGTTATTTTCATTCATTCATGTCCTTACACATGTTGATCTTTTGTTAGTTGGATTTCTGTTTTCTATGTGTCCGTGATGAGAGATACAATATAAGCCTTTGGATCATTTTATTCTAGGATATGCATGTCTTCTGATTTAATCCAGGTGAGAGTTAAAAGAACCAATGGGAGAAAGCCTTTGTGGGGTTCATTTATATTCATTAGATTAGACGTCAAAAGGTCAAAACAAATCAAAGACGTCCAAATCGTTCGATGTTCTAGATCCTTCTCAGACCAGTATAAATAGGCTCCTTGGATCAGCCTTTAGAAAACTTCTATCCTTCATTTAACTTGAGAAAAAAACGAGATAAGAGAGAAGTTAGGGAGAGAAAAGAGAAAATAGAGAGAGAGAGAGAGAGGGGGGGGGGAACCAATGTTCATTTTACACAAAACCCATAGGTTTTCCTCCAAAAACCAAACACGTCCTTATAGTTGCATTTATCACATAAAACCTACCTCTTGAGGGATAGAATCAGTTCGATTTTTGTGAGTTTGATTTTTGGTTGAGTTTGAACACCCTCTGCACTCATTAGCTCTCTTAGGAACCACATCTTACAAGGATCATACATTTTTTTCGAGAGAATTGCAATATTTTCTAAGAGATATATTACACGATATAGTTTAGGGTTTCTTATATATCTTATTTGTTGGATCTTGTTTTGCATATGCATACTTCTTTAAGATCCATTCTCTATTTTCAAAATCATTGAAAAATAAACTTCCTGTAGTATAAAATCTCAAATCTGTAAACTTTTTTTCAAAAATACAAGTTTCATAGTTTGTGAATTTATATCATATACAAATAAGTTTTGAAACTATAAATCTATTTTTAAGAAGGATTCTTTTTCAGATTTGAAAATACTTGTTGAAGTTTGATTTTCTTAGAGATTTGAACCCTTTGCATATAAAAACTATGTAATTTACAGGATTTATTTATATAAATCTTTAGGTTTTAGCAGTATATTTGCATGTAGTTATAGTCACATCATTATTAATGTCACTCTCACACGATCACATAGTGAGTGTGGTTTATTTGAGAGATCTTGAGTTGTTTGAGCCACTATAAATAAAGAATAAGGAGGAAGGCAAAAAAGTTGTTAGGAAGGTCAAAGAGGTAAGATCAGAATTACTTTAGAGAGGGGAACTCGAGTTGGTAAATTTCTATCTTACTCTTAGGATCTTAAATGCATGCTTAGTGCGTGTACTTTTGTAACTATTCTTTAATTATTAGTGGATTTTTTGTTTTGTGGCGTAGAGGTCACCGTGGATATTTCCTCTTGGGGTTTTGCCATGTAAAAAATCCCATCTCTTGTGTGTTATGTTTACTTATTCAATACTACAGCAGCAAACTAGACTTAGGTTTGAATTTCAAACCTATTTCTATGAAACTGAAATAACTTGTTCATAATTTTGAAACACATCTTATGTTACTGTTCTATTTTATAAAAGATTTTTCTCAAATTGTTGTTCGAAACTTACTTAACTCTTTTAACTTGGGTTAAACAACGTAATAATGTTTTTTATTCGGGGTCGTGGGTAATCGATACACCCATCCTAGGTTGAGGTTGATTTCAGGTAATATAAGTATCATCTAAGAACGACACCCATACTGATGTAGGTGGGTTTGGTATTTAATATGAGATGAGACTAGGGAGCCTTGTGGGTCTCCTAGATGTCATCAGGACGAGTTCGCTATAGGATGAGACCACTCATACAAATTAGGACAAGAGTGTTAGTCTCCTCTCAGGGAGGAGTCTGTTGGGCTCACTTTAATTGAATGCCAGCTGGACGATCCCATACATATGCATATCATGTGATATAGCATATGTTCTTTCTTTCATTTATTTTTTTATTGCATGTTATTGATCACCCCGCTGGGAATTGTCTCATCATGTTCCCTTAATTCTAGTAGGTTAATCAATAGTTCTTATTTTGAGAGCACTTTTCAGGTAAGTGATTCTTATTATTTATATTAGTAGCTCTAATCACATGAGCCCTATGGTGTTGCCTAATGGGTTCCATAATTGTTATCATTACGCTTATATACTTAGAAAAATGTATTGTACTCCTATTCGTCAATCCAATTAATTAAAAAGGATAGGAAATAGTATCCATCTTGTTTCACATCACTCCTCACATAAGGCATCACCCACGGGTGACCTTAAACTCCCGGTGGGGGCGTTACACTTCGGTAGCAAAACTTTAAATCTAAATTCCATATGGGAGTGATGTGTAGTCATTAGATCGAGATTTGATCTTCAATTATCAAAAGATCAACTTTGGGCTCGACCTTTCACGGATAAAGAGGGCTCCAGTTTGTTCACCCATCCAACTGTAGCATTGGGGTTTAGGAGTAATACATCATTGGAGATTCTTTATTATTAACGACAGGTTGGGTATTAGTCATTATTCTATCTTATCGACATTCTTGATTAGATCGATAGTATCTTTGTAACTATTCACCTCAGGAACTCGTGACAACATTGAAACTCTCACAAAGTGGGTGACATCACATTTCATGTAGAAAGAGGGTTTTAAGCCTTGATTAGGATAGATAAATATCTTATGGTGAGAATTGTGAAAATTTGTGAAATTGGGTTTTCAAAGTAGCGCAGTGGACCATGGACTAGGTTCCTTAGTTTGGTACCCATCGTTAAATAAAAGTAATGATATAATCAAGGGAGTTTTGTCACAAAGGTTGTGTCTCGTCATATACGGACAGGTGTTGGTAGAATAACAATAATGTGCACTAATGCTTAATGTTGGTGGATTCCATGTATCGTTGAATAAATATTCCTAATGGGTTTGGTACTAAGTGTGAATGATGCCCATTGCCCAAGGTAGGTGTTTAATCATAATGTATCATTCTTACATCAAGTAAAATGTTATAAGGACTTTCATTTATTGATGTGACTGATGTGTAGTGTTTGAAGATCAAGGAGGTGTAGGGGAGGAAAGTCCTAAATGGTTTCTCTCGTGCAACATTTGCATGAGGTAAGGTTCGATCTCAAAGGAATAATTCCATAAGTGTATTTTTATTTTCCCTAAATCTCATTAATTGTTGCATTGTCATTACAAGGATAAGTATAGTATTAGGTAATCACTAAGATTCCTCCTGTGGTAAGAGTTGTAAAAATTGGGAAAGGGTTCCTGTCATTAGGAATGATACTCATTGTATTGGTATTTAAGGAAAGAGTAGTTCTAGCAACGTCAATAGGAACCACCTTAGTGTTCATGACTCATTAGAGGACTAGGAACTTGTGGCCTTGACATCATTAGAGATTTATGGGAAAAAGTGTACGCTGAAGACAAGGTTCATGGAATTTCTATGGCATTGACCGTCATAATAGGGTTCAACTACTTAGCATCTTGGAAGTGTCTAGGGCATTATACGTAGGATTCAAAGTAAGAAATTAGGTATGACAAGTGATTATTAATAGGATAATTACAGGCAAGAATATTGGTATTCTTGAATAGTTTGTAGAAAAGGGTGGTGGTAACATCTCCTTTGTGCTTTAGGAGTGATATCCAGGTATTTGTAGTAAGAATGACAGGTGGCCTCGTAGCATGTGTATGGTGGCACACTTCTATCAAATTCTTAAAACATAGATAAGTTGACCCACCATATGTCTCTCTAAAAAGTGATAACTAAAAAATATAGTGTAAAGTGGTAGACGGAGCTTGAGCATCACGATATTTTCAAATGTGTCGGCGTCAATCGACATAATTAACATAAAACTCAAATGAAGGCATCTTGCCTCGAGAAGTTCAAAGTGTGTGGTAGTTGGTATGGTGTCAACTACACCCACGGTAGGATGGGCTTGCCATGAGATAGGTTTGTAGACAACCAACCTAAGGCAAATGGTGATCTAGACGCATTTAGTTGGGTTTTATTGAGAAGGTTCAAGTCGATGTGCATTGTCTTTGCAATGATTAAGAAATATGTTTGCGTGTGATGTCTAGGAAAGGTCATAGATATTTCAAGAGTTATTTATGGAACATTTTTAATCACCAGGGTGAACAAAAGGGGTAGACATTATTTCTAGGAAAAGAAGTCTAATGTTGAGGTCTGTCTAGTGATAATACGCTCACAATCATAGAATAAGATTGATGATATAATTGTTTAGTCTCGTTATGGGGTGACAATTTAGTCGAGGGTACATGACTGGACATGGGATACATAAATTTGTAGTATGAAAACTCATTAGTATCTCTAGTCACATATGGCATTGGATCCACAATGATAAAGATATGGTTTCTTATTCACTGGCAAAATTTTCTCAAATTTTTGGAAAGATCATCAGGCGACATGTAATATTCTGAAGGTATTTCCTTTGATTATAATGGTTGAAAAATTATTAATCAGGTACTACTTAAGTACGACACGGTTTTGACTCGGTGTTAGTGCGGGTTAGGCCAAGTGTGGCTGATGCATCACGATGATTGAGGGTACATTGCATGTGATTATTCATTTAGGTTTGCATGTGCATCATAGTGTGTGTGCGCATGATACCACGGGTAATTTAAATTATTTGCATATATTTGTTTGATTGTTTTAGGCATAGTGGTTCGTATATGTGGTCGGTAGGACATATGATGCGACTAAGGGCGTGGGTACATAGTTTCATAATTCAAAGGTTTATTAGGGGATATTAAAAGTTTTGGAATCTAGATGATAGAAGTGGGGTCATAGAATTAGAGGGACGACATCATTTGGTTACCCGTCCTAAGGAAACTTTGTGTTTGACATCGCTATGTCGTATCGTGTGTTGCGCGGGTTTTCATAGTGCCCAATTACGTGATTTATAGATTATAAAGTCTAAGGTAAGGCTAAGTATATAATAAATTATATGTTAGTGTAAGAAACTAAAAATTTGGAAGGCTGGAGGAGTTCATCAAATGGTGACATAGGACAAGGTATGATAGAGGCAACAATGAAATGGATGATGGGGTTTTCAAAGAGCCATGTGTAAACTAATTTAATATTTTATAATAAGTGATTTTTTATTCTTTTTTAAATGAGAATCAAAATTGCAAGAATTCTTTATTTTTATTAAGTATAATGTTCCATGTTAATGGCAGTAAATAGAGCTTAGTAGAAATTCCAATGAGTCGGATTCGGTTTGGTCATAAGAAGATTGGCATTTCGGTTAATCCCTATTGAACAATTCAAAATCAAGATAGGGAGTTGAAATTATATTGGAATGGTTGCGATGAAATCTTAGAAGTTTATCTCAAACTACGGGAACTTTTATAATGGTTGTAGAACTTGTACGATAGTTTGACATAGGATTGTGATCATTACATCCCAGGAACATATTAAATAGGACCATCCATGTGATTTAAGCCTTAGGGTGCCTTGATTAGACTCAAGATATCTCACACCATTTGCAAAGGGTACATTGATTCTTAATCTCAAGAATTATGAGGATTGGGATACTTATTTGATTGTTACTTTCATTTATATAGGTGTGATTCAATCTTGGATTGAATCGGGTAATCTTCCCAAATTGGATGATAATTATATAAGTAAGCCTGTGATCTTAATCCTGATCAATATGCATTCGGTAATACCCGGATTGTGATACCCCCTTGATATACTTATAGGATTTGTTAACACTAGTAAACCTGATCACTAGATTATTTCTGGCGGGGTAGTAAAATAAGTTTCGGAGCATCAAGGAATTGATTAGATTTTGGTTAAAGGAAATTTGTGGTAAATTGATTTAACCATATGGGTGTTGTAAGCTTAACGTGGGGAATCATTTTATGTACCATAATCGACTTTGTAAATAAGACCTCGTTATATGTGAGTGATTTTTTAGATAATTCAATAGAGTATAGTCATCATTATTTCGTGGAATTAGTTATGATTAAATAAATAAAGGAAATAAAATTATGGTAAAATTAATTTAGGATTTCCAAGTACTTATTTGGAGCTAATTTAATTATTTCTCTTGGGTCCCTGGCGTAATCTATATACCCAATTAATCAAACCAAATTTCTCAAAAAAACAAATTTAGACCAACCAAACCTTTTGTACTCGAATATAAAAGTGTGGGAAGGGGTGTTAGTGACAATAATCCATCATTAGAATTTCATATGGGTGAGAGAAAACAATATTCACTTTTTTAGTGAAGGATGTGTGAGAGAGACCACCATATCTCACAATTTAGCAAAAGGTTGTCATCTTAAATGGGACTTTGGGGAGGATCATATACTAGAAGATCCAAGCGTATAAAAGGTTTAAGCAATGTTTTGGGGATCTAAAACCTGATGCCCAACATCTTTAATAAATATTTTTCTCCCCCATGGGATTGCAACCAAAATTGAAAAGGTATTGTGTTCTGAACCCTAGGTTTTTTATTCAAGCCTAGTTTTGATTTTACCGGTTTCATATGTTTGATTATTCTAAGCTCCATGGCTGAAAAAAAATTATTTTGAACTTATCGATCCCTAACAATTGGTTGAAAAGCCTTTGGTTTAGATTAATCATCCATTATAAAGGTCCTTGTTGTCCACACAAGAAAATCCTTATTTTGCATGTTGTGGGAATGGTGTGTCCTTGTGTATGATTCCTCACTAACAAGGTTTAACAGATATTCTTGATATATAACCCTTCCATTATGGTCACACAATTTTCTTTTATATGAATGGATCGTATGGTGGTCTATTAGTAGTTATTTTTCTTCTCTTGATTCCATATGGTTGTAATAAATTAGTTTTGTTATTATTTCATTATCGACATTTATGGAGGCGATGGAGAGGGGTTGAAATTTTAAAAAAAAAATTAGAATCATGTATAAGGGGTGGTTTTTATGTTTGACCGAGTTTCGTGAAGGTCTATAAAGTTTTGAGATGTCTATGGAGGTTTTTCCAAGCAAACCTGTGAGGACATTTTTTTCCATTACCATGAGTATGTCATATACCGCTACACAGTCATTGAAATTCAAGCTCACATTCACGTCAAGACGGATTCGAATAATCAAGGATCTTCAACAAAGCCTCGAAGAGATTTATTTTGGTAAAAGTTGAGTTTTAAATTCATTTAAAGTTTCATTTTAGTATTGGGAAATTTTTCTAAAAAGTTTTTAATAATTCGAGGCATCTTTATAAAAGATTTTTTTTTCCCAGAATCAGACCAATCCTATTAAAAAAGAAACCGGATTGGTCCCCCTCGTAAATATTTCTGCCAAAATTTCCTAACTGGACCAATCCTTTAAAAAAAAAGAAACCGGATCGATCCCCTCCCAACCAATCCCCTTCGCAGATTTTGTCCACCGCCTCAAATCTTTTATTTTTCTATAAAAATCTATTTCAATGGTGTATTTTCACAAAACTTTGAGAGACATTTTTTAGAAACAAAATACATAAAGTCTTCATATTTTTTTAGTCCAAAAACTCATGTTTGATTCACACAAAAACTCCCAATTACTTTTATGAATCTTTTGGAACCCTAGAACAACTTTGCTTTTGTTCATCCTTTGTGGGGAGATCTCTACAACCGAGAGTTGCGTGCTATTTTGGAGGGAGTCTCTACGAAATTTATGACTCCGTGTCCTTGTGGTATAGCTGCGCATGAACCACTGCAGATTTCTTGCCGATGCTTTGAAGGTTTGACGAACACACCGTGTGTTACTCTTGTGGGCGATATTAAGATTGTATGTAAGTCAGTGGTCTTATAAACTTGTCAAAGTTCTAAAATTAAAAAAGCTTTGCCCTTCGGGGATTTTTCTTGAATTATTGTATCGCATGCTATATCTCATTTGTATTGACACGTAGTTGCATGTTTAGGGGCAAATGTAATTGGGTTTAAAATAGACTCTAATTAAACAAGGTTAAATTGGAAATTTGCGAATTTAATCAATTATCACACACCGACTTTCTACAAATTGGTATCAGAGTCGGTTGCACTAATTTACTATGTAGATTCTGTAATGCAATTTTTTTGTGGTTATTTTTGTTCCTCTCCTAATTTGTTTTTCCCGGTGGATCCTCATTCTTTTGAATGTGTTAATCGAGATGAGTTTGTTAAAGTTCATGACCATGCTGAAAATTTAAAAAGCTTGAATTTGAAACTTTCCAAAAGAATTAAAGTTTTGAAAAAAGAAAATTCTCTCTTTAAAAGTAAGATTGAATACTTTCAATCGTTTCAAACTCAAAGTGATATTTCTCGTGAGCACTTTGGTAATTTGTGTATTCATTTGGATTCTTTGAAAATTGCAAAAAGGAGAGTGATGAGAGAGTTCTAGTTTTAGAGAAGGAATTGGAGGACTTAAAAAATTCTAGGGTTCCCGTTTGTACCGTCGAGGATAAAAAATTAATCGATGATTTTATGCATGTGAAAAAGACTCTTAGGGATAAGTTTGTTTTAACTAAGGGGGACCGCAATAAACTGTTAAGTTTAATTGATAATTTGAAAAAGAAATCCCTATCTTTGGAAGAGTTTAATTCGTTACTTGAATCAAATATTTTGAAGTTAAAAAATGATTTAAATGATTCAAGTAGGTTTGATAGTGATGGTAATGGCTCGTCATGTTCTAATGCTTCCGTTGCTAAAGCCAAAACCATTATTTGTTTCAGAGGGTCAAACTTTCCCAAGGACATTAGAAAATTTCAACCCATAGGTGTTGTTACACCCGTTTACAGATGTTCACATTGTGGTAGAAAAGGTCACCTGAGGAGTTTTTCTTTTGATCTTCGAAAAGGTCCTATAAAGATTATGTCCAGTGTCCCTGTGGTTTCCAAATCCCCCACACGTCGTTTCACATCTGTTTGGGTTAGGAAATCACTTTTAGAGGCACTAGATGGTAGACTTGTTGATTCTCGTTTGCTTGCACATGACTCTTCTCTTTCCATATCATATAGATGATTGTGTTCGCATGTTTGTCATATGATAGTTTTTTTTTGTTTCATGATATCTATGGTTGCTAGCATTGTGACATGTACTTTTTATATAAATGTTTGCCTTTGAAAATTTTGAAAAATACAAAAAGATTTTATTTTGATGAAATTTTTGAAAAATCCAAAAAGATTTTTGTATATTGTTTAGCACCGTATATGAATGAACATTTAGGATGACCAAGCTACAAATTCATTCCATATCCATGTGACTATTTGATAGTGTTTTGAGACAATAGTCCATGTCATTCATGTGCTTTGTAATGTTTGGAGTCTTTAAGATGTAATTCAGTGTTATTACCTACATGATTGACTCACTTTGTCCTTTGATCCACACAAGCACGAATTTATTTGATTATTGTTCTTGTCAAATCACATGTTGGTTGCGTGTTTTCATCTCAATTTTGTCTTTTAAAACAAACCAAATGTGATAAATCAAGATAATAAAAGGTGTTCATGTTTTAAACGTTTGCCGTGAGTTTGTGTGAATTTTTAAATAAAAAAATGGTGAAGGGCTACGAAAGGCACACATTTATCCTTTGCGATTAAGCCGCCATTTAATTGGACCTAAAAAATTGAGGTATTTTATTATATGGGGTCCAAAGAGGTTTAAAAGTGCCCAAAAAAAATTTAGGCAATAAAAAAAAGGGAATATTATGCCAAAAATGGGCCATATAGTTTTTTCTCCTATTCTCTTATGCTTGAGAATTTAGATCACCTCAAAAAGAATATATATATATATACGAGGGAGTTGGGTTGGAGAATTAAAACGACTTTGCACGTCCTTAAAAAGTCTTGAAAAGGCGTTAAAAGGGTTTTAGACGTTATTGGTGTGAAAATCATGTAGACTTTGATTTGTTGATTTTGATATAAGACGATGTCACCTAAATTCAACTTTTTTACACCTAAGGACGATTTTGATGCTCATTCGTTAGTAATATATAAATATGCATCGTGCACATATGACGTGATTAAGTTTTATTTCCTATCGAAATTGTTCACACCCTTTCATGCCGTATACCTGATTTGGTTATCTTAGTGTGAATTCTTGGTATGTGTTTGTAACATGTTTGTAGGAAAAATTTTAAAAAATCAAAAATAGTTGGTGAAGATTTTTTTGAGCATCTATTTGCAGGAGCACGTTTTCCATTTGATTGATGCCTCGTTTAGAATACTGTGACACCCCGATTTTGTTTGTTTGATTTATTCTTCTCTTTTGTCTATGTGGGGACATATTAAAAAAGGGGGAGAAGGAATTATCATTCTATGGGGTAGTTTGATCTATGGGGGAGATTTGGGATTTGTCTTATGTTTCTCATTAAATTGGTATTTTATGTTTATCTCATTTCAACTCGATACGTCACGTGGCATTTTCTTTGTCTCATGTGTGTAGGTAAATCGATTGAGGATTATTGGATTGCATATCCTGATGAGAAAAGCTTAGCGATTTTAATATTTGACTGTTGAAGATTTGAAAAACAAACGATGAAGACTTATGCATTCTATCTTTCCATCTTTAGGGTTCATGGCAGGGTAGTTTTGTATACGTCATTAGTTGATAATTCAGATATTTTTTATTTTTTACCGGCATAGACATAGGGGGAGATTTTTAAGGACATTTTTCTCCATTTCCATTTAGTATGTCATATACCGCTACATCGTCATTGAAGTTCAAGCTCACATTCACGTTAAGATAGATTCGAATAATCAAGGATCTTCAACAAAGCCTCGACGAGATTTATTTTGATAAAAGTTGATTTTTAAATTCCTTAATAGTTTCATTTTAGAGTTGGGAAATTTTTCTAAAAAGTTTTTAATAATCCGAGGCATTTTTATAAAAGAATTTGTTTCCAGAACCGGACGAATCCTATTAAAAAAGGCAAAATTTCCTAACCGGATCGATCCCCTCCGGACCAATCCCCTTCACAGATTTTGTCCACCGCCTCAAATCTTTTATTTTTCTATAAAAATCTATTTCAGTGGTCTATTTCACAAGACTTTGAGAGATATTATTGAGAAATAAAATACATCAAGTCTTCAGATTTTTAAGTCCAAAAACTTATGTTTGATTCACACAAAAAATCCCAATTACTTTTGTGAATCTTTTGGAACCCTAGAACAACTTTACTTTTGTTCATCCTTTGTGGGGAGATCTCTACAACTGAGAGCTGCGTGCTATTGTGGAGGGAGTCTCTATGAAGTTTATGACTACGTGTCCTTGTGGTATAGCTGCGCGTGAACCACTGCAGGTTTCTAGCCGATGCTTTGAAGGTTTGACGAAGACACCGTGCGTTACTCTTGTGGGCGATATCAAGATTGTATATAAATCAATGGTCTTGTAAACATATCAAAGTTCTAGAATTAAAAGGTTTTGCCCTTCGGAGATTTTTCCTGAATTATTGTGTCACATGTTATATCTTATTTGTATTGATACGTAGTTGCATGTTTAGGGGCTGATTTAATTTGGATTAAAATAGACTCTAATTAAATAAGGTTAAATTAGAAATTTTTGAATTTTATCAATTATCACACACCGACTTTCTATAAAACCCCGAGAGAATCGATCGATCGTTTGCCTCGCTACCATCCAAGAAGATTTTCCTTAATGTGTAGTTTTCGGTGGTATTTTCACGGTGGTTCTTCCCCAAATTATCTCTTGACATTAGAGTATCACATTCCTATGATCAATACCCTCGATAACTCTTTTTGTGAAGAAGTCCATTTTAAGTTGGATTCCTGCCCATAAGGAAATCTTATACAACAAGGACGCTTGTACTTGATGGGTTTTTCTTCAAAAAGAAGTCTAGAATATGGTCGAAAGGGAATTTAATGTCTCTTCTATTTTATTGTATTTATTTACTAAATTGATTATGTCTCATTATTTTATTATGTTGCATAATTTGTGTGCTAATTATATGGAAAATTAGGAACATCCGATATTATGGACGCCATGGCTTATTATTTTGAGACTGGCTTAGATCAACGATTTTCTTCAAAAATTTATGTTGTATTTTATTATTTTCTAAATTAAGTTAAATCAAGGAAACTAAGTTTAAAGGCATGAATTTAAATTGAGATTATCAGAATTTTTATTTTTCAAAAATTTAAATTATATTTTTATCTTAAGAAAATTAAAAATGAGATCAAGATATTTGATATTCATAAGTAAATTTGCAACTTACCAAGGATTTAAATTCGGTCTTTTAGAATTGAATAAATATTGTTTGGAAACACTAAAAGTTTTAAAATACTAAGTAGGAGAGCGGTTTCAACATAAACCCCACGATCTCTCAATTAATCAAGGACATCATTGATTCCTCGCATTAGCTAGTCTGCCCCCCTAACAAATGGAAATAATTAAGTCATCAAGGATTAACTAAAACTCTAAAGTGTTAATTTTGAAGTTTATAATATAAGTGGGTTTGATCCCTCTAACAAGAAAGTTCATCACGAGTGGGGTTTATTTTGAAATATAAATAGATGGTATACACTTAGAAACAACTTTTAATATCCTCCCTAACAGAGTCACTGTCATTAGGAGTCGGACTAAAAGTCATTGTCCATTCAACTATATTGGGTAGAAGATCCTGAACTTTCCATCTACATAATTGAAAGATAAAAGTATGTATAGTTTAAGATGAGGCGATTTAAGATCCCAACAAGAAAACTCATTCCATAGGGGACCTAGGATTTCAATCGATATTTACTTTAAAATGGAGGGGAGGGTGACACTTCAAAATTAGAATTAAATTAAATTTTCACATTGAATTTTCGAAAGTTGCTCCTTTTTCAAAATTTTATGCTTATCAAATTTTAAAATTGGATCACCATTCAATAACTTTCTTATATCTTAAAGGAAAACAAGTTAACTTGCATGGATTATATAGGTTGGAAAATAAACCTAGACATTATCCTAACTGCTGAGGAGTTTAAGTTTGACTTAAAGGTGGCCTACCTTGCCAACCCGGAGGAAGGGAAACTCGAAAGGGACCTCCAAGCCTACCATAGCTGACAAAACGTTGATCAGATGGAATGCTGCTATATATTGGATTCTATGACTAATATGTCAGCATCAGCAAATGGCCACCGCTAATAACACGGTTATGAACCGCAAGAATATGTTTGAGGATCAAAATTGTGTCGCAAGGTTGCATGCTATAGCAAGGATGGTAAACACCAGCATGCATGAGCATACTGCCATGCACGAGCATTTTCTAATGATGATGTCAATATTAGGAGAACTAGAGGTGGTTAAATCTAAAATCAAAGGAAAACCCAAGTTGATTTCGTGCTCCAATCACTATCGAAATCTTTTAAATAATTTTTCCTAAAATATTCAATGAAGAAGTTTGATTAATCTTTGGTGGAGTTGCTTAAAGAACTCCAGGCTGTGAATAAAATCAATAGGAATACGTGCATGGTTTAGGTTTCTAAGAATGTCCCATCTACTTACATCCCAAAAGTTAAGAAGAAGAAGAAGAAGAAGAAGAAGAAGAAGAAGAAGAAGAAGAAGAAGAAGAAGAAGAAGAAGAAGAAGAAGAAGAAGAAGAAGGGCATGTCCCAGGAACATCCTAAAGTTGTTAAGATAAACTTAAGACCCACAATGAAGGTAAGAAGTCAAAATGAAATGTTTACATCTAAAAATAGGAAGGACACTAGAAGAAGCAATGCCCCATCTACTTTGCTAAGAAGAATGGAAATGGTAATTTCTTCTATATCATAGAGACATGGTTTGTGGTGAAATTTACTAGAACCCGTTGTGTAGATTCGAGAGCAAATAATCATGTTTGAAATTCTTTGTACGGGTTCTAGGCAACCAAGGAGCTTAGTGGTGGTTAAATGTTTCCATTCATTGGCGATCATCATAAGGGAACAATAGTAGCAATAGAAAATTTAGTTTTAAATTTTGGTGCAAAAAATAATTTAATATTGATAGATTTTTTTTATGTCCTAGTATTAGAAGAAATTTGATTTTTATTTATAAACTTGTGATGAATGGATATTTGGTTTATTTAACAAAGGAGTTTTTATAAAAAATGGAAAATCTCTTATATATTCTGGAACATTGGAAAATGATCTTTATATTATAAGACATGTCTCGCACTGTTACTTAAGAGTGAAGTGGATAACTTTAATGGAAATAACCTAAAGAGAGAGAAACCTTATAAGTTGAACCATACATATATTTGACATTTTAAATTGGGTCACATCAATCTAAAAAGGATAAAAAGACTTGTTTCAAATGGGCAATTAAGCTCATTGGAAGTGGGGAACTTCCCGTATGTGAATTAGCAGTGGCAGCACCAGCGAAGGGGATGCACCAGAGGAAGCCAAGGGAGTCTCCTCTGCCTGAGAAGAGGTCCCAACGGAGTCTTGGGACATCATTGCCCTGCGAGCAGACTCCTCCGAACATAGAGATGTATTAGTCCTTAAATATGTAACTCCCGTCATGGGAGAACGAGGAGGAGGTTCAACGGTCTCAAAAAAATGAAACCGTCCTCCCATGAAATGATTTACAGGAGGAGAATGAGTAGGAGAAATGCCTCCCAAGTGACATTCCTATAAAGATAAATATTATTAATTTTTGCTAAGTGTTGTAATCCTTCCATAGTATTTATAAAGAAGAAAGTTACATCTTCGTCTGCTAATGACCCATCAGAAAGAACAACTAGAGAAGAGGGTGATTAGGTTACTTTGAAAGAAGATGCAATGGATTTAAGGGAATTTTTAGGGATATCCTCAATCTCAATAGGCCCAATGCTTGATGGAGGTGAAGAGGTCTTAGGATTGAAGGATGGGCTATGGGTTACACAACATAAGGTTGTGTCTTCTGAGGCTTAGTTCCTAATATTTGTTCCTCCCAGAAGGAGCACTAGCGCTAGCTGTTATCAGAGAGCTCTTGTATCGTGTGGTGACTTCCTTCATGGGAACCATGAGAATTGGTGGTAAAATGGTTAAAGGGGGAATAGCAGGAGTGTGTTATCTAAACTTGCATTGAATGCATTAGAATTTAGCATGGAACTTTGCTCGAAGTTCCTCCCATATTTTTGCAGATGCTTCAGAGGGAACGGAGGCAGTGGGGAAATCATTAATAGGAACTTCTGATTTAGACTTAGACCTGAACTTGGAAGAAGTCTCACTCTTAGAAGTCC
Source organism: Sambucus nigra (assembly GCA_949130495.1). Lineage (NCBI taxonomy): Eukaryota > Viridiplantae > Streptophyta > Magnoliopsida > Dipsacales > Adoxaceae > Sambucus > Sambucus nigra. The sequence continues at coordinate 264,063,659 of OX422213.1, read as the reverse complement.
TAGCCTTTTTAGAGGTCGGTTAAAAAGGCCCCTAGCTGGGTGTACCTACAGTAGTGGAAGGCTGTTTTGGCATGGGGTCTTTCTTGGCCTTTGGAGCGGAAGTAGCTACCAAAGGGTAATAAAGAGGTAACTCAATGGGAGGATCCTTAGAAATTAGACTAAGAGGAAACTCAATGGTGGAAAATTAAGAACAGGGGGATAAAAGGTGGAATTTAGACAAATTCATGAATCGTGTCTAGCTGCATCGACCAATATTTCATCCCAAAAAGAGAAGTCACTTCACCTTTCCTTATTATTCTGGGGATGGTTATTCGGAAAACACTTGTAGAACAAACTAATGAAGCAGCTGAGGTGGTATGGAAATAGCAGGCCTCAGAGAAAGTTTCCCAAGTATGAGATTCATAAAAAATAGGACGAGGAGTCCCTTGATCATAGCCAAATTAGTGAGAACAACGGTTTAGGTTGTAGTGCTCCGAAGTATATCCCCACTCGGTATATGAAGGAAAATAACTTGGAGTCAAAAGGAGCATAACAAAAAATAAGGGATCTTCACTTATAAGCTCCTCATATGTGGCTTGAACTATTCTATCTTCGTAGGTGAAGAATAACAAAGTGTGAGAAAAATAATCCTCGACATATGGTCTTATAACGAAGAAATTGGGCTTGTCAAAGATGGGAAGAATGTCTTGAGGACTTCATGGAATGGAAAGGGTTTTTCATTGGCTGCTATCTCGAGAAAATGCGTGTATAAAAAACCCATTAAGATTTTAGCATTAGCAAAATTGGCCACGTTATATCGACCAAACGAGCGTTCCATATCGATGTGGGTCTTATCTAGCCAGGTACAGAGGGACCCCAATTCCATCGCAGATAGAGATTGATTGAACCCCCAGGCCAATCGAATATAAATATTGATAAGTTCCCTACGGGGCTGATCATTGGTCTTACCAGGCAAGAAGAAATGGGAGATAATGGCAAGGATATAAGTAGGTAACTTCAGAGGTGTACATTTGCCTTGACCAGCAGCAGAAGAACCTTCTTTATTAGAGTAACCTTGGAAGAAATAGTTTATTAGAGGTACCTTTGCCTTATTGAAAGAACTTATGAAATTTTGACACACCAAGTCCAAATCAATCTAAAATTTAGTCAATTCACCATCAAAAGTCAAATTAGAGTACGATGATGTACCTGTGGGCTCTATCCCAAGCAGCTCACAAACACCTTCCAAGGTAACGGTGAATTCTCCCCATGCGGCAAGGGTGTGAGTAGTGATGTTCAAATGTGATACTAACACTTGAAGGACATCATTTGTTTACACAAGTTAAACACACCAGACTAAGTTTCCCGATGAAGCCTAACCTTAGAAAGGGAATTAGCATGAGTAGTTCCTAGCCACGAAGTGGGATGGGGAACCTCCAGGCCCCTCGATGTCTATATGAGAGAAAGGGAAGTCACCTCGGTCACAAAAAAACCTCACAGTTCCCTCTAGAGGCAAGAATCCCCAAGCAGTAGCAACATCGTCTTCATCACCAAGTGTCAATGCCTCACACTTGGAATTCAAAACACAAGTCTTGCACGCATTAGAGTATACATTTTCCTCATTAAAAATAGGAGAGCAGAGCTAGAAACATAATTTCTCTTAGCATGTCTCCATTAGATAAGTGGAGTCCAAGGCTGTAGTAGGAGTAGTAGAGGCAATGGAGGTAGCAATGATGGTTGGAGTAACCGGAGCACTGGAAGAAGCCATCAGAGGAACAGGAAGAAAAAAAATAGTGGAAAGAAAAGTAGTAAGGGGATAAAAGCGACGGAGTAGTGATTATTGATGGTGGAAAAGATAAGAGGAAGAATATGCTTGAAACTTCAGAGCTTGGTACAGAGTGCAATAATAGCAAAAATCTCTTTCTCTCTCTAAAATCTCTGGAAGTATGAAGGCAAAAGGAAAGCTTGAAAAGGAGAAAACGCTAAGTGGTTAAGATATTAGATATTTGAGATTCAAATAGGCGGTCGGGTTTCCCAAGAAGGCATGTGCCTAGCCATCAAAATGATTACAAATAGACACATGTAACTTTAGGGAGTGCTCTAAAGGTTAAAAAGACAGCCTTACGTCATTAATGAGGTGGTTCTTGGGGAAGAGAGAGGGTTACTTTCAAAAGAATTAATAGTTTGGCAGCAATATTTTAAAATTTATGAGAGTTCTAAAAGCCTAATGAAAAAAGCACTAGCCTTAACTCAAAGGCCAATAATAGAACTAAGCTCAGATGATTGTAGAACTAATTGAGGAACATCGAGGAGAATTTTCATCAATGGAGTGAAGTAATAGGGAACAAAGTCCAATAGTAGATAATAGGCACTAGCCTTAACTCAAAGTTCAAAAAAGGTCACGATGTCCCCTCACCATAAGCTCATTTGGTATAGCTTTGGCTTGGGTACATCGGGGAGAATTTTCCTTTTTTGAGTAGTCAGAACAATGATGGTTGGGATCTACAAATACTTCTAGAGAATTTTAATAGGGATGAATAAAAAAAAATATCGATTGTAGTTTACTCAGAGAAAAAATTTCACGATGTCCCCTCTCCATAAGGCCAACTACTGAAGAGCTTTGGCTTAGGTACATCGAGGAGAATTTAACATTTTTCTAATAATAATAATGGTGGTCGATGATGCTAGAAATACCACCACCAGATAAGGTGTTGACAAGCTCAAGCAAGTGATAACAATGGCAGCACAGGAGAATACAAGTGCATATGTAGAAGGAGGTGATGAGAAGAGGATGAACACCAATATGTAAGTGGTTCAGCCAATTAGGCCTACGTCCACTGTGCAAGTGAGTGAGTAATGTCACTGAAATAAGGCACTAACGGACATGGATACAATCTCTCAAGTTTTCTCTCCTTACTGTGTAAATTGATAGAGTTTTAGCTAGGGTTATCATTCTCGATACTTTACAATGTTGAAGATGACCTTAATATATCGTGATTGGTGGTGTAATGTAACCCCCAAGCATGCAATGTGCATGTGCATGGAGACGCATCCAGTGCCAGGATGACATCTGGTTGATCTCAACTAAGTAATGATGACCTCAATATTCCCTCACGTGGAGGAAATGGTTCAGTTATAACGAATTTATCCACGTGTTCCAAGCCATACATGTGCGTGTAAATGCTCGGCTATCTTTGCTTGGTACCAAACTCGGCCTGGATGAGTACGAGGTTGATGAAGTATGAGCCCTGCCTTGGCTGGGGATTATATGATGATCTCGATTGGGATGCCAGTCGAGGTTAGAAATCTGGAACATCGGTCAGGGTGGATGTTGTCTTAACACTTGATGCTGAGCCTGCAAGGCCTTACTGATCTTTGGTGAAACTTGTAATGTCGGCTATGGCCGACGTTGATGGCAATGCTGATGGATAACCCATGTCCATACTTACCTCGAATGAGGCCTTCATCGAGGTGATACTTGTAACAACGGTTGTGGCCGGCCTGATGGATAACTGACCCCATAAGTCATGTAGACCTCGACTGATGCCCAATCATGGTGGTACTTGCAACGTAGGCTGCGAAAACCTGATTAAGGACGAAATCGTTGATGGGTAATCCTGAGCTATTGTTACCTCGGCCATCATACAGGCTTAGGTTAATTCCTCTGAGATGGTAGGTGCACTTTGGGCATATTAGTGGTAGTCACAAAGGAGGCGAATTAGGGAGAATTTTTTCGCTCAATAGAAGGTGGTCCATCAAATTGAGAAGTTTTCATGCAAACATTTCTTGCGCTCACAACAAATATCCACATGAAGGGGAAAATGTAGGGGGCTTGAAGGTAATCTTTGAATTAGAGAGAGCTTCCCTAATTAACAGAAGAGACTCAAGAGAAGGAACTAGCATAAAGGAAGGGAGGTAGCTCTGCGAGGTAGCTCAGTGATGGGGCTCAGCGAGGAAACTTACCGAGAGATATCTTCTTTACCTTCCATTTTCACTTAGTCAAGTTGTATCTTTTTAATTACATTGATTATAATGCGGTAACAATTGTAATTTTGAGTGTGAGATCAAGCGATACTCATGTGAGACTAGGCATGGGAAAGCTTACTTGCTCTATCGAGTGACCTCATCGTAGGAACTTAGGAGCTACTTGGTAAACATTAGGAGACCTTATCGTGGAAGCTCATGTAGAGTAATCTTGAGTTCCAGCATTTATTGACTTTGAGCCAAACATACCTCTACTAAATGTTACATCTACTTTAGGTTATGTCACTATCCACCTACCCACTATCCAATCCAAACTTGAGTAAACCATTGTGGTATTGGGGATGTCAGATGGCTTGGTGAGCCATCACTATCGTGACAGTCCTCTAATGCATAGTAGGTAGGAAAAAGGAATTTACTAGAATTTAATGATTATGACATAGGGTGAGTTTACCCATGAGGCCTTTAATTCTTCAAACTTAATATGTGAGAGGAATGTCTTTCACATTAATGAGAAATGAGATATCTGGGGAAGGGTGTGGGGCTACTTATGAGACTCAACCACCTCTGGGAAGAGGGAGTTCTTTCTAGATAGAGAATACATTGAGAGAAAAAGAGGTATAGCAAACTAGACATTTATCCCCCCACCATTGACATTTATTACGAAGCTTTTATTGGATAACCAGGGAGACATTAGAGGTTATTAGTGTGCTGACTACCTACCAAGGTGTATCTAGGGTGCTTATTTCTCTCTCCCTTTGAATGAGTTGTTTCTAAAATCCTTTTATTATTATTTGAGTTATACACGAGAGATTTTGTAGTCAAATATGAGTGTTTATTGTATACAATACTTTGTGTTCATTTGTGATAGTTGAGGGTATTTGGCTTACTATTTTATCACCATATATATAGGGGTTACGCCTCTATTTGTATTATCATACTCCAAGCCTTTAATGGGACTACCTTCTTACAAATGTAAGCGGGTATTCCCCTTGTAGCCTGGGAGTATGGTAGTACTACTTTAGTTGTAACCCTTATAGGTATGGTGATAAATAATAACCCAGAAACTATTTAATGAACACAATTAAACATGCAATATTATATTTGATCAACACTCAGATTGGAATCACAATGCACTCGTGTATAACTCAAATAATAATAAAGGGAACTCACAAGTAACTCAGTCAAAGGGAGAGAGGATTAAGCACCCTAACTACACCTTGGCAAGCAGTCAACCACACTAACAACCTCTGAAAGATCTATGCTTAGCTATTAAAATCTTCACAATAAATGAAAATGGTGGGTGAGAAAGAGCTCTGGTTTGTAATAACGCCTTTCTCTCTAATGACAATATCTCTAGAGAAGGACTCTGAAAGAACATCCCCCCCCCCCAGAATTGGTTGAGGGTTATAAATAGCCGCCCACACCACTCCCGAGGTGCCTAAGCCTTACCCAACTATGAAAGACATCCCTCATACTTATGTCACAAACATTAAATGCCTGAAGGACTAGTCATCAACATGTCATAAACATTAAATACCAAGACATGCCTTTTACCTAACCATTGTGAGCTAGGGGGCTGTCATCACTGAGGTGGCTCACCAACTTTCTGATAGCCCCAAGTGCCATGGAGGTTTACTCAAGTGCATATTTGACATTCCTTACCTAAATAGTGACATCACCTAAAGTAGATGTGACATTAAGTTGAGGGCTATTTGGTTTACAACTCAACGCACGATGGAACTCAAGGCTACTCCACCCAGGATTCCACGATCAAAGGTCTTTCGGTATTTTATCAGGTGTATCTAAGATGGTCAGGACAAGCCCCAACACTGCCTCACTTCTCAATCCTCCAAACCATGTCCCTCTGAAGTTCTGACGGCGAGGTCTCTCAATATAGATTGAAAGCTCTCCCAGGCCTTGCCAAGTCTGGTCTCTCGCAAGTACCGTTTGACCTCACACTGAATAGAGCTATAATTGTTACATCATTACAATAATTTTAGATGTAGCCAATATAAAAAGATACAACATGACTAAGTAAGACAACAAAGATAAAGAGTGAGCCCTCTTAATCAATTAATTCTCTAGAAGATCTCCCTAGACTGCCAAGCAGAGCAACCTCGTTTGAGCTATCGAGCTGCCTTATTACATTGAGTATATTGTATCAGTTAGGGGGAATTATCTCTAATCTTGAGATTATCTTCAAGCCCCCCTACATTTTCCCCTTCGTGCAGAGATTTTTTGTGGAAACAAGAAATGTCAGCATGAAAAAATTCTCAATTCGATGAACCCCCTACTTGTGAAAAAAATCTTGCATCTCTATCTTCGTTAAATTTTCTTCCATTGTCTCTGTTCGAAAAAAGTTAAATTCTCCCTAATGTACCTAAACCAAAGCGCTGCAAGTTGTTAGTGATTGGTCAGGGGACATCGCAACTTTTTCTGCCGTTGCGCTCAGTCGTTCCATCTTCTTCACTAACTATTAGAATTCTTTGAAATATCTGAGGAAGTTGCTGACTATTCGATCTGACGGTTCCAAAGTTAAACTCTCCTCTCTCGGCACTGTTCTGTGTCACCACGCAGCGTAGTTGTAATAAGTTAGTATTTGCGTTATGATTTTCCCTAGTGTTATGAATCTCCCTCCTGAACATTCCTAGCATGTAAACTTGTAGAATTAACCCGAAGTAACTTATTGAACTTTAAAATTCTTCCAAGTTTCATCATGCCACTATTCTTCTTCGTTTTGTGTTGTTCAAAAAGTAAAATTCTCCTCGATGTACCAAAGCCAGAAATAACTCCAAACGGGCTTGTGGCGAGGGGACATCGTGAACTTTTTATACTGCGTCGCATGGAGTCTTTTCTCTAACGTTGGAATTCTCCTACATAAATTCTCCCAACAAAATTCCACCAAGTTGAAGGTACTTTCTCATTTGGACTGCGTTGCCTCATCATTTCATCTTGTTCGAAAAGAAAAATTATCCCCGATGTGCCCGAGTCAAAGCTGACCCCATTTGGACTTGTGGTGAGGGGAATTATAGCTTATTGAACCGTGGTAACAGCTTCTGCATTGTAAGATATCCGATGCGCCTGAAAAAAAATTAAGTCGCCAAAATCATAACTTGTTTTGAAAGCAACCCTATTTATTACCCATGCGATAATTCATTAATGACGTGGTATTGTCTTTTCAATTGTTAGGGCACTCCCCGCAGTGCCATGTGTCCATTTGAAATGATTGAGGGAACCTTTGTACGTGCGGTGGTAGGAATCTCAAAATCCAACTTAAAAAAATTCAAACGCCTATTATTCAAACACTTAACCATTTTCATTTACTTTACCTTCATCTTCTTCAAACTCCTAGTGGCTTTAGAGAGCGAAAACATCAAACCACCATTATTACCAAGCTTATCTTCTTATTCTTTTTTTTGCCTTGTTCATCGCCTTTAGCGACTGTGCTCTACGCTTTCATCCTCCTCCTTCTTCCTTAGAAGCTTTTCTTACCATTGTCTGCCATGGCTTCTTCCAGTACTACAAATTATCCCACCAATAGTGCTCCGTCTGTAGCCACCATTATGCCTGCCCCTTCCATCCCCTTGAGTGCCACCGCCTTGCTAGCAACAAGCCAGGAATAACTACGTTTCTACCATGGTTCTCTTATTTTTGGTAAGGACGATGAATTTTTGATACGTGCAAGACTTGCAGTTTTTCAGCTAACTATGACCCTTTGTTGTTGGGTGATGAAGATGAAGAATTAGCTAAATGGGCTTTCCTCCCTCCAAAGGGGGATCTGTGCTTATGATTGCATCTTAGTGACTTTACTTTCTCCCAGATTGATTTCGAAGCACCTGGGGGATCTCCAAATCATTTCACCGCCTGGCATGCACTTATACAGAGATCCCATGTTGTAGTTCTTGCCAAAGTTGGTCTTCACCGAGCCAACTGGTTAGGGGAGTTCACTCTTTCTAAGCACAACACCGCCCTCCAAGTGTTGGTCTCCATATGGAACATCATAACTCACACCTTCTTTACTGCTTGAGTAGATTTCACCATTACTTTATGGGATGTCTATGAGCTGCTTGGGTTTGAACCCATGGGTGAGTTTTCTTATCTTGATGAGGCGTTGGATGTCGAGGAAGTTGTTCATTGGGTAGAGTTAGATCGAATCTGGAGATGTTGCACTGGATCTTCAAACAAATTTATATTTACTCCCCCAATCAGTTATTTCTTCGAAGCTCATACTGCGAAGGATGCCACTTCTGTCACAGGAAAGGATAAAGGTACATACCTAGAATTACCATCCTACATCCTTATTTTGCTATCCCATTTCTTCTTGACCGGAAAGCCCAACGACCAGCCTAGGAGGGACCTCATAAACATCTCCATTCGTTTGGCTAGAGGTTTTAATCTTCCTCTGGCTGCTATTGCTTTGGGTTCCCTCTACACTTGGTTGGATCGGACCCATCTTGGCATGGAAGGGTCCCTTTGTCGATACAACCTAGCCAATTTTTCCAACACCATTATTTTAAGAGGTTTCCTTTACACCCATTTTCCTGTTATTGTCGCCAAACCTGTTCCTTATCCCCTTATCCAAGGCATCAAGCCTTCTTGCCTCTTGTGCTTTCATAAAAAAAAGCCTAAAGGAGATAATGGGAATTTTTTATTGCTTGGACTCCTTCGTCATGGGGCCATATAGGGAATCAACCACACTTGGAATTTTTTCTCTTTTGCAGCTAGAGCATGCAACTTTTGTTCTAGTTGTAGAAGATCCTTTGCAATTCGTAGTGCTTATGTTTACCCCTGGGTTCCTTCCTTCATTCATTGAGTGGGGATGTACTTCTAAACCTTACAATTCTAATCGATCCAGCAGGTAGTTTGATTTTGATCAAGGGGCTCCTCGACCTGTATTTCAGTTAACAAATGAGAGGGCTACTTTTGCTGAGGCCTGCATTTTCTACCTTTCTACTGTTGTACTTGGCGTAACTTCTACTATGGATGGTCGGGTTACTATCCCCACTGCCACTAGGAAATGGGATGTATCCACTTCATTTTCCACCAAATTCTGGATGATGCAACTGACCAGAATTCTTGAATTTACACCAAGTCCCCCTCAATATCCCCCAGTTCTCTCTTTCCCTGCCTTAGAATTAGGCCTCAAAGGAAACTCTATTCTTGGGGTTGAGTTCCCTTTGAGTAAGAATCCTAAAGATCCTCCTAGTGAGATACCTTCTTATTTCCCCATGATCCCTACTTTCACACCCAATCCCAAGAATGTTCTGTAATACCCCGTACTTTTGGCTATATTTATTTTTGGGATTAATTAATTAAATGCATATTAATTGGAAATTAATCCGGGTTATAAATACTAACGAGATGCGAGTTGGTATTTGATTATGTGCATACATGTTTTGATATATGTATTTGATATTATAAAACTTGTCGTGAGATTGATATACGGCAATTTGAGAATTTTGTTGAGACGCGTGTGACCGCCGCGTCATGGTATATTATTTTAATTATAAAAGTGAATTTTATTTCTATTAATCGTATGGTCGTTTTGAGTGCGCCAACGCGTCCGGAAGGGTCGAGATAGTCAGAAAACACTAGCCGGGGGTGTAGTTTGGATTCCGGGGTATTTTTAGGCCATACCGGCATCATAAAGGGTATTTTGGTAATTTTACTTTTTGAGGAATTAAAAGTGACGAAAATTGGGAGTTTTAATCTGATGTGGATTTAACCCACTAAGCCCATTAACCAAACCATATTAACCTAGAAGGCTACGTAGGTTATTAGAAGAGTTTTCTAATTTTCCCAAAGAAAACCCTAGCCACCTTAAGCCACCATTGGAGGTGAAGCTTGGAGAGAGGAAAATCTGCAGAAATCTTCACCAAACCAACACCAAAATCAAAAATACAATCAAGGCAAGTGTTTTAATCATATTTAAATTCGTAGAATGTTTCTTCCATGTTAGAAAATTGATGAATTATAACTGTTCTTGAGAGATAATGAAAACCCATGTAGTTTGGAGCTTAGAACTTGAAAATATTGAGGAGAATTGCATGTAGAATGATAGGTAGATAATTATTCTCATGATATCTGTGATAGGAAGGAATTAAAACGGATTTATAGTGAGTTAATTCATGATTCAAAAGTTAGGGTTCATGTTCTTGAGATAATTGGAAAAAAGTGTAGAGATTTATATTTTGATTGATGTTAAAGAGATTTAATCCTTGAAAACATGTTAGGAGTTGACTTGAATATGTTTAGGATGAATTAGAGACCCTAAAACGTTGTTGGGATGAACTTTGGAAGAGATTAGGAGTGTTAAAATGGATAAAAACGAGATGGGGAAAAATCTGGGACGAAACTGGCAGGTCGTTAGAAGCCCCTACCCAGGTCGTTCGAACGAACTCGTTCGAACGAGTTTCTAACGAGTTGACCAGTCGCTGCTAACGAAAAGGGATTTCGTTCGAACAAAATATCGTTAGAAGGTACAGTTCGTTCGAACCAACTGGAATCTCGTTCGAACGAGACTTCTAACGAGTTGACAGAGGGATCTCGTTCGAACAGTCTCCTTCGAATGAGACTTCTAACGAGTTGACAGTTTGGTCCTTTTTGGACTGTTTTGATTTTTGGAGTCCCGTAAACTTGTTCGAGGATATAGATAACCTTCCTTTGATGATGTAAGGATAGATTTGGGACTTTTGGGTTATTAGGAGGAGTAAACTACATACGCGAGTTATATTAAATGGACGGTTTGGGTTGAGACGTGAGTGTCTACTACGACGTGAGAAAATTATGGCGCGTATGATTATAAACCGGAATAGTATAAATTGTGATAATTATAGTTAGTACGAGAATGCGATATGTACTACGATTAAACTACGGTATTACTAAGACGTGTGTTAACTTAGTATTGGTATATGAATTGTGTGTATGACATACCTACCATACTTGCTATCACGGGAGGTTTGCGTTCGCTTAGGGCCCTCTAATCCTTGTGTTGCCCGGATTTAGACTGGTTACCTTGATGAACATAGGTCATAGAAAGACTTATTGGGATATTAATAAGTCCGCTGATCGTAGGAGCGTAGGTATGTGCGTGACCTATGTGATGTGACTATGTTCGCCTCCATTGTTTGTGATGTTGTTATCTGTGAACTATTCCTGAGAGATTCGGAATATGTAATCCTTATGTACGTGATGTACCGGGATGGATAGAAGAGTATGTGTGCACCGCAACTTAGTTCTCGGGGTGCTTATATTGTATATTTATGATGTGAATAATATACACTTAATTAATGGGAACCTTCATGTTAATGTTGTGAATATAATTACGATATTGTTTCGAGAAATATAACGAGTTAACTTACAGTGATATATATTGCATATTGAGCTTCTGAGTTTACGTTAAACCCCTACTTAATTACGAGCGTTATAATGTCAATAGAACCGAGTAATATGAGTAGGACCTATGATAGTCTAGCTAGAGATTATGTCACTTAGCTAGTGGTTTGCGTCGTTATAGATGGGTACTTACGTTAGGAGTGCACAGTTAGACAAGAGGTGAGAATATCATGTGAGTGCACGTCCTAACATGTACTTTGCATTTAATGTTTTAAATGTTTTTAAAGCACTTGCAGGTTTTTAAAATAACTCCACATTCAGGCTCTGACCCGTTTGCTTTTCAAATCTTTTTCTTGTAAAACCATTTTAGGTGCCCAGCCACAAGGACACCAAGCATAGGATACTCATTCAGGAGACGAGCTGTAGCTGTTTGTGGAAGCTACAGGGATTTTCTTGTAGACGCTTCTATCTTTTGGATTCCAGAGTCACTATCTATCAGTTGTAGGGGATGTTGCCCATTTCTCTTTAGAGGCATCTTTTACATTTCAGTTTTGTTTCAGACTTTGGCATGTATTATTTCTGTATTCAGTTTAGTTGTTTCAGTTGTGGGATTGTGGTGAGGAGTTTTTTCCACCAAACTTTATTTACGTTATGTGATGATCATTCTATTTACTTCAGTATGGTGAATGGTGTATTTACTCTTTATTACACTTTTTGCATGTTAATCAGACTTAAATTAAAATTTGGCACTTACTTTTTAAATACTAGGTGGTTAGTAATCATAAAAATGTTTTCGACAGTGATGCTATTAACTGGACCAACTTGGCATTTTGAATTAATTTAATAAAGGAGTATCTACCCGGTATTTAATTAGTCGGGGTTTCACAGGTGGTATCAGAGCATCAGGTTCTAGTGTCCTTTAGGATCTGACGGCTTATTATGTTTCCGCTACGTTTCTTTGATATAGAGCCATATATTTTAGGACTGTTGTACTCTTGTTGTGTATGCTTCGTTCTTCAGCTATCTTAAGTTTATAACTGCGAACTTATAAACTTCATTCTTATTTCAGATGCCTCCACGACGTGCACGACGAGTTCCCAGGGATGCAACGCCCGAACCCCAGCCCGCTCCAGTTCAGGGCATGATGAACGCCGCTGAGGTTGCAACTATAGTAGCCCAAGCGGTAAATGCCGCTATTGTCGTTGTTCAGCAGGCACCACCTCAGGCACCGGTTGCCGCGCTAGTACAGGTTAATTCATTCCTGTCTGCTTGGGAGCATGTACGTGACGCTTTTCAGAAAGCGCATCCGCCAGAGTTTGCAGGTAGCTCAGATGTGGTAGTCTCGAGCCAATGGAGGAAGGATATGCAAAGGCACTTAAGAATGTATGAGTGCATGGATGTTCAGAAGCAGGTGCAAGCTACTTTAAAGCTAGTTGGATCTGCGCTACAGTGGTGGGAGTCTATTACCACCATGGAGGATAGGGATACTCTCACGATTCAGGAGTTCTGGGTGCGGTTCGACCGCAAGTACTTTTCGTCAGCTGTTCATACGGAGATGAGGAGGAGATTAATGAATCTGAAGCAGGAAGGTAAGACCGTGGCCAAGTATGAGGCCGAGTTCATGAATCTGTTGAACATCGTTCCAGACGAGATACCAACAGAGAAGAAGAAAATTGAGAAGTTCACCGACGGGTTGACTTGGAGGATCCGTCAGCATCTGCTAGGGAACCTATCGTTGGCCACTTATTCTGATGTGGTTAACGCTGCATTGTTACACTGCCAGGACCACCGTTTTCATATGGCCGAGGGCAAGAGGTCGGGGGAGTCTAGCCATCAGGGCAGGACTGGAGGACATGGTGCCAGTGGGGCACAATCTAGTCAAGGGCAGAGACAGAATGAGCAGGGCTCCCAGCAGGGGGATAATAAGAGGTTCCGGTCAGGGAACTATAGGTAGGGGCAGGGAGGTTTCCGTCAGGGCCATCAGGGTCCAAACGGCCATCAGGGCCAACAGGGACAGAATGGGCAGCAGTTTCACCAGGGCCAGCAGGACCAAGGGAGGAATGGTAACGGCCACCAGGGCCGGGGACAGCAGGGGCAGAGAGGAGGGAACTTCCCAGGGAAGTGCTTTGTTTGTGGCAAGACTGGCCATAAGCGACAGGATTGTCCTGATAGGGGCAGGGCCCCACAGCAGCAGCAGCAGGGCGCTCGCCAGGAGCCACAGAGGCCTATGTTTCTCGCCGCTCTTCCCGCACCGCCACAGATGGCAGCATTGCCACCCATTCCAGCAGTCCCAGTTCAGCAGGGGCAGCTACAGTATGGACGTGTCTACAACGTCCACCAGGCTGCAGTTCCACAGGCACCGCCCGCGATCGAGGGTACGTTTCCTATCCATGGCACTATGGGTCGGGTATTATTTGATACGGGTGCTACACACTGTTTTATAGCTACACACTTCGCGAAAGCTTTAGGATTGTTAGCTACGGCAGAGAGCACAGTGACGTGTGTCGACTCACTATTGGGGAGTGGGTCACTTATTTTCTTTATATGCCGGGGAGTGGGGGTAGAGATTGGTGGTTTGGTATTACCTGCAGACATGTTAGTGTTAGACATGCATGTTCACGATGTGATTATCGGTATGGATTGGCTCGTAGCTTATAGGGCCATGATTGATTACTTCAGCGGGAGCATTGTTTTTGCCATTCCGGGGCAAGAGATGTTTGTAGTGGCGATGCCTCGCCCAGAGGGAGGATCGACCGCTCATATGTATTACATTGAGGAGGATACCTCTAAGGAGATAGTAATTCCTTTAGATTCTATCCCAGTAGTCAGGGAGTATTCGGATGTGTTTCAGGAGATACCAGGCTTACCCCCCCAGTCGAGAGATAGACTTTGTTATAGATTTGCTACCGGGTACGAGACCTATAGCACGCGCACCGTACCGTATGGCTCCATCTGAGATGAGGGAGTTACGGGATCAGATAGAGCAGCTGTTAGGTCAGGGCTTTATTCGAAAGAGTACCTCACCTTGGGGCGCTCCAGTTCTGTTTGTGAAGAAGAGGGACGGTTCACTGAGATTGTGTGTGGACTACCAAGAGCTGAATAAGGTCACGATACGGAATAAGTATCCGTTGCCACGAATCGATGACTTATTCGACCAGTTGAGAGGAGCTTCTTTCTTCTCAAAGATTAATTTGAGATCGGGATACCATCAGTTGCGTATCAGGGAGGAAGATGTCTCGAAGACTGCCTTCTTGTCGAGATATGGTTCTTATGAGTTTCGGGTTATGCCTTTCGGTTTGACCAACGCTCCAGCAGTGTTTATGGACTTGATGAACAGAGTGTTCAGGGATTTCCTAGACCAGTTTGTCATTATCTTCATTGATGATATTCTGGTTTACTCCCAGACAGAGGAGGATCCCGCCGAGCATTTGAGGCAGGTTTTGCAGACACTTCGTCAGAACGAGTTGTATGCAAAATATGAGAAGTGCGGGTTTTGGCTGAAGGAAGTCCAGTTTTCGGGACACATTATTTCCGACCAGGGAATATCTGTTGATCCGGGGAAGGTATCAGCGGTGAGGGAGTTGGGATAGCCCACGACACCGACTGAGATTCGTAGTTTCTTGGGTCTAGCAGGATACTACAGGAGATTTATTCGGGGTTTCTCAGAGATAGCAGGTCCTTTGACACATCTGACACGTAAGGGTGTGCCATACATCTGGAGTGATGCCTGTCAGTTGGCATTCGATGAATTGAAGGACAAATTGACCTCGGCACCTGTGTTAGCATTGCCGAGACCAGGAGTTGAGTATTTGCTTTACACCGATGCGTCTTTGCAAGGACTGGGAGGTGTATTACAGCAGGAGAGACAGGCCATAGCTTATGCTTCCCGTAAGCTTAAGCCTCATGAGAAGAATTACCCCACGCACGATTTGGAGTTGGCAACAGTGGTATTTGCCCGACGGATTTGGAGGCACTATCTTTTGGGGGAGAAGTTACAACTGTTCACGGACCACAAGTCCCTACAGTATCTGTTCACGCCGAAGGAATTGAATATGCAGCAGCGTAGGTGGCTTGAGTTTGTGAAGGACTACTAGTTCGACATCCAGTATCACCCAGGTAAGGCTAATGTGGTAGCAGACGCGTTGAGCCGTAGGCCAGCAGATGAGGTGGCAGAGGTGTGGAAGGCTAAGTGGAAGGAATTGGGACACCAGGATGCAGTGGCCCGATCTTTCATGTCTGTGATGACCGTTACACCGCAAATTGTCACAAAGGTAGTACGGGCACAGGCTAATGACTCATTCTGTCAGGAGCAGATAGTTCGATTACTAGCAGAGGGAGCCGAGTCCTATACCGTTAGCTCAGACGGGGGACTACACTTCAATGGTAGATTAGTGGTTCCGGAAGGGGAGGAATTGCGACACGAGGTGATGGCAGAGTCGCACGACTCACGGTTCGCGGTACATCCCGGAGGGGACAAAATATATTAAGACATGAGACGCCAGTATTGGTGGAGTGGTATGAAGAGGGATATCGCTGAGTTTGTTTCGAAATGCGCCACTTGTCAGCTTGTAAAAGTGGATCATCAGAGACCGGCAGGATTGCTACAGCCATTGGAGGTCCCGGTGTGGATGTGGGAGAGCATATCCATGGACTTTATTACGGGGTTGCCTACGTCGCAGAGGGGTCATGACTCCGTTTGGGTAATTGTGGACAGGTTGTCCAAGGTCGCTCACTTTTTACCCGTAAGGACTAACTACACTACGGGACAGTATGCCCAGCTCTTCATTTCAGAGATTGTGAGACTTCACGGTGTGCCCCTAAATATCGTGTCTGACAGAGACAAGATATTCGTTTCGCGGTTTTGGGAGAGTTTCCAGGAGGCCATGGCACAGAATTGCGGTTGAGTACGACTTATCATCCGCAGACAGATGGGCAGACTGAGCGCACAAATCAGATGTTGGAGGACATGCTACGCATGTGCATTATTGACTTCGGGGGTGGATGGGAGCAGTACCTTCCACTGGTGGAGTTTGCTTACAACAACTCCTATCAGTTCACGATTGGCATGGCTCCGTTTGAGGCATTGTACGGTAGGCCTTTTCGTTCCCCAGCATGTTCATTAGAGGTGGGGGACAACAAACTACTTGGGCCGGAAGTGATTCAGGATACTTCGGCAAGGATTGAGTTGATTCGGAGTCGCATTCGGGTAGCTCAAGACAGGCAGAAGAGTTATGCTGATGCGAAGAGATTTTTCAGGGAGTTCCAAGTAGGGGACTAGGTTTTGCTCAGGGTATCTCCTATGAAGGGGATTATGCGTTTCTGGAAGAAAGGGAAGTTGGCACCAAGGTATGTGGGGCCGTTTCCTATTATTGAGCGGATCGGACCAGTTGTGTATAGACTTGGGTTACCGGAGCATTTGCATCGGATTCACGATGTGTTCCATATTTCCTCGCTGAGGAAATACCTTAGAGATAATCTGGCTCATTCTCACATTGCTGTGGAGGACATCGATCTCCAGCCGGATAGCTCATACGAGGAGGGGCCGATTGCTATTTCGGACTGAAGCGAGAGGAAACTGCGGTCAAAGATAGTTCCGTTAGTGCGTGTTCAGTGGCGACATCACAATGTCGAGGAGTCCACATGGGAGTGCGAGGATGAGATGCGATAATGTTATCCAGAGTTGTTTTTAGCAGGTACTTTCTAGTTTCGAATTTCGGGACGAAATTCAGTTATTAGGGGGGAAGTATGTAATACCCCGTACTTTTGGCTATATTTATTTTTGGGATTAATTAATTAAATGCGTATTAATTGGAAATTAATCCGGGTTATAAATACTAACGAGATGCGAGTTGGTATTTGATTATGTGCATACATGTTTTGATATATGTATTTGATATTATAAAACTTGTTGTGAGATTGATATACGGCAATTTGAGAATTTTGTTGAGACGCATGTGACCGCCGCGTCATGGTATATTATTTTAATTATAAAAGTGAATTTTATTTCTATTAATCGTATGGTCGTTTTGAGTGCGCCAACGCGTCCGGAAGGGTCGAGATAGTCAGAAAACACTAGCCGGGGGTGTAGTTTGGATTCCGGGGTATTTTTAGGCCATACCGGCATCATAAAGGGTATTTTGGTAATTTTACTTTTTGAGGAATTAAAAGTGACGAAAATTGGGAGTTTTAATCTGATGTGGATTTAACCCACTAAGCCCATTAACCAAACCATATTAACCTAGAAGGCTACATAGGTTATTAGAAGAGTTTTCTAATTTTCCCAAAGAAAACCCTAGCCACCTTAAGCCACCATTGGAGGAGAAGCTTGGAGAGAGGAAAATCTGCAGAAATCTTCACCAAACCAACACCAAAATCAAAAATACAATCAAGGCAAGTGTTTTAATCATATTTAAATTCATAGAATGTTTCTTCCATGTTAGAAAATTGATGAATTATAACTGTTCTTGAGAGATAATGAAAACCCATGTAGTTTGGAGCTTAGAACTTGAAAATATTGAGGAGAATTGCATGTAGAATGATAGGTAGATAATTATTCTCATGATATCTGTGATAGGAAGGAATTAAAACGGATTTATAGTGAGTTAATTCATGATTCAAAAGTTAGGGTTCATGTTCTTGAGATAATTGGAAAAAAGTGTAGAGATTTATATTTTGATTGATGTTAAAGAGATTTAATCCTTGAAAACATGTTAGGAGTTGACTTGAATATGTTTAGGATGAATTAGAGACCCTAAAACGTTGTTGGGATGAACTTTGGAAGAGATTAGGAGTGTTAAAATGGATAAAAACGAGATGGGGAAAACTCTGGGACGAAACTGGCAGGTCGTTAGAAGCCCCTACCCAGGTCGTTCGAACGAACTCGTTCGAACGAGCTTCTAACGAGTTGACCAGTCGCTGCTAACGAAAAGGGATTTCGTTCGATATCTCGTTCGAACAAAATATCGTTAGAAGGTACAGTTCGTTCGAACGAACTGGAATCTCGTTCGAACGAGACTTCTAACGAGTTGACAGTTTGGTCCTTTTTGGACTGTTTTGATTTTTGGAGTCCCGTAAACTTGTTCGAGGATATAGATAACCTTCCTTTGATGATGTAAGGATAGATTTGGGACTTTTGGGTTATTACGAGGAGTAAACTACATACGCGAGTTATATTAAATGGACGGTTTGGGTTGAGACGTGAGTGTCTACTACGACGTGAGAAAATTATGGCGCGTATGATTATAAACCGGAATAGTATAAATTGTGATAATTATAGTTAGTACGAGAATGCGATATGTACTACGATTAAACTACGGTATTGCTAAGACGTGTGTTAACTTAGTATTGGTATATGAATTGTGTGTATGACATACCTACCATACTTGCTATCACGGGAAGTTTGCGTTCGCTTAGGGCCCTCTAATCCTTGTGTTGCCCGGATTTAGACTGGTTACCTTGATGAACATAGGTCATAGAAAGACTTATTGGGATATTAATAAGTCCGCTGATCGTAGGAGCGTAGGTATGTGCGTGACCTATGTGATGTGACTATGTTCGCCTCCATTGTTTGTGATGTTGTTATCTGTGAACTATTCCTGAGAGATTCGGAATATGTAATCCTTATGTACGTGATGTACCGGGATGGATAGAAGAGTATGTGTGCACCGCAGCTTAGTTCTCGGGGTGCTTATATTGTATATTTATGATGTGAATAATATACACTTAATTAATGGGAACCTTCATGTTAATGTTGTGAATATAATTACGATATTGTTTCGAGAAATATAACGAGTTAACTTACAGTGATATATATTGCATATTGAGCTTCTGAGTTTACGTTAAACCCCTACTTAATTACGAGCGTTATAATGTTAATAGAACCGAGTAATATGAGTAGGACCTATGATAGTCTAGCTAGAGATGATGTCACTTAGCTAGTGGTTTGCGTCATTATAGATGGGTACTTACGTTAGGAGTGCACAGTTAGACAAGAGGTGAGAATATCATGTGAGTGCACGTCCTAACATGTACTTTGCATTTAATGTTTTAAATGTTTTTAAAGCACTTGCAGGTTTTTAAAATAACTCCACATTCGGGCTCTGACCCGTTTGCTTTTCAAATCTTTTTCTTGTAAAACCATTTTAGGTGCCCAGCCACAAGGACACCAAGCATAGGATACTCATTCAGGAGACGAGCTGTAGCTGTTTGTGGAAGCTACAGGGATTTTCTTGTAGACGCTTCTATCTTTTGGATTCCAGAGTCACCATCTATCAGTTGTAGGGGATGTTGCCCATTTCTCTTTAGAGGCATCTTTTACATTTCAGTTTTGTTTCAGACTTTGGCATGTATTATTTCAGTATTCAGTTTAGTTGTTTCAGTTGTGGGATTGTGGTGAGGAGTTTTTTCCTCCAGACTTTATTTACGTTATGTGATGATCATTCTATTTACTTCAGTATGGTGAATGGTGTATTTACTCTTTATTACACTTTTTGCATGTTAATCAGACTTAAATTAAAATTTGGCACTTACTTTTTAAATACTAGGTGGTTAGTAATCATAAAAATGTTTTCGACAGTGAGTCTATTAACTGGACCAACTTGGCATTTTGAATTAATTTAATAAAGGAGTAGCTACCCGGTATTTAATTAGTCGGGGTGTCACAGGTGGTATCAGAGCATCAGGTTCTAGTGTCCTTTAGGATATGACGGCTTATTATGTTTCCGCTACGTTTCTTTGATATAGAGCCTTATATTTTAGGACATCCGTCCAGAAACATATAAAGGACATACACCCTCTAATGACTCTAATCCTGATTCCACACCAAAACCCAGCTAAACCAAACTCTCTCACCAATCCCGCTATTAAAACCGACACAACCTTCCGACCATGTTTTCCAGAAAAATTATATCCAAAATCCAAATACCCCTAACGCATTTACCTTAGGTTACTTTCAAAATGAAATAATTCAGGGTATTACCTCCTAACCCAGCCCACCTGTTATACCCGAGAATCACTTCTTGCGGACTAGAACTAAAAAAAATGTAAGTTAAGATCCTATATTACCTACCACAAACAATATCTACCAAATAAAAATAGCATGTAACAACCACCCCCATCATAAATCAACTTCCAGTTACACCACACTCCTCACCCAACTAATATGGTCAACCAGAGATTGTCCCCGTACGAAAGAATATCGAAACAAAAGTAATCCAAAACCCATATTCGACCAACCAAATGTCTTCTTTTAGTCTCATTTTGTAACTCAAACAAACAAAACTCCCCTCCTCCGATAAATCACCAAACCAAAAAAATCGAGAAAAAATAGAAGAAATCTACTAACCAAGTCAAACTCTCATCAATAAGTGATGATGTTCGCATGAGTGGTGGTGAAAAGAGTGAAGCTGTAACTGAAGACAGGAAAGATGATAGTTCTGAACAATGGAAGTACAAAACAAAATTCAAACTGTGATATGGATGGCGGAATGAAAGTGATCGGTGAACGGTCCCACTAAGCTAAATGATCACTTTAAGGGCTTGTTTGGTTCGAGGTTTGGAAAGGGAATTTAGAATTCCCCTCATTTAGAATTACAATGTTTGGTTGGAGATTTAAGGGGGAACTTAGAATTCCCACGAAATTAGAATTCTCCTTTCCCCTATAAAATGGGGGTAATCCTATATTCCCGAACATATTACCTTACTTTTGTGGTGAGATAAAAATGCCATCTCACATAAACTCATATGTACACACACTCTCTCACACACACACACATACACTCTCTCTCACATATACACACACACTCCCTCTCACACACATACACACTCGCTCTCTCACACACATATACACACACTCTCTTTCTCTCTCACTCACACACATGCTCTCTATATCTCTCTCACACATGTACACATACACACTTGAGATCCCGCTCTCTCTATCACACACACACACACATAAATACACGCACACCCCCCCCCCTCTCTCACACACACACACATTCAAACACACATAACCACACACACACACACATACACACACTCTCTCACACATAGATAAACACACACTCTATCTCGCTCTTTCTCTCTCACACACACACACTCTTTCTCTCTTTCTCCCTCTCTCTCTCTCTATCACACACACACACACACACACACACACAGTCACATATAAATACACACATACACACACATTCTCTCTCTCTTTCACACACATACACACACACACACACACTATCATACATATAAATACACACATACACATGCTCTTTCACACACTCAAACATACACAATCACACACACACACTCAAATCAAGTAGAATTGTATTTTAGTTAAATGATATTTATTCCTAATTTGGAAAAAGAATTTTAGATGCCGGGAAAAAGGAATTCCTGCTTGAACCAAACAATGGAAAGGAATTCAAGATTCTAGGAACTTAAAATTCCTGGAATTATGGATTCCCATTCCCTTTCCAAACCTCGAACCAAACGATCCCTAAGATACAATTATCGTGGGTTTGGTAACCCTGCGAAATTTTGTTCCTTGTGCGAGTTGTATTGCAGAGAGAAACCCCATATTTTGTTCTTGTATGGAACTAAATCGAGCGCAAAGGAAATGGAGTTCATGCATTTAAGACTAAAGTTAGCTCATTATTTATTTATTGATAGTTTGGAAAGAGAAGGAAGTTTAGCTCTACTCTGGACTGATAGTTTAACTATCAATGCTCAAAGATAACCTCTTAATCATGTGGACACCCTGGTGAAGGAATCTTCAGGCTCAATGTGCTGGAGTTTAATGGGGTTTTATGTGTTTCCAAATGTTAATAAAATAAAGTTTGGGTAGAACCTGCTCAAATAGTTGGGTTCGGGGAAGAATATTCCATGGTTGGTGTATGGGTGATTTAAATGAACTCCTAGTTGTTCTGTACAAAAAGGGTGGGACTGCTTGGCCTAATTAGAAATTAAATATTTTTAGAGAAGCGATGAACTTTGTAACGTAAGGGACTTAGGTTTTATTAGCCACAATTTTACATGGAGTAATGGGAATTGTTGATGTAAAAAACTAGACTTAATATAATTTTATACTCACAGATAAATTATTTAATTGTCATGGTAAATAAAGAGAGAGAGAGAATTTTCAAAGTGGTTTCGCTATGTCAAAAAGCCTACGTCCACTGTTGTTTTATTGATTTTTGAGGTTACAGAAAGCTAGGTACTCTTGTAAATAAGAATATCATGGATCCTGTTCGCCCATTTCTTAAATGAAAGGCATACAACGTATTTACAATAACCCAAAAGTCAAGGGGCGGAATGTCAAGTAATGGAATGCCTTTATACATTTAACAATTTACATCCTTTTATAATGAATATGACGATTGGTTGTATAAACCACGTGTAGTATGGCCATTGGTATGATGAATCTTCATTGGTCTTATTAGTAGCCTTTCCTTGTGTTGATCGACAGAGTTACAATCTGCTGACTAGGATTTTGGCTATATTGGAGGACACGTGTTCACTTCTTAATGGTCCACGTAGGTGGATAATTTTTGGCATTAACAAAAGCCCCTAATGTTCCATGCTTTATGCTTGCGTGAAAGTATGGAGCATTTGATTCTGGAAGTAGGTCAGAGTATTTTCATGATACTTGGTCGACTACCGACCTCCCACACTCGTTAAAATTATTGGCACTTTTGAAAAGGGATTTATTATAAATAATTTGAATTTTAGTAAACTGCCAAAGGGTAAATGGGTATTTTTCACCTTTTGCATCGCGAAGTCATCAAAATATCAATCGTTGGTACATTTGATCATTACGTTCATTATTTTCGAGCCAAACTATAAAAAGGAGGGAGGGTTTTCCAGACTTTGCCCTACCCCAAATCTTCAAACTGTAGCAGCTATTTTCTGAACTTTTTACTAGATCGGTCTTCATCGGTCATCTTTCCTTTTAATGGTTCTTGTTGAATCCTTAATCTTCTATAATAACTCTTTATTTCTCTCTGTTTTTCTTCATTTCATTCTTTCTAAGCCATGGTTTACATAGTTGATGCTGATTCTCTAAAGTAATTTAAGGAAGAACAGAAAATTCCTTCTTGGGTTGATTTAGAAATACCTCTTTACCCTAAAGATGTTTACTCTTTATCTGAGGGCCATTGGATCCCAACTTTTTTTATAGCTGAGTGAGGTTTTACCTTTCCACCAAACCCTTTGCTTCTTCATTTCTGCCAATATTGTGACATTGTTCCAACGAGAGTAGCCCCCAATACCTGGAGAGTTATTAATGGTGTGAATAGACTGAATGAAATCTATGGAACTTGTATTGGGATTCCATAGATTATGTTCTTTTATAAATGGTCTATTGTAGGGGAGAACACTTATTATTTGTAAACCACGCAAACCAATAAGGCTTTAGTGTTGAATTTTCCTGATTCTAATAAGGATTATTGGGATCATGATTTAATAGTAAAAAATTTCCAACATGCTCCACTTGAGATTGGTGTTTCCTATCATGGTATCAGGTGCCCTCAGTTTGGGAATGGGATAGGTTTTTATTTCATTACTTTGCCTTTATTTACTGATTTCTTTTTCGATATATGCTAACTACTGCTGCTTAACGCTTTTTTGCATTTAAACGTAAGAGAAAGTGCCCCAAGCCAGGTGAAGTGAATTTGGAAGAACTCAAATTCTTGTGGGGTCTAAACCAAAGGGTAGGAGAAGAGCATCGACGATCAGCTTCTATACTGCTAGAGTATTAAACTTCCATCACTTCTTTGGTATCTCAACAAATAACTGTCGTCCCTTCAATTATAATTGATTCGGAGAGAGATCCAGTGTCTATTTCCGCACCCACTGAATCTACTGGTGTTGGTACTGAAGTTAGCAAATCTTCTTCCTTCGATTCCGACCTTCCCACTTCTATCAACATGGGCAAAAGGAAAATTCCCAACCTTTTGGAGGATGATTCTGTAGTTGGTGCCAAGAAAATAGTTGATACCAATGACCTAAAGAATAAGGTTAGGACTAGTAAGAACCCCCAAGAAATATAGGTTATGAATCTCCTCTCAAAAGACTGAGGAGAGGTCTTGTTGATAAGCAGGTTGAAAAGGCTGTTGATGCCGACCAACATGGATTTATCAGTATGGTCCCATCTGTTGCTGGTTCATCTGTATCTTTTAGTCCTAGATTGGCAAGGAAGTTTATCAAGTCTGGCACACTCCCAGACCATCGAGTTTTAGCTGCCTCAATGTCTCGATCATAATTATCAACAAGAGCTACTCAGAGTTTGGCCTTGGTAAATTTTCATGGTTGAGGTTATTCGGATATTGTTCATGTATTCTTTGATTTGTATTGACTTGGATTTTTTTCTGGCATCTCCTGGTTGATCACAACCAAATGCTAGAGAAGGACAATCAATTACGTTCTTCTTCAAGAGAAGTAAATGAGGCCTTTGAAGGGCTTAGTAAGTCTGTTACGGATTCACAGCAGCTTTGGATATAGATAAAAAGGCTTAGGAGGATAAAATTAAAGTGGCCGAAGAAGCTCGACTAAAAGTTGAGAAAACTCTGACTATGGCTTTTTTGGGCTCTACTCAAGATGAGCTCGGGGTAAAAATTGTTGAAGAGAAGGAGATCAACTTTTTTGTTGACCTTACTGCTAAGAAGTCTAGAAGGAAGAAAACTAGAGAAAATTCCTTCAACAGGGGTTAGGATAAGGCCATATCTGCCACTTCTCCTTAAATTGATTATGCCAAGATGAAATTCTTCAAAGAGGATTGGTCGGTAGCTCTGAAGGAAGTTTGCACTGTTGAGGAACTAGAGCTATTTCTGAAGCACAATCCAGGCTCCCCTCTCCCAATCTTGATAATGAGATTGATGATGATTCAGGATTAGGGGAATCCTATTTGTCCATTGATCCCAGTGTTCCCTTAGTCGACCAAGATACTACTCCTATTGATTCGATTTCCCCTTCTACCGACCAGAGTATAAACCCTGGAGCTGAGAAGGATAAGAAGAATGTGTAGACTTGTTCAGCTCTTGGTCTTTGTACCTTTCTTTTTGTTTACTTTTTCTCTTTTCTCTAATGTACTTGTAAGATTCATTATTAATTAATGAAAGAACTTTTCCTTCAATTAACATGTCGTTTGTTGTTGCTCTTACTTCTTTTATTATTGATAAATTTCATCCCAAAATTTTGAAATAAAAGCATACCTGGTTAAAATAATTTTGGATATTTCTTGCGCATCTCTTCCTCGCACTTCCAGGTAAACTCCCCAATGCTATGGTGCCCCCACTGAACACGCACAAGTGGAACTATCTTTGACCTCAATCTCCTCTCACAATGATCTAAGATAGCCATCGGTCTCTCCTCGCATGAACTATTAGGCTATAAATAAATCTTCTCCAGCGCGATGTGAGTGTGAGCCAGCTCATCCCAAAGAAACCATCGAAGCGAAGAAATATGGAACAAATCAGGAATCCTATGCAAGTGCTCGAGTAACCCAAGTCTGTAAGCTACTGGACCAATTCGCTTAATAATAGGAAAAGGCCCTACATACCTCGTGGCCAACTTCCCTTTCTTCCTAAATCGCATTATCCCATTTATAGGAGATACTCGTAGAAATACCTGGTCCCCCATACTGAACTCCTTGAATAATCTCTTGTCATCGGCGTAGCTCTTCTGTATATCCTGAGAAACCCGTATCTGACTCCTAATCATCTTAATCCTGACTAACGTATCATGGATCACCTCCAGCCCGAGTAGCTTATGGTCCCCCACCTTTAACCAACAAACAGGATAATGATAAGGTTTGTTGTATAGTGCCTCAAATGGGGTCATGCCATTAATAAACTGGTAGGAGTTATTATAGGAAAACTCCACCAGTGGAAGGTACTTCTCCCAACCTCCCCCAAAGTCGAGGATACACATCTGTAAGATTTCCTCCAACATCTGATTTGTCCGCTCCATCTACCCATCCTTCTGTGGGTGATAAGCTTAACCTAATTTCAACTCGGCACCCATAGCCTCCTAAAAACTCTCCCAAAATCAAGACACAAAAATCTTGTCCCTATCGAACACAATATCAAGGGGCACCCCATGTAATCTCACTATCACGGTAATAAAAATCTGAGCATATTATGTTGTAGTGAAATCCATCCAGACTAAAAAAAAGTGGGATACTTTAGTCAATCGATCCATAATAACCCATATGGAATCACGACCTCTCTGAGAAGTAGGCAACCATGTGTTGAAATTCATGGAAATGGGTTCCCATTTCCACGTAGGAATATCTAGCGGCTGAAGAAACCTTATCGATTTCTGATGGTCCACCTTTATAGGCTAACAGGTGGCACATTTTCAGATGAACTCTGCAATATTCTTCTTCATCCCGCTCCACCAATATTGTCGCCTCATATCCTGGTACATTTTATCCCCACCAGGATGTACCACAAATTAAGATCCAATAGACTCTGTCGTGCCTGTGTGTCACAAGTCTTCCCCCTCGAGAACAATCAGTCTACTGTTTAAGCGTCAGCCTCCCTCAAAACTCACTGAGTAATACTCTACTCCCCCGGATAAAAGCTGTCGAATCCTCTCCTGACAAAACGGATCCACTACATGGGCAAGTACTACCCTCGTCACAACCTAGGGTGTAATGGTCATGGCTGATATGAACGATCTGGCAATCACCTCCTGGTGTCCTAACCCTCTCCATTTTACCTTCCACACCTCGACTACCTTACCCATTGGCCTACGTCTCAACACATCTTCTACCACTTAAGACTTCCCCAGATGGTACCGGATCTCAAACTAGTAGTCTTTCAAAAATTCAAGCCACCTGCATTGACGCAAATTCAACTCCCTCTGAGTGAGCCAGTACTATAGTGACTTGTGATATGTGAACAGGCAAAACTTCTCCCCCAACAAGAATTGAAAACATGACTGGCACCAACTCCGTGTCATGGGTGGGGTAATTTCTCTCTTGTGGCTTAAGCTGGCGAGAAGCATAAGATATAGATCGATCCTCATGCTGCAAAAACCCACCAAGCCCCTGTAACGATGCGTCGATAAAAATGAGGTACTCCACACCTGCCTTGAAGAGTGTTATAACTGGTGCCAAATTCAGGTTATCCTTCATCTCATCAAATGCCAAATAATACACATCATCCTAAACAAATGGTACGCCCTTACGAGTCAGATTAGTCATTGGACGCCTAATCTTTAAAAAAAATGAATAAATCGTCTGTAGTACCCAGCTAGGACCAAGAAGCTATGCACCTCCGTCGGTGTCATGGGCTATCACCACTCCCTCACCACTAACACTTTGCTCAGGTCCACTAATATCCCGGACTCCGAAATGATATGCCCCAAAAGCTGAACCTCTCGCAGCCATAATCCACATTATTCATACTTAGCATATAGTTGATGCTCACATAACGTCTATAGGACTCAATGCAAATGCTCGGCATTCTCCTCGTCGGTACGGGAATAAATCAGGATCTGATCTATGAAGACAATGACAAACTGATCTTGGAACTCTTGAATACCCTATTCATCAAGTCCATACATATCGTCGGCACATTGGTCAGCCCAAATGGCATAACTCGAAACTCATAGGACCCATATCTCGTTAGAAAAGAAGTCTTAGACACATCGTGCTCCCTGAGCCATAACTGGTGGTAACCAGAACTCAAGTATATCTTCGAGAAGTAGGATTCTCCTCATAGCTGGTTGAATAAGTCGTCGATCCGAGGCAATAAATATTTATTCTGTATCATGACTTTATTCAACTCACGATAATCCACACACATCCGTAAGGATCCATCCCTCCTCTTCACAAATAGAACTGGGGCACCCCAAGCTTAGGTACTCCTTCGAATGAAACCCTATCCCAATAATTATTGAATATGATCCCTCATCTCCTTCATCTCTACAGGATCCATACGGTAGGGTGCACGGTATATCGGTCGATTGCTCAACGCTAAATCTATCAGGAACTCTATCTCTTTACTAGGCGGTAATCCCGATATATCTAAAACAAGTCGGTGAACTCCCTAACCACCGAAATCGAATCAAGTGGGATCATAAATCCCGTAGAGGTCTCCTCCTCTATATAATATAAGTGAGGGGATGATCCTCTCTTGGGGCGAGGCATCGCCACTAAAAACATCTCCTGACCAAGGATAGTGAAAACAATGCTCCTACTAAAGCAGTCAATTATTGCCCTATATGTGTCTAGCCAATCCATGCCAATAATGGCATCGTACTCAGATATATCCAAGACAAGAATGTCGATAGGAAAAATGAGACTATTAATCTCTATACCCACAGCCCGACAAATAAATAAAATCAATGTCCCATTACCCAACGACGAGTCTACACACATAATAGTACCATCAGCAGCATCTAATAATCCCATAGAACATGCAAATCTAGTGGAAATAAATGAGTGTGAAGCTCCCGTGTCAAATAAAGTGCACCCCAGAGTCCCCTGAATCGAAAACATACCCTAAATAGTGGGTGGAGCCTATAAGGAAGTGGCCAGGTGGACATTGTAAACACGTCGGTGCAGTAGCTGCCCCTACTGAACCGAAACTGTTGGAATGGCGGGGAAAGTTGGGACTAGTGTTGGCACTTAGGGGGCGGTGAGAATTATCGATAGCTGGGACTATTGTCGAGTCCCCTACTGCAGGGCCACGCCCCTCTCAGGACACTACTGGCACTTATGGCCAATCTTGCCACAACTAAAGTACTTACCGACAAAGTTTTCTCCTCTCTGCCCCTGTTGTCCTTAGATCTGCTAGCTGTTTCCCTCTCCCTTAGCCCTGATGGCCCTGCAAGAATTGTTACTGGCCCGAGTGGCCCTACTAGCCCTGGTGGCCATGCCTAAAACCTCTTGTCCGTGATGAAAACCCCCTGATCAGAAATACTTAGCAGAATCCCCCTACTCAGAACCCTGCTCCCCCTGTCTCTGCTGACTCTGAGCTACTAGTGCCCCACTAGCACTAACTCCCTCGGTCTTGCCCTGCTGGCTAACTCGCTTGCTCCCCTCAACATGAAAGTGGTGATCCTACTAGTGTAGTAAATAAGTATTGAGTAAATATATACTGGAATGTAAGGAAAGGTTACCCAGAAGATGTTATCTAATCCTCCAGGTCAGGCCGTCCATGAACATCGGAATCGTCTTCTATCAGTAAACACCTCAGTTGGCACCAGGTTTACTAATATAGTAAACTCATCCCCATATTCCGCTACAGTCTTCCCCTGCTGGGTGAGGTCCAGTAATTTCTGCCTCATCTCGGTCTAAACGGAGGAAGGGAAATATTTAGGATCAAACCGCACCCAGAAATCCTGGATCGTCAAAACATCATGCTCCTCTGCAGTAGTAGTGGACTCCCACCACAGTAACGCTTCTCCAACCAACTTGGAGGTAGCTAATATCTGCTTTTGCACCTCAGTTCACTCATACATCCATAGGTGCCTCTGTATGTCCTTTTTCCATTGGTTGGCTGCCACAACATCTGAGATCCCTGAGAACTTTAGAGGGTGTGCCTTCTGGAAGGCGTCGTTGACTCGCTCCTAAGCAAAAGGGAACACGTGTACCGGGACAGGTGCCATAGCCTGTGCTTGTGGTGGGGCCTGCTGAATCACGCCTAACCATGTATTAACCGCATGTGCAACAATAGCATCTACCTCGACCGAATTCATTGTACCCTGGGGCCAGAGCTGGCTGCAGCTTTGGCTAGGCATTTCTGGCTCGCAGTGCTCGTCTCGGAGACATATGAAATGAGAGAGAATTTATATGTCCACAGTTCAGTAAATCTCAAAATAGCTGAAGACGTATATAAAAATTCAGAATGCAACAATACTAATAATAAGGGTCTATATCATAGAACGCAAAGTTGGATGCATAACAAGTCGTACAGATCCTAAAGGACTCTAGAACCTGATGCTCTGATACCACCTATGACACCCTGTCTAATTAAATACCGAATGATCAATCCTTTATTAAATTAAATTAAAGTATCCAGTTGGTTCAGTCTTAGCATCATTATCAAAAACATTTACTTTATTAATCACCTAATAATTAAGTAAGCTAGTGTCAAAACATTTTGTCCAATAATTAAAGTCAATTAATGAATGAACACCATCTAACTGAATATGATAAAACTGGCATAATCATTCCAATTAATAAAATGCAAACCATCAAATGTAATAATACCAAAGCCAACTAAAACGAAAATTCTGAGATGAAATGAGTACAATGTCTCTCTAACATAAATAAAAATGAAGATGGGCGACACATGCCCTAACTGAGGAGCCTAAATCAAGAACTGAAGTCGTAGATGTGGAGGCATCTAAATATGAGGACCTGCAACTCCCACAATAGTTACAGCACATTAAAAGATCAAACAGTCCAAGCTTGGCGCCCTTATGGCTGGACACCTAAAATACTTTCACAAGAAGAAGAGATTTTTCCAGAGACGGGTCTAAGAATGAGTGTAAAATATTTTAAAATAATTTAGAAAGTACTTAAAAGCATTTTAGCTTTCCGAGCACTCACTTGAGATTCTCACCTCTCAACTATTGTGCACGCCTAACGTACCTTTAATTCGTCTTATTTATCTTTATCACACCTAACTAGCTCGTAACCATAAACCTTATAATCCTTACCCATAGGAATAACCCGTATTCCCCACATATAATTATTATTAAATATTTATGCATTTACTATCCCAAGTAAAATTCCACAATAAGGTTAAGAATTCACATAATTGATTCGATTCCATTAACATACTCATTTACATATTTACACGGAATCACAAGTATTTATTTTCCATCACACTACTATAAATAAATACTAATACAGCATGCTTAGACTCAACTATGGTGCTGGAATACTCTGCTATCGATTCCTGGTACATCTCGTATTGAATAAGGATAATCAGTTTAGAATCACTCTCGAACCGTATAAATACAAGTCCCACATATTGGAGGCGAACATAGTTCCAAGCCAATGGGCTACACACATACCTATGCACCCATATAACCGCCAACTTATCAACTCAAAGATAAGACATTCCTAGGTTCTATACCCTGTGGTACCAATCTAATATCCCCCTGAAGGCTCGTCAAGATAAGATTGTCCTCTTTTTAATACCTCCCATGATAGAAAATATGGTAGGTATGTCATACACGGGGTTCTATTCCTTGGTCCTAGAAACCTCTACTCCTCCTTTCCCCTTTTGTCCTCTTTGTATCTAACACTGATATCCCTAATATAACCCTTGTACTTAATCCTTTATTCCTTTAATTTTCGTCATTAATTACACTCAAAAAATATAAACTACCAAAACACCCTCTCGGGATGCCGATTTGGCCTAAAACTGTCCCGAGACCCAAACTAAGCCCTTGGCTAGACTTTTCTGACTATTTCAACCCTTATGAACGCATTGACGCACTTGAAATGACCATTTGAGTGAATTATAAATGATTTACTTTTTATTCCATTAATTTAGTCCCGACACGACTGACATACGCATCCCAACTTAATTACCGTAATCATCGTATTTCTCACTCGTGACAATTCTCATAAATTCACAATTATATATTACTTTATTCGCTTAATAATATTCCATATTATTATCATCAATAAAAACTAATCCTTATCTTGCTAGTTAATCTTTATTTTAATCCGAATAAATTATCAATTAAATTTCCCATATTTAAATTTGAATTAATCCATTGTTTTCAAAATCTTAAAAATTACGGGGTATTACATCTCTCTTATTTTTCCCATCATGTAGTCTACTCTTTCGCCAAGAGTGGTTGGAAGGAAAACAACGACAGTGAATCATATAGCATATTTTACTTCTCAGTCATTACGAATATGTGTCTTCACTGCATACTCGACATTCATTGTGCCCTTTCGTTCTCCATCCGGAATAATTACCGTATCACGGGAAGTCATTAATCATCCATAATACAATTACATGTAAAAAAAATGTTCCTTACCAAAATTATCCCATGTTTCAACACCAACAAGCCAAAGATCTTTCAACTCATCAATCGAGGGTAATATGAAGACGTCCTTATCCTTACCCGGTGCTTGTGGACTCGGAATTAATAAACTCATCATGAATCATACCATCATACTTAGGCAGGGTGGAAAATTGTAAGGCACCAGTATTACCGGCCGTATGTTATATGAGTTACTCATATTGTCAAATGGATTAAAACCATCGGAAGCAAGTCCTAACCTCACATTGCGAGAGTTCTCCACAAACCAATGGTACTTCTTATAAAACTCTTTACATGCCTCAGCACCAGTCGTATGTCTCAAAACATCTTGTGTATTGACTCGTTTTTCCTTATGCCACCTCATATCAACGACTATATGCTTTGATATATACAATCGTTGCAACCTTGGTTTTAATGGAAAGTAGCATATTACTTTATAAGGAATATTCTTCCCGTTCTTATCATCATACTTATACCTAGGCTCATCATATATCAAACACATATTCGCATTTTAATTCCCTTTCCAAAATAAGGCATAATCATATTTGCACACGTGAATCGATTCATAACCGAGTCCCAAATCTCGCAACTTTTATTTTGCTTCATAATGTAAAGAAAGGATATTTGAATCTGGATAGGCTTCTTTTAACAATTGGAGCATCATATCAAATTATTTGTTGCTCTAGCAGTTAAGAACCTTAACATGCATCAACTTTATAAGAAACAAAAATGAGGAGAATTTTTACATCCCGGATATAGCTCTTCCCCCAGTTCACCAAATAGCTTATTATATAGACTAACAACATTCTCACTATGCTCGGGAGAACTATTGGGACTAACATACAATTTAACAGCCCGAACATATCATCATCTTCCTCCACAACTTCTGCATTTTTTGAAACTTGTGCACTTGAAAAGTTTTTTGATCATTCACCCCTTCTTCGTGATTTATCCAGCAATTATAACTATAAGACATTCCACGACTCAACAAATGGCTTTTGACAGTTATCAGATCATTGAAATATGAATTCTGGTAATCTCTATATGGACATCGTGACTGGAATATGATAATCTCTATATTTCAATTCACAAAATCCCAATATCTTTATGTGAATTGTTTTGAAATCCGAAGAACAACCATGTTATTGCTCAACCTCTGTGGAGAAGGCATCTCCATACCTTGTGATTTCTGGAGGGAACTCACTTTCGATCGGTGGATACCGAGAACATATCTCTGCCCACGGCTTTAAAGGTTTGACGAAGACACCATGTGTTACACTTGTGGGCAATTATCAAGTTGTATGTCAATGGTCTTGTAAACTTTGTAAAGTGATAAAAAGGGTTTTACCCGAAACGGATTTTTTTCAGAATTTGTCATCTTTGTTTTATATGCGTGATTTGGATGATTTAATTCTTTAAGACACTTAAATGCATGCATATGGGCTGAATTATAATTGAATTTGGTTTGATCAAATTTTGACACCTAATTAAATAAGTGTGCTTGATTCCATTGGAAAATTGCAAACTCGATTTACATGATGCCATTTTTTATAGCATAGGATGATTTACATGATGCAATTTTTTCCTAGTGCCAGTATGTATCATATTGTAGTTTGCATATTTTTCGTGTTTTTGCTACTGTTCTAGCACTGTTTTCAATCCATTTGCCCTTTCCAGGAACTGTTTTCACGAAAAATTTCGCTGGACAAAACTGCATGACATTTGGGGAATCCTGTGAAAATTGATTTTCTCGTTCGAGCGAGATCAGTTCTCGTTCAAGCGACATCATTTATCGCACGAAGTTGTCATTCTAACAATATGCATTTTCATTTGAGCGATATTGATTCTCGTTTGGACGAACCGTGTGGTTTTCTGGATTTATCTATTTTAGTACCCTAATTCATATTGCTATAAGTTTTTGTACTGGTAGGTTGTTTCTGAACAGTGTTTGAAAAATACAAAAAGATTTTATTTTTTGAAAAATCCAAAAAGGGTTTTGTATTTTGTTTTACACCGTCTATGGATAGACACTTACGATGGGCGGGTCACAATTCCATTCCATTTATCCATATGACTATTTGATAGTATTTTAGCACAATATGTTGTTTCATTCATGTGCTTTATAAAGTTTGGAGTCTTTGAGATGATATATAGTGTTGCTATCTACATGCTTGACTAGTTTGTCCTTTATTGTACATAAGCACGATTTTTTTTTTTACTTTTGTGATTGTCTATCACAAGTTGGTTGAGTGTTTCCATCTCAATTTTGCCTATACAACAAACCAAATGCGATAAATCTTGACAAAAATGTAGTGTATGATATAAACCGTATGTGAGTTTGTGTGATTTTTTGAAAAATGGAAAAGGGCTGCAAAAGGTATCTTATTTTTTCCTTTGCGATAAAGCCACCGTTTAAATGGACCTAAAAAAGTGAGGAATTGAAAATTATCCGGGGTTCAATGAGGTTTAAAAGAGCCCGATAAAATTGGAAGGCAATAAAAACAAATATATGCCAAAAATGGGCAAATAGGTTTTTTAATTGCATCACCTCATAAGAAAAACAAAAAGCATTATATTTTAATGAGGGAGTTTGGATGGCATTTCATACGGTTTACAAATCCTTGAAAGTTATTCCAAAGCATTACATAGTTTTGGACGTTATTAGTGTGGAAATCATTTTTACTTTGATTTTTTTATATGATTAAGACGATGTCATCTAAATTCAACAATTCTACACCTAAGAACTATTTTTTATGTTCATTCGTTAGGAGTACATTTATGCATCATACATATATGAAATGATTGAGTTGATTTTCCTATCGAATTTGTTCACACACATTCATCCCGTTTCCCTGACTTGGTCATCTTAGTATAAATTCATGGTGTGTAACTATTGTAACATCGTTTTTGCATTTTGGTATGAAAAATCTGAAAAATCAAAAAATGATTGTTTGCCTCGGTTTATCGTGACACCCCAATTTGATGAACTTGATTTATTCTTTTCCTTGTCTACTTCGGACAAATAAAAATGGGGAGAATGAATTATGATTTTATGAGGGAGTTTTAGTATGGGGGAGATTTGATTATGCTTACACGTTTATGCTTTATATTATTACAAACTTGATATGTCACGGGGTATTTTCTTTGTCTCATGTGTCTAGGTATAACTGAAGATCATTATGTTGTA
This sequence comes from Sambucus nigra, assembly GCA_949130495.1. Lineage (NCBI taxonomy): Eukaryota > Viridiplantae > Streptophyta > Magnoliopsida > Dipsacales > Adoxaceae > Sambucus > Sambucus nigra. The sequence goes on along the minus strand of OX422213.1, from coordinate 264,028,162 downwards.
CACCCTGATAAGAAAAGCTTGAAGTTTTGAAAAGTTGTTTGTTGAATATTGAAAAGGTTAAAGACTTGTCATTTACCCTATCAGTTTTGGGTTCATGTGAGGGTAGATTTGTGTAGGTCATATTTTGATTTGATAATCCGGATTTTTTATTTCGTATCGGCATAGACATAGGGGAGATTTGTAAGGAAATTCTTGTCCGTTATGAATTTGTATGTCGTATATCGCTACACCATCAAAGAACTTCAAGATCACATTCACATCAAGACGGATCCGAATAATCAAGGTTCTTTAACAAATAGCCTCCGCAGGATTAACTTTGGTAAGGTTACGTTTTAGAGTACCTTAATAATGCACTTAGAATATTGGGATTATTTTTCATAAAATATTTTCTAAGTGTTGGAGCGGAGCTTTAAATGTTTTTCATTAAAAATAAATTTTTGGGAGTTTTTGAGGCGGTGCATTTATCGAGAAAAATTAAAAGAAAAATATTGGATTTTACTGTTCTTGCTCGAACGACACCGTATGTCGTTCAAATGACATAATATGTAATGACATAATATGTCGTGCGAAGTGTTGATGTCATTCAAACGACAGTAAATTTGGTTCAAATGATAGTCTACCTCGTTTGAGCGACCCACGGCCTTAAGTCATCTATAAATTGGACTTTTCAACTCCGTTTTTCATAAGAAATCTTTTCGTTTTTCATTCTGCAAACACTGCATATAAGCATAATACTTTGGCTTCTTCGTTTGAGGCTTAAACCCCTTTTTGTTTTCAATTCATAAAATTCAATATCTTTATGTGAATTGTTTTGGAACCCGAAGAACAACCGTGCTATTTTTCAACCTCCTTGGAGAAGGCATCTCCATACCATGTGATTTCTGGAGGGAACTCACTATTGATCGGTGGATACCAAGCGTATATCTCTGTGTGTGGATGACTTTGACTACGGGCTGAGTAGTAACTTTGAAGGTTTGACGAAGACAGTGTGCATTACACTTGTGGGTGATTATCAGGTTGTATGTAAGTCAATGGTCTTGTAAACCTTTTAAAGTGATAAAGAGGTTTTTACCCGAAAGGGGTTTTTTCCTGAATTTTTTGTCTTTGTTTTATATGCATGATTTGAAGGATTTAATACTTTAAGACACTTAGATGCATGCATAGGGGCTAAATTAAAATTGAATTTGGTTATATCAAATTTTGACACCTAATTAAATAAGAGTGTTTGATTCCATTGGAGAATTGAAAACCTCGATTGATATTGCACTTTCTCACATAATTTGCAAAATATAATTGCATTCAAGTAATCCATTAAGAAATGGTAGAAAGGATATAGTAGTAATGAACTAAAAAAATTTAAATCCCCAAAACTATAATTGCCCCATTATAAAAAAAAAAGCAACTGATTTTTTATATGAACAATGGTCTTTTTAGAACAAAAAAAATTAAAGTGAAATATCATTCAAGTTTACTAATTGTCCACTAATATAATAGGTTGAAATATTATTCAAGTTTACTAATGAATTATTTTATAAATTTATTACTTTAAACAAAATAATTGCCAAAAAGATTGTTCAAAATCCACCATCCACCCTACACGTAGTCTAGGGTTGGTAGAAATAAACAAAAATGTGGATTTCAACTAATTTTGTATGCTTTAATGGATTTTCCAACTCACACACGCCTATTCTATCTAACTTAATGCGGGTAGTAAATATATAATTTGTTAGGAATATAAATTTGACTTTTTATTTAATTGAAATGCTATACTTTGCCTTGAAATACATTATTGTCTAAAAAAAAATCCGTCGCTCTTCATGACCCCACTTTTTTCCTCTCTTCATATAAATTAATTTATGCTTAAGAAAATTATAATTCTCCACCTGTTGATTTCCTCATTTAAGACGTAATATATTCTATTAAATTCAAAAGTGATATAAACCGTATTTTATTGGGGCATATACCAAATAGTCTCTCAAACATTTTTTAATACACGTTTAGTCCAAGTCTTTTCATTTAGTTCCAAAAAGTCCATCACTGCATAAAAACACTGAATGTGTGCCGCTAGCGCGGACCTTTAAAAATAAGAGAATATTAGTTAAATGAGTGTTTGAGTGACTTTTTGGAACAAAATAAAAATCTTGGACTAAATGTGTATTAAAAAATGTTTGAGGGCCTTTTTGGTAATTGATCTTATTTTTTTTTCAGACATTATATTAAATAGGAATTTAATATGTAGACGATGGCCAAAATAAAAAAGTACATTTACTCTATTCTTTTTGAAAAATTAACATTTAGACCTTGCTGATTTAAGTTAAAATAATGCACTGAACTATCAAAAAGTGAATAAATAAACAACGAAGTTGTTCTCTGATAAGCTCCCAGAAAAGCATCCAACGCTAAAATTCAATTAATATAAAATACCCTTATAAAAAAACTAATATTTATAGCTAAAAAAATGTTATCACACATTAATGTTACAATAAATTATGATATTTAAATATTTAATAAATTATGCAAAAATCAATTATCTCAATTTCTGATTCTTTCTGGCGATTTCATATAAAATACAACCATACATGAACAAAAGACATGGACATATTTTGAACTATATACAAACAAAAAAGAAATTTGATTGTATATGGAAAAAAAGAATGTTGTCAAAATAGGGGAAAAAAGAAGAGGAACTTACAGTTTCTATTGAAGAATTGTTTGCTGGGGTAGGGGTTACTGGGATAGAGGGTGACGCCAGGTAGAGGGGGTGGAGGGGGCCTCCAAGGTAGAGGGGAATTGAAGGGGGAGGGGGTCTCCGGGGTAAAGGGGGTTGGAGGGGGAGGGGATTGCCAGGGTGGAGGGGGTCGCCGGGGTAGAGGGGGGTTGGAGGCAGAGCCGAGGTGAGCGGTGGGAGAGGGGGAAGTGGGAGTTTATTTAATTCTCGTTCGAGCAACAGTCCTTGTCGTTCAAACGACATACCACCTCGTGCGAAGCTCATTCGAGAGACGCGTGTCATCGTTCAAATGAGATGTTCTCTCGTTCGAACGATCTGTTGCCTTAATGTTTTGTATTTATACACGTTAAACGAGGCATATTTTGTTAAGAAGTCTTTTCATTTTTCATTTCGAAAACAGTGCAAATCGGCATAACACTTTTGGCTTCGTCATTTAAGGCTTTAAGCCCTTGTTTTTCAATTATAAAAAATCGCATTGTGTAGGTGAATTATTTTGGAACCCAAGAACATACTTTGCTATTGTTCAACCTTTGTGCCGAATGACTGAGGTCATTAACGTTCGTTGAAGGTTAATCTTTGCTGAAGATTGGACTACGGTTCATGTGGGTTCGCTGCGTGGAATCCATTGCTGAGTCTAGGTTGCGTGTGTATGTAGGTTGAGATAAACTTATTGCAGATTTCATTGTGATTGTAAATTGCGATTTAATTCATAGTGAAATAAAAGAGTTTGCCCTAAGGGGATTTTTTCCTGAAATCTATTAGTTAGCATATTTGTATTTATGATGGTTTGACACACACACAGTCGTAGTTGTATGTTTAGGGGATGAATTAATTTGATTGAAAAATTGACCCTAATTAAATAAGTTTATAGCTGGAATTTGCAAATTTGTTCAAACCTTTATCACACGCGGGTTTACAATTGTGCTAAATGTAAATATCCTATTTTCAAAGGGGGAACCAAATAAGAGAACAAAGTCAAGATGAAGCTGCTGTAGAACTCTAAAGGTCCATCCTTCATTCATCAAAATACCAGGATTTTAAGGTCTATTACTAAAACTACTAGCCTCAAATTTTCCAAATGATTAACTCAATCATTTGGAATATTAGAGGGCTCCTCTAAAAAGGGGGCTATCAAAAGACTTAAAATATTTTAAAGAAACTATCATTATGTCAATTTCGGTTATGTTGGAACCAAAGCTTTAAGTGGATAAACTTGAAAGTTTTAGAATCAAATTGGGCTTTAATGTTTCTTTTGTTAACTCCAATAGTAAAATTTAGCACTTTGTTAAATAAGGGATAAACTTTGAAATGGTTTCTGCTATGGACCAATGCATTAATTTGTCCTTTATGATTAGTAAAACCTTGGTTAGAGCCAATTTTATATATTCTAATAATTGCAATATTGAAATAAGGGAGTTATGGAAATTTTTATCTCACAACTTTACCACGTCTCCATGGAAAATTAGTAAAGACTTTAATGTGGTGTCAGACAGTTATGAAACGGTTGGAGGTAATGAAGTTGCTAATGGAGCTGCCCTTGAATTATTGGAATCCATGGAGGTGAATGAAATGATTGACCTTAGTTTCATTAGTTCCATTTACACTTGGTTAAATAAAAGGGAGGTGGTGGATAAGATTTGGGGTAGTCTAGATAAGCTGTTTGGTAATGAGGTTGCTTTGAATTTGGGTGATTTGGAAGTACATCACTTGAATAGGCTCCTTTATGATTATTGCCCTTTGTTTGTTACTTTCTTTCAAAAACTCCCTAGACACGAAGCCTAAATCCTTTGAACTCCAAAAATTCGGGCTAACGCATCATGATATTCATGTAGTGGTGGAGTAGGCTTGGAACTTAGTATCCGATCCAAATCCTTTTGTTTCCATAAGTTTAAAATTCAAAGACCTTAGATCTATTCTTTTTTCTTGGAGTACACAAATATTTGGGGATATTTTCCAGCAAGCTAGGATGGCAGAAGATAAGCTTTTAATCATGAAAAGGGCATCTAGTAAAGATCCAACTGAAGGGAAAATCCTTATTTTACTCAAGCTTGGAGTATAAAAAACATAAAGTTGAAGACCTCTATTGGAGACAAAAATCTGAGGAGAAATGTTATATGGAGGGTGGAAGAAATTGTAGAATCGCTATAGCGGAAATATTGTGACTTCTCGAATAAAATCCAATTTTAATTATTCCCAAATTTTAGGTAAACCCTAAAACATGCATCTAGATGATTTATCCAATAAAATAAAGCATGTAGGATAAAACAAACAATTTGAGTAAAAATCCCCCAAATGGGCAAAAACTTTTTATTTTCACTATAATTTGTAAATAACGGTTCACACAAATTAAAATAAAAACAAGAGTGACATATGAAATACCCTCAGGTATTGATTCCGATGTCTTCGGCTGGAATCTCCCGCAAGAACTCCAGGTGGTTAGCAATGAAGAAGAGAACGGATTCTCCACAAATTCATCGGATGGAACTTTCACTTTTCAGGAGGGCAACATTGAAGGAGAGAGACGGCTTCTCCACAAGATACTCCAGATGAGTAAAACGATCCTCTTGAAGGCTTAAGGATTAACAAAAATATATGGGAAGGGATTTGTGAATCAAAAAGGTATAAAACCTTGAAAAAGTGAAGTCTATTTTCTGGGCTGTGAAAACGCAAAAACTGGAGCGTAAAAGACTTGGGAAAACGTGTAGAAGGTACACTGGTATTTATATAAAAATTGAGGTGGCAGCGTCGCTCAAACTAGATAGGCATCTAGCTCAAACAAAGTACACGTGTCGTTTAAATGACTGCGTGCGAGATGTTTATCTTGCTCAAACGATAGTATAAGCTCGTTTGAATGAGCTCGTCGACCGAGGCACTCTGCTTCTACACTTAAAAAAATTGCTTCTGATAAAATATAATTCAGACTTCAAAAAATATTTTCAAAAAAAAATTCCCAAATATTTATGCAAATATAAATAACTCCAACAAATCATTTTACCAATATTCCGTAGTGGAATAGTGGGAACAATTGAGCAGAACGTTGCATGAAGCATGATGCACGTGTGAAGATGGTGGATGCATGAATTCGGATAGAGGCCGTCATGGATGATCGTGATGACGTGCCGAATGTAGCGGTATCAGACATAAAAACTATGATCTTAGGAAAATAGAAAATTTCTAGATTCTACCCCGGACATTTATAAAATTATGTCCTTACAAATATCCATCTATGTATATGCCGGTACATACATAAAAATCCAAATTATGCTATCAAATGGCATACAATATATTATTCCCATTAAACCCTCAAATTGAGAATACTACATGACATATCTTCAATCAAACTTCGAGATCTTCAAATCTTCAACTCTTCAGAAACTCCCAAAGTTTTTCTCATCAGGGTGTGCAATCCAATAATTATCAACTTTGTACCTACACACATGAGATAAAGCAAAAACCTTCGTGACGCATCGAGTTTGAAATGATATAAGAATAAATCATTAAAAAATCAAATCTCTCCCATAGTGCAAAAACTCCCCCATAACATGATAATTCTTTCTCCCCTTTTTTATGATGTCCCCAAATAGACAGATAAGATCAAATAATCAAAACATGGAGTGTCACAATAAAAATTCATAGCAAATATGAATCAATCAACACGCATGCAAAGGAGTATCCCACAAACATCCACAAACTATTTTGGGATTTTTCAATTTTTTCATACAAAAAACAGATACTAAAAATCACACCATGGATTTAAACTAAAACAACCAAGTCATGAAAATGGAATGTATGGGTGTGAACACATTCGATAGGTAAATAAACTCAATCAATCATATGTGAACGATGTATATATGTACCCCAAACAAATGAACATCAAAAGTATCCTTAGGTGTAAAAATTTGTTAAATTTAAATGACATCGCCTTATGCAAATCAACAAATCAAAGTCAATGTGATTTCCACACCAATAACGTCCAAAAATATTTAGCACTTTTTTCAAGATTTTCAAGGACGTGCAAACCCGTTATAAAATCTCCAACCAAACACCCTCATATAAAAAAAATTTAGAGGTGTATAAACTAAATTCTCAAACTTTGTAGAATTGGTGCAAAAACCTAAATGACCCATAATTGGCATAAATTTCTTTTTATTGCCTTTAAATTTTTTGGACTCTTTAAACCTCTTTCAACCCCGGATAATAAAATTCCTCAATTTTCTAGGTCCAATTTAAATAGCAGCTTAATCGCAAAGGATAAAAAAAATCTTTCGTATCCCTACACCGTTTTCAAACAAAGCATACAGACTCACAAAACAGTTATTATATGCAAAACTTTCTTATCAATTTTTATCGCGCTTGGTTCGTTTTAAGGACATAATTGAAGTGAAAAACACCCAACCAACATGTGATAAGACAAGCACAATAATCAAACAAATCCGTGCATGTGTGAAATAAAGGATATCATGAGTCAAACATGTAGGAAGTAACAATAAATTACATCTCAATGACTCCAAACATTATAAAGCACATGAATGAATTAACCTATTGTCTCAAAACACTATCAAATAGTCACATGAATAAATAGAATGAAATTTTGAATCGTTCATCCTAAGTGTCAATCCATAAACGGTGCAAACAAAATACAAAAATCTTTTTGGATTTTTCAAAAATTTATCAAAATAAAATATTTTTGTATTTTTCAAAATTTTCAAACAGAAAAAATATAACTACAAAATGATAGAACCAGCAATAGGTATATATTATCGATATGAGCAACATCCTATGCTAGTAAACAGTAATCACACAAGAGAATCCACAATGAAAGCATATGTGATAAACGAGCAATGCAGTGTTATCAATTAAGCATGGATACCAAGAATAACTGCATCTAAACTGACCAAAAGAAACCCATTAGTACCAAAAACCTAAGCATATGAACACCAGGTACTGAAATCAGAAGGGAAGGAAAAATTTCAGACATGTCTCTCAAACGACTCAGCTCTATCGCTCGAACGACAAGGGCATGTCGCTCAAATGACCTGTAGATCTCGCTCGAACGAGAAAAGTAAAACTTCCCAGAATGTCTAGAAAATCATACAGTTTTGTCCAGTGTAAAAATTTCGTGAAAACGGTACCTTTAAGGGGAAAACAGATCCAAAACAGTACTAAAACAGTAGCGAAACACACAAATGCAACAAATAAATCAATGTGCGCTACGTCAAAGTGAGTCATAACACTAGAAAGAATATAACATGATGCATAGCTAGTGTATGACAAAACATCCAATACAATCAACCAAACGATCTCACATGGGGTGAATCACGTGCAAGCAAATAAACCATGAGCCTCTAAATCTGATTTTTTAACCCAAATTGATTTGTAACGACACGTGGGGGCTTGGGGAATCGAATTTATTCTTTTATTAACCTTCCTAGGTCCTTTTAAAAGCTTGTAACATAAACGCCTAAGATGACCTTGCTTATCATAATGTTTTCAAGTGTAAATCGGGCGGGGTGTGTTACCTAAAGGTGGCCCTCTCCTTAAATTTCTCGGTTGCTCTCTTCGAATTTGCCTAGGTGGGTCTCTCCTAATGATCCTAGGAGGTTATCTAACGATGTTCTTAGGGGGATATTTCCTAACAAACTTAGGTGCCTCTTCCTTAACAATCCTAGGAGGCTCTCTAACACGTGTGGGAATGGGTGCAACACATTTTTCAAGACCAATTCCACCCCTATCCTTTTTTATCTCGACGGTGCCTAAAATCTTATCAAGTTTTTCAGACCTAGACTCCAAATCAAATTTCACCTTACTTGAATCTTTCAATTTAGCCTCAAGTTCACCTATCCTTGATTCAAGTACACGTCTAGAATCCTCAAAATCTAAAATATCCTTTTTCATTGTCTCCATAAACCCTCTAAGACTATCTCTCTCACCCTCGACGTACTCAAGATTCTCTTTCAAAATTTTCTCATGTGCCCTAAGTTCTTCAACTAAAAAATCATTATTTTTTAGGGCACACTCTTTCAATTGAACTTTCAATTTCAAATTTTCTTTCTTCGTTTTCAAAGATTCAGCATAAAGTTCATTGAAAGCAGTTTGCAAGTCACGCTCATCTACACTTTCATCCTTACTCCCATCACCCTCACTATCATCACTAATCACATGGATGGGAAGCTCTTGCCTAGAAGCATAAAAGATGTCTTCTTCCGAATCACTATCACTAAGGGTAGAAACATGAGCAACTGGTTTATTCAATTTCTTAAATTCGTGGTACACTCATCTAACGTGTGACCAACACCCTCACAACAAGGACACCTCTCAGAGTCATTTTCAACATAAGATTTAAAATAAGAGATCGTGTGAATTTTCCAATTAACCTTTTCAAAAAGTTGACATCGAAAATCATCAAAACCACCAAAAACCATTTTTTAAAAAATAGGATCGAAACACAATAACTTAGTGCAACATGCTCTGATACCAATTTGACGACGTGAGAAGTCAAATTATATCAAAAAAATAAATCCTTGAAAAATCAGGATCACGCGATAAATTAGCGTAACCCGCTCGGATACAAATTTATAGAATCGCTACAGCGGAAATATTGCGACTTCTCGAATAAAATTCAATTTTAATTATTCCCAAATTTTAGTTAAACCCTAAAACATGCATATATATGATTTATCCAATAAAATAAAGCATGCATGATAAAACAAACAATTTCAGGAAAAATCCACCAAAGGGGCAAAACCTTTTTATTTTCACTATAATTTGTAAAGAACGGTTTACACAGATAACAATGAAAATAAGAGTGACATACGAAATACCCTCAGGTGTCGGTTTCGATGTCGTCGGCTGGAATCTCCCGTAAGAACTCCAGGAGGTCAGCAATGAAGAAGAGAACGACATCTCCACAAGTTCGTCAGCTGGAACTTTCCCTTTGCAGGGGGGCAGCAATGAAGAAGAGAGACGTCTTCTCCACAAGATACTCCAAATGAGTAAAAATGATCCTCTTGAAGGTTTAAGGATTCACACAAATATATGGGAATGGATTTGTAAATCAAAAAGGTATAAAACCTTTAAAAAGTGAAGTCTGTTTTCTGGGCTGTGAAAATGCAAAAACTGGTGCGTAAAAGACTTGGTGTAGAAGGTACACTGGTATTTATACAAAAATCAAGGCGGTGGCGGCGCTCGAACGAGATAGGCATCTCGCTCGAACGAAGGACATGTGTCATTCGAACGACTTCGCGCGAGATGCTTATTTCGCTCGAATGATAGTGGCAACTCGTTTGAATGAGCTCGTCGACCGAGGCACTCCGCTTCTACACTTAGAAAAAAAATTGCTTTTGATAAAATATAATTCAGACTTCAAAAAATATTTTCAAAAAAAAATTCCCAAATATTTATGCAACTATAAATAACTCCAATAAATCATTTTACCATTATTACATAGTGGAGTAGTGGGAACGGTTGAGCAGAACGTTGCATGAAGCATGATGCACGTGTGAAGATGATGGATGCATGGATTCGGATAGAGGACGTCATGGATGATCGTGATGATGTGCCGAATGTAGCAGTATCAGACATACAAACGGTGATCTAGGGAAAACAAAAAAATTCTAGATTCTACCCCGGACATTTATAAGATTATGTCCTTACAGAACTGCATCCTAATTTTATAGCTCGATTAAGTCTAAAAGAAGGAATTTGGTGATCTCAAAAATGATATATATCAATGGCCATACTCAGAATAGAGAGAATGGGATTCAAATGGAAGCAATTGAATTTTTTGAATATCCATTCACAGAATGCAATGGACCAATCATCTCTGTGAATGATTCTTTCTTGCAGGTAATTACCAACTTAATCTCTTCAAAAAATAACACTACAGTATGCTTTTTTCATATAAATAAGGAGATCCAAGAAGTTGTGAAGCAATTGAATCCAAATAGTTACACTGAGGTTTCCATGGAGTTTTCTTTGTGAATTTTTGGAATACCATTGTAAAAGATGTGGTCGTTGCAATTCAAAGTTTCTTCCTAGGAGTGTTTTTCCCTAGAAAAATTTCGTATACTCTGACTTCCTTCATCCCCAAAGTTGAGTCTCCTAAGAACTTCTCAAAATTCAGGCCTATAAGTTTGGTGAACTTCCTTAACAAAATAATTTCTAAAATCCTCTCAAATAGATTGAGTGAAACATTTCCATTGATTGTATCCCTACATCAAAATGGATTCATAAAAGGCAAAGACATGATTGATAATACCATGTTAGCTCAAGAATTGGTTTCCATGATTCATAAGAAGAACATTGAAGGCAATGTGGTTATAAAGTTGGATTTAGCTAAGGCTTATGATATAGTTTCATAGATGTTTTTAATCTATGTTCGAAGGAAATTTGGGTTCTCTGAGCATTAGATTGATATGATTTGGAGGTTAATATCTAATTTTTTATTCTCAATAATAATTAATTGCACTCCTAGTGGTTTTTTTAAATCCTCTAGAGGCTTGAGGTAAGGTGATCCTCTATCACCCAGTTTCTTTATTATCATGGCAGAGGCCTTCTCTAAAAATCTAAACAAACTTACCCCTAACATGTTTGGATTTAAAATGCCTATTAGAAGCCCAAAAATTAATCACCTTGCTTATGTCGATGATGTGATCACCTTCTCTTCGGGTGTTCCGAAGGATTTAGATTTGATTTTGGATATTATTAAATAATATGATAGGGATGTTGGTCAGAAAAATTAATCAGAAAACTTTTCTAAAACTCATATATTCATGTCCAAAAAGATATCTGCAACATCTAGCAAGAGAATCAAAATGAGTAAAGGTTTCGTTAAAAAAATCATATTCTTTATCTAGGATGTCCTTTGTTTAGAGGTAGGTAGAAAATTTTCACATCTTGATCAACTTTTTCATAAGATTATAATGGATCTAAGTGGTTGGAAATTAAGGTTTTGGAGAAAAACCAATCCTCATTAAGAGTGTACTCTCTGCTATTCTAGTGCATAATCTAGCGGCTATTAGCCCTTTTAAGCAAGTTCTATAAAGGATCGAAGCTCTTTTTGTAAGGTTTTTCTGGGGTTCTACTAAATATTCTATTAAGCATCACCGGTGTAAATGGTATTAAATTTTAAAGCTAATTAATGAAGGTAGTTTGGGCATAAGGAAGCTGTTAGATATTAGCAAAGCTATGTCCATAAAGCTTTGGTGGAAATTTAGGTCCTCTGATTCTCTTTGGTAAAAATCCACTAAGGCTAAATATTATAGAAGATCTCATCCTCTAGGATCACTGCCGAAGTCATTCTCTAATACATGGGGTAAGATGTGTACTAGCAAAAGCTTAGCTGAGGAGAATATCAAATGGAGGCATGGAAGTGGAGATATTGATCATTTCTGGGACAACTGGCCTGAATCTGGTGCTATAGGAGATTCTTTTACTCCCCCTCATAGTTCAAAAGTTAAATATTTTTGGAATGAAGAAATAAAATAGGATATAGACAAGTTGAGTCAATTTTTCCCTCGTAATTTAATCAATCAAGTTACTTAAGTCAAGAAATGGAATAGTGATAAGGATGAAATTATTTGGACTGCTTCTTCTTCAAGTAATTTCAGATTATCTTCTCTTGAAATGTGGTTAGATTTCCTTGTATAGAGATTAGGTCTGCTCAATTTATTTTGGATCCTTTCATTCCTCCTAAAATGTCTATTTTAGTCAGAAAAATTCTTAGGGGCCAACTCCCAACTGCTGAAAATGTAAAGAGAATTGGGATGAGGGCTCCTTCTAAATGTGTGTGTTGAAAATCTCATTAGGAAGAATCTACTGAACACTTATTCTCATCTAATGATGTTTCTACTAAAGTTTGGGAGTTCTTTGGTTTGAAGTATAGGGTGATTAGTCAATCTGTCACTATTAGGGAGAGGCTCATTTCATTGTGGTTATCTTCAAAGTCGACATCCAAGTCAGTCTTCAAGGTGACTTATATCCATATTTGTTGGCATTTATGAATCAAAAGAATGATGGCTAAATTTGAAAATTCTCTAAATTTTATCATAAATTTATTAAGAAAATCCAAGAAGGAATATTTATGTGCTATAAGGGTCTAAAAATATCTATGTTTAAGAACATTTTGGTGCATTAGTCCCTCCCTCCTAAAGGAATTCTAAAATTGAATACAGATGGTAGTTCTTTAGGTAATCCCGTCTGTAGTAGAGGAGGTGTGGTGTTTAAGAAACCACCTAGGAGATATCATTTGGTTCTTCTATAAGGCTTTAGGAGATCAAAAAAGTTAAAAGGCAAAGGTTTTTACTATCTAGTATGGCTTATCCTACTATCACGGCCTAAAGGACTACAAATTAATCATAGAATCAGAATCGAAGATTTTAATTGATATTTTTCATAACAAAGTTACTTGTCCATGGAGAATTAAATGGTTAGTGTATCAAACCCTTTCAATAAACTCCCAGTTCCATTCTCAGTTCATCCACATTCATAGAGAGGCAAATATGGTCATTGATTTCATGTCTAAGATTGGTAGTGTGCACAATCAATCTTTAATGTCCATCATCTGGATCTCTTACCTAAGCACTTTAAGGGCATTTTGAGATTAGATAATCATCAAACTCCTTATGTTAGGTTGGTTTCTTGATGGAGTTTTTCATGTTTCTTGTAAAGTTGTTGTTTGTTGTCTTCTTTTCTTTAGTCTTCTTTTAATGTGTTTGTAAGCCATTGTGAGGGATTTGCTCACTTGTATATGTCAATGAAAATCACTCTTATTAAAAACAAATTCAAATAAAAAAACATATATATTTAATACCGACCTCATACAAAATCCCACAATACAAGAGTCTCTCAAATCCCGAAGTCCAAACCGATTTCCTAGTCGTACATTTAAGTGTTCACTCACTTGAATTCTCAATTCTCCTCACTCGAATCCATCAGTTTGTTGGACTATCACAAATATCAAACACTTAAAAGTATACTCCAGTAATACCACTACACCTCGTAAGCCCCTACGGTCATTCTCCAAGCTCTAACGGATCAAAACAACACATAAATAAAAACTGGGCTGGCCAGAAAATAGAACTGATTTGCTGGCATACCGAACCGATTCAGTTGAGAAAACCGGTTAGGGACTTGTTTTTCTCATCCAAACCCCCCTAATAGAGGTCCCAAACCACCCAAAACATAAAATTAACCTCATACATCATTATACTAATATCCCAGATCTATTATAACAGATAATTAACCCTAAATCCCGTATGAAAAACTTAGGATTATAAAGCAAACATCAATTATATTCAATTCAGAATTTTCCCCAATTTGATTTGTATTAATTCAACATTCCAATCGAAGTTCTACATGCTCATCATTATAAACCCAGAATTAATTTTAAAATTCTTATATTATTAACATCGATTACTAATCAATTCAGATCAGAGATTAATATCAAACTACATCGCTCAATCAATTAAATTAAAGTTTTAATCATTCATCTCTAAATGCCATATGTTTCTATCAATCAAATATGAAAGTGATAAACTACATACAAATCTAATATAAATCAAGTAACTACTGCTTTTATGGATTTAGATCTGAAGTTCTCTACGTTGATGATGGGTTGAATGTGGAGATAAGTCCCTCTCTTCTCTTCTCCAAGTCCTTCTCTTCCTTTTCTTCTTCCTTCTCTTCTCTTAAACTCTCTCCAGCTGTCAAATATGCAGAGATTGAAAAGTGAGGTTGCCATCCACCCTTTTAATCCTTAAATACCTCCTAATTACACCCTCATACCGTTTTCCATTAAACCCGAGGTGTAAAAAGACCATCTTATCGATATACGGGCCCTGTTATGCCTAAAAATCTCCTGAAACCCAATCATAACACTGGGGTACCCAATCTGGACTATTTCGACCATACCCGAATCATTGGTGCACTAAAAAAGTTCATTTGAGTCAACCAGCGACAAATATGCTAACATCTCATTATTCAAGCCCGACACGTGTATATCGTATGCGTCGCTCATAAAACCTACCACTCTGCCGATGTAACTCACAATCAACATATAATATCAAACTTTTACTTTCACTGATACACGACATATAATAAATCACATATCTACTTACTTATCATATGCAAGTTATTATTAATAATAATAATAATAATAATAATAATAATAATAATAATAATAATAATAATAATAATAATAATAATAATAATAAATATTAATACTTTATCTCGCTAATTAATATTTATCGAAACCCAATTTAATTTTCCTAATTAAACTCATTATTAAACACACGCGAAAATTAAATAATCAGAAAAGTATGAGGTATTACATCATATTGCTTTCATTCGTTCTTACAAGTAGATTACAATCTTATGTTTATATTTTGAAAAGTTCGAAATATTTTTGTTTGTTTTAGAAAAAATTTCTAAAAATTTCAAAAAGATTTAATGTTTATTAATTTTCAAAATTTCAAAAAGCCTTTTGTACTTTGTTTTATACCATATATGGATGCGCATTTAAGAGGTTCGAATCACAATTTCATTTCACTCCATTCATGCAACTCAATCAAGGTGTCATGATGCTTGGCTTCATTTTCTTGTTTAATAATGCATGTTTATCGTTGCGTTGTTCACTATTGATTACTACCTTCATGTAAGACTCATTTTATCGCCTTTATTGCACATAAGCATGAACATTTGAAAATTGTACTTTCTTATCATATATTGAATACGATGATCTCATCTCAATTGTTCTTAGTAACAAACCAAATGTAGTATGAACTAATTGTGCATATAAAAACTATTGCCTAGATTTTTTTACAAAAAAAATAATTTATAGTTAAGCAATGGAAAGAAGCGACGGAAGAAGCAGTCTTTTATGCAATAAAGGCCACCATTGGCAAAAATGATTTGGGCACATAAAAATAGAAGTGCCAATGCCAAATTTATTTCATTGATGCTTCATTAAAATAAGTAATATGATTTCTTTAAAAAAAATTGAGAGTTTTTGTGTAAAATGTGATCTTTTTAGGGTATTATAAAATGAAGATCAATGGGTTTGCACAACAAAATTTCCTTCATAAATATTAAATAATTTATCTTTTCTAATCTGAGAAGCATTGAAATTCCTGACAATGTGTATGAGTTGAGTCAATTTCATTTTCTTCAATTTTTTCAAAAAGTTGAATTGTGTTGTTTCTTTAGGAGTTTCTCTTTGATTTCATGCACCTTCGTTATGTTTTCTTATGTCGACATTCCTGTGCATTAAGTTCACACCCATTCATTCAATATTCATGATTCGGATATTTTTTATCTACTCCATGGTGTAATTGTTTGTATTTATATGTATATTTTTATACACTCAAAATTTTAAAAATGGTTTGTTGGTTTTTTGAAGTTTCAATGCTTATGCTTAGTTATCTATACTTTATGATGATATTTCAAATTTATTTTCTCGTGATGCTAACTTTTCAGGTTTAGCTTCTAACCTTTGTCTATTTTGGGAAAAAAGGGGGAGAACATATTGAGGGGGACTTTTCTTTGCTTTAAACTACATGTGTCGTGGTATTTCCTTTATTTCATGTGTGTAGTTTTTTCTCGCAATGAAGATATCATGGACTACATGATGAAGAGTTTCAGTGGAGACAAAGTTGAAAGTCTCTTTTCCTTTTTTTAAGAGAAAGATTTATAATTGATCATTATGTTTTCAAATTCCACATATTCCATTACGCCGCTACATCATAATATACATTCTTAAGAGCTTTAATCGAAGACAAGTTATTGATCGAATGTCACAATCAAAGATCGAAGAGTTGAGATCGTCACAATAATGATCAGATAAGGTATATGGGTTGATTTTGTGTTTACTAAAATTCAGGAGTTATTTTAAACTTGCTTAAATCCAAAATATTTTTCCAAAATGTTTTTAAAATACTTTTTGCAAAATTCCAAAGTCGTTAAAACAACATTTAGATGACATTCGAACGAGTGCATGTACCTCGTTTAACCAGCTCCGAATGAGATTGATTTTGACAATTTTTGGCCCACCTATTTTCTTGTTAGATTTGTCGTTAGAAGTGGTTTGAAAAAGACCATGTACTTCATTCGAACGAAATGTACCTCATTCGAACGAGTGGACAAAAAATTATTTTTTACATGTTTTCAAACGCAATCTTTTTAAGTCTATCTCTTAGATATTTTTCTCCCTATATATAGAAATACGAACTTGCAATTATTATTAAGCCTTTTAAAACACTTTTTTATGATTCATATTTTATTATTTTTTATATCTAAACTCCTTGTATTTTTAATGATCACTTTATCAAACCTTGAAGAACACATCATATGTCCATATCCCTCTGTAGTTGATTCTTCACTGCTAAAGATAAGAAAGGACTTTCCTGAGGCTAATTAGTGGACACCAAGTCGAGTGGAGCTTATTGTGTGGAGCATTGTTGGATCTGTACCGCTTTATGTTATTAACAAGGAAGGAGACATAACTATGATACTTAGTGGAATCTGTCATTATGTAATACCTTAGTAGTGATAGTGCAAAAATAGGTGTTTTCCCAAAAGGGTTTCTTCCTTATCTTCTATGTTGTGGTTTGTTTGATTTAATCTTTCCTCAATATCCTATAAGTTTAGTTTCATCTAATTAATCAAGATAAAATTGGACAAAAACTGAATTTGTCTTTTTTATGACATAGTCTACGATGTCTACATTTGACTATGAAACCAGACCACTAAATAAAGCATTTTTCATTAGGTGGCGCACCTTGATAAATAGTTCATAACATATCTTTTCATTCCTTCCCACCAATATGACCATTGCATATCCTAGTACATCTTTTCCCCTTCATAACAGATAGTATATCGTGAGCCATGAGCCTCGACTAAAACTACATTTTGTACCCTAGGATCCTCAGCTACTACTAGTTGTCCATGGAACCGTTAACCCCTATTTGATCCTTAAAAAGGAAATAACTCAACCATATATGAGTTCTTTCACCTTCTCCTAACACATAGAATGCGTCCCTTGTGCCTGAAATACCCGTGAAAGGAAATTCAGGGTGACAGTCACTACTTCCATTAAAGCATACACCAAATTCATCTCATGTAAGGAATTCCACCTCTCTCTCCCCAAATGCTCAGTAAATCATCCCCCAGTTCGGCCCATAATGCGGATAAAGAAACTATCGGCCTACGACTCAAGGTGCCCGCTATCAAATATGCTTTGTTTGGAAGGTATTGAACAAAAAAGAGGTAGCCTTTACAAACTCCAACCGTATCCTTTGTCTCATGTCCAAGTCTCTCTAAGTGAACAAATACTGATGGCGCTTGTGCACGAAAAATAATGTGAACCTCTCACACTAGAAAATAGTGCCTCTAAATATGAAGGGAAAATACCACCGCTTCCAACTCTAAATCGTGGGTCGGGTAATTTCCCTCATATAACATAATCTTATGGGAGGGATAATATATCGTCCCCTCTTCCTACATCTTCACTCCTTCTAGTCTCTACAACGATTCATCTGCATAGACCATGCGCTCAAAGCCATCCTGTGGCAAAAATAAGAACGGGTACGGTAGTGAGTTTCCCTCTGATCTCTTTGAACGATCACTGACAATTGACGCTCCAAATGAATGGAACCCCCTCTCGGGTGAGGTGAGTCAAAGGTCCAACAATTGGATAATCCTCCTATAATATCATGTTAAACCCATAAATCTCATGATCTTTGTAGGCGTTATGGGTTTCCCTTAATCGATAATCACGGAAACTTTACCACGTTCCACTAAAATCCCGATCCCAAGCACTATGTGCCCTATAAACTGCACCTCCCAAAGCCAAATTCCACACTTAGAGAATCTAGCTTACCACTTATTTTCTCTAAGCGTCTGCAAAACTAACCCCAAGTGATACACATGATCCTCCTCCTATTGTGAATACATCAAGATATCATCATTGACCATGCTGAAAAATTAATCTAACTAGCATCGAAAAACTCACTTCATGAGGTCCATCAAAATTGGGGGTCCATTGGTCAACCCGGACGGTATAACTTGAAACTCATACGATCTGTAGCGTGATAGAAAGGTCATCTTTGGTATATCCTCCTCATAAATTCGTAGTTGATAGTCCCCCGAGCCCAAGTCAATCTTGGAAAAGAATAACGCACCCCTCAATTGGTCAAATAGGTCATCTATCCTAGGCAAAGGACACTTAATCCTTATAGTGATCGTATTCAACTTACTTTTATCCACACATAGTCAGAGTGACCCAACTTTCTTCTTCAAAAATAACACGAATGATCCTCATGGAGAGGTACCCCTCCGGGTGAACCCCTGACTTAGTAATTGTTGGATTTTCTCCCTCAACTCTCTCATCTCTAATAAATCCATACGGTACGGTTATCTCTCTATTGGCCGGGTGCTCTGAGCCAAATTAATAAAAAACTATATCTCCATCATAGCTAATAACCTCGAGACCTCCTCAAATACGTTTGCAAACTCTTGAATGATCTGGATGGAATCATTTTAACCTCCTCAGATGTACTCACATAAATGTAGTACAAGGGCATGATAGAATTTCCATATATTCTAGGCATATCTATAAGAAACATCTCATGCCCGGGAATAGAAAACGTGATAGCCTTATTACTACAATCAATCTAAGCATGATATAGTACTAAGCAATCCATACCCAAAATAATATCTTACGTAGGCGTATCCAATAATAATAAATCGGTTAAGAAGCACAATCGTCCTATCTCAATTGCCATCCCTCTAAATACTTGGCATAAGGCAGGGCACCTACCCATTGGGGTCTATACATGCATAGTCACATCAGATGTTACATCTACCATATCTGACGTTGTAGAAAATCCATAACAGGTAAAAGAGTAAGATGCTCCCATACTAAAAAATTCGAGAATAACTACAAAATACATAAAACATACCCTCATTCACCAGGGATCCTGTCGGATGGTTCTAATGATATACGTTAAACACATGTCCATGATGCAGTGGTGGGCGACCTTATACGTTGTCTCTAGGAGGGATCAAAGTTAGGTATTGTGGTGAGGGTGGAAATGCCTGAAACTAGGGTGGGGCTGGAAGGTCTCATTTCTGTACTTTTGGAATCGGCCTGGGCCACTCTGAATCCCTTAATGGAATCTCCTAAAAGAGTGGCATTTCTCTCCACATGAATAACATACTCCACAAAATGGGTTGCCCTATTGGTGACCATTATGCCCCATCCCTTGACCCCGGGACCTATCTTACTACCCGAGTGTCTGGACCTACCCTCCCTGGACTTGATGATGATGTCCTAGATGTCCATATTGACTATAGAAGGGTTGGCCATCTCCCTATCCGCCCTTTTGGAGATGATCGTCCATAAGGAATCACTTCTAGAGTTGATCCCCCAATGCTGGTCCTCTATGGGACTGGATGGAGCCTCCCTGTTCTTGAGGAAGACTCTCCACCCTTCGATGTCTTTTGTATTTGGCATGTTCTTGTCCTTTCCTTCTTCGAATCTTTTTCCCTCAAAAACTCATGGTGGTCATCATAATGAAGCAAAGCGAAATCTACTACCTGGGTGTATGGGGTGAACGTCGTATTTCCCAACAAGACTTGCTTGATCCACCAAGTTAGACCTTTCAAAAATCGATGTATATTCAACTCCTCGGATCCCTTAATCTTAGAGTGCAAAATAAAAAAGGCGAGTAAATTCTCACTTATACTCAGTGATCATCCTATCATTATTCCTTAGCCTATCAAACTGGGCCCTCAACCTCTTTTGCTGTGACAATGGGAAATACTTACTCTCAAACTTCGCTAAGAACTCTTCTAGGGCTAATCGAGACCTATCTTGAAGCCCGCAAGCATTTGTCACTGCACCTCGGTGTAACGCCCCGTAATTTTGAGGATTTAATATTTAATTATTTTTGGGAGTTATAAAAATATTTAAATTGGAAAAATTTTAATTCATAAGTTGGAGAATTTATTTGAGTGAGTCGAATTCTCTATAATTAGCGATTTTTAAGTTTAATGGTTCGAAATCTCCTGTGTCGCATTTTGAGGTCGTAATTTGGAAATGACAAAAAGTATTTCGGATGATAATTCCGAGTGTGTGGTTGCGTCCGGATGGGTCGAGATAGTCAGAAAAGAGTACCCGTGGGTAGTAATTGGGTCTCGGGGTATTTTTGGGCATAGCCGAACCCACACGGGGTGAGTTGGGCCATTTTAATTAGGACCAGATGGCCAAAAACGGGATTTAGTGTTTTTAACCTAATTAAGGAACTAGGAACGGCAGATAGAAAATCCTAAACCTAGGGTTTGAGAGAGGATTAGAGGAAGTTAATCAAGAAGTCAATTGGGGGATCTTTTGGAGCCAAATTAAGGGACTAATTTGGGGTGTTCTTCATCGACCATTCTCTACACCAACGAAATCAGACCCTACGAACAATTTCAGGCAAGTGTTTAATTTCCAGTAATGTGTAAATGGTGATATCCAATTCATATTTTAGTGATGTGTAAACTAAAATTCGTTTTAGGGATAAATGGGTACAAAATGGGGTTTTGTTAATGGAATACTTGGCTGAGATTCAAAGTAAGAAATAGGTGTATTATATATCCCTAAGTAAAGATAAAATGAAATTTGAATATATTACATGATTAACATGGAATCTTTATGAGTTCTTGGATGAAAAACATGAATCTTGAATGACTTAGGGTTTATTTGATGAACACAAGAGGTCAATCTGCCAAAATATTTGAAACAACTTTAAACGTATTCCATTTGCATTGTACTTAGAATTAGAGTGTGAACCATACATTCCAGTAAAGTTATTTCTCTTAGCTATCCAATGAACTTGGAATCATGTCAATCGTAGTTCTGTAGAGGGAGTAATCGACATTTTACTACAGGGTGTTTGATCTGTCAACATAGTAATCTGCCAGAATTTTGACGTGACTTTAAACGTGTGCGATTTGAATTTTACTTTGATTTAGAGTGTGAACCATACATTACTGGAAAGGTATTTCTCTTATCTATCCAATGAACTTGGAATCAGGTCAATCGGAGTTCTTTAGAGGGAGGAATCAAAATTTTACTAGAGGGTGTTTAATCTGCCAGAAAATTTGAGATTTTTCTTTTTAAGCCTCAAATGTCTAAAATTTTATCGGGGAAGTGTTTGGGACCTTGATGAAATATATTGATGGAATAATGATATGGAAGTAGGTCTATGATTGAGTGTTGGACTTTAATGTTGTGAGAGAGTTAAAATGGAGATTCATAGGCTTGATTGTGACGTACTCTAATTCGAGATGATAAAAATATAATTACGGAAAAGCGTGAGCGAGCTTAAATTCGTTAGATCATTGGGTTAACAAGGTTAACTACTGAATTGATATAACAAGGGGTAACTAGGACCCTTAGAGTTGTGTGAATACTTGAATTAATACGAAAGTGAAATAAATTCGTAAAGCAAACAAGTACGGTGAATATTAGAGAGAAATATATTACGTACAAGTATGAATAATTGGGTTGTATAAATACCTACTGTTTTATAGGAATACTTGGGTTGTGAATGCCTACTGTGTGTTTCCTTGTGATAGGAACATAGACTCGGGAAATATTAAGTTATGGGCCAACTGAGAAAGTCCGGGGATAATGGTTGAGTGACACCAAGTTATTAAATTAATAGGTGTGTTAATTAATTTAATTAGAGTCGGATTGTAGGCTCGGGTAGGTATTAAATTAATAGGTGTGATAATTAATTTAATTAGAGTCAGATTGTAGACTCGGGTAGGTATTAAATTAATAAGTGTGTTAATTAATTTAATTAGAGTCGGATGATAGACTCTCGGAGGTATTAAATTAATAAGTGTGTTAATTAATTTATTTAGAGTCGGACCATAGACTTGGGGAAAGTATTATATTAATTGAGGTGTAAATTAATTATCTTAGAGTCAGACCATAGACTCGGGAAGATGATAAATTATTAAGTGAGAAAATTAATTATATTAGAGTCGGACCATAGACTCGGGAAGATGATAAATTATTAAGTGAGAAAATTAATTATGTTGAGTCGGGCCACAGACTCAAGAAATTACAGGCTATTGTACGGGATTTTGAGTATACTATAAAGTCAGGATTTATATATATATATATATATATATATATATATATATATATATATATATATATATATATATATATATATATATATATATATATATATATATACGGTGTAGTGATAGTATATATATACGTGTATATATATTGTGTGTGATATTAAATATCAGTGACTAGATATTTATTCAATTTATATACTCTAGTGCTATCAAGGGAGGTTGCGCGATGTGGGTGAATCCCCTAGCTTGAGGAGTAGGGTGAGTATATCCCCAGGTCATAGCGTCCAGTATATGGGTGAGGGGATTATCTCACTTTCAGGGAAGGAATATGACCGCCTCCACTACGTTTATAGTTTGGGCCAAGTAGGTTAGCGATTTCCAACTTAGGGAACTAGGTTTTGTGAGCACACCTAGTGAGATAGCACTTTAGAGGGAATCATCCGGCGAGGGTATACTCGGAGGGATGGATGTACGTATGTTATATGTGTGGATGTTTTAGTAAAGGTACGTATATAATGGTATTCAATATTATATGCAGGTAATAATACAGTGTGTGATGTATTTACTTTATATAACTTGTGACACGGTTATATGCTACTATTTAAGAAGGAATTAATTAAGTTAATTGTGACATAACTTATAATTCAAGAGTCATTGTACTCGGGTTAGAGTAGTATGGCAAGGGGGGAGTTATACCAGGACTAGTTGGACGGGGTAGTACAACTAGGTGAGGGGTCAAGGTAATCGATAGGTGTGCACAATAGTAGAGGGGTGAGAATATCCACAAGGGAGTGCGACACTAACTTATATACAAAGCGCATTCATGCATTTTAATTATTGCAGTTAATTCACTTGCTAAATATTTTCAAAATGTTTTGGGTTCTAACCCTTACTATAAAACTATTTTCAAAGCCTTTTAGGTGTCCAGCCACAGGGATGCCAGGATTGATATTTTATTCCAGGGACATGGAGCTGCGGCATATGTGGATGCTAGCAGGAATTTCGATTAGACGCATCGCTTATTCATTCCTAGAGTAGGAATCATTCATCAGATCCAGTTTTATTTAGGGCATGTCGCCCAGACTTTCAGTTAGGTTTTCATAGTTTTTTTTATCCCGGTGTTGAATATTGTATTGGATTAATTCACTTTGGTGGCTAATGGTTTATTCGGCAAGTTGTGTAATTAATTATTTCAGTTGAATTTTATTCAGTTGTGTGAATGGTTTATATTTATTTCCGCATGTACTGTTTTGTTTAATTAAAAAGTTAAAATCTGGCACGAGCTTTTGGAATACTAGGTGGTTAGTATGTTTTAAAATGCTTTCAACGGTGATGCTAAGGATGAACCAACTGGGATTCCTATTTTAATTTGGTATAGGACTAATCACCCGATATTTTATTAGGCGGGGTGTCACACTCGGTACACCCCACTAATTGCAAATGATGCCCAACATCACATCTCCACTAGAAAGCTATGATAGGATTGGTTGATCATGAAAACTCAGGGGGTGCCCTTCCAAAACTTACTTTGGGCACACTCTTAAGAAGAAGTATCAGGACGGACAGGTATAGATGCAACCATTGGTGGTGGCAGTGGTGGCTACTGGTACTGCATTATTGCCATTGTAGCAGATATAGTCTAGTTTATAATGAAATCTAAGTTAGTTGTCTTTACTACTGGTGCATTCCCTTATAGTGGCAGAAACTGCTACTGCTGAGGTGTAGCTGCCCCTGATTCAGCACTCCGATTAGGTGTGGTCATATATGTCCTTTAGGCGAGTTCACCATTTGAAATATAGTGAAAAAATCGCATTAATAACATAGTAATTGTGTAGAGTACATATACTAAAAGTAAGGTTGTAAAGTATCAAAGAACGCAATGCAAAAAAGTGACAAAAGTACTCAAGACCCTAGGACTCTAGAATCTGGAATGCTCTGATACCAACTGTGACACCACGTAATATTTAACAATAGATTGATCAAGTTTAAATTAAAAGATATAGGAGTCTTAACAATTAAGTATCAATATAATTGTTGATGTAAAAAACTAGATCACTCTAATTCTTCAATCACAGATAAATAAATAAGACAAAGATTTTTAAAGTGGTTCGGCTAGGAATAAAGCCTACGTCCACTGTTATGTTATTGCTGAGTGTTTGTGGAATTCTTGATTACAAGTTCTCTCAAGAAATTCCGGTCCCTTTGAATGGGATTGATACAAGGTATTTATAGCCTCAAGGCTGTACATGAAAGGTCCAATACATTAAATGATATACATATGAATGGGTAATACATTTAATGCAGCGTGTGCGTCAAGAATCTAATGAATAGTTGAACAGTTGTCCGTCTGATAGTTGATGACACGGCCGAGGTGCAGTTCGGACCGCCTTAGTTGCTCGTTGATCAAGAGTTCCTCGGAGTGCTTAGAGTATCTCGGGATGATGGAGTTCCTCGGATGGAGTTCCTCGGCATGATAGAGCTCCTCGGTGTATTCTCGTTGCTCGGTACCAACCATGGTTGTTCAGTAAATGATCTTCCTCGCTGTTATTGTGCCACGTAGATTGACACGTGTCTTCATACTATTCGTCCACATCAGCATATTAATTTTGGTATCAACAGAAGCCCCCAATGTTTCATATTTCGAACTTTGAGTAGTATGGGACATTCTTTCTCGGTATATGGTAGTATTAAATGACCTTCCTGGGTTTTAGGAGCATTGTATTCAAATTTCCTTCTCATTTCGCAGTTTCCGCCTTTTTTACAAGCGCTTCGATCTTCGTGCAACTTTTGTCTTTTTAGCCGCCGGAAGTTCAGTAGTTTCTTTTTAGTAATCATTTCTTTCGCCGCTTCCCAATGCAAAGTATTTAAACTCCTTTGGTAACCATACCCTCGTCTACACTTTCCATTTTTCTGCATTCAAGTTTTCTATTCTCTTCCTCTCTCTTGTGTGTTCATCATTGTTTCCGTTCGTTGTCAACATATCTCCTTTCTTTCTGTAAGATCTTCTTCCTTTCTTCTGCATCTCTTTTATTCAATATGGTTTATATTGTTGAATCTGCTGAGAAATTTCGTTCTGATTTTTCCATTCCTTCTTGGGTAATTCTAGAGGTTCTTTCTGAGCCTTTAGATTACTTTCGATTGGCTGAGGGACATTGGTTCCCCAGTCTTTTCATTGCTGAATGTGGTTTTTCTTTTCCCCCAAACCCATTATGTCTTGAGTTTTGTCAATATTTTGATCTTGTTCCTGCAAAAATAGCCCCCAATACATGGAGAATAATTAACGGGGTGCACAAGTTAAATCTAACTCATGGGACTCGTATAGGGATCCCAGAAATCATGTACTGCTATAAATGGGCCACTTTAGATAATGTTTATTATTTAAAAACTAGGTTTTTAAATAGAGCCCTTGTAGTTAACCTCCCTGATTCAAATAGAGATTATTTTGAGCATGGGTTGGTCATAAAAAATTGGCAACACGCGCCTTTATCTGGGAATGAAGTATACAACGGTCCCAGATGCCCCCCATATGGCAATGGGATAGGTTTATTTTTCATTTTTATTTTACTTATGAAATTGCGTTTTCATCATGTTTGACAAAATGTATGACTGAGATTTATGTATTTATTTGCAGTTGATAGTAAAAGAAAAACTCCAAAAGTGTCGGAAGTGAATATCAAGCATTTAAAACTTATCTGGAATTTGCATAAGACGATTGCAGACGAGCATATTAGATCTGCATCATATTTGCTGCAGTATAAGAGCTACACAACCTCTTATACTGCTCGCCCTGTTGAACCAGCCTCAACACCAGAAAGTTCATCTTCAGATTCTCATATTCCCCTATCTCAGAGAATGGGCAAGAAAAGAGCTCCTCCTGCTCTATTTGGTGAAATTTCTTCTGCTGTTGAAGCAAAGAAAGGTAAAATTGATGTCCCAGAGGGGACTAAAAAAGTAGATGTTAGTTCCTCCAAAGTTGCCGAGAAGCCCCCAGTGGCCCCGAGCAAGAAAAATGCTAGTGCTGATGTAATTATAATCTCTCCGACCAAGACCTCTTCCTTGGTTGATGCTGCTGACCCTCCTTTGAAGAGATTGAGGAAATCATCCTCGGTTAATCTTGCTGGAACTGCATCTTCTCTACCCGCTGGTGGTAGTAGTATTTCAAAAATCATTCTTCCAAGCTCTTCAACGAGCTCAGTTATACCCGAGGTTCTCGGGGTTGATGAAAAGATTCCTAGGGATACACTGACATCCCTAGCTGCTCGCCATCTTTCTTCAGTAAATTTCTCATACCTTTGGTCTTTCTTTTCTTTTTCCTGAACTCTTGTATTTGTGTTGACTCTATTGTTTTTCTTATCTTTCAGCTGGTGAACTGTTTCAATACCATCGTGAAGAAAGATCAAGCTATTAAAGCTTCTAGTTCCTCGTCCGATGTTGACGATGCCCTCTTGGGTTTAGCCCAATCTGTGAAAGAATCTCGCCAGCAGTACGTCGAGGAGAAAGCTGCCTGGGAGAAAAAATTGGCTGCAGCTGAGGCTGATAAGATGAAGATGGCTGAAACCTCCAAGAATTTGGAGGAGAAGGTGAAAAGCTTAGAGGTCAATCAGCAAAGGTGCGATGACCAACTGAAGAAGGCAGAAGAAGAACTGTCTATCCTGCGAGACATCAAAATACAGAAAGAACAATTGGATGTCAAACTCTCCTCGGAGCAGTTGAAAAGAAAAGTTGCAGTTAGGAAACATTTCAGTGCTGGTTGGGAAAAAGGATGGGATAAAGGGATTGCAGCTATGACATCTCAAGTCAAATATGGGGAGTTGAAATACTTCCATGACGGTTGGGTAGCTGCTCTACAAGAGCTAAAAATCCAAGACAATTCTGAGCTATTCCAACGGCATCTCCCTGGTCCTCCTCCACCAATTGTGGAAGAAGAAGAAGATGAACCTGCATCAGATGAATCTTCCATGGCTGTGGATGTCCCAATTTCTGCTTCTCAACCCTCTGTCATTGAGGATATTTCTTCTATGCCTCCTCCTGCCGAGAAGATTTCTGCTGATCAAGCTGTTGTTATCACCGAGCAACCGAGCTCCTCGTCCCAGCCTCCCGAGAAAGTCTTGGGAGACAAGGAAAAGGTGTGAAGTTGTTCGGTATCATTCTTATCTTTTATCATTTGTAATCGAACACTGTACTCCTTTTATGATCTAATAAAATACTTCTTTACTCATCGCCATTATTGATGATTCTTTGTTGATTGTTGTCTTTTTCTTGTCTTTAGTTTGTTGCTAGAATGGAACTAATCTCTTCTCATGATACCGAGCTGATGCAGCAATGTCACCAATACTATAGGGCTGGTCATACAGACCTTAGTTCTTCTGAAATTGCTGACATTCTTGGTCATGATGCTTCAGAACAGGCGACTGAGGCTTATCGGTACTTGAAAAATTTACTCGACCGAGCTGTAGCTAACAATGTCGCTTATTATGACTTGATTGAAGAGCTGCATTGTTCCTTAGAGGATCTCCAAGGCCAGCACAATGAATCGATGGCTTCATTACACGAGGAATATGAAAATAGATATCAACAACTTTCCTCTGATACAGGTCATAAAAAGATCATTGCTGCATATGACATTAGGGAAAGGACCCTAAAAGGTGAAGTTGAAGCCTGCCGACAAATTGCCGAGATCCTGGAACAAGAAAATAATAGTCTGCAGAAAAGATTGGCTCAATATGAATCCGTTGCCTCCTCTTCCACTGCATTAGTACCAGTTATTGATGAAGGTTTTTCGTTTCTAGAGGTTGAAAACGCCAAACTAAGGCAAGAGTTGGATGACTTAAAAAAGTCTATTATTCCTGTGACTGCTCGGGGACGAGGAAGGAGTTCTCGGGGACGAGGAAGAATCGTCGAGGAGCAAAGTTCTCCAGTTGCTTCTCGGAGCCGATCAAGAGTTCTTAGCCGTAGTGTTGAAGAATCTCGCACCCAATCTACTCTGGAAACTCAAGCATTCCAACTAAATGTTAAGGATCGTGCTCTGTCTGATTTGTCTAAGAAAAATTTATCTTTAGAGGATCAATTGGCTGCGATGAAGTCTGATCTGAATAATAAAGATGCTCTTATCAAGAACTTTCTCGAGCAAGTAGATAGATTAACTTTCCAATTCCATAAACAGCCTCGGGAGTTCTGGAATGCAGGCTATAATGAAGCTCTTTATCATTTGGATGCTCGCATTGAAAATGCTAACAACGAAGGTTATAAGCAGGGATGGTTGAACGCCCTGGGTGTATTAAAATTGGAACGAGGTCATTATTTATGGGATTATCATGCTCCTGGATTGCTAGACTTGCCTGTTCCTCCCTATAAATTGGATATGGCATGGATTCCTGCTCGTTCCATTCCTCGGAGTTTGATCTCTAAATATCTTGGTGATTATAACCTTCATTCTCAAGTTGAAGTATCTCGTCCTGAGCACCTGTTGGACACTCCTACAATAATGAATGTCAGAATGCTGAAGGACATGAACTTTATTAATTCTCCTCTTTGTCTAGAGGATCCTCCTGCTGGCGAGGAACCTGTCTCAAAGGATAAAGGAAAGAAACCAATAGAGTAGGAATCTTTAATGTAATAGTTAGCACATACATGTAACATGTAATACATTTTTATCTTAATGAAAGAATTTCATTTTCTGTTTTGCCAATAGCTATTTTTCTGTTTTCAAATTATATGGTTCATCAACCAAATTAGAATTTATAATAAGCATAAATTGTTCAAAATTGTTTCCAACCAACCAAGGTGGATAAATAATGTTTGTCGACCAACCACAGTTGATGGGTTTCTATCCCCGACCAACCATACTTGGTTCAATTTTCAAATATAAACATGTGTCCGACCAACTAAGGTCAATACTTTTATCCTCGTCGACCAACTACAGTTAGTGGGTTTTTATCCCCGACCAACCATACTTGGTACGGTTTGGAATATTTTGTTCTTTAAAGAACTTTTTGTAATAATGTTACCTCCCGACCAACATAAGCTGTAATGCGAGAGTATATAAAGTCTTACCAACCGTAGTTGATCATGCTGGTCTACACCTCCTAATCAAAGGAGTAGTAGGGTTCTTTCGAACTTTTTGGCTCCTTGGAGCATGTCCTCCTAACCAAAGGAGGTTGGCTACTTATAGCACTTTTGCTCCGTAGAGCGCTCCGTAGAGCTTATCCTCCTAACCAAAGGAGGTTGGCTACTTATAGCACTTTTGCTCCGTAGAGCGCTCCGTAGAGCTTATCCTCCTAACCAAAGGAGGTTGGCTACTTATAGCACTTTAGCGCTCCGTAGAGCTTATCCTCCTAACCAAAGGAGGTTGGCTACTTATAGCACTTTTGCTCCGTAGAGCGCTCCGTAGAGCTTGACTCCGTAGAGCATGGCTCCGTAGAGCATGACTCCGTAGAGCAGTCTTCTTCTTGTCAAGCAGTGTAGTGTTCAACGCTAATATTCCCCGAAAAACTTTTAACAGAAAGAAAATGGTGAACCATCCTCGTTTTATTCATAATGAAGGAAATACTTTATATTTTACATCACTGATAATACTTGCGCAGGTGTTCAGCATTCCATGCATTCTTGAATTCCTCTCCTTCTAGAGTTGCTATTCTGTAGGTTCCAGGTCGAACAACCTCTGCAACTCGGTAAGGTCCATGCCAGTTTGCTTCCAGTTTATTCTGTTTCTGAATGACTTTCTTCAGCACATAATCACCCTCCTTCAAATCGCATTTCTTCACCCTTTTGTTGTAGAACAGAGCTGTTCGTTGTTGATAAGCAGCATTCCTAATGGCTGCCTCTTCTCTTACTTCTTCGAGCATGTCCAAATCCATTCTTCTCATCAAGTCACTGATCGGAGAGTTGAAATTCAGCACTCTATGCGTTGGGAGACCCAACTCGGCCGGTATAACAGCCTCACTTCCAAATGCTAGCATATATGGTGATTCTCCAGTTGCTGCTCGGGGAGTTGTTCGGTAGGCCCATAATACTGATTGGAGCTCATTAATCCAATTTGCTTTAGCTTCACTTAGCCTCTTTTTCAACCCATTTAGTAATGTTCTGTTCGTCACTTCAGTCTGTCCATTGCTTTGGGGATGGCCTGGTGCTGAATGAAACTTCAAAACGTTCGATTGATGACAATAGGCAGCAAATTCTTCATTATCAAATTGTGTTCCATGATCTGTGATGAAAGCATGAGGGAGACCATATCGACAAATGATATTCTTCCATACAAACTGGTATACCTTCTCGTACGTCATATTGATAAGAGGCTCAGCTTCCACCCACTTAGTAAAATAGTCCACTGCAACTACGAGATACTTGAATCTTCCTCGGGTGGTCGGCAGTGGTCCAACCAAATCAATTCCCCACATGGCAAATGGCCAAGGGGAAGTTATTGGTGTTAGCAATGCTTGTGGAGTTCGTCGGATGGAGGAAAAACGTTGGCACTTGTCACATTTCTTGGCATAGGCTATACAATCAGCCCTCATTATCGGCCAGTAATATCCCTGTGTCATCACTCTTTGTAAAAGTGTTCGACCTGCTACATGAGCTCCACAAGATCCTTCATGGATTTCTTCAATCAATTCTTTCACCTCGGTGGGATGTACACATCTCTGCAAACCTGCCATAATTCCTCGTCTATACAAAATACCATTAGTTAATACATACCGAGCAGCTTTATACTTCAGTTTCTTGGCAGCGAGTTTGTCCTCCGGCAATTCACCCTCTTCAACATATTTCCTGATTGGGTCCATCCAAGATGGTCCTAAATCAAGGGTAATCACATTCGTTGTCAGATCTTCATCTATGCTCCGACCTTCTAATACTTCAATCGGTATGGTTCTTCGCATCTCGGTACGAGTAGCTGATGCTAGTCGGGCCAGTGCGTCTGCTTGTACATTCTCCATCCTCGGTATTCTCACCAATTGAATGGCCTCAAATTCTGTCAACAATTTCATCACCTTTGCATGATATTTGATCATTAAATCTCCTTTAACCGCATATATTCCCATCATCTGATTCACAATTAATTGAGAATCACTGAATACCATCACTTGTTGTGCTTCCATAGTCTTCGTTAGACTAAGACCTGCTATCATGGCCTCATACTCCGCTTCATTATTAGAGGCTTTGAATTGGAATCGCAAAGCATATTCCATTTCAATCTCGTCTGGAGTGATCAAAACAATTCCTGCTCCACAACCAGCTGTGCAAGATGATCCGTCTACATATAATCTCCATGTAGGTATTTCGTCTTCAAATTTCTTATCTGTCAGAGTTCCTCGATAAAATATCTGCTGTTTTCTCCCATCATCCCCCGGTATCTTTCGCTCCTCGTCAATCATCTGTTCGTACCCTTTTACCAACCTTGGTTGGTTTGGACCTATTTCTGCTGATCCTGTATCATCCATAGGTAGGTCAGCAAATGTTTCTGTTGATCCTGTATCGTCCACAGGTAGATCAGCAGGCACCTTTTGCTCCTCGGGGGTATCAGGGTATGTGAATTCTGCTATAAAATCTGCTACAGCTTGCCCCTTGAATGATGATCTGGGCTCATACACAATATCATATTCACCAAGTTCTACTGCCCAGTACATCAGTCTCCCTGATTTTTCTGGCTTATGGAGGGCTTGTCTCAATGGCATATCAGTATAAACGATGATGGTATGGGCTTGGAAATATGGCCTCATTCTTCTACTTGCTTCAATTAGTGCCAATGCCAATTTTTCTAGCTTTGGGTACCTGATTTCTGCACCTCGGAAAGCCTTACTTGTGTAATAAATTGGCTTTTGGACTCCATTCTCCAATCTGATCAACGCTGAACTGACTGCGTTCTCTGATACTGCCAAATACAAATACAACTTTTCTCCTGTTATTGGTCTTGACAACAGTGGAGGTGCTCCCAAGTATTTCTTCAAGTCTTGAAAAGCTTTTTCACATTCCTCATTCCATTCAAAGGTTTTTCGAAGTGTTTTGAAGAATGGTATGCATTTATCAGTTGCTCGAGATACAAATCTGTTGAGCGCTGCAACTCGTCCGGTAAGACTCTGCACTTCTTTCTTCGTCGTCGGAGATCGCAGCCCTAGAAGAGCTTTGATCTTATCTGGATTTGCCTCAATACCTCGCTGATTGACGATGTATCCGAGGAACATTCCTTCTCGTACTCCAAAGGTGCACTTCGTCGGGTTAAGCTTCATTTGGTATTTATCCAATTGATCAAAAGTTTGACTCAAGTCAATCAAATGATCAGCAGCTTTCTTGCTTTTAGTGAGCATGTCATCGACATAGACCTCCATGTTGCGGCTGATTTGTTCGGTAAAAACCTTGTTCATCAACCGCTGATATGTTGCACCTGCATTTTTTAAACCAAAAGGCATAACATTATAACAATAAGTTCCCCTAGGGGTAATAAAAGAAGTACTTTCCCTGTCTTCAGGTTTCATTTTGATCTGGTTGTAGCCAGAATAAGCATCCATGAAGCTGAGTAGCTCGTGTCCCGAGGTAGCATCCACTAGTTGATCAATTCTGGGCAATGGAAAATGATCTTTTGGACATGCCTTGTTGAGATCAGTAAAATCAACACACATTCTCCATTTGTTGTTTTTCTTCTTTACCATTACCACATTTGCCAACCAATCTGGATATTTTACATCTTCAATGAATTGAGCTTTCTGGAGTTTCTCGACTTCCTCTTGTATGGCTTGATTCTTCTCGGGACTAAACACCCTTCTTCTCTGCTTTACAGGTTTAATCTCCTTATTCACATTGAGTTCATGACATAAGAAGTTTGGATCTATTCCTGGCATGTCTTCATGACTCCAAGCAAAAGTATTTTTCCTATTCTTCAAGAAAGTTATCAACTCCTCTTTTATTGACATATCCAACGATGAACCTATCTGGGTTATTCGTTCAGGATGCTCGTCGTCCAGAATAACATTTTCTGTAGATTCCATCACCTGTCCTTTTACAAGTTGAGATTCATCCCTGGGATCAAGAGTTTCAATTTCTGTACCTTCCTCCACCTGGTAAGTAGTAGTCTTTTTCATCGATCCTTCTAGTTCTTCTTGTTCGGCCGACGAATAATAGCATTCCCGAGCTACTTTTTGATCACCTTTCACCACTCCAACTCCAAAATTTGTTGGGAATTTCAAACATTGATGTACTGTAGAAGGAACGGCTTCGAACTTCTTCAATCCAACTCTTCCCATGATGATGTTGTAGGCTGACTGCACATTCTTATCCATCACAAAGAAGCGTATTCTTTCTGTTCGACAAGCAGGCCAAGTTCCAATGAGTATATCCAACTTGATCGTCCCAAGTGGAAAAACTTTCTCGCCAGCAAAACCCAGAAGGGGTCTGTGATAAGGTTCTAATTGGGATAATTTCAAATTCAAGCTATCAAAGCATGAATAATACATGATATCTGCCGAACTACCATTGTCTACTAACACCCTTGAAATGATCACGTCCTTCATTCTCATTTTGATCACCAAAGGATCATCATGAGGGTAAAGAACACCTGCCAGGTCGTTTTTTGAAAAACCAATTACTAGCTTCTCTTTGTTTACCTTCCTCGGACGATCATCCTCGGCCAGGTTTATTCGCTGAATATATGAGCAAGCTTGAGCCTCTCCGAGATAAGCTTTTCTTTCTGCAGTAAGGTCTCCTCCTCCTGCATCTCCCCCTGTAATAACGTTACAATGAAATGATCCAAAACGTATGGAAAATACCTCTCGTTCAGGTTTCCTTGGCTTCTTGGGAAGATCGGGGTCATCATCTGGATCCTCTTCATGGGCCCTCCTCTTTTTCTCCTCTGCACGACGAGGAGATCTAGATCTCTCTCTAGTTCTATCATCATTCCTCCTTTCACTTCTGCGATCTACATACTTTGATAATTTTCCTCTTCGAATGAGTGTTTCAATCTCGTTCTGAA
This sequence comes from Sambucus nigra, assembly GCA_949130495.1. NCBI lineage: Eukaryota > Viridiplantae > Streptophyta > Magnoliopsida > Dipsacales > Adoxaceae > Sambucus > Sambucus nigra. The sequence goes on along the minus strand of OX422213.1, from coordinate 263,993,339 downwards.
GGGCTATACAATTTTTGGTCATATGGCCATGATCTTTGTGAAACTCGCAATATTTGGTCTTATTCCTCATGTCTGGATCTGTCTTCAGTTTCTCTGGCCATTTGATTTCCTCGTTATTCCTGATTTCTTCTAAAACATGATTAATACCCATTTTCAATGGAGTATAATTATCATACTTCTTTAGGGCTTCCAACTTTATCCTGTTATTCCTGGAATATTTGTCACCACCATTACCTTTCTGATCTTTCTTCTTAGAGTTGTCGACCTCCACTTTAACTTCTTTATCCATATTTTTCTTCGCAGTCATAGCCTCCTCGGCATTCATGATTTTGGCCGCCTTTGCCATCAATTCCGACATATTTTTAGGCGGATCTTTGGCCAGAGTATAGTATAGCTTGTTAGGCAGCAAACCACTCATCAAAGCAGTGATTGCTGTCTTTTCTTCATAATCTATGACTTCCAACTTCTCGTTATTGAAACGAGTTATGTAATCTCTAGTACTTTCTCCTGATTTTTGTCTAACACTTAGTAAGTGCGCTACTCGCTTTACTGGTTTTGCTCCAAAACAAAAATTACCAATAAACAGCTCGGCTAACTGAACAAAAGTTGAAATCTTACCCCGAGGAAGATTATTGTACCATATCTGTGCAGATCCGGTAAGAGTTCCCGAGAATGCTCTACACCTCATCTCGTCGGGGACAGCATAGATATCTGCACCAGCTTGGTACTGTTCTATATGAAGTACGGGATCTGTCTTTCCATCGTACTTGGGGGTCACTACAGGTGCTTTGAATTTCGACGGTGTAGGGAAATCCACAATGGCTTGCACAAAAGGTGTCCCTTGAACAAAAGTTCTCTGTAAGGGGTTCCTCGCCTTAGCCATTTCTCCCAGTCTATCCTCCAATCGTTGAATGGAACCTTTCCATGCTTCATTCCCTTCCTCGGGCCGCTTAGTCCGAGCAACTGATTGCTCTGACGTAGCTTCCTGAGATTTATCTCGACGAGTAATTGGTCGTGATTGTGCAGATCCTTCTCTCAAACCTGGTGGTGGTCGAAAACTTCCTGATGGAGCCCTAGGTGGACTCATGTTCCTCCTTGGTCCTAACCGACTGAAAGGAGACACCCTGCTTAATCTTTCTAAAGCGCTAGTTCTCTCCGGAGAAAGAGAGATATGTTGATCTGTATCCGTAGCCCGTATTGATGAAGTTCGCCCAGGTTGATAAGAAGAATCATTGGATTCCCCATTGCGATATGACCCAATACGTCTGGATCGTGATTGCCCATGATCAGTCCTTTGCCCTGAATGAGTAGGTACACCGCCTTGAAGAGTTTGAAGGAGTTGCCTCATAGATTCTTGCATGGCGGTTTGTCCCTGAGCCAGATTCATCATAATTCCGGCTAGATCTGGAGATGCAGATGGATTTGGAAGATTTCCAGTATTTCCAGCATTTCGATTACTGGATTCTGGATTATCTGCCATTGGTGACAAATGATTTTTATGAAAAACGATAACAACAGTCGTTTCCCACAGACGGCGCCAATCTGTTGATGTAAAAAACTAGATCACTCTAATTCTTCAATCACAGATAAATAAATAAGACAAAGATTTTTAAAGTGGTTCGGCTAGGAATAAAGCCTACGTCCACTGTTATGTTATTGCTGAGTGTTTGTGGAATTCTTGATTGCAAGTTCTCTCAAGAAATTCCGGTCCCTTTGAATGGGATTGATACAAGGTATTTATAGCCTCAAGGCTGTACATGAAAGGTCCAATACATTAAATGATATACATATGAATGGGTAATACATTTAATGCAGCGTGTACGTCAAGAATCTAATGAATAGTTGAACAGTTGTCCGTCTGATAGTTGATGACACGGCCGAGGTGCAGTTCGGACCGCCTTAGTTGCTCGTTGATCAAGAGTTCCTCGGAGTGCTTAGAGTATCTCGGGATGATGGAGTTCCTCGGATGGAGTTCCTCGGCATGATAGAGCTCCTCGGTGTATTCTCGTTGCTCGGTACCAACCATGGTTGTTCAGTAAATGATCTTCCTCGCTGTTATTGTGCCACGTAGATTGACACGTGTCTTCATACTATTCGTCCACATCAGCATATTAATTTTGGTATCAACAATAATCATGCATAAAGAATAAAAATAAATGGAAATACGATATAGACAAGTAAACATAAATCAACTCAGTTATCGTAATACATGCTCAGAAAATATATAAAGTCGACTATAACATACAAGCCAAACTGCCAATATATAAAAGGTACATGTACTACATGTGTCTCTACATGCTAAACTAAGAGTAATAGAAATGTTGCTAAAATATGGCACCTAGACCAAGGACACATACATCCTAATGAGTATTAACAATGAGATGAGTGACAACAACAAGATCTATCAAGGCTGCGACACGGGTGGCCTCGGTCCTTAAATGTTAAATTCACAATGTTAATGGCAAGTCTAAAGTGAATAAATGTATAACCGAAATTGGAATAAATCATACTATAAATATACATCTTGCATTTTGAATGTCATACGTGCATCTAAATTAACATCCCCAGGTAAATCCCATATATAAGTCATATCCTTCACAAATGATCACAACTAGAGGATTCACAATTCATTTATGATAAATAATTTTGAAAGAAAAAAATAAATAAGACATTCATAATGTCTATAAGCATAAATTATAACATGTACCATAGAAGTAGTCACTTACTTAACTTGGTTAAATTAACGAGGCCCTATCCATATTGCCCATGGGGATCACTCAGGCGTACCAAGTATAGTCTTAGGTCATCCCAAACCTAAAGCCTTAACACAAGCAAGGGATGAATCGCCACGTTTACCATAGTCTACCATACCTAAGGTATATGATGAAATCTCCCCATTAATAAATCTCAGATGTGGGTACCTAGACGTGTGACACAGGGTTATACGACCAATGCTTAGTCATCTACTCATTGAGGTGCCATCGCGGTCCGCATCATACCTTCCCCCAAAAAGGATTTACCCTTTTGGTACAATATCTACGAGTACACACCTCATATACATTTTACACATGTGCACAATAAAAGAGATTCCCATAACAAATGGAAATCTAAACATAGTTTATGAATTATTAGTATTATTAAAAATGTACGTACAATAATGTATTAATTACACATTATAAACCTAAGAGCCATCCCACTAACATGATTTACAAAGGTCAATTAAATATAAAGGGAAATCTAAGTTAGCTTCTCTCCAAGCCCAAAGATCCAAACAATTAACTCAAAGTCAAGATATTCATTAATTGAGACTACCGATCTATTGGTCAAATATACTGGTCAACTGGCTCTTCAGAAATACCAAAAATTTCATTATGGAGTTCATCTTCTCTAATCCAAAAAAACTCAATCTAAAACTCCATTAATGACATTGAAACCTTCATAGAACATCTAAACAAAATAACCAACAATACAACATAATTACAATATAAAAAACACGATATCAATTCAAGATTTACTCAAAACCCAATTCTCTGTCAAGAACCCTAGAAACTCAATGTATATCAATTTAATTCGAATATCTACAGATTTTTGCATATATTCAACAGGTTTGTGAAGGTTTCATGCTGGAAGTCAATTTTTATACATAATCTAACAATCACAACTCAATTTCAAATAAAATTAACCAAACTGAAGTAAGTTGCCACCAATTTCTACTTAATTAGTTAAATTACAAATTTAATAGAATTAATCCAGATAAATCGTATATTAATCAAAACTGGGGTTTAGAGTTAAATAGATAGGCATAATCTAAATCAAGGTCAATCATGAAATTATTCTAAATTAACTTGTCTCAAAATTTGATGAAGAACGAAGGCCAAATCTTCTAGAATTCCCTCCTCTTGTTTGACTCTTCCTCTATCTAAGTGGTACGATCCCAAAATTATGTTATGTACTAAATACCTCTTCCAAAGACTCACTAAGACCCCTTAAAAATGAAATTGTATTTGGTCCTTAAATTAGGCCTTGAGTAACTTGCCCAAATTAACCTTTAACCATTCTAAAAATCTGCCAATTCATTATAATAACCCAATAGGCCCCAACTTATTTTAAGTTAAAAACCATTATTTTAAATGTTACTAACAGTCATAAATTATTAACTTATTGATATACATAAGTGTAACCTTGTCTAGACGAGACTTTGCCCAACAGCATGCCTACTCTCACTGCAACTCAGATTTATCCTCATATAGGCCTACATCATAATGGACCAAGTTAAATAGTCTCAACCTCTGAGGCCTAATTAAGAGAACATCTATGGTCATTTATAAAGGTTGTCGCTATTCTCATATCACGGGGTTTCCAAGTCTTTACAATGCCATGTGTCATCCACATCCAATGTCATCAGGCCGAAGTCAAACACAATATCTATAGAACATACATCACTCTCGACATCATCCCCAAGGAAGGCCACCTCACCAATCTTGGCCAGTCGAGACCTCACAAAGCCGATATTGACAACTCATGTGGAACATGTAATCTGGACGTCAATGGGACACATGGACGAAACCATTATTGCAGATCAACCCCATGTAGGTGTAATATTCATCCATTAAGGCATACATATGCGTATGATAATTGATACTCTCTTAATTGCTCACTTATCTCATGCACACGGGTTGTATACTTGGGGATGACACTGCATGCCCCAGTACTATAAAAGGCTACTTTATCATCTTCACAAAGGATCAAAAAATACATAACCCTAGTGTTAGTCTATTGAATTCTACTTGTAGAGAAAGAAAGCTTGTAAAGACTTAGTAATGTCATCCAACCATTATTTGTAGTGGAATTATCACCTATTTTCACAGTGGACGTAGGCCAAGGCCGAACCACTTAAACACATGTGACATCCTTATCTCTCATTTCTTCTGTTATCTACATATCTCATATGTTATCACTTTTATTTTCACCATTGTTAACATATATCTAGAAACTTAAGTTGCTTACTGTTTTGAAGTGGTGATTCTTCGCATCATTATTTTTTGTGGCATTAGTGGGAAGAGATTCTCTTATCTTTCTTCTTGTTATCTTAAACACTCCTCTTTGCCTCTGGTGGTGATCCTGATCCACCTTTGTTTAACTTGGATCACCATTGAAAGAGCTTGGGTGGTGTTTTTCAAGCTCTTCTTGAATCCGCTCATTTCTAGTCTTGTTATTTCATCTCTTCTCTCTTTGATTTTGGTTTAATCCCTTATAAAATGGAAACTGACCCATTGTGTAATGACGGAGATAGCTCCAACCATCTACCTCTTCAGCCAGAAATGGCTGATGTGGAGATAACATTGAGATCCTCAGTGGCCAGCCAACAATAAATGTAGTAGCAGTTTATAGCCTTCAGCCAAAGCGTGATGGATAGGATTCTTAGAGATTTGGCATGAATATTTTAACGTCGGTAGTTAGAGAAGTGGTGGATATAGAGGCAGGGGACCACCTCTAACCCCAACCGAAGAGGCACACCACCACCACATGCAGAGGGATGTCTACAATCCACGACGTCTTAGCCTTAGAAATAACGTTTAAAGATGCCCAGATGACCAAGATTGCGATAAGGAATATTTTTGGGAGAGATATGAGATTTTTGGTAACACCATTCATCCTAGAATAATGCCAGTGTAGACCTACCAAGGTAATAGCATCCCGCATAGTCCTCGAAGCCAACAGGGGTTTTTGACATTTGATACGTTAAGTAGAGGATAGGCCTTTAATCGGATTCGTAGAGGATAGACCTTTGAATGTATCGCTCCTAGAGATAAAGTAAGATGATACAGACACTCCCACTCTCACAACATAAGTGGCATAAGGGGAAACAGACGTCGTGAAGGCAAAAGACCTAGGCGAGATCATGAATGGGAGGACAAGAGAGAAATCAAAAGTCGGTAGAGAACTACCTATCGAGAGCCAACCCCTGAAGCAGTTGATAAAAAGGGAGTGGAGACAAAGTAGTGGAAAAGATAAGACATAAAAGAGATCTATTCAGAGGTTTAAAGACAATATCGGCAGCTTGATTAAAATTTGAGACCCCAGCCATCGAGGTTACATGGAGGGATCGTTGTTTATGCTGAGGATTATCAGTTATCTTAACCAAACTAAGTTTAATTCACCTAGAGTAACACCGAGGCATGACAGGAGCATAAATCTTGTGCATCTAAAGGTACCTATATAAAGCACATTAGGATTAGGGTATGTTTTGTGTTTATCTATATAGACCTTCAGCTAGTTGGACTTGAATTTTAACAAGATATTTTTTTTAGACTAATATTCTTATGCTATGCCCTCTACTCGGTCAACTGCATGCCTCAGAACTCAGAATTCTACTTGAAACAATTTTCATAAAGGTAGTCACTCTCACACCCTAGCAAAGTATCTCATAGGAATGTAAATATAAATCACAAAGGATACACCACACAACAATGCATTGCACTACATTACATCATATCTCATGATTTGTGCTTGTGTTTAAAAAGGATTTTTAAATAGTTTAAATCAATTAAATCAAATTAATTCATATTTTAAATTGGTTGGTGCAATTAATTTTAATTACGAAGAATAGGAGTAAAATTATAAGAATAATATTTTTGTGTGCAAAAATATTGAAAATATTGTTTTGAGTTTTTCTCATAATTCTTTTGTAATTTTTATCATTTATTTTTAATTAAAATGTCTTGAAATCTATTTAAAATTATGATTTAAACCATTGTGGCATATTGGTTTTATTATTAATATAAATACCTACTGATTATATGCTTGACATACATGTATTATGCCCAATTTTATACGCATATTATACATATATTGTACACTGTAATTTTATGTACACCTATCTTATTGCTCCAACAGTTATAACACAACACACGATTTTGGCACATGTTTTTTTAGTGGATTATGGTTGTTGCCACATGTCGTTCGATTAGAGTATTGTTTTGTGTTTCTTTAATGACCGTTGTACCATTTTGCTTATCTATGGCTGATTTTGTAATATTGCAATCCGTGTTACATTCGTTAATGCCAATCACATCCAACCTCATTTGGTTATATATAGAGACCATGGGTCGCCGATTTTAAAAGGCTAAGAAAAATCAAAATCATACCAAAACTCCTTCCAATTCATTTCAAGAGAGAGAGAGAGAGAGAGAGTTAGATCGAAATTGCTACACATGGATTTGCTTTGTGTTTTCAAAGTTGTATAATACTCTCAATTTCACTTCTATTTTTCAAGACTAAAATGTTTTGTAAGTTAATCTCCTCTTATCTCTGTAAATGTTTAGATCTATTCTTAGATCCATCATTTTTTTATTTGTGATTTGTGTTTCTATATACGTGTTATATTATTTTGTCGTAGAGTAAAAACAACGAATATCACACACTATCATATATTTTGAGTATTTATTGTCGATTCTATCAACATCCGTATTAATAACTATTGCATGCATAAGTCTTTTGTTTAGATACACAAATCACAGACGGTATACCCACTTAATTGTTAAAACTATTGTGTTCCGTTTATATCTACCTTAAATCGTTTGTGTGAAACTTTGAACACAAATATCAGACACGAGTCACATTCATGCTTCTGAGTTCATAATGATTTTAAAACAGTTTGTTTTAAATCGAAATAAGGATCTTTGGTGTTAATTTTGTTCAGTTCTGATAATAAAATGTTTAGAAGTTTGAACCTGAGGTTCTTAAGGATTGATTTTTAAAGAATATACATCTTGATTGTCCGTATATCCCTTTACTAAATGAAATACATATTGGAAATATTCTGGACCAAGGACTGTGAATCTTGACATGTTTTAGAACTATTGGAATAATCTGAAAAAAGGACTTGTAATAAGAACTGTTAGAACCTTGTTAAAAGACATATTAGGGTGTTAGATTAAAGATTATTTTAATCTAAACATATTATGAGGAAAATAGTTTGTTTGTTTGTATATTTCACTTAAGCATATTCTGATATATATTTTATTAAGTCAAATATTCATGTGTATATATACTCTTCCTTGGAGATAAATTACTTGATATTGAGTGTGTACTTGTTATTTCTTATATTTGCATAACATATTGTTTAGTGCTTTCAAGACAAATCATATTACATTTCATATAGTTTTGATCCCTCGCTTAGTATTATTACTCACTTAGGCGCATATTATATTTTTGTACGTGTTTGAATGAGTTTGAGTGTTCAATATTTGAAAAGGAATTTTTCTAAAATTGTTTAAAGTCAAGAAGAGTTAACTTAATAAAAGGAACATAAGACTTGAAAGGATATCTAGGATATCTGATTTGTTGCATATCATAAAGTACGTACCATTAAGTGTGTGTGCATGTGTGTGTGTGTCATTGTAGAATAACACACACCACAACACTTCGCTGGAAATAGGACACTTAGGCACTGATTTGATCTTGCGCTGAGGAAAGCAAAGGAAGATGCTAAGAAGTGAAGAACACAAAAGTCGCAAGGATAAGTTAAAGCTGAGATCAGAAGAGCAACCAGGGAGAGGCTTGGTGTAGGTAATCGCTTTCTATCTAGTTTACTAGTCTTGTTGATTGTTTGTAAGTCATTCTTATTTGTTTTTTTAGTGGCAGTAGTTAGGTTTTGATCCTTAGAAGGATCCGTCATTTTTCTAAAGGGAAGGATTTTCGCGACGTTAAATAAATTGCGTGTTGTATTTTCTCCATATACACGCAATACAAAAACGTAGGTTAATTACTAGAAACACACTTATTAATTGAATCATTATATTATCTATTTTAATAATTCCTTTTTAAAATCAAGATAATAAAACTTGGACTCATATTGACCGGTCAGAATTAATCTTGGTTAATTAATTAGTTAACAATTTAATAAAAGTTTAAATTGGTCCCCCCTTTGAATCTCAAATCATCACTCAAAGATAAATAGGGTTTACTCGACATAAGTTACTTCCGCACTAGAGTTTAGCGCATTAGCCCCCGCCTCAAATGGTATCAGAGATAGACTTTATAAAGATGTTTTCAAAACTTTTGTTGAACTCTTTTTATCTTATTATAATGGATGATTCTAATCAATTGATTAGGTTAGGTAATTTCAGTAGACCTCCCATATTTGACGATTCTAATTTTCCCTATTGTAAAATTTTCATGATAGCCTTTATTCAAGGTACCTTAGATGATGACACATATAATTTAATAGAAAATGGGTACATTCACTTGATTACACCTATTACAGATTGCAGTACTGAACTTAGGAGACTCCAAACTACTGAATTGACTAATGAACAAAAGAAAGCTAGTAATTTCAATAATAATGGTAAGAATGCTATATTCATGAGTGTGAGTGAAAATGAACTTAAGCATATTTGTCATTGCACAACTAATAAAGAAGCATGGGACACATTAGTAGTTGCACATGAAGGTTGTGCTAGGGTTAAAGAATGTAAAACTCAAATGCCAGTACAACATTACAACACTTGTTATGAAAGATAATAAAGTTTTTGATGATTTTCACATGTGTTTGACAGATATTATAACCCAATTACATACTAATGAAATTTTGAATACTGGTAAGGAAATATGTGCTAAATCCTTAGATCCCTTGTTCCTATATTTGAAAACAAACGCTACATCATTGAGGAAATAAATGATCCTTATCTCACACCTGAATTACTCAGCTTTAAATTAAGGACGATGGCATAAGAGTCTGCCTTTAGGAGGAACTTGTAATTTTTTTCTAAAAATGATTCTAGTAGTTCTAAGCTTACATTCAAGTTTGTTCATGATAATAAAGATAAATGTGAACCTGTTCAGATTGAATTTGAGTCGGACATTGAGTCTGGTGGAGAGGTTAGTGAGCTGGAAAAGATTGAGAGTGAGCTTGCACTTATGTATACTCAATTTAAAAGACTCTTGAAAAACAGAAATGATCTTGAAAAAAGATATGTGCAATCTGACTATCAATCCAAACAGTCATCGGCCTCATAATAGAAATAACAAATAGACTAGTAATTATAGTAATAGAAGCAAACTTAATAAGTCTAAAATGGCATGTCAGAATTGTAATAAATTAGGCTACTTCGTAGTTGATTATAGATCGAAACCACAGACCACACATAATAAAATAATAAGGCCCTATGACCATCCCTGATATCTTCCCCTCCCCGATTCTTTCGGGGGATAAAGAGTGAGGATAAATCTCCCGTGCCCCTCGCTACTGTAGGAGGGTAGTGAGACTGGGGTCTATGAATAACTGGAAAGGGTGAGGCGTGACCCACTCCAATGGACGCTGTCTGCAAGGTCTTCAAGGTCTCCTGATGAAACTTCTGAAGAAAACTTCTCCTTCGGGTAACAATGGAACTCAAGCTTCAACACACTCCCTGTAAGAAGATGAACTTTCACAGCAAAAATAGTAATTTTCTCAAGGGAAACACCTGAGAGTGATTGCTGTCAGTGGGGAGTGAAGGAACAAGGCACTCAGCACTAAGAGGATGAGAAGGGAAAGGATACTAGGTAGGTCTGGTGATATTTTAGCAGAGTAACAGTGCAATTTCTATTGTCTATTTCTTACCTTGCCCAGAGGTCTATTTATACTAGGGCGTTAGGGGTGAGTTGGCATTTTTTGGGCGCCAAAATTGAGAGAGTTGGTGGGGAACAATGTCTGAAGTGCACCATTTGTCCCTACCTGTTGGCAGCCTGCCTGTCCCCCCTGCAGGCGCCACCTGGCGCCGACCAAAAGTCAAAAAGCACATATGTACCCTAATGGAGACAAAATATCAGATTTGGTAGTTATCTTTTGAAACGGTAACTCGTGGTGCAATTTTGCAAATCTTGAGAGAGGAGACCTTAAGGACTCCTTTCCTCTAAAAATGTTATTTTTCTTGAGAGGGACCTTGAGGACCCCCTCTTCTGGAAAAGTCATTTTCTTATAAAGAGTTTATTTCTTGTGAGTAGCCAGCTCTTTGGCTGCTCACTTCACTTGTGACCAAGTGTGCAGTGTGTGTAGTCTCGAGTGACTTCTGGGTCTTCGTACTAGTATTCTCTCAATCCTATAGTGCTAAGTGGTTGAGCTTGCTCAACATACCTTGTCCCTCAGCCGCCAAGCCAAAACACCCAGGAGGTCCCAACACGCCTGTTCGAGCCCTGCTTGCTTGACTAGGCAACCTGTACAAGAAAGTAAAGTGTTAGTGTTGTTGTTCATTTAGAGACTGATGTTTCATGATGAGGAGTTGTTCGTGATAGCTACTCCCTCAATATGATTTTCTGTCGAAACCCTTGTAGTAGCACCTCTTGAATAACATTTCTGCAGTGACCCTTGCAGCGGCGTCGAGCCTTGCAGTGACGCTGACTCTCTCGACTGTCATTACTGCAGTGACCCTTGCAGTGGCGCTGACCCTTGTAGTGGTACTTCTTAATTTTGGATTTCTAGGGTGACCCTCGCGGGCACCTCTCGAACGTTATTGTTGTAGTGAACCTTGTTGTAGTGGCATTGACGCTTGAAGCGGCGCTGACCCTTGTAGCGGCGCTGACACTTGTAGCGGCGCTGGCACTTGGAGCGGCGCAGACACTTGCAGCGGCGCCGACACTTACAGCGGCGCTGGTACTTGAAGCGGCGCCGACACTTGCGGCGGCACTGACACTTGCAGCGACGCTGGCACTTGAAGCGGTACTGACCCTTGCAGTGACGTAGACACTTGCAGTGGCGCAGACACTTGAAGCGGCGCTGGCACTTGCAGCAGCGCCGACACTTGTAGCAGCGCTGACCCTTGCAATAGCGCAGACACTTGCAGCGGCGCTGGCACTTGAAGCGACGCAGACCCTTCCGGCGGCGCGGACACTTGCAGTGACGCTGGCACTTGCAGCGGCGATGACACTTGCAGCGGCGCCGACCCTTGCAGCGGCGTGGACACTTGAAGCGGCGCTGGTACTTGAAGCGGCGGTTACACTTGCAGCGGCGCGAACACTTCCGGCGGCATTGACACTTGCAGCGGTGCTGGCATTTGAAGCGGCGCTGATCCTTGCAGCGGCGCGGACACTTGTGACGGCGCTGACACTTACAGCGGCGCTGGCATTTGAAGCGGCACTGACCCTTGCAGCGGCGTAGACACTTGCAGCGGCGCTGACACTTGCAGTGATACAGACACTTGAAGCGGCGTCGGCACTTGAAGTGGCGCCGACACTTGCGGCGGCGTTGACCCTTACAGCGGCAGCGACACTTAAGGCGGCGCTGACCCTTGCAGCGGCGTAGACACTTGCAGCAGCGCTGACACTTACAGCGGCGCTGACACTTGAAGTGGCGCAGACACTTGAAGCGGCGCTGGAACATAAAATGGCGTCGACACTTGCGGCGGCACTGACCCTTGCAGCGGAGCTGGCACTTGAAGTGGCACTGACCCTTGCAGCGGCGTAAACACTTACAGCGGAGCTGACACTTGCAGCGGCGCAAACACTTGAAGTGGCGCTGGCACTTGAAGTGGCGCCGACACTTGCGGCGGCGCTGACCCTTGCAGCAGCAGCGGCACTTAAAGCGGCGCTGACCCTTGCAGCAGCGCTGACACTTGCAGCGGCGCAGACACTTGAAGCGGCGCTGGCACTTGAAGTGGCGCAGACACTTGAAGCGTCGCTGGCACTTGAAGTGGCGTCGACGCTTGCGGCGGCGCTGACACTTGCAGCGGCGCTGACACTTGCAGCGGCGCTGACACTTGAAGTGGCGCTGGCACTTGAAGTGGCGCCAACAGTTGCAGCGGCACGGACACTTGCAGTGGCACTAGCATTTGAAGCGACACAGACTCTTGCAGCGGCGTAGACACTTGTAGCGGCGCTGACACTTGAAGCGGCACCGGCACTTGCAGCGGCGCTAAACCTTGCGATGGCTTTTGGACTTCTGGGTGACCCTCGTGGGCACCTCTCGGATGTCATTAACAAAAGAAGCATTTTTATTTTATTTTGTTTTTTTATTAATAGACACCCATCTACATTAGCCCCTCGTGCAAAGATTTTTTGGTTGGGTAGACTAAAAAAACTTTGTACGCTATAAATCTTATTTCAACAATTATATATATATATATATATATATATTTTTCTGAGGAGCCCTAGGATCATTAACTGCGATGTCCCTTTATCCGAGGTTTTTAATTTTTTGAGAACCCACGCGTCAGTGTGGGAACTGTCATCTCATCATTTGGGAAAAAAAGGTCATCACCTTTTTGCCTTCCTGCACGTTTTCCCATTTTGATGCAAAAAACATAAGCCCCTTTTCTTGGGCTCTTTCATCTTCTTCAAAAAACATAAGACACCTTTGGATTTGTAGTGAGAGAGAGTGAGAGAAAGGGATTTTTAAAACAGCATAGCCACCCATCCCCTCTTTTTTTTGCTCTAGCTTTTCCAAATACTGTAGCCTCTCATTCATGGATTCTAATCCAAATAATACTTCTTCAAATGTAGACACCTCCAAAGCACCCATGGTTTTAGGCTCTATGCCTTCTTCATCGTCCATCCCAACTGTTCCGACCGCCCCTATTACCGCCGTCGATGCCTCCTCCGTGCTACCTGCCTCCTTTCCCTCGGTTGGCTGTTCGAGAACCCCCATGGGTTCCTCACGATTTCATTCCGCGGACGAGGTTCAAGTTTTGGGTATCTCGACTAGTGACGCTCCGTTAGAGATGGTCGGTGTCTCGCCCGTCCCCCTGCTGTCAGCGAGAAGTGTCTCGCCCAATCCGTGTGTGACCTTGAGTCTTGATGTGGCTGTTGACGAGGGCCCAAAGCGAGTGGACCCCTCGTCCGAGGGTCTCTCGCCATTCGCCTTGGGCTCTTATAAAAAAATTAGTTGCGTTGGGAGGGGTATCTCGACCTCGGTTCACGAAGTTTATCCAGTTGGTTTGGGTCAGGGTATCTCAAAATTTTTTGGCACCAACAGTGGTTCCTCGCGCGTTGATCTAGGCGCGGGGAGTTCTTTGTCTATTAAAAATGAGCTTGGAGGGAGGGGGTCTCGACACCCGTGAATTTTTCAAGAGCAGAGGGGGTCTCGACCCATTTTTTTCGCGAGGCAACCCTTGAAGCGGCGGGCGGGTCTCGACGCCTTTGAGTTTTTTAGAAATGGGGGTTTCGGTCTTCGACGGTCAACGGCCAGGGGTCTCGCGACCTGGTCTAGTGTCTACGGGTCTCTCGTCAGTATAAGGGGATGTCTTGACATGTATTAGTGCTGACGTAGGTATCTCGACCTCGGGTGTCTCGACACCCATGATTTTTGTTGAGGAAGGGGGGATCTTGGCCCATGGTTTGCCGCGAGGAGACCCCATGCCCGAGGCAACCCATATCTCGATGCCTTTGAGTTTTTATGAAATGGGGGTCTCAGCCTATGGAAGTATGGTGACCTCTCGTCAACAGCCGGGGGTCTCGCGACTTGGCCTCGCGCCCACGGGTCTCTCGTCAATGCAAGGGGGTGTCTCAACATTTTTTCACATCGAGGGTTCCATGACCCAGGGTGTCTCACCAACTATTGGTGTTATGGAGAGCATGCCACTGACCGGGGGCTCTTCACATGATTTTGCTGGGGTTTCCCCACTAGGATGAGTTCTTTTCTTGAGCCAATGGCTCTTGGTGGCTCCTCAGCTACGCCATCCTCTTCTCAGGCATGAAAGGACTATATGCACATTCGCCAAGGGCGAGACTTTGGTGTTTATCATCGCGCTCCTTTTTTTGGTCCTGCTGACAGTTTCATGATTTCACTTTCTGAGTTTGGGGAAAAAATTTCGGGTGCTGTTCTCGGACGTTCTCATGTGGGGTTAAGTGAGTCTACTGACCTCCCTACTATTTCTCCGGATTTCGTTCTCCGAGTGCGAGTTGACCGCGATGACTTTCCTTATTCCAATGTTGAAGTTAAAACCCCGAGTGGACCCACAGAGGAGTGGTCCAGCTGGGTTGATTATGTTCTGAGCGTTCCTGATTATGTGGCTATTCTTAGGGAGGTGGGACTCTTTACCTCCGTCAGCAGCCTGAATTCCTGCACCATATTTAAGCATGGTTCTTCGCTCAATCTTCTATTATCTCGGTGGAGTATGGAGTCTCACACCTTTGTCACAGGCTGGGGGGAATTTACCTTTACCCTAGAAGATATATGTGAATTGTACGCCCTTCCTTTCTTTGGGAAACTGGTCTTTTCTGATGACTGCGAGGACTCCCTAGAGCAGGAGATGGTGGGGGAGTTACGATCAGATCTCGGAGAGTGCTCGAGGTATGTGGCCATAAATATAACTGGTCATTCCAAGCATTCCTTTGCCAAATGGCAGAGATACTGGTTCAGAGACTTTGAGCAGTTGCAGAAATGGGAGACTTCACGTGCAGCCCCCAGATCCCAGGATGGTCCTATGCTCCACTCTCCTGCACATTTATCCACTTTCCTCGTTACATTTCTGACTCGGTTCCTTCTACCAGGTAAGCCCGAAGACTGTCCTCGCTAACTTCTTTGTAGATTGGTTGTACGATTGTCTCGCGGTAGGTCGGTACCCATGGCTGCCCTGACCTTAGGTTCTCTTTACACCTGGATGGACCGAGCACACATAGATGTAGAGAGGTCCTACGGGTTGTATGATGTTGCTAATCATGCCAACGCCCCTCTCTTGATGGCCTTTTTGTTTTAGCATTTCCCCCACTTTACTTCAGGGGCTCACGATTGTCATAACGGCGCTGTGAGACTTCTCTGGTGGCATAAGAGAACTCCCAAGAAATCTCTGGGAATGTTGATTGATGATATCAAGGAGTTTCAGTTTCGGCCTTATACCAGGCGCCCTGGGGGAACTTTCAGCTGGCATTCTTTTTCTGGCGATGGCGGAACCTTCTATTGCCCTTCAGCAGTGGGGTCGGTTTCCACGTGCCCTCATATTAATGTGGTGACGATGCTCTTACCATGTCACCTCCCTTCTTGGACCGAGTTAGGTCTGCGTGCTGAATCTTATCATTTCGAGAGGGCAAGACGACAGTTCGGCTATGATCAGGGCGTTCACACCCCTACTCTTCTTACCTATAGCAGTCATTCTGAGGAATTTTCAGAGGCATGTGATGGCTTTACTCTTCAGGGATTATTCCATAGGGTCAGTGGTTTGGGTGGCCTCTATGTGCCTCCCTGCGATTATCATCCTTCATTCACTTCATCTTGGTTCCTTCTTTGGCAGCAGCAGGTCCGTCTTATCCAAGAATGTGTAGTTGCCCCCTCATGAGACTAACCCCATTAAATACACCAGAGCTCAATTTTTGGTCAGGCGAACGCAGAAAGATCCTTGGTTTCTCATCACCGCCTCCACGCCACCCTTGGAGCATTCCATTCCCATTTTAGTGAAACCTCTCATTGACGAGTCACTTCCGTCTCCGCCGGCTGAGCTTCCCCCTGTGAAGTCTAGAAGCCAACCAAAAAGCAGAGGGAAAGTGAGCACCTCTACTATGAGCAAAAGGAATCACCCTGACGCCGACGTATCCCATTTTGTTCCTACTACTACTGTTTCTCCTCCTTCTTCTCCTGTGAGGACCCAGGCTGCGAAGAAAAAGAAAGGAGATGGCGCTGGCATGGCTGCTTCCTCTACAGTAGATCAAGAGTCTGATACAGGCAATCTTGGGGCGGGGAAGACTTCCCAAGTAGTGAGAGGGAAAGGCTACTCCTCACTGAGCCTTTCTTCCCAAGAGGCGCGGGTCGCGTCTATTCCCATTGCGGAAGGTACTCTATTACGGCATTATTTACTTAGTGGAACTAGTTCTCTCGGAGTTTCTTTATCTCCCTCCCCTTCATTGAAAGAGGAACTAGTTGATTATGGGAGCACCTCTTCCTATGACGACCATAGTTCTTCTTCGGGTGATATGGGCGGCCCGGGTTTCCATAGCGAAAGCACTACTGACACTTATGCTTTGTTATCAGTCTCCAGAGAGTCTTCTAGTGATGATGAGGCATCCCATTCTCCTGGGGGGTTAGCCCCACCCATCTCCCTTATAGCCAGACTACGCGCCCTGCTACTGTAAGCGTTCCCCCTTTACTTGTCTATATTTTTTTGCATATGATTTTCTTTCTTCCCCTCATTATTTTTTATTTGTTAATTAAAGCATTCTGTCATATTTATGCAGGTCATTTCCGTAGAGACAAGTAGTTCTCCTCTTCCCCCACTACGATCGACGCCCTTTCAGCGGGAGAGGAACTCCATGCTCATTTCTTCCCGAGGCCTTTTAGAGAGGTTTTTTGTCTCCTTAATTCTTTTATCATCTGTTGTAATTTATTCGTTTTCTAACTACCTTTTGTTTGTGTACACTGTCATTTCCCCGCAGCTTTCATCTGTGCACTTTACCATCACCAGGACCACCCTTGTGGCTTCCCCTTCTCCTCAGGTATGCCTCGCTATTCTCAAAACTTTCATTGTGTCATTTTCTCTTTTACTTCTTCCTGTTATTTACCCATTTACCATGCGTAGAGGGTTGTGTCTTCTGGCGTTGTCACCTCATCTTCTCTTGTCTCGGTGGTGGGCACTTCTGTAGCTGAGCCCCTGGGGGCCTCTTCATCTGAGGTACGCATTTTTACTTTTGAATATTTGTTTCTTTTTAATAGGAGTCCTAATGGCTCTTGGACTTTCTTCTCATGGAGGGGCTCCTCCCTTGCCTAGCGAAACTGCCCTGGGTTTATCCTCTTCAGGGAGAATTTATATCCTTAGGGTCCGTGTATCTATGGACGGTAGACCTTTGGTTCAGGTGATCTCTCGTGGCCCAATATTTACTGTGGCTTCAACCAATGAGCCTACGCTTCAGGTCAGGCCTTTCCGCTGAAGCCTGGAATCTCTTTCTCCTCAATCATGCGATGAATAATATACTTTCATTCTTTGCAGGCTATCAGTACAGCCCCTACTGCGTCGACCGTCCTTTTCCGTGCTTCCCCTTTGGATGGGGTTTAGGTACTCTCTTATTTTCTTGGTTCTATATTTCTTATCTATCCAGTCTGTACTTATCGTAGCCCTCTTTTGCTTTGTCGCAGTTATCCCTTGGCGCTGTTTCGAGTGCGGCTCCTGCTACTGTCTCTTCGGCAACCCCTATACATGGGCCAGTTTGTCCTGTTATCGCACCCCTTCAGGTAGGTGTCTCTGTGGTGCTTTTTTAGGAGTTTCCCTCTCCCTCTTTTTTTTAATTGAAGTATTCATCATACATGGAATAACTGATTTGTTACCTCTCGTCCTTTCTTGTCATTCGCAGTCTTGCCTATCCCTCGCGCCCTCTGTCACTGAGGTTGTTCTTCCGGATGTGTCTGAGGTTGAGGTAGCTTCTTCAGAAGCACTGTTCGCTGAGACAACCCCTTCTGGAGTATCGATTAATGTTGTTGCCCCTATGGGAGCCCCTGTTCCTCCTTCTATGATCGTTACGGAGGGCGTTATTCAGGTACCGTGTATAAGAGTATCTACTTCCCTCATGTCATTCTTATGTCTTTATTATTTTGTTTACATTACGCAAGCATTCCCCTCTTCACCTTTATTGCATTATCTCCAGGTGATCGAGGTCGCTCTGATGACTAAGGAGCCGGATGAAGTTACTCCAATACTTGTGGAGTTAGAGAATGGGATGGCTGCAAGAGAGGTATTAGATTAGCATACTCTCTTTTTACTATTTCCCTTCTTTTCTTCCTGCGTATACTGTGCGAACGTTCTCATTTCCCCTTTGTTTTATTGTTTCCAGGTGCATGAAAGTACTCCGATGACTGTGGAGTCTGGCAGTGGGGCAACTGCGAGAGAGGTATTAGACTGGCATACCCCCTCTTTTTACTATTTCCCTCTCTTCTTCTTGCGTATACTGTGCAAGCATTCTCATTTCACCCTTGTCTCATTGTTTCCAGGTGCATGAGAGTACTCCGCTGACTATGGAGTCTGGCAGTGGGGCAACTGTGAGAGAGGTATTAGACTGGCATACCCCTCTTTTTACTATTCCCCTATTTTCTTCTTGCGTATACTGTGCAGGTATTCTCATTTCACCCTTGTCTCATTGTTTCCAGGTGCATGAGAGTACTCGGATGACTATGGAGTCTGGCAGTGGGGCAACTGTGAGAGAGGTATTAAGCTAGCATACCCCCTCTTTTTATTATTCCCCTCTTTTTCTTCTTGCGTATACCGTGCAAGAATTCTCATTTCACCCTTGTCTCATTATTTCCAGGTGCATAAGAGTACTCCGATGACTGTGGAGACTGGTAGTGGGGCGACTGTGGAGGGAGATCATAGTTCTGAGTTCACTCATTTGGTCAGTGACGCTGATTCTGGTGGGGAGTCTTCTTCCCTTCCTTCTGAGGTGGGGTCTCGCCACTCCGATGGAGATGATGAAGCAGAGGATGCTGCGACTATTTCTAGTAGGCTATGGTGTGAGGAGTTACCAGGACGATTCAGGGTACATGAGCGTCAGCTCTTGGATCTCATCTTGGATCACTATCCCGAGACGTTCACTTCTCAGAGTATACTTCAGGTTGACAGTCTTACGATCTTCAACCTGAGGGCTCTTGCCAGCCATGTTCATGAGTTCTTGGCTACCTCCCCTGCTAAGCTGACTAGCTCGTCTATTTTTCTATTCTTGGATGCTCTCCGTGACTTATAGCAGTTCTGACCGGGCGAAACAAGTGTGTTCGTGTGAGGACACAATCGTTGTGTGTTTCGCCGTCGCAATACAAAAAACCTAAGCTACTACTACACTTGACAAGCAAGCACAGTGGTAATTCGGGTAACGTAAGAAATCCATAGGGAGTGATTGAATTTTAGATGTTAATTGCTTTAAAACTTCAAGAATAAAAATGGTGTAAAAGAAATAAGAAAAGGTGATGGTTGGTTATGGTGGACTAAAGAAAAGAGAAGTTAACACTAAATTAAAGGAAAGCGAGGATCGGGATCACATTCTACCACACGGATCAAAACAACTACTCATTAGAGTTAAGGCTCGAAAGCAATTTAATCGAGCATTTACAATTAAGCATAAACATCACACAATAAGGAATTTAAGCCAAAGTTGCGAGATTAAACATTTAATGGAAAATGGTCGCACGCGGATTAAATTCGGATTGTCGCTATAAACACTAAAGTTGCGTGACAAATAAAGTTAAACGCAAAACAATCCAACTTTAATACACGCGGTTTCAATTAAACGCGATTTTGCACGAAACCTAGTTTTCGGAGCTCGGGGCCCGAAAATGGCGGAAATGAAATACTGACCCTATTTATCTAAGGGTGCATGGTGAGTTAAACTAAATTATGCTAATTAAACTAAGAAAGCAAGAATTAAATAATGTAAACTAATTAACAAAGCATGTAAATTATCTAGAAAGCAAGAATAAAGGAAATACAACTAATATTAAAGGAGAGGGTAATGAAAAGTCAACTTACAAACCAATTAGATTGTCAATCCAAAGAGAAATGAAGAAGAACCATCCAAAACCCTCAAAACCCTAACTATTCTAACCTAAAAACGTGTATGTACTGATCTATTGTCTTATTACAACAAAATTGGCTTATATAGTAAGTTGGAATAAAAATAAAGAACAAAGAAAAGAAGGCAAAATATCTGCAGAAAACAGAGCATCGATCGATCGACCCCTTTGGTCGATCGATCGACCTAGGAAAAAAATTCTACAATCTAGAATGGTCGATCGATCGACCAAATGGGTCGATCGATCGATCAAGCAGGGCAGATTGCAGCAGCTCACTGCATTCCTCTTTTCTTCTTCTCCTTCTCCTCTTTTGCTTTCCTTGTTTTTCCTCCGCTGAAATCGCCGTAACTTCTTCGTTATGAATCGGAATCGTGCACCGTTCACGGCCACGCGAAGCTAGCGAGGAGGGCTACAACTTTCGTGAGATGTCGGGCCAGGTACCCAAGCTGTGAAAAGACTAAAATTCCCTTGCGCGTGCGATTGTGTACGGAACTTCACCGGAATGCGTACGAACTTCATACTAAGCATCCAAATACCTACAAAAGCTAAATTAACCCCTGCAAAACATGTTAACATAGAAATCTAAGGTTGTCTGGTTAACGAGCATAAATATAGGGCTTAAGATACCCGAGGGATCTAATAATGCGTACGTTAACGGGAGAAATACGCAATATTTGCGTCGTATCACACCCCCTAACTTACACATTGCTAGTCCCTAGCAATGAAATAGGAAACAACAAGAACTACAAGCAAACCAAAAGCAGGAGAAGTACAAAAGTATGGTATAAAAGCATAAGGCCACTTTCGCGGGCGATTCGATTGCATTTAGCGTATGCAATAAGCCGTTAAACCCCTAGGTTACCCTAGTGGACGAGTGTCGTCTCGTGAGGGTTTTCAGGGATGAAACCCACAAACATCATATGGTTTCATCAAAATATGCCCAACCCAACATGCGACAAACTCAACAACAACGAAAAAGATTTCAAACATGTTATTAGCATATTGAACGAGTTCAAGCTAAAGTCCGTTGTTATTAACAGGTTGAATGCACCTCATAGAATTGAAACTTTAAAAGTGGGAGGGGGGGAAAGCAAATGCACAATATGATTTGGTAAAAACTTAAATAAACCGGATAAACATAAAGGCAAGCATATATTCAATCCTCACGGGCATTACGCTCATCAAATGAATTCACTTGAAACAGGGAGGTAACACACGGGACATGTGGGCTAAAGAGTAAATGTAAATGGAAACTAGGCCGCACACATGTCACAAATGAAGAAAGCTATATATAAAATGAAAAACTGTAATCTCAATGAAAGGATATTACACACTAAAAGAGGCGAAATGCATTTTCACAGATTATCACAACTATTATGACTTTTAAATTAAATGCACCCTAAGATCACATAGGACTTTATATAGAGTTATAATGTAGGTTAGGCTAGGGTACAAAACGAAGGAATATATTTACGAATTCAAAGTGTTCGGAATGAAAACTCGGATAATGGAAAAATGTGGGAAATATCAAAAATTGGAAAACTCGTTCCAAAACAAGTATTAGATATATCTTCGGGGAGAGTAATCAAAGCTTATTGAACTATATACAACATATACAAACTTCTCTTTCTTTTTCTTTTCTTCTTTTTCTCATTTTTTCTTTTTTGTTTTCTTTTGCTTTTTGCTTTCTCTTTTTCTTCACTTTTTTCACATCACTTTTCTTTACTTTTCAAACTCTCATATGCTTAAATTGCAACCACACTACAATAACATCATTCAATCCCAAGTATCATTCCAAACAAAGGTATGTAAGGTATATGTATGGTATATAACTCCAATTTGGAGTTGGTTATTGGATTTTGGGTAATGAAACGAAAGGCTAGTATTTAGGCTCAAAGGGGTTAACGAGGAAAACATATAAGGTGAGGTCAAGGCTAATGTGGGTGATATAGCAAAGAGGGCCTATGATCATTTCCAAAAGTTTACGCAATTCTCGAGTCAAAACAATATATGAAAATCATGCTCAAGTAAAACATTTCAAGTATGAACTCAATTAATGAACGATCAAATGAAAGAATAGAGAGATTACCAACGAATTCAACATTTTCAAAGAGAAAAGAATAGTGTATAACACTCACAAACGACGAAAGGTACGAAGCTTACTCGGTGTAAGTATATACAATGCAACAAAATATTACCGAGTTATAAAAATCTTAAACCAAATCAATATAACAAGGAAAGTGCATATGCTCATGGGATAAAGTTTAATTCATGAAGTTATTCACAATATCAATGATTTGAGGACTAAAGTCTAATAACATCTAAAATCGAGAACATGCATCATTGAGTTGTCAATCGGATCGGGCAATTATTGAAATTTATCATCGAAAACATGGCAAAATGCCCAACAAAGGAGAAAAAAGAAAGAAAATATTTTTGAAATTTTTAAATTTTTCACAAAAAGGCATACTTAGTAACTAACAAGTAAGCAAATCCATGGACAAAACAAAGAAATGGATAGAATATCCTACACCCCCTAACTTAAATGTTGCATTGTCCTCAATGCGCATTAAGAACACAACACAAAGAGAGGAAAAGAACGATATTACCCAAAATTGGACAGATCTCCATAAGCACGAGTCCAAAGGAATCTACAAAAAAAGTTAGTACCGAGCATAGCAAAAACAAATAACAAAAAGTTAACTAATTACACTAGACAAAATTAAAAAGGGAAGAAAAAAAAGGAAAGAAAGAAAATTAAAAAGCTAACTATTTACAACCTACTATTTAGGCTTCACACTAACTATACACTAGAAGTCTAAATAGTTGAGGGTCCACCCCAAAGAGGGATTTAACTTTGAAAGATCAACGGTGGACCCTCCAAAGCGAACATGCCTCCCGAAAGATTTGAATTCCGTTTGAACAACGGAAGGCATGTGGGTGGTGAAAAAAGTGAACCATCGCCAATTTGAAATTTTGGGCGGACGATGGGGGATTTGGATAATAAGGGGGAAAGGTACACTTGAGGTCCAAGAAAAATCGACTCATCTCCCAAAGATTTTTCAAATGGAATGGGAGATGGTGCACACGTGGGGATAAGATCCATCGAAAACAAATTCGGTAAGGAGTCCTCATCGACAAAAAGTGTAGAAGTTTTAAAAGTTTCTACCGACTCATAGGAATCAACCGGTAATTCTAATGGTTCAATGATGGAAAACGTATATGGTAATGAAATAAATTCAATCTCCGTCAACATATCGTCAGAAGGAGATTGAATTTCGGGGGAGAGAGATTCACATTTGATGAGAAATTCTTCGAAAAATTTAGGTGAAACACAAGTTTCCACCGCCTCGTTGTTTTGTACATAAGAATTCATCTCATCGCAAAGTGCTCCAAGTCTCATTCCAGCATCATTTAGGCTTTCCAAACCTTGGGAGTAAAGAAGCAAAGTTTCTTCCAAAGTAGGCTTCCTCGGCTCAAGAGCTTCGGACTCCTCATTTGGTAAAATCTCATCTTCTAAATCATCGGAATAAAAATCGTCATTGGTTTCAAAATATGAATCCAACTCAAACTCCCAATAACGATTTTCATTGCGATAAATGTTTTCAAGTCTTTCATTTTCAAGAAAATCTTGAAAATGAAAAACTTGAAAACTATCCCCAAAGTATGAATCATTAGAATAACCGTAATAACTATAATAGTAGGACATGATTACCTCGTTGTTTGTAGATGGAGAATCCGAGCAAGAAAGTGAGCAACCACGAATCAAAGTTTCTTAGCTCTCAAATATGCTATCCTGCAAAAAAGGTTAAAACAAAGAATACAAATACAAAAGGAAAAATACTACGAAATAATAAAACAATTACAATCTAAAACACACTCCCCGACAACGGCACCATTTTGTGACCGAGCGGAAAAAGTGTGTTCGTGTGAGGACACAATCGTTGTGTGTTTCGCCGCTGCGATACAAAAAACCTAGGCTACTACTACACTTGACAAGCAAGCACAGCGGTAAGTCAGGTATCGTAAGAAATCCACAGGGAGTGATTGAATTTTAGATGTTAATTGCTTTAAAACTTCAAGAATAAAAATGGTGTAAAAGAAATAAGAAAAGGTGATGGTTGGTTATGGTGGACTAAATAAAAGAGAAGTTAACACTAAATTAAAGGAAAGCGAGGATCGGGATCACATTCTACCACACGGATCGAAACAACTACTCATTAGAGTTAAGGCTCGAAAGCAATTTAATCGAGCATTTACAATTAAGCATAAACATCACACAATAAGGAATTTAAGCCAAAGTTGCGAGATTAAACATTTAATGGAAAATGGTTGCACGCGGATTAAATTCGGATTGTCGCTGTAAGAGGGTAGTTTAGATAAGATGGAGGCATAACCCCTTTTGAGTATGGTGATGACAAGGTTAATCAGTAAACACTAGTGATTTAGCCACAAGACACAAAGAACAGTTTAGAACGTATGAAACCCAGCTTAAACCCACAAATCTCTCGTGTATAACTCACAATATAATAAAGAACTCAGAAATAACTTAGCTAGAGGGAGAGAGAAGTAAGCATCCTAGATACACCTTAGTAGGCAGGTAAAAGAAACACACACACCGAAAAGGTCTTCTTCAAGGATTTCTGTCAAGTTATTAAAGCTCCCTAATAAATGACAAATGGTGGGTGGAATAACTCTCTCATTTTTCAATAACTCTTTCTCTAGTAATAATTTCTCAAAATCTTAGAAGAATAAAATCTCCAAAAGAACTCTTTTTAGGACTTTTTAATCGATGCCCTTCCTTGGAGGTGGTTGAGGCCTTAAATATCCCCCACACCACCCCCGAGGCGGCTAAGTCATTAATGCCTGTGAAAAGACCTCCCTCATACCTTATGTCACCAGCATTAAATACCTGATGCACTAGCTGTCTTTACGTCATAAACATTAAATGCCAAGACATGCCTTTTGCCTAACCACTGTGTGTCAGGGGGCTGTTGCCACACAGGTTGCTTACCAACCGTCTGACAGCCCCAAATACCACGGTGGTTTACTCAAGTGCAGATTTGACGTTGTCTAGTTGGCTAGTGACATCACCTACAGTAGATGGGACATAAAGTAGAGGGCTGTTTGGTTCACAGCAAAGCTCCCGATGGAACTCGAAACTACTTTGCTCTAGGTTCCACGGTGAAGATCTTTCGGTGTTTTACCAGGTGTATCTAAGATGGTCAGGACAAGCCCCAACGGTGCCCCACTTCTCAATCCTCCAAACCAAGTCCCTCTAAAGTTCCCACGGTGAGGTTGTTCGATAGAGCATGAAAGCTCTCCCAGGCCCTGCCAAGCCTGGTCTCTAGCGAGTACCGTTCGACCTCACACCCATTCATTATTCTCGTTACAACATTACAGTCGTTACAACTCGTAGTCAATATAAACAAAGCTATAATATGACAAAGTAACAATAAGCTAAAATACGAGTTGCCACGCCAAGCTTCCACGCTGAGCTGCCTCGCTGAGCTTATCCTCTAAACACTGTTTGCTAATTGGTGGATTATCCCTAATCCCAAGATTACCTTCAGGCCCCCTCTACAGTCTCTATAAACACTAAAGTTGCGTGACAAATAAAGTTAAACGCATAACAATCCAACTTTAATACACGCGGTTTCAATTAAACGCGATTTTGCACGAAACCTAGTTTTCGGAGCTCGGGGCCCGAAAATGGCGGAAATGAAATACCGACCCTATTTATCTAAGGGTGTATGGTGACTTAAACTAAATTATGCTAATTAAACTAAGAAAGCAAGAATTAAAGCATGTAAACTAATTAACAAAGCATGTAAATTATCTAGAAAGCAAGAATAAAGGAAATACAACTAATATTAAAGGAGAGGGTAATGAAAAGTCAACTTACAAACCAATTAGATTGTCAATCCAAAGATAAATGAAGAACCATCCAAAACCCTAACTATTCTAACCTAAAAACATGTATGTACTGATCTATTGTCTTATTACAACAAAATTGGCTTATATAGTAAGTTGGAATAAAAATAAAGAAGAAAGAAAAGAAGGCAAAATATCTGCAGAAAACAGAGCATCGATCGATCGACCCCTTTGGTCGATCGATCGACCTAGGCAAAAAATTCGACAATCTAGAATGGTCGATCGATCGACCAAATGGGTCGATCGATCGATCAAGCAGGGCAGATTGATGCAGCTCACTGCATTCCTCTTTTCTTCTTCTCCTTCTCCTCTTTTGCTTTCCTTGTTTTTCCTCCGCTGAAATCGCCGTAACTTCTTCGTTATGAATCGGAATCATGCACCCTTCACAGCCACGCAAAGCTAGAGAGGAGGGCTACAACTTCCATGAGATGTTGGTCCAGGTACCCAAGCTGTGAAAAGATTAAAATGCCCTTGCGCGTGCGATTGTGTACGGAACTTCACCGAAATGCGTCCGAACTTCATACTAAGCATCCAAATACCTACAAAAGCTCAATTAACCCCTGAAAAACATGTTAACATAGAAATCTAAGGTTGTCTGGTTAACGAGCATATATATAGGGATTAAGATACCCGAGGGGGCTAATAACGCATAGGTTAACGGGTGAAATACGCAATATCTGCGTCGTATCAAGTTCTATCATTTTCATTTGGATTGGCTTGATGCGGGGGTTCGCCTCTTTCTGAGTGTTCCTTTTTGAAAGATAGTGAGGTTTCACACTTCCCGACAGTCTAGGGTTGAGCAACAGCACGCTGAGGCTACGAGGATCCGGAATCAGATCGCCCTACTGCAAGTGAAGCTTACCAGACTCGAGTCTGGCGATGAGGAGGATGAGGCTAAATTCGTCAGGTTGGAGGAAGATTTTCTGCAGGAGGCTGGTCCGTCATATGCTGGCGCCATCGAGCGTGATGATTTATTTTTTGTGGTTTCTAGCAGATAGGCTACTTCTTGCTTTATAGTGCTCAAAATTCTATGTGTACATCACTTATCATTCCTGTATGAGACACTTTGTTTCTTCTGCACTTTATTTTTCCTTTGTTCTCGCTTTATACTATGGGTGTTCGTTTTATATGACTTGCTCTAATTTCTGTGAGCATTTAGTCTACTGGTGGTTACCCCATATACTGTGGGGTATTTGCATTGACATGAAAAGTTATGTATTATCATATTGTATATATTTTTTAAAAATGCACCTCTTGTAGCTGTGAGGTGCTGGCATGTGACTTTCTTGGGTTGCCCCTCCTGTCTGTGGGGGTATTCCTGCATATTACTGCTTATAGTCGTAAAGGCTAGGTTGGAGAGGAAGGTGACACCTGCCCCTTTCCGAAAGCCTGATTTTATTATAAAAAACTGTATTAATTTATGTCTGGGAGACTTTGCTCAGTATACTTTCTCTTAGGATGGACTTACCTCCCAAGTGTAGTGAGCAAAGTTCCTGATTTTTTTTTTTTGTACTCTCTTCTAACTTAATAGGGAGTGTATATGTATGTATAAATGAGCAAGCAAAGCAAATGTCAACACTGATCAAAAGTGTTGCTATTTCATTTCTTTACCTTTGTGTGCTATTTACAGTGTAGTATTGCTCTTAAAAAAAATTACAAAAAACTTTTCTGGTATAGGAGCAATCCTCGAAATCCATTACAGACATGCAAAACACAAACAAAACTTGTTACCTGTTACTAAGCATAGTACCTCTTCAGCCACTTGTAGTTGATGGACTGGAGGCAATCACTCTCTGGTTCTGATGTTTGGAAGTAGCCCGACTTCCCCACTCCTCTGACAACAAAAGGGCCTTCCCAGTTAGGTTTAAATTTTGATGCCGACATGCTACGGAGATGGTGAGTTGATGCTCGCAGGACTAAATCTCCCACCTGGAATTTTCTAGGCTTAACCAAGTTTTCGTAGGCCCTGGACAGTTGCTGAGTGTACACTTTAAAATTCTCTCTCGCCTTGTCTCTGTGCTCGTCCAGCGCCTCCAATTGCACATGCCTTGGGTCTGGGATGAGCCCATTGCTAAGAGAAATTCTGGCTGAAGGTACCGCCAGTTCCACTGGTAGGACAGCTTCGGTCCCATATACTAGAAAGAAGGGAGTGAACCCTGTTGGCTTTCTTTTCAAAGTACGGTAGGCCCATAACACCATAGGCAATTTCTCATCCCATGCTCCCGGCATGTCTTCTAGCATTTTCTTCAAAATATTTATCAGGGTCTTATTAGTAGCTTCTGCTTGGCCATTGCCCTTGGGGTAGGATATGGTTGAGTTATTATGCACAATCTTATACTTGTCTGTGAGCAGGGCCATCTCTTTGCATACAAATTGCGTCCCATTATCCGTTAGGATCACTTTGGGTATACCGAACCTACATATGATATACTCCTTTATAAACTGGGTTACCACTTGGGAGGTGACTCTCCTTAAAGGAATAGCCTCCGCCCATTTGGTGTACAATTCTGTAGCCACAATGATAAAAGCCTTGCCGTGAGATGCTGGGGCGATCTTTCCCACCAGATCGAACGCCCATGTGTGGAAGGGATAGGGGGCTTCCAAGCTTTGTAGACTGACGGAGGGAGCGTGCACCATGTTTCCATGCACCTGGCATGCTCTACACTTTTTCACATATCCAATGGAGTCAGCCTCCATGGTCGGCCAGTAGTATCCCAGCGTGATCAGTTGATCATACAGCTTGGCGCCTCCCATATGGGAGGGCTCATGAGCTTTTTTCAGCACCCTTTCCACTTCCTCTTTGGCTACGCACCTTAGCACCTTCTCATTTTACCCTATCCTATATAACTCTCCTTTGACCAAGTAGAAACATGCTATCCTTTTTCTAAGGTAAATTTCATTCGCTCTCTCGACGGGCAGCTCCCCATCTTTTAGATATGCTAGGTACGGCTGTCTCCAATCTTCGAAGGCTTCCACGAAGTTAGCCTCCGTCGGCTGGTCAAAATTAGCTTGGCACTTTAAACAACTTTGTTGCAAGCGGGCCGCTTCTACGCTCATGGCGGGCCAAAAATACCCGCTTCGCTGCAGTCGTCTGTAAAGGGGGATATCCGTATCTCCACAGTGCTTCTGGTGCATTTCTATTAACCTCGCCTTGGCTTCTTGATCCCCTATGCACCTTATCAGAAACCCTCCGGGACTCTTGAAGTAGAGAGTTCCCTGCAGCACATGATAGTTGGCTAACTCTAATATTTTCATTATTCCTTCCCTGGTTTCAAGTTGCTTCTCCACCAGACGCCTCCAATCTTCCGGCTCGTTACTTGGGAATAAGGACTTTACGGTAGTGGGTATCGTTCTCCGCCTCACTGTGATGGTTGCTTCTGACTCCTCCATGTCCAACTTTTATGCTATGGTGGCGAGCGCGTCAGGGTGCCTGCTCATCGTTCGCGCCTGCCTCTCCACAGTTACTTCTAAGGACTGTCCCAGCAGTCTTTGGATGATGTGTTTGTACGGCGCTAAGTTGGCATGTTTAAGGGAAAACTCTCCATTGACCTGCCTTACTACTAGATTGGAGTCCCCTCATATACACAGTACCCTGATCCCTCTTCTGAGTGCTTCCCACATCCCTAGAATGAGGGCTTCGTACTCAGCTTCATTATTTGAGCATTTAAAATATAACTTGAAAGAGAGGGTAATCTTCTCCTTCCTATCTGACAGTATGACGTGGCTCTACCTATTCCTTGATCACTGGAAACATCAAACTCCATAAACCACTTCTTCACCTCCTCCTCCATGCATGCTTGGAAACTTTCTCCGGGCAGCTCTTCACTAGGTGGTTCGAAAACCCCACTCGGGAAGTGGGCCAGCAGATCCGCTACTGCCTGGCTTTTAATGGCTCTAGGCACTACACATTTTAGATCGTATTCTAACAAGATCAAAAACCACCTTGTTGCTTGTCCCACGAGTACAGTCCACGCGAGGAGTTACTTGATGGGATCACACTTGGTGACTATGTGAACGGTGAAAGCTAGAAGATAGTGTCTCAACTTCTGGGCTACAAATACCAGCGCCAGGCAGTGCCTCTCAACGCTGGTGTATCTCAATTCTGTTTCGGATATTACTCTTGACAGGTAGTAGACTGGCTTTTCCACTCCTTCCTTCTCTTGCGCCAAGAGGGCCCCTATCGACCTCTCAGTAGAAGTAAGGTAGAGCAGCAGCGGCGCTCCGACTTCGGGGGGAATCATCGTGGAAGGAGAGGCTAGGATTCCTTTAATCTTCTCGAACGCACTCTCTTGCCTCTATCCCCAAACCCACTTGGCTTTGTCTTTTAGTAGAGGTGCGAACGGATGAGTTACTTCTGCCAACGCAGGTATAAACCTCTGCTGGTAGGATACCTTTCCCAGGAAGCTCTTAAGTTGTCTCTCACTTTTGGGCGGTGGCATCATCACAATGGCTTTCATCTTCTCTGCATCCACTTGCACCCCTTGTCTATTTACCACAAAACCTAAGAATTTCCCTGCAGTAACCCCAAAGGCACACTTTGAGGGGTTCATTCTCATCTTATACCGATGACACCTTTCGAATACTCTCCTGAGATCCTGAATATGCTTATTTTCTTTCTTAGACTTCACCACGAGATCATCCACATAGAATTCTAGTATATCATGAAATGAGTCATGAAAAATTTCCATCATGGTCCGCTGGTATGTGGCTCCAGTGTTCTTCAATCCGAAGGGCATGACTGTATAGTGAAAGTTCCCTAACGGTGTGCGAAAGGCAGTCTTCTCTGCGTCGGCGGGGTCCATTTTAATCTGGTTATAGCAAACATACCCGTCCATGACGCTATACATCTCATGTCCCGCAGTGGCATCCACTAAGATGTCTATGCTGGGTAGTGGGAATTCATCCTTGGGACACGCCCTGTTCAAGTCACGAAAATCTACACAGATTCTGATCTGGGTCTTGTCTTTCTTTGCCACTGGCACTATGTCGGACAGCCATATGGGGTGTTGAATAGGCTTGATGAACCCTGCCGCTAACAACTTCTCCACCTTAACTTTTATTTTCAAATCAAGGTCTGCTTTATATATGCGTGTGGCTTGCCTTCCGGAAGGGCATTAGGAAGGATGTTCAATCTATGAGAGCTCACTTCTGCGTCTATTCCTGGCATCTCCGTGTACTTCCAAGCAAATACATCCGTGAACTCCTTAAGTAGCTTAATGAGCTCTTCCTTCTGCTTTGGTTCTAGGCACTTGGAGATTAGAATGGGTCTACTCTCGCCCTCTTCTAACCCCAACTTGATTTCCTCTAATTCCTGCAGCTGCTCTCTGGGTTCGTCTTGCATGCACTCTGGTGCTTCTTCTGGTTCCTCAACATGCTCAACAATATGGGATTCATCAATGATAAAACACTCGGGTGTCGGGTCGATGCTCTCATCCCAGAACACCGCCCGCGCAAACCGTTATAAACGGTACATGATTTTTCCATCAGGCAAGACCACTTTCTTGCAAGTTTGAGGGGGTCTAGCTACCTCCTCTGCTTTCCTCTTGCCTTTTGCCATATGGGGGATTATCCTCTCCCCTAGACGGTCATAAACGGATTTCTTCTGCGGGACCCTTCCCTCAGCTACCTTGATTCCTACTAGTTTTCTTGTAGAGACCTTTCTTTCCTCATCTAACTCGGTGTAGAAGGCAGCATCTACCAGCTGGGCCTCCTCAACGGCGAAGGGCCTCTGCGTGGCCTTGATCACTATCTTTGTACCTCTAATGTTTTCCTTCGCGCATTGATGGTAGGTGGAAGGCACTACCCCATGAGTGTGCATCCATACCCTTCCAATGAGTAATTGGTAGCTGGTGTTAGCATTAATAACATGAAATTTGATGTGGGAGGTGAAATTTCCCAACTTAATTCCCACATTCACGTATCCAATAGATTGCATTCCGGCATTGTCGAAACCGGAAATTACTAGCGGTATCGAAACCACCTTCTCCTGGTTAATTCATGTTTCATATAATGTACTGATGGGCATGATGTTAATGGATGCTCCTCCATCCATCAACGCCTTGGGAAATGAGACTCCATTAATTATGGCTGTGACGTACAACGGGCGGTTGTGGAAGTAGGGCACCACCCTATCTGCTTCCGAAAACACCACTTCAGAGGTATACTTCTTAATCATCCTTCTGATTGGCCCCTGCTAATTTAGCGAAGGGTCTCCCCACTACTGCACTGCCTCCAAGACTTTCCTCGTGATGGACACCCTCGTGTCGTACTTCACCCCTATGTGGTCAAAAAAACACTTGAACTTGGGGCTCCTCGCTATGGCCTCACATTCAGAATCTAAGTCTACCTCATACGTCTGGGCACTGCAAACATACTCCGCTTCAGAGGTCCCTCCCTCGTCTAGAGCGAGGATGACGTCTACCTCACCTTCTGAGAGAGCGACTTCCTTAACTTCCCCACTTCCATTTTCATGTTTCGGAGTGAAGAACCACTCCTCTTGATTTCTTTCTAGCTCAAGTCTGCTCAGTGATAGATTTTCTAACTCCTCGCATAACTGCTCGCCACTCTCCCGCTTCTTAAGACTTCTTGTAGCTTCTTCGTCATAGGCAACTACCATGTTGGCGAATTCCAAAGTGATGCGCAGGAAGTGGGTTATCGTTAACGTCCACAGGGGGTATCTACAAGGTACCGTTGGCCATCTGCTCACCAATGATCCTTCGCAAGTAGTAACAATCCTTGGTAGAGTGCTGCACTCGTTGGTGCAATTCGTAGTACTTTGGATTGGCTTTGTCAGCTGCAGTGGGGGTTTCTCCTTTTAGGTGGGGAGGTCCTGCTACGCCTTCTCGCACTAAGGTGCAGTAATAATCCATAGCCTCAGCTACGCTGCACGGTAGTGGCGGCGGGGCATCTTCCCCAAATTTTCTCTTATTGCCGGGACTGTCAGTCTTGGCCCCAGAGCCTCCCTTCTTCCCTTTGTTACTCCCATCCACATAGTTAACCACTTGCCTCCTCGAAACTTGAAACCTCCTGGGAGTCAGTGGAACTTGCATCCTCCAACCCGGGGCTCTTGGTTTGATTATCATAGCTATGTTGCTGGCGGCCCTGGTGAATTCTCTGAAAGTTCCATCTCTAGTTTCGTTGATCAAGTGCAGCTTGTACTCTTCTAAGAGTCCTTCCACACATATCTGTAGCAACCTGGCCTCCTCCACGTCCTCGTGGACATCTAAGGCCCTCTCGCGAAATCGCTTGATGTAGTGCATCAATTCTTCTCCTGGCTTCTGGACCTCTTGCGCCAGGTGCCTCAGTGTAAATTCATCCTCCGCTACAAAAAAACTCCGGAGGAACTGCCTGTGCATCTCTTCCCAAGTAGGGACGCTGTTAGGCGCCAAGTGGGAATACCATGTATAAGCCTTCCCAGTGAGAGTCTTAGAGAATTCCCTCAACCTCAGGTTCTTGTCGCCAGCATGTACTCCCAGGTACTCGACGAACCTTTTCACGTGCTCTCTAGGGTTCTCCCCCCTACCACCAAACTTGATAAATTTCGGTGGAATATACCCCTCGGGGTATGGCTTCTCACTTACTTCCTGTGGATAGGGGTCTTGTAACTCCTCGTATAGGTGGGAACCCTCTCTTTGAGAGGAGGAGAGGAGCTTCCTCACTTCTTCCATAGTAACAGCCTTAGAGGGTGACTCCTCCAAACACGTGCTTTTAGAAGATGGAGAACCTGTTGGCGCCAGGACCTGCTCCGGCGCCGCCTTCTGACACGGAATCGTCTCTGCCGGAATCGTAATAGGAATGGCTACCCCTCCAAAAGGGGCAGCAGTAGGTGTCACACAACCTTGACCCAAGCTTGATAGATCCACGTTGTTTTGCTTTAAAAAGTCAAAAACATTGCCATAAGATTCATACCTGCCCTTGGAGCCAATGTCGACGAACTGGTCTGCCCTCCCTGAGGCGCTGGCGCCTTGGCTCCAATCACCACCACTTCTTCCTGATTAGTCTGGTCACTGTGAGCTCCATTACTAGATGGAATGTCCTCAAAAACCAACTGCTTAGAGACATTGAAACCTTCTTTGTCCATGGAAGTGAGGATACCTCCCCAGCAGAGTCGCCAAATGTAGGAGGGTAGTGAGACTGGGTTCTATGAATAACTGGAAAGGGTGAGGCGTGACCCACTCCAATGGACGCTGCCTGCAAGGTCTTCAAGGTCTCCTGGTGAAACTTCTGAAGAAAACTTCTCCTTCGGGTAACAATGGAACTCAAGCTTCAACTCACTCCCTACAAGAAGATGAACTTTCACAGCAAAAATAGTAATTTTCTCAAGGGAAACACCTGAGAGTGATGGCTGTCAGTGGGGAGTGAAGGAACAAGGCACTCAGCACTAAAAGAATGAGCAGGGAGAGAATACTAGGTAGGTCTGGTGATATTTTAGCAGAGTAACAGTGCAATTTCTATTGTTTATTTCTTACCTTGACGAGAGGTCTATTTTAGCAGAGTAACGCGCCTGTTCAAGCCCTGCTTGCTCGACTAGGCAACATGTACAAGAAAGTAAAGTGTTAGTGATGTTGTTCATTTAGAGACTGATGTTTCATGATGAGGAGTTATTCGTGATAGCTAATCCCTCAATATGAGTTTCTGTCGAAATCCTTGTAGCAGCACCTCTCGAATAACATTTCTGCAGTGACCCTTGCAGTGACGCTGACTCTCTCGATTGTCATTACTGCAGTGACCCTTGAAGTGGTACTTCTTGATTTTGGAATTCTGTGGTGACCCTCGCGGGCACCTCTCGAACGTTATTGCTGTAGTGACCCTTGTTGTAGTGGCACTGACGCTTGAAGCGGCGCTGACCCTTGCAGCGGCGGTGACACTTGTAGCGGCGCTGGCACTTGGAGCGGCGTCGACCCTTGCAGCGGTGCTGACACATGCAAGGGTGATGGTACTTGAAGCGGCGCTGACACTTGCAGCGACGCTGGTACTTGAAGTGGCACCGACACTTGCAGCGACGCCTACACTTGCGGCGGCGCTGACACTTGCAGCGGCGCTGGCACTTGAAGCGGCACTGACTCTTGCAGCGGCGTAGACACTTGCAGCGGCGCTGACACTTACAGCAACGCATACACTTGAAACGGCGCTGGCACTTGAAGTGGCGCCGACACTTGCAGCGGCGCTGACCCTTGCAATGGCGCGGACACTTGCAGCGGCGTTAGCACTTGAAGCGGCGCCGACCCTTGCGGCGGCGCGGACACTTGCAGTGGCGCTGGCACTTGCAGCGGCGTCGACCCTTGTAGCTGCTCGGACACTTGCAGCGACGCTGGTACTTGAAGCAACGTCGACCCTTGTAGCGGCCCGGACACTTGCAGCGGCGCTGGTACTTGAAGCAGAGCCGACACTTGCAGCGGAGCTGGCATTCGAAGCGGCGCTGACCCTTGTAGCGGCGTGGACACTTGCGGCGGCGCTGACATTTGCAGCAGCGCTGGCATTTGAAGCGGCGCTGACCCTTGCAGCGGCGTAAACACTTGCAGCGAGGCAGACACTTGAAGCGACGTAGACACTTACAGCGGCGCTGACACTTGAAGCGGCGCTGGCACTTGCAGCGGAGCTAAACCTTGCGATGGCTTTTGGAGTTCTGGGTGACCCTCACGGGCACCTCTCGGATGTCATTAATAAAAGAAGCATTTTTATTTTATTATTCTTTTTTTATTGGTAGACACCCATCTACAGCTACATCGAGGGGTGATTTAATCATCGTCGATTATAGGGTGATGTAAAGAGATAGAGTCACCAGCCTATTTTGCACAAAATACGCAAAGCAACATGTCATCGCCTCGAGAGAGAGAGAGGCATCAAAGATAAACTAATACTTGCGAAACCAATAGTTCAGAGGTTCGAGGGCTAAGTTACGGAATGGGAAGGTGTTAGGAACATATCCTGCCCTTTCGGTCTCTCATGGGCATATGTTACTATTTTTCTTAATTTCTCCATGAAGTGTGTGTGCGTGTATATATAAGTGGAGATTGGAATCGCTCGACTCGCATCATGGGAAAGATGGTGTGAGGTCATCCATAAGAATATTCTCAAAAATAATAATTAGAAAAATACGATGTATGTGTTTATCGAGATATTGATCTTTGTGATGAAATGATAATATGTGTTAGATAAGACACAATTATGAATTACAAATATGATATATATGAATAATATATGGATAAAGTAGGAAAAATATGACAATATGAAAATAGGACTCGAGTCTCCAATTTTAACCCAAAATGCTTACGTAGCCTATGATGGCATCAAAGTCCACGTAGTTCTCATGCAGCATGAAGGTGGAGTTTATCCCATAAATTCCAGCAGGGATTTGATTACATGTGCATGTAAGAAAACGGTGTTCTCTAGTTTTGAGAAACTGTGATGAAAAATCCTGTTGGAATTTATAGGTGTAACCCTCTTTTTCTTGTTTTGAGTTTTCTTTTATAGAAAATATATTATGTGAAATATAACTAATAAAGGATATAAGATTATAATGTGTATGATCTAAAGTAAAAGCTAAATTAAGAACTTAAATGTGAAAATAAAGAAATTCAAAAAGAGGAAAGAATGTTTGAACCTTCTTTGGATACTAAGAGATTGATTTTGATTGTTAATGAGCTTCCTTGCAAGTGGGTGAAGAATGTTGGAGGATTTTTACTAAATTGGGTGTGCAAATAATGGGCATAAAAGTTGGAGAAAGATTTCAAACAAGGAAACCTCTTTGACTTAAGAAGAATGTTATTGAGATCACTAAAGTTGATATTTTTAAGGCGCCTTGGGAGTGACATCATTCTCTACTTATACAGGGTAGGGGAACTGTCGATCAGCATAGCCCTAACCCTTCCAATCGATAGGTGATCCTAGATACACTACCGATAATAAGGGAAATAGACCTGATAATTCCCAGTCTCGTAAACATTTTTCTTGAAAAACGTTCGTAGAACGCAATTCGTAAATCCAAATCATGCACTGGGCATACCGTTAGAAAGGTAATTCAGTAACCTTTGATAATACTTTGGTCCGCTCTTAGTTTCGGGAGTTAACTTTGGATCAAATGGGAGTTAACTTTTAGATCGTCGAACGATGATGGATCATTCGTCCAAACTGTGAGTTTGAATTCTGCAGGGGGTGGACCATTGGAAATTTAATGCGAGGCACTTTGACGTTCTAAAGGTATTATCTCGGTTCAGAGAGTTGACATTGATCAAACGGATACCTAAAGCGCCCGATGACCTTTCGAAATAAAATGGATCATTCGTCCGTATCGTCAGGTTGATTCACACACGATGTAGACCGTTGGAAAGGGTGTTTTGTGCCTTTTAAATATTTATTCAGTCTCGTTTGAGCTAAAGAGATGACTT
The DNA here is from genome assembly GCA_949130495.1 of Sambucus nigra. NCBI lineage: Eukaryota > Viridiplantae > Streptophyta > Magnoliopsida > Dipsacales > Adoxaceae > Sambucus > Sambucus nigra. The sequence continues at coordinate 263,955,566 of OX422213.1, read as the reverse complement.
TGGTCAAACGGAGCCTGGGAGAGTTTGGTAGCCTCCAGATCAATTTTTAAGGGAAAATGGATCGTTCATTCGAATGGTTATGTCATTTCATGGACCCGGTAGACTGTTGGAAAGGGGTTTTAGCTCCCTTCAAAGATTCATTAAGATTTCACTCTGACGACGAAGTTGACAGGGGTGAAATCGGGGCCTGAGAGCCATCGGTGTCCTCTAAATCAATTTTTTATAGTAAAATAATTCGTTCGTCCAAACCATTATGCCGATTCATGCATAGGATGGACTGTTGGAAAAGGGTTTCAGTGTCTTTCAAAGATTCATTGAGCTTTCACTCTGACGATAAAGTTGACCGGGGTTAAATCGGGGCCAAGGAGCGCTCGGTGGCCTCCAGATCGGCTGTTAATAGTAAAATGGTATGTTTGTGCAAACTGTTATGCTGATTCACGCATAGGGCAGATCGTTGGAAATGAGATTCAAAACCTTTCAAATATTCATTAAGCTTTCGCATTGACGATTAAATTAATCAGAGTTAAACGGGTTCCGGGAGCGCCCGATGGCCTCTAGATTGGTACTCGGAGTATGACCTAGAGTTTCTGTTGAATGGGAAGGTAATAGGGACCTAAGGAAGGACTTAGGAGGGTCCTATAATGTGGTTTCTATAGATCCCTTCGATGGGTGAGCTTGGAACAAGTGAAAGTCATCGAATAGACACCGCATGATATTTAGGAAAAAGGTCAATTTTAAGAACCTAAAGGGGTAAAGATGACCGATTCAAAGGGTCGAGGTCGATTATGAGGACCTAAGGTAATACTGGTGATGGATGATTTGGCGGGTCGAGGTCAATTATGAGGATCTAAAGTTGGCAAGAAATTCTGAGGGTCGAGGTCAATTCTGAGGACCTTAAGTTGAGGAGAACAATTTTGAGGGTCGAGGTCAGTTTCGAGGAACTTAAGTAGGGGCAACCAACTCTAAGGGTCGAGGTTAATTTTGATAACCTTAATAAGAGGCGACCAATTCGAATGGTCGAGGTGAATTACGATGACTATAAATACGAGCGACCAATTCTGAGGACCTTAAGTAGAGGCAACCAATTCTGAGGGTCGAGGTCATTTCTGAGGACCTTAAGTAGGGGAAACCAATTCTAAAGTTGAGGCCAATTCTGAGGGCCTTAAGTAGAGGCTATTAATTCTAAGGGTCGAGTTCAATGCTGAAGACCTAAAGTTGGGCAACCAAATACTGAGGGTCGAGGTCAATTCTAATGACCTTAAGTGGAGGTGACCAATTCTGAGGATCGAGGTCAATTTTGAGGACCTTAAGTAGAGGGTGACCAATTCTGAGGCTCAAGGTCAATTCTGAGGACCTTAAGTAGGGGCGTGGAGAATAGTTATCCTAGGGGATTTTAAATTAACTTTTTTGAGACTCTACTAGAGAAGAGATATTAGCTTGGGCATTCGGAAGAAGTTTACGTAGTCCTGTTGTTGTAGCATTTTGATTTCTGCTGAGGATTTTAGGATTTCTCTATGGAATGTGTTTTTTGGCGATGCCACTGGGGATAGATGTTCGATTAGGGCTTCTAGTTTCATGGAGAATTCAGAATTTTTCTGGGAGAAAGTTTAATTCTAGAATTCCTGCTATGGAAATGGTTAGGATTTATATAGTCCTGTTGTGGTTTTGGGGATTCCGCCGAGGAGTTATAGTGAATCTTTAGGATGCGGGTGTGTGGATTTTTAGGGTTTAGGCTGAGGAAAAAATGTGGTATTAATTCGGATGGAGAATCAAGAGCTTGAAAAATGGTCCTCTTGGTGAAGAAATGTTTTGATATTTATTTGGTAATTTTTGGAATTTTGCTAGAAATATTTGGCATTTTCTGGGATTTTTCGTGTCAATCAAAGGGTTGCAGGAATTGTCAACTGGCAGTGGCATGATATTTTGAACTTTCTTGGGAAGGGGAAGAGGCAGGTCTCGATCATTATGGGGTTCAGCAGCTGTTGGGGATTGATTGCGATGGTTTGTGAATCGAGGTGGATCATATGCTGAGGGTGACTCCAGAGGCAGGGTAGGCGACGTTAGGTAGGATTGCTAATCTCTTTTGGGGATGTAGGTGACCTTTTACCCTTGGGGACCGGCTCTTCAGAATTTTCTTATAGATTCCTCGCTGACTGTGGGATCTTGGTATTTGATCATATTACTGTTAGATGTGGCGGCATTACACCTAAAAAGAGACTCAAAAAGGCAAAAAAAGATGCATATTTTTTTTAATTATCTTGATTTTGTGGCTTACTCTACATGCACCTTAATTTTTTGCTAAGTTTTTTGAAGACCCGTGTATTATTGAAATTTCATAACACAAACATTCATCTAAGATGTTATATGGTCTTGGGCCCCTATGAATTACAGCGTACTCATGTCCCATATCATCGTCCAAGACATTATCTAGTCTCTAGTCATGCACAAGCGGTGTTGCACCTTCCTTCTTCTCTACGAAATCATTTAGGTGTCCACCGTGAACTAGTTCCTAGAGCTAGGACTTGAGTGCCTTGTAATTTTCAATCTTTGTAGTCGTGATATTCACGATATGCACACTTCAATGTTTGGTTTCTCTTCTTGGGATCACTAAATATATTCTCGAGCAATTTAAAGTATTTTCTATCTCTTATCTTATAAAAAAATCTTGTAGATCGATTTGGATAAAACCATGTTGATGGCTTTGAAGATTTTCTCTAGATCTTTCTTCTCAGTTCCAATATATTTTCCATTTGTCTTTTTCCCTCTTTTTGTATTCGTCCCCTCCATGTCGCCGTTCTTAGCCTTTTTCTGCCAATCTCCTTCCTGAAGAACTCTGATCATTATATCTTCAACCTTCACATACTTATCAATTCTCTTCATAAGGTCGTCGATGGTAATAGCCTCTCTCGATGCAATCCTCCACCTCGTTATACACCTCCTTGTACCATCTAATTTACTAGCGAAGTGTTTCCTAAGGCCTCTTCGTTATAGCCAGAGGTGAGTCCATCCGTTTAGGATTAGTGCTACTAGTAATGAATCTTATTATGAAGGCCTAAGCCAACTGCTTATTGGAAGAAATTGATCTGTGCAAAAACTTCTTAAACTAATTTTAGGCAGTGCCTCTAAGACTAAAGGGGAATATTCGGCACATCAATCCTTCATTGGTGTTTCAAAGCGTCATTTCTTCGCGATATTGCCTGAAGTAATCAGTAGGGTGAGTCTTTTTGTCATAGATTTTGAATCGTGGGGGAGTAAACTTCTTAACAGGTTGAAACTCCTCAATATCCCCATTAAAGGGTGACTTTAAGTGGGAGACAAGGGCTCTCCTCAAAAACTCCTTGGTCGTGCGAGCTCCTTGATGAGCTGGGCGTCTATCCACTTCTATTCTGATGAAATTGCAAAACTTGCCATTCTCTCATCGCTCGTCAGGTGATTCTTTCTATCGTGGATTGTTCCTTCCTTGGCTACGAGCTCTGCTCTCTTGAAGGCTAAGAGTCTGCAACCCATGCCCATGCTTTCGCTTCTCCCCATAGGCTTCCCTCTCTAACTTTTCTAGGCGATGTTGGAGCGCAACATTCTCCTCATGTTCGTGTCTATTGACAAACCTTTCATCTTGAATGAGCTTCTCATATTTGTTAATGAGCCTTGAGATCTGGTTAGATCGTTCAAGCTCATCAATGTTCACTGTTTTCTCCTCCCGAGGATGGTAGCGTGCATCAGAGGATTGGCAATACTTATCAATCTCGGATCCAACCCTCTGAGAGGGAGGAGATGATTGACGACCCTCATGGTTATCATGATCATCATCGTTAATGGAATAGCCCTCCAGGTCCCCACAATCGAGTTGCTGATGACCCTCTTAGTCATTGATATTTTGATGATCTTAATTGGGTGAGTGAGACATTTAAAAAAATTGGCTAGTAGCGAAGAACTCAGATCGTTTCCACGGGCGATGCTAATTATAGGTGGTAATGTCCTATAATAATATTATTCGATGCACACGGGTCAAACTAAGAGAAATGTTAAAGAAAATAATGAGATCACACACAACACAAGATGTACGTGGTTCGGCAATGTGCCTGCGCCCATGGGATTTAGGGTTTTTTTCTTTTATTACTTTCAAAGAACTAGTAGGCAAAGTTGTATTACTACTCGACGATACCTCTCAAATGGGAGCGGCTTTATATTTATAGAGAAACTTATGAGAGTCCTAAGTTTCGTCAATAGATATCCCTAAAAGCTTGAATCCATTATTTATCAATTTCAGTCGTTCCAAGTGATGGAGACATGGGAGTTTCCTATGATTTCGACTCTTCATTAACTTGGAGTGCAAGAAACCTGGACGCTCATGACGAGAACGTGCTAGCTTAATTATGGTCCCCACAGTCACCCCTATCTACTAAGAGAGTGTGGATCGGATGAAAGGGTCGAGGACTTGTTTTTTTGTTGCTTTATTTGGATATTTTCTAATTACTTGAATTTAAAATTTATTTCCCTTTAGTTTTTAGATTATTATTTTTTTTGTTTTTTTTTGGGGGAGGGGGGCATATATCAAATAGTCCCTCGAATATTTTTTAATACATGTTTAGTCCGAGCATTTTTATTTTGTTTTAAAAAATCCCTCACCACATAAAAACACTCAAAAAAAATGCGCTCCAGTGAGAGTCCCCGGAGGGGGGAGGTGGGGACAAGAATGCCGCTAGCAGGACCTCTAAAAATAAAGTAATATTTGTTAAATGGGTGTTTGATAGACTTTTTGGAACAAAATAAAAAAGATTGGACTAAATGTATATTAAAAAAGGGAAATGATATGTGTCCCAAACAACTCCCCCAAATCGTTCCCCAAATAGCTTTAAGTGTTATACCTTATGGTATGGGTCCCGCCAGGGCACAACTCATTAATGATATTTGGGGGAGATTTGGGGGAGTTGTTTGGTACCCATAGCACCACTCATTAAAAAATGGGCATATACCAAATAGTCCCTCGATTTTTTTTAATACACGTTTAATCCAGTCCTTCACCACGCCAAAAATGTTTTACCTTGCCGCTGGCGCGGATCTTTAAGGATAAGAGAATAAGGGACTTTTTGGTACAAAATAAAGGCCTGGACTTGATATGTATTGTTGATGTAAAAAATTAGATCATCTCTAATAATTCAATCATAGATAAATAAATGAGACAAAGAATGTTTAAAGTGGTTCAGCCTTATAAGAATGGCCTATGTCCACTGTTATGTTATTGCTGAGTGTTTGGGAATTCTCGATTACAAGTTCTATTAAGAAATTTTGGTCCCTCACAATGAGGATTGTACCATGTATTTATAGCCCTGAGGCTGTAATATCAAAGGGTAATACATTAAATGATGTACATATGAAAGGGTAATACATTCAATGCCCCTTAAGTGTGTGCGTCTGAATGATAAGCATTTAATGAACAGTCAAATTGTTGGTTATCCAGCTGTTAATGCTTGGTTTGAGATGCAGCTCGGACTGCCTGAGTTGCTCGGACCGCCTAAGTTTCTCGGTATTTAAGAGTTCCTCGGAGAGGTCTTGTTCCTCGGAGCATGTGAGTTCCTCGGAGAGCTCTTGCTCCTCGGAGCGTCTGAGTTCCTCAGAGCATTTGAGTTCCTCGGGGAAGCAGTGTTCCTCGTTGTAGTATGGTTCCTCGGAGAGTGTGAGCTCCTCGAAAATGTTTGTTGTTGCCATGTGGATTGCCATGTGTCTTCATTCAATTGGGCCATGTCAGCAGACTAAATTTGGTATCAACAGAAGCCCCCAATGTTTCATAGTTCAAACTTTGAGGAGTGTGGAACATTCTTTCTCGGAATATGGCAGTTTTAAATGGTCATCCTGAAATTTAGGAGTCTTTTGTATTTATTTCTCCCTCCAACTTCGTAGAATCAAGCTTTTTGAATTTTTTATAACCGCCTCGATCTCCGCATACTTTTTGCCTCCCCAGCAGCAGAGGCAGGTTTCTCGAATCTTTATATTTTTCTTTTGTCAATTGTAACCATGAATATGTAACTCTGAATCTTGTACCTTTGACCTTTATGATATAATAAAACTTGAACTTGTGTTTATTCATACTGTTGTCTCTTCTTCATACTCTGTCTTGATTCTTATTGATTATTGCTTTTTCTTTCTCTGCTAGTTTCTGGCTAGGATGGAATTACTATCTGCCCATGATACAAAGCTGTTACGACAATGTAATGAATACTTTAAGGCTGGTCACACAAACCTGAGTGCAGTACAAGTCGTCGACATCCTCGGCCAAGATGCTTCAGAATAGGCAGTTGAAGCGTATCAATATCTGAAGTGTCTACTCGATCGAGCAGTGGCCAATAATGTGGCCTATTATGATATGATCGAGGATCTCCAAGGCACCCTCGAAGACCTTCAGCTACAGTAAAAAGAATCCACTACCCTGTTGCATGAGGGGTACGAAAAGAAATACAAGCAGATCATTGCCGACAAGGGATACGAGAAGCTTTTTACTGGGTATGATGTAAGGGAGAGAACCTTGAGGGGTGAGGTCGAGGAATGCAGACAAATAGCCGAGTTGCTGGAGCAAGAAAATAACAACCTGCAAAGGGAGCTGTCACAGTTGAAATCTGCAGCTTCCACTTCAAAAGACTTGATCCCAGTGACTGATGAGGGATTTTCGTTCTTGGAGGTCGAGAACGCCAACTTGAGGGACGAGTTGGAAACTTTGAAAAGGTCTGGTTCTTCTTCTTCTTCTCGGGGACGAGCAAGAGCACCTCGGGGATGAGCAAGAGCAGCTCGTATTCCTGTCGAGGAACAGAGGACTCAGTCTGCCTTAGAGAACCAGGCCTTCCAGTTAATGGCGAAGAACCAGGCGTTGGCTAAAATGTCAAAGAAGATCAGGGACCTGGAAGAGCATCTTTCTGCACAGAAGTCTGTCTTGGAGAATAAGGAAATCTTCATAAAAAATCTCCACGAGTAGCTAGAGAGATTAACATATCTATTCCACAAACAGCCCAGGGAGTTCTGGATGGCTGGATACAACAAAGAGTTATACCACTTGGACGATCGTATCCAGAATGCCAATAATGAGGGCTACAAGCAGGGCTGGTTGAATGCCTTAGGTGTGCTGCAACTCGAACAGGGTCATTACGTGTGGGACTACCATGATCCCGGGCTGCTCGACTTACCTGTGCCACCATACAAACTGGATATAAGTTAGATCCCTGCTCGGGCCATTCCTCGGAGCTTGATTTCCAAATATCTGTATGACTACAATCTCCATTCAAATGTCGAGATATCTCGTCCTGATCACCTCTTAGATCGACCATCCATGATGAATGGCAGGATGTTGAAGGATCTCAACTTTATAAATTCTCCTCTGGATTTAAATGATCCACCTGCTGGCGAGGAACCTGTGTCAAAAGCAGAAGGGAAAAGACCAGTAGAATAGGAATTTTGATGTAGTAGTTAGTATACATTTCAATGTCAATGTAACTTTCATTTCATTATCAATGTAATTTAGTTTGAATTCAATGAAAGACTTTCATTTCTGTTTGCAAATCTTAATTGCTATTGTCTTGTAATTATCAAACACTTTATATTTGTGCATGCATATCTGTTAAAAAGATAACAATATTGTGTTGTTTGTCGATCAAGTTATTGTCGACTAGCTTGAATTTGTGATAATTATCTGGAAAACATAATATTTTGTTTCTCGATCGACTTAATAATAATTAAAAAGTTACGAGTATCAAAAATGTTGCTCGATCACTTAATAATAAAATTTTATTTCTCGACCAACTTAGCAATAAAGTCACGAGTATCAAAAATGTTTAAAAGGTTTCCGACCAACCAAGGTCGTTAAATTCTACTTGTCAACCAACTACAGTTAGTGGGTTTTTATCCCCGACCAGCCATAGTTAGTAGATTTTTCTCTTAAATGTTTTCGACCAACCAAGGTCGTTAAATTCTACTTGTCGACCAACTACAGTTAGTGGGTTTTTATCCCCGACCAGCCATAGTTAGTAGATTTTTCTCTTAAATGTTTCCGACCAACCAAGGTCGTTAAATTCTACTTGTCGACCAACTACAGTTAGTGGGTTTTTATCCCCGACCAGCCATAGTTAGTAGATTTTTCTCTTAAATGTTTCCGACCAACCAAGGTCGGTAAATTTTCCTTGTCGACCAACTACAGTTGGTGGGTTTTTATCCCCGACCAGCCATAGTTAGTCTTTTTGAAATAATTTTACCTCCCGACCAACTCAAGTTGGCATTTTTGAGAATATATTTACTTCCTAACCGACATAAGTTGTCATTTTTAGGAATACTTTTATTTCCCGAGAAACATATAGTTTTATTTCCCTTATTTATACAAATTTTACTTCCCGGAGGAATACAAGTAGCTTTACTTCCCTGAGGAATATAGGTAGCTTTACTTCCCGGAGGAATATTGGTAGCTTTACTTCCCGGAGGAATATTGGTAGCTTTACTTCCTGAAGGAATATAGGTTTCTCGACCAACCTTAGTTGGCATTTTCGAGAAAAAATTTGAGTAGTCTGAGCTTTGCCGAGTTTTTCCCCGAGTAGTGTGTAGCACTATCCCCCAAAAAACTTTCAATAAAAAGAAAGAATTCGGCAGAATATCTTCATTTTATTCATCACTGATAATACTTGCGTAGGTGCTCTACGTTCCATGCATTCTTAAACTCCTCGCCTTCTAAAGTTGCTATTCGGTAAGTTCCTGGTCGAACAACTTTTGTAACTCGGTATGGTCCATGCCAATTTGCCTCCAGCTTACTGTGCTTTTGAATCACTTTCTTCAATACATAGTCTCCTTCTTTCAGGTCACATTTCTTCACTCTTTTGTTGTAGAACAAAGCTGTTCGCTGCTGGTAAGCAGCATTTCTAATGGCTGCTTCTTCTCTAACTTCCTCGAGCATGTCTAAATCCAATCTTCTCATTAAGTCGCCGATAGGGGAATTGAAATTCAGTACCCTGTGTGTTGGGAGGCCCAACTCGGCAGGTATAACAGCTTCACTTCCAAACGCCAGGATATATGGTGATTCTCTAGTTGCTACTCGGGGAGTAGTTCGGTAAGCCCAAAGCACTGACTGTAACTCGTTGATCCAGTTTGCTTTTGCATCATCCAGTCTTTTCTTCAAGCCATTCAGTAGCATTCTATTTGTCACTTCAGTTTGTCCATTGCTTTGAGGATGGCCTGGTGCTGAGTGGACCTTCAAAATATTTGATTAATGACAATAGGCAGCGAACTCCTCGTTATCAAATTATGTTCCATGGTCTGTGATGAAAGCATGGGGAAGACCAAATCGACAAATGATGTTATTCCAAACAAATTGGTACACCTTCTCGTACGTCATATCAATGAGTGGCTCAGCTTCTACCCACTTAGTAAAATAATCCACTGTGACGACGAGGTATTTGAATCTTCCTCTGGTTGTTGGCAGTGGCCCGACCAAATCTATTCCCCACATGGCAAATGGCCAAGGGGAAGTTATGGGTGTCAACAATGCTTGTGGAGTTCTTCAGATGGAGTAAAAGCGCTGGCACTTGTCACATTTCTTGGCATAGGTTATACAATCAGCTCTCATCGTCGGCCAGTAGTATCCCTGTGTCATCACCCTTTGTAAAAGCGTCCGACCTGCTACATGGGCTCCACAGGACCCTTCATGGATCTCTTCAATCAATTCTTTCACCTCGAAGGGATGCACACATCTCTGCAAACCTGCCATAATTCCTCGTCTATAAAGAATACCGTTAGTTAATACATATCGAGAAGCTTTAAACTTTAATTTCTTGGCTGCGAGCTTGTCAATTGTTAATTCTCCCTCCTCAATATACGCCCTGATGGGATCCATCCAAGATGGTCCTAAATCAAGGGTGATAAAGTTCATCATCAGATCTTCATCTATACTCCGACCAGTTAAAACTTCAATTGGGATTGTTCGTCGTAGCTCGGTGCGAGTAGCTGATGCTTGTCGAGCTAGGGCGTCTGCTCTCGCATTCTCCATTCTTGGTATTCTGACCAGCTTAATAGCAGCAAATTCTGACACCAGCTCCTTTGCCTTTGCATGATATCTGATCATTAATTCTCCTTTAACTGCATATACTCCCAACATTTGATTTACAATTAATTGAGAATCACTGAAAACAATAACCTGCTGCGCCTCCATAATTTTCGCTAAATTAAGTCATGCAATCATGGCCTCATACTCAGCCTCATTATTGGAAGCTTTGAATTAGAAATGCAGGGCGTATTCCATGTCGACCTCATCTGGAGTGCTCAAAACTATCCCCGCGCCACATCCTATTGTGCAAGATGAGTCATCTACATATAGCCTCCATATAGGTAACTCGTCTTCAAACTTCTGATCTGTCAGAGTTCCTCGGTGAAATATTTGTTGCTTCCTTTCATCCTCCCCTGGTATTTCTTACTCCTCGTCGGTCATCTTTTCTTGCCCTTTTACCAACCGGAGTTGTTCTGAGCTCGAATTTGATGATCCTGTAACATCAACTTGCCATTTTACCAATCGGAGTTGGTCTGAGCTAGTGTTTGTTGTTCCTGTAACATCCACAGGTTGATTAGCGAGCAACTTTTGCTCCTCGGGGGTATCAGGATAGGTGAACTCTCCTATAAAATCTGCTACAGCTTGCCCTTTAAGCGATGATCTGGGTTCATAGACTATATCATATTCACCGAGCTCTATTGCCCAGTACATCAATCTCCCTGATTTTTCTGGTTTATGAAGGGCTTGCCTCAATGGCATATCAGTGTATACTACTATGGTATGATCCTGGAAGTATGGCCTCATTCTCCTACTCGCCTCAATCAACGCCAATGCTAATTTTTCCAGCCTTGGATATCTGATCTCTGCTCCTCGGAAGGCCTTACTTGTGTAGTAAATTGGCTTCTGCACTCCATTCTTCACTCTGATCAACGCCGAGCTAACTACATTCTCGGACACTGCAAGATATAAGTATAACTTTTCTCCCATCACTGGCCTGGATAACAGTGGTGGTGCTCCCAAGTATTTCTTCAAGTCTTGAAAAGCCTTCTCACATTCATCATTCCACTCAAAAGTCTTTCTGAGTGTTTTGAAGAATGGGAGACATCTATCAGTTGCTCGTGACACAAATCTGTTGAGTGCTGCTACTCGTCCTATGAGACTCTGTACTTCCTTCTTCGTCGTCGGAGATCGCAGCCCTAATAGAGCTTTGATCTTTTCAGGATTTGCCTCAATGCCTCGTTGATTGATAATGTACCCGATAAACATGCCTTCTCGTACTCTAAATATGTACTTCATCGAGTTCAGCTTCATTTGATATTTATCCAGTTGATCAAAAGTCTGACTTAAGTCAACTAGATGATCGACGACTTTCTTACTCTTTGTCAGCATATCGTCAACATAGACTTCCATATTGCAACTGATTTGTTCAGCAAAGACCTTGTTCATCAGCCACTGATATGTCGCACCTGCATTTTTCAAACCAAAAGGCATAACATTATAACAATAAGTTCCCCTAGGGGTAATGAAAGAAGTACTTTCCCTGTCTTCAAGTTTCATTTTGATCTGATTGTAACCAGAATAAGCATCCATGAAGCTCAGCAACTCGTGTCCCGAGGTAGCATCGACCAGTTGATCAATTCGGGGCAATGGAAAGTGATCCTTTGGTCATGCTTTGTTGAGGTCGGTGAAGTCTACACACATCCTCCATTTATTGTTCTTCTTCTTTACCATCACCATATTGGCCAACCAGTCTGGATATTTAGCATCTTCAATGAATCAAGCTTTCTAGAGCTTCTCGACTTCCTCCTGTATAGCTTGGTTCTTCTCGGGACTGAATACTCTTCTTTTTTGCTTCACAGGCTTGATCTCCTTATTCACATTGAGCTCGTGACATAAGAAATTTGGGTCTATCCCAGGCATATCTTCATGACTCCATGCAAAAGTTTGTTTTCTGCTTCTAAGGAAAGTTATCAATTCCTGTTTTAATGAGGCTTCCAATGACGAACCTACTTGAGTAGTTCGCTTAGTATGCTCGTCGTCCAGAATGATGTTTTCAGTAGCTTCTACCACTTGACCCTTCACGAGTTGCGACTCATCTCTAGGATCCAATGTTTCAATTTCTGCACCTTGATCCACTTGATAGGTAGAAGTCTTTTTCCTTGATTCTTCCATTTCTTCTTGCTCGGCGGATGAATAATAGCATTCCCGGGCTACTTTCTGATCACCTTTCACAACTCTTACTCCAAAATTTGTTGGAAATTTTAAGCACTGATGCACTGTAGATGGTACAGCCTCGAACTTCTTCAATCCTACTCTTTCCATGATGATATTGTACGATGATTGAACATTCTTATCCATTACGAAGAAGCTTATTCTTTCTGTTCGACAAGAAGGCCACGTACCAATGAATATATCCAACTTGATCGTCCCAAGTGGAAATACTTTCTCGCCAGCAAAATCGATGAGGGGTCTATGATAAGGCTCCAGTTGAGATAGCTTTAAATTCAAACTATCGAAGCACGAGTAGAACATGATGTCTGCCGAGATACCATTATCAACCAGTACTCTTGAAATCATAACCTCCTTCATCCTCATTTTGATCACCAATGGGTCATCATGAGAATACGAAACTCCTGCGAGGTCGTTCTTTGAAAAATCGATGACCAATTTCTCCTTGTTCACCTTTCTCGGGCGATCCTCCTCAGCTAGATTTATTTGCTGAATGTACGAGCAAGCTTGAGCATCATCGAGGTAAGATTTTCTCTCTGCAGTAAGGTCTCCTCCTCCTGCATCTCCACCTGTAATAACATTACATTCAAATGACCCAAAGCGTATTGAAAATACCTCACGTTCTGGTTGCCTTGGTCTCTTGGGAAGGTCGGGGTCGTCTTCTGGATCAACTTCATGGTTTCTTTTCTTGTTCTCCTCTACTCGACGAGGAGATCTAGGCCTCTCTCTTTCTCAGTCATTGTTTCTTCTTTCGTTTCCACGATCAACATACTTTGACAGCTTTCCTCGTCGGATGAGTGTTTCAGTCTCATTCTGAAGAGCTATGCAATTTTTGGTCATATGGCCATGATCTTTATGAAACTCGTAATACTTCGCCTTATTCCTCTTGTCTGAGTCTGCCTTCATTTTCTCTGGCCAGTTTAACTCCTCGTTGTTCTTGATTTCTTCTAGAACATGGGTAATATCCTTCTTCAAAGGAGTATAATTATCATATTTCTTCATTACATCCCATACCGACCTAGTTTTTGAATGTTTGTCATTACCAATGTTCTTATGCTCTTTCTTCTTAGTTTTATCACCTTCCACCTTGGTTTCTTTAGCATCCATGTTCTTCTTCGCAGCCATAGCCTCCTTGGCATTCATAATCTTGGGCGTTTTTCCCATCAGGTCTGATATGGTTCTAGGTGGATCTTTGGCCAAAGTGTAGTACAACTTGTTCGGAAGTAGTCCACTCATCAAGGCGGTAATCGCTGTCTTCTCCTCATAATCAATGACTTCCAGTTTCTCGTTATTAAAACGAGTTATATAATCTCTGGTACTCTCACCAGCCTTTTGTCTAACACTTAACAAATGTGCTAATCGTTTAACTGGCTTTGCCCCAAAACATAAATTCCCAATGAATAACTCGGCCAGTTGAAGAAAGGTTGAGATCTTACCCCGAGGAAGATTATTATACCATATTTAAGCAGATCCGATAAGAGTTCCCGAGAATGCCCTGCATCTCATCTCATCTGGAATAGCATAGATGTCGGCTGCAGCTTGGTACTATTCTATATGAAGGATAGGGTCAGTCTTTCCATCATACTTGGGAGTCACAACAGGTGCTTTGAACTTTGATGGTGTTGGAAAATCTATAATGGCTTGGACAAAAGGTGTTCCTCGAACAAAGGTTCGTTGTAGAGGGTTTTTGGCCTTAGCCATTTCCCCTAATCTATCCTCTAGCCTCTGAATAGAGCCTTTCCATGCATCATTCCCTTCCTTGGGGCTATTGGTTCGAGCAACTGATCGCGTTGAAGTGGCTTCCTGGGATCTATCTTGACAAGCAGCTGGTCGCGACTGGGCAGATCCTTCCCTTAAATCTGATGGTCATCGAAAACTCCTCGATACGACTTTAGGAGGACTTCTACTCCTTCTAAGTCCTAGTCGATCAAAAGGTGATACCCTGCTTAACCTCTCTAGCACACTAGCCCTTTCTGGAGAGAGAGTGACACGTTGTTCAGTATCTGTGGCTCGTACTGATGAAGTTCGTCCAGGTTGATAAGAAAAATCTTCAGATTCTTCATTACGATATGAATTGGTACGCCTAGTACGCGAGGATGGTGCACGGGTGTTTCTTTGAATACTCCGCAGTCCTGAATGGGTTGGTGCACCGCCATGGAGGGTTTGGATGAGTTGTCGCATTGTTTCTTGCATGACGGTCTGGCCCTGGGCCAGATTTGTCATTATTCCAGCCAGATCTGGAATATTAGGCGGAGCAGATGGATTTGGAGGGGTTCCAGCGTTTCGATTGCTGGATTCCGAAATATCAGCCATTCGTAATGGATTATTTTTGGTGAAAAACGATATTACCAGTCGTTCCCACAGACGGCGCCAATCTGTTGATGTAAAAAATTAGATCATCTCTAATAATTCAATCACAGATAAATAAATGAGACAAAGAATTTTTAAAGTGGTTCAGCCTTATAAGAATGGCCTACGTCCACTGTTATGTTATTGCTGAGTGTTTGGGAATTCTCGATTACAAGTTCTATCAAGAAATTTCGATCCCTCACAATGAGGATTGTACCATGTATTTATTGCCCTGAGGCTGTAATATCAAAGGGTAATACATTAAATGATGTACATATGAAAGGGTAATACATTCAATGCCCATTAAGCGTGTGCGTCTGAATGACAAGCATTTAATGAACAGTCAAACTGTTGGTTATCCAGCTGTTAATGCTTGGTTCGAGATGCAGCTCGGACCGCCTGAGTTGCTCGGACCGCCTAAGCTTCTCAGTATTTAAGAGTTCCTCGGAGCATGTGAGTTCCTCGGAGAGGTCTTGTTCCTCGGAGCATGTGAGTTCCTCGGAGAGCTCTTGTTCTTCGGAGCGTCTGATGTAATACCCCGTAATTTTAATGACTTTTAAAATGGGTTATATTTTAAATTAAT
Source organism: Sambucus nigra (assembly GCA_949130495.1). Taxonomy (NCBI): domain Eukaryota; kingdom Viridiplantae; phylum Streptophyta; class Magnoliopsida; order Dipsacales; family Adoxaceae; genus Sambucus; species Sambucus nigra. The sequence continues at coordinate 263,940,396 of OX422213.1, read as the reverse complement.
GGATTAATTGGATTTTATTAATAATTAATTCATTTGGGTTTTATCTGGACTGTGGATATGGATATGGATGATTCGGAATATTACTTAAAGATATTTAGGTAATATATGAATGTGATGTCATTGAGATGACCGTATGATATAAATTCGGTAATTTATATTTTTTAGTCAGACGCGGTATGGGACGTGTCGGGACTAGTTTAATAAATTAAAAAGGGAATTTTATTTTCTATCGATCTAATAGTCATTTCGACTGCGTAGTTGCGTCCGGAAGGTTCGAAATAGTCAGAAAAGTCTATTTGGATGATAATTTTGAGTCTCGGGTCATTTGGACATGAATAGACAGCCCGAAAAGGGCATTTTGGTCATTTTTCTAGGGGGGATGAATAGTGTTACGGATTTGGCACTATTATATGTATTGGTAGATTAAGTGTATGGGAGTTATTCATCTCCTCTTCACAAATAAGAGCAGCCATCTTCTTAGAGTGAGAGTAAGAGTGCTTGGGAAGGGAAAAGTCACTTGGGAAGGTGAAGAACAAGAACCAAGGTTCACCACCACCAACCACCACCGGAGTTTGACCGGAGAATGGACAACCAACTGAGATAAACTACACCAAAGGATCAGACCTACACTAAAGGCAAGTGTTTAATAATAGCAATTTAAGTTTGTATATTGTCCATGTTAGAATAGAATGAAAAGAGAAGATTATTCATGTTTGGAAGAAATAATGGATCATTAAATAGAGTTCTGGAAAACTGAAATGATATAGGAATTTAACTCATGTGTTAGGATGATAATAACCCACGACATAGTCATGAATCAGTTGTAGAAATTGTGAAAGCCATTGATATGTTCTTGAAGATGTTATGATAATAAATTTTTGGAAATAAGGAGATAAACATGCTTTTTAATCCAATCCTTTGATGATTCTAGGATGTTTAGAGTATTGGAAATCGTTCATATATGTTGATATATCATGTAGTAAAGTTTATAAGTCATTTGGGATGTTTAGATGAAGGTTTAAATGATCAAAAGTTGTTAAACCCATAGTTGCAGAAAATGCAGAAAATGCAGGCCTGGACCTGAGGGATCGATCGATCGACCCCCACCTTCGATCGATCGACCTCCCCAGTTTAAGTAAAGTTGTTTCTTTTTAAATGATAATTCTTATCCCAAACCTTTTTGTGGATCTTTGGTGATTATTATTTGGAGATTATGGGACCTAGAAAATATTAGTAAACCCTTAATAATAGTTGAATTAAATTTGATTTGGATTCGAGTGATTTAAATGTTGGAAATTATATTGAATGGAATTTCGGTTGCTAGATTCATTTGTTAAAATCTAAATGGTGATGTATGAGGTTTTAAGATAGGACCAGTAGGGGTGATTTTATATAACACCTGGGTATCCTTAAGTTTACAAGAGGGTTTAATCCTAAGTGTAAGAATATGTGTTTATAAGAGATTTGAAACTATCGGTTTTAACCGTAATTAAAAAGGAGAACTAAACTCGTAGTAGTTCGGGAGAAATAATGTTATGGACCAGTAGGATATTAGTGACTTCTTACTGAATATATGTTGAGGAAAATCTTATTTGAATCTTGTTCATTGAGAGAGGGTAGCCTTAGGGTATGAGGTTATCCCAATCACGTATTTAAAGATGACGAACCTCCTCGCTCGACAAAGTTAAGTAGTAGTGTAATGGAGGGGTTCCTTGTTTGGATTTCGCTTTGCGAGACGCTCCGCGCATGAACCTTAACGACGTCGGGAGTGGAGTGATGTTAGGATACGAGAATAATTATATTATAAGAGCGTAGTGGTATGGCTCCTAGATAGAAATGGGAGTTTGGAACACATTTGGTTGAAAGAGGTTATGAGGTTATCCCGATCGCATAGTTTAAGTTTTCGGACCTCCTCGATCGACAAAGTTAAGTAGTAGTGTATTGGAGGGGTTCCTTGTTTGGATTTCGCTTTGCGAGACGTTCCGCGCATGAACCTTAACGACGTCGGTAGTGGAGAGATGTTATAGGATGCGAGGATAATTAAATTATGAAGTAAAGATATAATATGTTAATACGTGGGATTTAAAAGGGATATCATGCTACGTATGGTAAATATCTTAGGGTAGTGATAATTACCTTATTGATATTATATTATAGGTATGATAATACCTATTTGATTGATTATTGATTTATGTGTATGACATACCTAGCTTACTTGCTATCGGTGGGAGGTTTGCACGTGAGGGAAGTCATATCCTGATGAATCCATGGGATCTTTGATTTGTCGCTCGAGAACATAGGTCTATGAAAGACTTATCGGGGAGTTGATAAGTCCGCTGACTGTGGGTACGTAGGTATGTGCGTGACCCATGGATACGAGAACTATGTTCGCCTCCAATTTGTTTGTTGTTGTTTGTGGTTCCTGGAATCTTACCGAACCTGTAGTCCCCTATTCGGCGACATGCGATGATGGGACATGATAGCAGAGTAATGCATGCACCACAGCTGTGACTCGGGGTGCTGTATTATATATGAATATATATATAATGGATTAAATGATTAAATGGATATTTATTATGGTTAAATCTATCTACGGTGATAATTGTAGATAACGGTGAATAGAGAAAGATAATGGAATTAAGTTAATGAATGTTTATGTTTATAGAATTGAATAGCTTAACTCATGTTAATGAGAAATGATTCAGATTAATGAGTAATGATACATGTTAATGAGAAACTAATCATAAATGAGAAATGTAAATGGATAATAATGTGACGTATGGTATGGGACATACGGGGATTATGATATGGGAATGGAACTGTAATTTGAAGATTAGAAAAGAGGAACCATTAACTAGGAGGTTAATAGGAAACGTTAAGTGTGCACTCTAGTTGAGAGGTGAGAAATGCAAGTGAGAGTTGGATCTAACATGTACATAATAAATGCTTTATTGCACTTGTTAAATACTTGTTGTTTTAAAAATACTCTACATATTCGGGCTCTGACCCGTTTCCTTGCATATTTTCTCTTCTATTGTATCTCTATTTCAGGTGTCCAGCAACAGGGACGCCAACCATAGTTGATTATGACGAGCTATGGAGTTATGGAAGTATTGTTTAGACGCTTATCATCTTTTGATTCACAGTATTCTTAGTTAGGGCATGTCGCCCAAAGGATTCAGTTATCTTTTCTATTGAGGTCAAATTATATTGTATTCGGGACTTTTTAATACATTTAACATTGTTGGGATTATTGTAAATGTTTTATATTACTTGGGAATGTTTATTCCAGTTGCATTTAAATTCTTTTGTGTTGCTTATTGTGTTATCCGTGTTGTATAATAAATGTGTTGTGTTATTCTTAAAAATGGAAAAAGGTTTTGTTGAAATTTAAAATTTGGAAAGTTTTTAACACCAGCTTATTTGAGTATTGGGTGAGTTGTAAATGTTTTCGACAGTGATGCTAAGAATGAGCCAACTGTATATTCTGTTTTAATTTGGTATGGGACTGGCCACCCGGTATTTAATTAGGCAGGGTGTTACATCTGAGTTCCTCGGAGCATTTGAGTTCCTCGGGGAAACAGTGTTCCTCGTTGTAGTGTGGTTCCTCGGAGCGTGTGAGCTCCTCGGAAATATTTGTTGTTGCCATGTGGATTGTCATGTGTCTTCATTCAATTGGGTCATGTCAGCAGACTAAATTTGGTATCAACATGTATTAAAAAATGTTTGAGGAACTTTTTGGTATTTGATCCATTAAAAAATGTTTGAAGATTTTTTTAATAATTGAACACTTTTTATAGTTATGAATTATTTTAATAAAAAATTTCATGTGGCAATAAGACTTGATGCTTTTTTAACAATTTTGAATAAAGTATAATTTTTTATTTAAAATTTACTCAAATCTAAAAATGAAAATTAGTAATATATTAAAGTAAAAAAAAAAAAAATAAGGAGTCCGTCCCTAAATAACAAAAACTTAGGGCAAAAAAACCAAATAGCCCGTTCTTTCTCATGTAGGAGTGATTGACCAACTCTTTGCAGGCACCAGCCATGAATCTTCACTTTCTTGGTCATTATAAATTCGTTACCCTCAACGTCACCTTTCCGCGTTGGGGACATGAACCACCAAAAAGGAACGTGCATCTCCCCCGAAGTCGAGATACAGAGAACCTCCTATCCCTATCCTAACACATTAATTGCATAACATTCTCTCCCCCTCACTCATAGGTTGTGGGCTGTGAGGGACTCCATTCGCCATATCAGCACTACTTCGTTTTGTGGTTCCATGTGGATTAGCTAAAACAAGAAAATAGCGGCCACCTGTTATGTGTTCACGTGGGTTTGCCACGCTGTCAAATAATTGGGATTTAGGAGCTCTCTCCGCCGAGCATTTGGGGTCTGGTAGACCCACATTAGACAGTATGTGTAGAGCGCACAGTTTGTATTCCTTCTGATCTCTACATTAGAATATATGATATATCTTATCCACCAATCCATTACAGTAGATGCTTCACGAAATGTGCATTTTTAATGTTTTTTAAAGACATATAAAATGAAAAGAAATGAATGGATCAAAGATTGTAGACGAGGAGAGCCAGGACAAGTCGAGACAGTAGGGTCCACGGTGGTCAGCTGCTTAATCGAGTATCAGGTGAATATCACATGGGTCACATCCCTATGTGGACAAAGACCAGCCACGCTGGCCACAATTTCGGGGAAATACCTGGAAACTACGAAGGAAAATATCCTTTGCACCACCCAACAAGGAGATAGGCTCATAGAGATTATGGGTAATTTATAAAGTTATGTATAAGGCTCCTTTTTTTTTTTATATATAGAAAACTTGGAATAGAGGTGAAACGAACAGTTTTGTTGTAATAAATTTTATTCATGTAAATTTTGATTTGAAATATAAAATTATATGTTGTTTAATAACTTAAATTTGTACGTTAAAAAATTCTGTAATTTTTAAGTGTTTCTGTTTGGTAGACATAATTTGCTTACAGAAAAATAACAATACATTTGGTGTTTGATAGTCAAAATTTATCATGAAAATTGAGAATTTTGTCAATACATAAATTGACTTATTTTGTTAGTTGCCCATTTTTTGTTATCCCATTTATTTTAATACTTATCATTTTTTTTAGTACTTATCATTTTATTTATTTTCACTTCCAGGCTTATCTCGTGGCAAATGAATTGGATTAAAGTATTGAAGTTGGAATAATGTATTTTATTAGAAATGAGAGCCATTGATTTGGACATAATCTGTTCAAATTGAGTGAATGTACTTCAATGGATGATGAAACAATGTGGAAAGTTCAATGGCCCATTGATAATGTTGTTGAAAGTTGTTTTGTAACAAGATTTAAAATAATAAATAAAAATAATAAAAAGCAAATTTAGAACTCAGAATTAAACATTACAATTGACATAATAAGCTCATAATAAACACAGAAAAGAAAGTTGCATATTAATTACTTCGTGATTTCCGGGGCAACCACGGATCGCAACATAATGCATTCCTATCACCCATCAACATGTTTGGTAGATGTTGTACAAAATTCATGGAGGAATCGTCCATTTTGTGGTCCGGCAATTCCGAATCCGATGCATAAATTGGATAGTCAAGTTCAGTATTTATCAAATGTTTACAATGCTAGGGCATTAATCTTTTTTCCATCGGTTCAATTTCTTGTTGTAGTAGATGGATACATCTCTCACTGTCTTTGGTTGGATCTTTGCAATAATTTGCACATTTTGCTTGTGGCGCGGGTAAACCATGCCAATTAGAGTAGCACTCTAAATCGCAACATCTATCATATAACCTAGGCATATCAAATGATCATCGCAAGGTATATATTCTTTAGTTGGAGGTAACCATTTCATCACATAGCCAACATCCCCTGAAGATGTAATGTGCATATAGGCATGCTTTCGAACACCCTTTTCTCCTCAACCAACTCCCTCCGTGGAGATCTTCGTAGATTCTTGGGTTAGTCAAAACGGGCGCAACATCCTCAACATGACCAACATCAAATGATGTTGATGCTTTAGATTTACGCTTGACCTTCATGGGCTGAAGTAATCTAGTAGCCCTTTATTGGGGTTAAAATCGTCAGTTTGTTTATGGTTTGCCATTTGATAGTGTGTGATATGAAATTATAAGGACACAAGTCTCCAATTAAGTCTTAATGTAATCTTGGCTCAATTCCGAACAAAAACACTTGAGTCATTGGATAGTGTTCTTGATCATTCATCAAACCTATGACAAGTGTAAAGTTGAAGACGTAGTGGCTTGCTTTCCAAGTAAATATCATTACCGAGTTTCAAGTGTCATGTTTCACGTCATCAAAATTCATATTTCAAGTCTCCAAAGGTATGAATGCTTTTACATATTTGTAGGAGACTTGGAATATGTTTAAAGGGTGTAATATTTATTTAAAATAAAGTTTTGGGGCTTAAAATTGATAAATGGACATCCTGTTATTTCGTTCGAAATTGTCGTTCGAACGAGTTTGCTAACGACTTTTCCCGTTTGGCCACTGGAACATCGTTACATAGTCGTTCGAACGAGATTTCAGACAAAAAATTTTTTTTTGCAGTTTTCTCCATATTCCCACTACTTGTTTCCCACGAACTTTTTCCCAGATTTTATATGTGCAGGAACCAACTTTTTTTAGATAACCTTTTCATATTCTAAGAGTCTTTTAAGAAGAAAACTTTTAAGAAAAGGTTCCATATTTTGTGTTTGATTTTTATGGATTAAATTATCCAAAAACACATACACACCTATTTGTTTAGTTTGTTCCAAGTACCTATTGATATATCATTTCTTGGAGAGTTTTGGCACCTGATTTTTCTCTACACCAAAAAGAAGAGAGTTTGGGTTCTTCTCTACCCCCAAAAGGAGAAAAGTTTGTTGCGGCGTTCCCACTCAGAGAAAGGCTTCGGGTGCGGGTTAACGGTTGTCCAAAAGGCCTCATTGGTGGATTCCAAGTATCTGGTGGACTCCGGGATTGTTGACTAAGCGGAGGTTGGTATAAGTAGACGCGTCAGGGTCTTGAATGAGTCAAGTTGAGTTGAGTAAGTCATGTGTCTTGTACTTGTAAGAATTTCATACTTAGTGGACTTAAGGCTAGGGTCGTCCGAGGTTTTATCCATTTGGGTTTTTGATAATACACAAATATTGCGTATTTCATCACTCGAACCTACGCATTTTAGCCCCCTAGGGTGCCTTAATCTCTATATCTAAGCCCGTTAACCAGACAACCTCGAATTTATATTGTTAACATGTTATATGAGGCATAATTAGACTTTTGTAGGTATTTAGGTACTAAGTATGGAGTTTGGATGCATTCCGGCTAAAGTCTGTACATATTTGCACGCACAAAGGCAATTCGATCAATTTACAGTTTGGGTACCTGGCCCGACATCTACACGGAAGTTGTATCCATCCTCGCAAGCTTCGCGTGTCCATAAATGGTGCGCAAATCCAATCCCTAACGAAGAAGTTACGGCGATATGAGCGAAAGAGATTTCCAATTGAACCGAAACAGGGGGGAGATGGATGAGACCCGCTTGATCGATCGATCGACCCTTCATATTTCACCCTTCGAGCTTTCACATCGGGAAAATGTCTGCTTGATCGATCGATCCCCTGTTTTCTGCGATATTTTTCCTTTTATTTTCTTTTTCCTTTTCTTTTCTATTTTAATTCCAACTTACTATATAACCCATTTTTGTTGTAATACCAGATATATTTAGTTTGTAGATAGTTTAGGTTAGGGTTTGGAGGTGGAGAGCTCATTATTCTTCCTCTCTTGGTTTGACACCCATTTGGATTTGTAAGTGTGCACTATTCATCATCCTCTCCATTTACTATAGTTTGTATTTCTTTAATTCTTGCTTTGTAGTTAATTTACTTGCTTTCATAATTAAGTTTACATGCTTTCTTTAGTTGCTTTCTAGTGTAGTTTTATCGCGTTTATTTACCGTATTTATTTATCGCGTTTTTAATATGCTTTCCAGCTAAGTTAGTCTAGGTTGTGTCGGATTGAACTCACTTTGGGTTGACATGTTGCTTTGCTTTCGTGATTGTCTTTCTTATTGCCTATTTTTAAATTCTCTCAAAATACATATTTCTCTCTCTAACATTTACACCCATTACTTTTTCTATACAAATCCCTCTCTCTTCCGGATTTTCCCCATCTATATTCTATTTGTATTTGCAAATATATCAAATCTTTTTATAAAACACTCGATATCTTTTCTCTTAGACGGAAGAAAAGATATGGGTTGATCTTATCTTCCTTACCCACCCATTACCATTACCATAAGGTCCACAACTAAAATAAGAACAACCATCAAATTACATCCATACAAAACTCACCTTTAGAGTAACCCCTTTTAAATTTGACCATTTTGAGTTTTGATGTGTTTCCTCTAATGCTAGTGATAAGACAAAAGATTTTAAAGCGGTTCAGCCTTATATGAATGGCCTACGTCCACTGTTATGTTATTGCTGAGTGTTTGAGAATTCTCGATTACAAGTGCTATCAAGAAATTTTGGTCTCTTTGAATGAGGGTGATACAAGGTATTTATAGCCCTTAGGCTGTACATGAAAGGGTGTTACAATAAGTGATACACATATGAAAGGGTAATTCATTTAATGTTTTTCAAACGTGCGCGTCAAGATGATAAGCATTCAATGAATAGTTGAACTGTTGATTATCTGGCAATTAATGTTGTGGTCGAGATGCAGCTCGAACCGCCTTAGTTGCTCGTCGTCCAAGAGTTGCTCGGAGCATTGGAGTTCCTCGGGCATTCCTCGGAGTATACTTGTTGCTCGGAGTGAGTATGTTGGTCGGGGAAACAATATTCCTCGTTGCTATATTGCCACGTAGATTGACACGTGTCTTCTTATTATTCGTCCACATCAGCATACTAATTTTGGTATCAACAGAAGCCCCCAATGTTTCATATTTCGAACTTTGAGGAGTATGGAACATTCTTTCTCGGTATATGGCTATATTAAATGACCTTCCTGGGTTTTAGGAGCCTTTTCTTCATATTTGAATTTCCTTCCAAATTCGCAGAATCCGCCTTTTTGCATTTTTATAGGCGCTTCGATCTTCGTGCCCTTTTTGTCCTTTTAGCCGCCGGTAGCGTAATAGTTTCCTTTTTGTAATCATTTCTTTCGCCGTTTTTCAAGGCAAAGTATTTAAACTTCAGAGGCAATCCCATCATCTTCTACCTTTTTAATTTCTGCTTTCGAGTTTTCTATAGCTTTACTCTCTCCTGTGTGTCCATACTTTTCTTCGTTTGTTTGTCAACAGATCTCCTTTTTCCCTGTAAGCTCTTCTTCCTTATTCTTTTTCTTTCTCTGTTAGTTTCTGGCCAGGATGGATCTTTTATCTGCTAATGACACAAAGTTGATGCAGCAATGTCATGAGTATTATAAAGCTGGTCACACAGACCTCAGTGCATCAGAAGTTGCCGACATCCTTGGTCATGGTGCTTCAGAGCAGGCAGTAGAAGCTTATCAATATCTAAAGGGCTTACTTGATCGAGAAGTGGCCAATAACGTGGCTTACTATGATATGATCGAGTAACTCCAATATACTCTAGAAGATCTTCAGACTCAGTACAAGGAGTCAAATGCCTTGTTACATGAGGGGTATGAAAAGAAATATCAACAACTTTCTGCCGAGAAGGGCTATGACAAACTCATTGCTGGGTATGATGTCAGGGAGAGGGCCCTAAAGGGAGAAGTTGAAGCATGTAGACAAATTGCTGAACTGCTGGAGCAAGAAAATAATAATTTGCAGAAAGAACTAGCATAATACAAGTCTGCAGCCTCTTCTTCAACAGCGGTGATCCCAGTGACCGATGAGGGATTTTCTTTCTTAGAAGTTGAGAATGCCAAATTAAGGCAAGAGTTGGATGTCCTGCGAAGATCTGGTACTTCTACTTCTACTCGGGGATGAGGAAGAGGTTCTCGTGGGCGAGGAAGAGTTGCTCAAGATGTTGTCGAGGAACGAAGTACTCCAGCTGCCCGGGGTCGATCAAGAACTCCTCGTAGTATTGAAGAAGCTCGTACTCTGTCAACATTGGAAACCCAAGCGTACCAACTGAATGCCAAAGATCGGGCTTTGTCTGAAATGTCCAAGAAAATCCTATCTTTGGAGGATCAACTTACTACGACGAAGTCTGCTTTAGAGAATAAGGACATTTTTGCAAAAAGCCTTCACGAGCAGTTGGAGAGACTGACCTTCCAATTCCATAAGCAGCCCAGGGAATTTTGGATGGCTGGGTACAATGAGGCATTATTCCATTTCGATGCTCGTATCCAGAATGCCACTAATGAGGGCTATAAACAAGGCTGGTTGAATGCCTTATGCGTGTTGAAGCTTGAACAAGGGCATTACTTGTGGGACTATTATGACCTCGGGGTGCTTGATTTTCCTGTGACACCGTTTAATTTGGAAAAGGAATGGATCCCATCTCGTGCCATTCCTCGGAGCTTAATTGCACAATACCTCGGTGATTACAATCTTCATTCTCAGATCGAGGTATCTCGTCCCGAGCATCTATTGGATACACCTTCAGTAATGAATGTCAGAATGTTGAAGGACTTGAATTTTATCAATTCTCCTCAGACCTTAAATGATCCTCCTGCTGGCGAGGAACCTATTTCAAAAGCTGAAGGAAAGAAACCAATAGAATAGGGATTTCAATGTAATAGTTAGTATACATGTAATTTGTAATTCGTTTTGAATTTTAATGAAAGACTTTCATTTTCTGTTTGCAAATCTGTGTTGCTATTGTTTTGTACTTGTCTAACACTTTTATATTTTTTATTGCATAACAATACTTTGTGGTTCATCGACCAATATAGTAATAAAAGGTTACAAGTATCAAAAATGTTGCTCGATCACTTAATAATAAAGTAATGAGTATGAAAATGTTTAAAAAATTTCCAACCAACCAAGGTTGTTAACTTGTGCTCGTCGACCAATTATAATTAGTGAGAGTTTTTATCCCCGACTAACCATACTTGGTAATTTTTTTCATAAAATGTGTCCGACCAACCAAGGTCGATAATTTTATCCTCGTCGACCAACTACAGTTAGTGGATTTTTATCCCCGACCAACCATACTTGGTTCAGTTTGGAATATTTTGTATTTTCTGGAACAGTTTTACCTTCCGACCAACATAAGTTGGCATATTTTGTTTCTTAACCAGCCGAAATTGGCATTTTTAAGAATGTTGTTTTTGCCCTTTTACCAACCGGAGTTGGTCATGGGTTTGAACTATCATGTCCACTAGTTATTTTACCAACCGGAGTTGATCACGCTAGTGTATGCCTCCTAACCAAAGGAGTATAGTTTGTTCTCGCTACTTTACCAACCGAAGTTGATCACGCTCGAACTATCATGTCCACTAGTTATTTTACCAACCGGAGTTGATCACGTAAGTGTATGCCTCCTAACCAAAGGAGTATAGTTTGTTCTCGCTATTTTACCAGCCGAAGTTGATCACGCTCGAACTATCATGTCCACTAGTTATTTTACCAACCGGAGTTGATCACGCTAGTGTATGCCTCCTAACCAAAGGAGTATAGTTTGTTCTCGCCCTTTTACCAACCGGAGTTGGTCGTCGGTCTGAACTATCGTCTTCTTTTTGTTGTCGAGTAGCGTAGTGTTGTACACTAGTATTCCCAGAAAAACTTTCAATAAAAGGGGAGAAAATGGTGAAAACATCATCGTTTTATTCATATCGATAAAACTGCTTTACATTTTACATTACTGATAATACTTGCGTAGGTGTTCAGCATTCCATGCATTCTTGAATTCCTCTCCTTCTAGAGTTGCTATTCGGTAAGTTCCTGGTCGAACAACTTCTGTAACTCGGTAAGGTCCATGCCACTTTGCTTCCAATTTATTGTGCTTCTGAATGACCTTCTTTACCACGTAATCTCCTTCTTTTAAATCGCATTTCTTCACCCTCTTGTTGTAGAACAGAGTTGTTCGTTGTTGATATGCAGCATTCCAAATGGCTGCTTCTTCTCTAACCTCCTCGGGCATATCCAAATCTAATCTTCTCATCAAGTCACTGACTGGGGAATTAAAATTCAGCACTCTATGTGTTGGGAGACCCAATTCAGCAGGTATTACAGCCTCACTTCCAAATGCCAACATATATGGTGATTCTCCAGTTGCTGTTCGGGGAGTTGTTCGGTAAGCCCACAATACTGATTGTAGCTCATTAATCCAATTAGATTTAGCCTCATTTAACCTCTTCTTCAAACCATTTAATAATGTTCTATTCGTCACTTCAGTCTGTCCATTGCTTTGAGGATGGCCTGGTGCTGAATGAACCTTCAAAATGTTTGACTGATGACAATAGGCGAAAAACTCCTCGTTATCGAATTGTATTCCATGGTCTGTGATGAAGGCATGAGGGAGACCATACCGGAAGATGATGTTCTTCCAAACGAATTGGTACACCTTCTCGTACGTCATATCAATCAGAGGCTCAGCTTCTACCCATTTAGTAAAATAATCCACTGCGACGACGAGGTACTTGAATCTTCCTCGAGTCGTTAGCAGTGGTCCAACCAGATCAATTCCCCACATGGAAAATGGCCAAGGGGAAGTTATGGGTGTCAATAATGCTTGTGGAGTACGTCGGATGGAAGAAAAACGTTGGCATTTATCACATTTTTTAGCATAGGCTATACAATCAGCTCTCATCGTTGGCCAGTAGTATCCTTGCGTCATCACCCTTTGCAAAAGTGTTCGACCTGCTACATGGGCTCCACAGGACCCTTCATGGATTTCTTCAATCAATTCTTTCACCTCGGAGGGATGTACACATCTTTGCAAGCCTACCAAAATTCCTCGTCTATACAAAACACCATTAGTTAGTACATACCGAGCAACTTTAAACTTTAATTTCTTGGCAGCGATCTTGTCCTTCAGTAATTCTCCTTCCTCGACATATGCCCTGATGGGATCCATCCAAGATGGTCCTAAATCAAGGGAAATAACATTCAGCGTCAAGCTTTCATTTATGCTTCGACTTTCTAACACCTCAATTGGTATCGTTCTTCGCAACTCGGTACGAGTAGCTGATGCTAGTCGGACCAGTGCGTCTGCTTGTGCATTCTCCATTTTTGGTATTCTAATCAACTGAATGGCATCAAATTCTGCCAACAACTCCATTGCCTTTGCATGATACTTGACCATTAATTCTCCTTTAACTGCATATGTTCCCATCATCTGATTCATAATTAATTGAGAATCACTGAATATCATCACTTGTTGCGCTTCCATAATCTTTGCTAAATTAAGACCTGCTATCAAGTCTTCATACTCAGCCTCATTATTGGAAGCTTTGAATTGGAATCGTAAGGCATATTCCACGTCAATCTCGTCTGGAGTGTTCAAAACAATCCCTGCTCCACAACCTGTTGTACAAGATGACCTATCTACATACAATCTCCACGTAGGTAACTCGTCTTCAAAATTCTTATTTGACAGCGTTCCTCGATGAAATATTTGATGTTTTGTTTCATCCTCCCCTGGTATCTTTCGCTCCTCGTCGACCATCTCTTCTCGCCCTTTTACCAATCGTAGTTGGTCTAGGTTTGAATTTGATGATCTTTCTACATCCACAAAACCTTTTACCAACCGGAGTTGTTCTGGACTTATGTCTGTTGATCCTGTAACATCCACAGGTTGGTCAGCGAGCAACTTTTGTTCCTCGGGGGTATCAGGATATGTAAACTCTGCTATAAAGTCTGCTACAGCTTTCCCTTTTAAGGATGATCTGGGTTCATACACAATATCATATTCACTGAGCTCTATTGCCCAGTACATCAGTCTCCCTGACTTTTCTGGCTTATGAAGGGCTTGTCTTAATGTCATGTCGGTATACACGATGATGGTATGGGCCTAGAAATATGGCCTCATTCTTCTACTTGCTTCAATTAATGCCAATGCCAATTTTTCCAACTTTGGGTACCTGATCTCTGCACCTCGAAAAGCCTTACTTGTGTAATAAATTATCTTCTGGACTCCATTCTCCAATCTGATCAATGCCGAGCTGACCGCATTTTCTGATACTGCCAGGTATAAGTACAATTTTTCTCCCATCACTGGTCTGGACAACAATGAAGGTGTTCCCAGATATTTCTTCAAGTCTTGAAAGGCTTTTTCACATTCATCATTCCACTCGAAAGTTTTTTGGAGTGTTTTGAAGAATGGAAGGCACCTATCAGTTGCTCGAGATACAAATCTATTGAGCGCTGCAACTCGTCCTGTAAGACTCTGCACTTCTTTCTTCGTCGTTGGAGATCGCAACCCTAAAAGAGATTTGATCTTTGCTGGATTTGCCTCAATGCCTCGCTGGTTGACGATGTACCCGAGGAACATTCCTTCTCGTACTCCAAAGGTGCACTTCGTCGGATTGAGCTTCATCTGGTATTTATCCAGTTGATCAAAGGTCTGACCTAAGTCAACTAGATGCTCAGCAGCTTTCTTGCTCTTTGTCAGCATATCATCGACATAGACTTCCATGTTGCAACTAATTTGTTCAGCAAAAACCTTATTCATCAGCCGTTGATACGTCGCTCCTGCATTTTTCAAACCAAAAGGCATAACATTATAACAATAAGTTCCCCTAGGGATAATAAAAGAAGTGCTTTCCCTGTCTTCAGGTTTTATTTTGATCTGGTTGTAACCAGAGTAAGCATCCATGAAGCTGAGCAGCTCGTGCCCCGAGGTAGCATCCACTAGTTGGTCAATTATGGGCAATGGGAAGTGATCCTTTGGGCAGGCCTTGTTGAGATCAGTGAAATCAACACACATTCTCCATTTATTGTTTTTCTTCTTTACCATCACCACATTTGCCAACCAGTCCGGATACTTCACATCTTCAATGAATTGGGCTTTCTGGAGCTTGTCGACCTCCTCTTGAATAGCTTGATTCTTCTCAGGGCTAAATACCCTTCTTCTCTGCTTTACAAGCTTGATCTCCTTATTCACATTGAGCTCATGACATAAGAAGTTTGGATCTATTCCTGGCATGTCTTCATAACTCCACGCAAAAGTTTTCTTTCTGTTTCTCAAGAAAGTTATCAACTCCTGTTTTATTGAAGCATCCAACGATGAACCTATCTGGGTTATTCGTTCAGGGTGTTCGTCGTCCAGAATAACATTTTCTGTAGATTCTACCACCTGTCCTTTTACAAGTTGGGATTCATCTCTTGGATCAAGTGTTTCAATTTCCGTACTTTCATCCACCTGGTAAGTAGTAGTCTTTTTCCTTGATTCTTCAAGCTCCTCTTGCTCGGCAGATGAATAATAGCATTCTCGAGCTACTTTTTGATCGCCTTTCACCACTCCTACTCCGAAATTTGTTGGGAATTTTAAACATTGATGTACTGTATATGGGATTGCTTCGAACTTCTTCAAACCAACTCTTCCCATGATGATGTTGTAGGCTGACTGCACATTCTTATCCATCACAAAGAAGCGTATTCTCTCTGTTCGACAAGCAGGCCAAGTTCCAATGAATATATCCAACTTGATCGTCCCAAGTGGAAAAACTTTCTCGCCAGCGAAACCTAGAAGAGGTCTGTGATAAGGATCCAATTGAGATAACTTCAAATTTAAACTGTCAAAGCACGAATAGTACATGATGTCTACCGAACTGCCATTGTCTACCAGCACCCTTGAAATCACTACTTCTTTCATCCTCATTTTAATCACCAAAGGGTCGTCGTGAGGGTAAAGAACACCTGCCAGGTCATTTTTTGAAAAGCCAATAACTAGCTTCTCTTTGTTTACCTTCCTCGGACGATCCTCCTCGGCCAAATTTATTCGCTGAATGTACGAGCAAGCTTGTGCCTCTCCGAGGTAAGCTTTTCTTTCTGCAGTAAGATCCCCTCCTCCTGCATCTCCTCCTGTAATAACATTACAATCAAATGACCCAAAACGTATGGAAAATACCTCTCGTTCTGGCTGCCTTGGTTTCTTGGGAAGATCGGGGTCATCCTCGGCATCATCTTCATGATCTCTCTTCTTTTTCTCCTCTGCTCGACGAGGAGATCTAGATCTCTCTCTAGTTCGATCGTTATTTCTTCTTTCACCTCCCCGATCAACATACTTTGCTAGCTTTCCTCTTCGGATGAGTGTTTCAATCTCGTTCTGAAGAGCTATGCAATTTTTAGTCATATGGCCATGATCTTTGTGTAACTCGCAATATTTGTCCCTGTTCCTCGCATCAGGATCTGACCTCAGTTTCTTCAGCCACTTTACTCCCTCGCTATTCTTGATTTCTTCCAAGACATGATTAATACCCATTTTCAAGGGAGTATAATTATCGAATTTCTTCAGGACTTCCCATGATGACTTATTATTTCTAGAATGCTTGTCACCGCCATTGCCCTTATTCTCTTTATTTTTATACTTGTCGACGTCCACCTTGGTGTCTTTATCTATATTCTTCTTTGCAGAAATAGCTTCCTCGGCATTCATGATTTTGGCCGCTTTTGCCATCAACTCTGACATAGTTTTAGGTGGATCTTTCGCCAAGGTGTAATACAACTTATTAGGCAATAAGCCACTCATCAAGGCGGTGATTGTTGTCTTCTCCTCGTAATCTATGACTTCCAACTTCTCGTTATTGAAACGAGTTATGTAATCTCTAGTACTCTCACCAGATTTTTGTCTAACACTTAGCAAGTGTGCTACTCGTTTTGCTGGCTTTGCTCCGAAATAGAAATTGCTGATGAACAACTCGGCCAACTGATAGAAAGTTGAAATCTTACCCCGAGGAAGATTGTTGTACCATATCTGGGCAGCTCCAGTAAGAGTTCCTGAGAACGCTCTGCATCTCATCTCGTCGGGGACAGCATAGATATCGGCGGCAGCTTGATATTGCTCTATATGAAGAACAGGATTTGTCTTTCCATCATATTTAGGGGTCACTACTGGTGCTTTAAACTTTGACGGTGTAGGAAAATTCACAATGGCCTGGACAAAAGGTGTCCCTTGAACAAAAGTTCGTTGTAGGGGATTCTTCGCCCTAGCCATTTCTCCCAATCTATCCTCCAATCGCTGAAGGGACCCTTTCCACGCTTCATTTCCTTCATCGGGCCTATTGGTTCGAGCAATAGATCGTTCTGAAGTAGCCTCTTGAGATCTATCTTAATGAGCAACTGGTCTTGATTGTGCTGATCCTTCTCTTAGATCTGATGGTTATCGAAAACTCCTCGACATGGTCTTAGGTGGACTCCTATTCCTCCTAGGGCCTAATCGACTGAAAGGAGACACCCTACTCAGTCTTTCTAAGGCACTGGGTCTTTCTGGAAAGAGAGTGATACGTTGATCAGTATCTGTAGCCCTTCTTGATGAAGTTCGCCCAGGTTGATAAGAGAAATCATCAGACTCCTCATTACGATATGACTCAGTACGTCTGGATTATGAAGAAAGCAAATAAGTTTGCCTCTGACCACTTCGTTGTCCTGAACGTGCGGGTGCATCGCCATGAAGGGTTTGTATGAGTTGCCTCATTGTTTCTTACATAGCGGTTTGTCCTTGAGCCAGATTCGTCATAATCCCGGCCAGATCTGGAGGTGCAGAGGGATTTGGAGGATTTCCAGCATTTCCAGCGTTTCGATTGCTAGATTCTGGATTATCCGCCATTGATGATGAATGATTTTTGGTGAAAAACGATAATACGAATCGTTCCCACAGACGGCGCCAATCTGTTGATGTAAAAAACTAAATTACTCTAATTATTTAATCACAGATAAATAAATAAGACAAAAGATTTTAAAGTGGTTCAGCCTTACATGAATGGCCTACGTCCACTGTTATGTTATTGCTGAGTGTTTGAGAATTCTCGATTACAAGTGCTATCAAGAAATTCCGGTCCCTTTGAATGAGGGTGATACAAGGTATTTATAGCCCTTAGGCTGTACATGAAAGGGTGTTACAATAAATGATACACATATGAAAGGGTAATTCATTTAATGTTTTTCAAACGTGCGCGTCAAGATGATAAGCATTCAATGAATAGTTGAACTGTTGATTATCTTGCAATTAATGATGTGGTCGAGATGTAGCTCGAACCGCCTTAGTTGCTCGTCGTCCAAGAGTTCCTCGGAGCATTGGAGTTCCTTGGAAGACTGGCGTTCCTCGGAGTATACTTGTTGCTCGGAGTGAGTATGTTGGTCGGGGAAACAATCTTCCTCGTTGCTATATTGCCACGTAGATTGACACGTGTCTTCTTATTATTCGTCCACATCAGCATACTAATTTTGGTATCAACAGCTAGTAATATCCTTCAAATGAGAAATCTTTGAGTTTTGATATGATTTTGCTGTTGGATTTTATTTTTTCACTAGTTTCAGTTAGTAACCTATTTATGTGGGTTTGTTTTTCTTCTATTATGACTTCTTGGATTTGAATAATCAGATTGTGTTTACACAGATCGTGAATGTTTAAAATCTGTTTGGGATTCCTATTTATGTACACAACTTTTTGGTTTTTGATATTATGTGTTTAGATTTATTTTATTTGTTGTGTTTATTCTTTTATTTTGAATATCCATAGGTTCATTTCAAATTATATAATCTCTCTCTCTCTTTGTGTGTGTGTGTTTTATTGGGGTTTCCTTTCGTCTATTTTTTCCAAATCTACTGTGTGTGATTTAGGTGGTTGAATATTCCTACTGGCGGGGCAAATTGATGTTGTATTTTGTTGACCAACAAGTCAAAAAAGCAAATCGTAGTAAATAATCTGAAAGATTGCTTAGCATGTCGATAATGTTTTCATTTTAAAGCTTAAAGGGTTTGGAGTTTTAAGGGGTTGCAGTGAATTTTCTCAGAGGTTCTGTTGTCATCGATGATGTCTTCACTTGAAACCTTAATGGGTTTGGAGTTTTAAGTGCTTGTAGTGGATTTTCTCAAGGGCTTTGTTGCCATTAAAATGAGATCGCGTAGCAATGGAGAAGGAAATTCTTGTTTAGGGATGTAACCAAGAAGAGGTGGCTGATGAACATTTTAGGTATTGTCACATAATTTATATTGAGAATAGTGTTGCACCTTGCAATTAGATCATTACAGAATGAGAGGCCAATTAGAAATAACGGTTTTTTTGGAACTTAACAAAATAATGCGAGTTAAATGGGGTGTGGGATTACAGTTGTTTATTACAAATTTCTGAATAATTTTGTAAAGTTAGCACAGTGGATTTTTACATTCCAATGTGCAGTGAATTAAACTGACGAATAAAACTTTTGTAACTTTAAAAATACAAATGAGTTTTCTAAATATTGAAATAAAATTTTAAATGTACTTAATTAAATATTGATGATTATCCTAAATTGAATTCTTAGAGGTAGAACGAAAAGTATAACTATGGTCTACCAAAAGCATGCAGTCTAACTCCAGTCTTACATATATATATATATATATATATATATATATATATATATATATATATATATATATATATATATATATATATATATATATATATATTATGACTAAATAAAAGAATAAAATTCTTTTAATAATTTTGTTTATTCCATTTATATTGCATGTGGAAGATAAAACAAATTATAAATCAATTAATTTTTTGGTCATTTACAATTTTGGGGGTCATTAATTATGTAATTTTTAGTCAAGTTCACTCTTGTATATATTTGCAATTTGAGATCCATTTTCACTTTGGACAACCTTTGTTGTTTAAAAAAATTCAAAATTATATTGTCTAAAATTAATATTGACTATATATCAATTTTTATTATAACTCATCCGTACGTCGAGCAATTTGACACCCAATCTATTATCTATTATATACTATAAAATTAAATAGAAAGAGTTAAAGTTCCTCCTCATTGAGAGTGTCCACGTGGCACTCTACACTTTAAAACTACTTTACTAAAATGTTATATGCAATATTAATTTTGTCTTAACCTCAATCTATCGCGTGGCAACCTTACTAATCTCTCTCTTTTTTTTACCATTGTTTCCCCTCTTCTCTCTCATATTAAATGTCCAAATTTATACCTCTTTCACTTCCCAACTCTTTCCCTTCCCAACTTTATACCTCACCATTAATCAGGAGATATAACGATTATATCTCTTTCACTTCCTAAATCTCTTCGCCAAAGATTATTCTTTTTTCGATAAATCCACCAAAGACTTTTAATTTTTTTTTACTACATTAGTGGAGTGGCCGTTGAATCACATCTAAAAGAAGCATCCAATAACTGTTTTTTTGTCACACACTTTTTTCAATAACTTTTATTTTTCTTCTCCTTCTAAATAAAACTGACACACCCCAACCCAGTTACTTATAATTAAGTTTGAAAGCCAAAGTGAGTCAAATCATAATTACCTAAATCAAACAATAATCAGGAGTATCTTTATTCAATTTTTATCATGAATAAATAAAACTAAAAGCCTTTCAAAATTTTAAGGTAAATATGCTCATTCTAATTTACTGAAAAGATATGTATGCTTAAATTACCCCATTTACGTTTGACCAAATCATGATTTTATGCATCCCTTGATAACCCCATCGAACTTCTAGATTTGGCAGTGATATCACAATACCTAAAAAACATAAACATAGGAACCATGAGCAAAATAGCTCAGCAAATTCATCACTACTACACTATTGCATAAAATTAAATGCAATAAATCATATCCCCGTGATGATATATGCATAGTTATCTGGCACATTCATAAAGAATTACCAATTATATATTTATCCAGCTCATTTAAAAAGATGATTAATTATATACTTATTGGACTCATTCATTAAGAATGACCAACTTATCCGAATCATGATTCACATATCCTGTCTACAATAGACAATTCTCCCCCATTCCTGGTCGAGGAGTAACCCCTTGTCTTTAATAGACAAATCTCCCCCATTTTGGGCCGGGGAGTAACCTCCCATTTCGGTAAACCGAAATGAACAAATTCATATTCAATATTATTCTGATCATATCTATAACCATGTATAATACATCTTACCAATGAGTGATATTCAAATCGTATCCATAACCATGGGTAATACATCTTACCCATGAGTGATATTTAGATCTTATGCATAACCATGCGTAATACATCTTACCCGTGAGTGATATTCAAATCATCTCCATAGACATGTATAATACATCTTTTTACAGTGAGTACACTCACCTTGGCCACTTCATGTGTTTTTTCCTTGCCTTTGTCTGGCACTTGTTCAACCGGTTCTTCTTCCCTTTCACAAATAAAGTCTTAAAATATTAGTATCATCATAAGGATATTAACAATCCAAAGAATAACTTAACCTTAACTGAATTCATGAACATCATATCATCCCATTTTAATCATTTATCATAAATGAAGTCTCATCCAATTTAATGTTAAAATATTTAACATATCCAATCTATAGTCCAAACATACTTTAATTTTTTCTTGGTAATCTGATTCTTATCATATTAGGTTCCCAATATAAAAGACAACACATCATTTCAAGTTTCCTAGAGCAAGATCTGTCCATTTCTTTATTACAAATCAAATCTGCCCTATAAACTCTTTTATCGTTCAGTCAACTTCGAAGAATTTTCATAATTTTTTTGCATCGTAACTTCATTTGATAATTTACCCAACATACATAAACATATTGAAAAATACAAAATTAAAGTTTCATAATTTTTAAGGTTCATTTGCTATGACAAGCAAAACATCGAACACCTGGTGTGCATACTTACACCTTTGGGGCATATTTGATATATGAACTTCAAACTATCACCAAAGATTCATTTCTTTGTATTTTCACATAATATTAGAATATGTTATATATATATATATATATATATGAGTATATTTTCATATCCAACTGGAATTTTTCAATTCCAATAAATATACAAAAAGTTATAGGAGTTTGAATACACAGGGTTTCCAATCGAATCAATATACATGATTTACACGTTCAACTTTGGTTAAACCCGCATCTATCCATACGTATACCTCAAAACACGGAAGTTTAGTAAAACAATGATTATTTATATCATTTTAAATCAATAATTCCAACAATATAACAAGATTTACAGGTAGAATTACCTTAGGGATGTTTTCATAATTTCCTATAGATTTTTCTCCAATGTTTCCTCACCTTTCTCTTCTTAAACTTCCCGTTTCTCTCTCTTCAAACCAAACTCTCTAATGGATGAGGTTGGATGAAGAAGAAGGTTATTTCAGGGGCTTAATTCGGCCAAGCTCCCCCCCCCCCTTCCAACCAATGAAATCCATCCATTTGTTATACATATAAAATAAAATACCACTTAACAAATGAACAGATTTGCCCCTGCTTCGTAATTCCAGCATAACTTCTTGCTCAGACCTCTGTTTTATACACCATTTGTTGTGTTAAGAACTTAACTCATATATATATAACTATCTAGTTTTCACCTCAAGTCAATTATTATAATATAGTGGCCAAAACTAGTCCCGAACTCGAACAGTCCTACCGAAGACTGTACTCAAAGTGAATTGTCTAAGTGCTCTCCCCTCTTGGATTTATCTCATTGTCTATCTCGTAATCATTCGATGCCTCCCCTACTTCAGGATAGCTCCTACTCCTACTCCTTCTCCTCCTTCATCGTCGTTGGTCCTTCGTTCGTAGTGGTCACTCAAGAGTCAAGAAACTGACTATCTCTCCCTTTACGTAATATCTTTCAATAGCAGAGTGACGAATGATTTCTGCTCGTAGTTCCTCTCTTGTTAGTGTACTCGTGATACAATACTCCTGCAACAGCGCTTACGGAAGCTCGCACCGGTTGATTAGAAGGCCCTATGTCTTGGTATAGTACAGGTGATGGTCTCTCGCGAAGTACAGCATAGGGGTCCTGACTCTCTGTCTCTGCATCCTAACCGTTTCTTGCTATGGGACCAACGGGAGTGCCCGCATCTTGCTGTGAACTAAAATCTCCTACTCGAAGACTCACATTTCTAGATCCCTCCGTGCTTATACCCTAATGTGTCGTCCTCCATGAATGTGATACCTATATTGAGGAATGTGTCATCTGTATCAAGGAGTCTGGAAGTCCATGCCCCCTACTGGGAATGGAGGAGGCCATGGGGATCGTACTTCATCCGCTGTTCTTCTCATTGAACAAACTCATGGGCTTGAGTTGGAATCTATCTCTGAAAGGTCAATAGAATAGCTTCGAGAAGCTTTTTGATCGCTTTCTGGCTTACGGGAAAAGGCGTGCCCACTTGTGTTTAAATTGAAAAAGACCTGGTCATTCAACGTGGATCCAAACTTACTCTGTATAAGAGAAAACACGCTCTAGTTGCGTTCAGCACTGGAGCTGCTACATGTTTGTGATAACACCCGTCTTTCAAACCTCTGCAGATCACCGCAGTAGAACTCCCACCATACGTCTGTACAAGACAATTACAAAAAATTCATAACGCAGATGGACTCAATGAAAGTTAGAAAGCAGGAGTGTACAAATTCCTGGCTTGCACGACCTCATCGAATTCAAATGCTCCCATCTCCCTTTTAGTTCTGGTAAACTGTAGCATAATGATGTGGAAAATAGGCTGCGTGGGCCATACCAACCATGAATAGAGGCCCTGACTCCGGGTGAGGCGCAGGGTTGGCGATTCACAACCATTCGTATGTCGTAGCTTCTTCTTTGCGTAAAGGGAGTAGGTCGTTGCCATTCGCTCCGAGTGCTGCAAAAGAAGCTAAGACGCCGCCTTGTGCTCGGGCTTTCCTTCTTACTTAATAAGGTTAAGTAAGAGGAATGTAAGCAAATACGTGTTCGTATGGGGGCAAATGGACAGGTCGTGTGTCCTGTGTCGGCGTATAATGTATGCGAGCCATTTAGGGAGCCCCTGGATGAGTTGGAGCCAATTCATCATCTCGATGAACCGGTAGAGCGAGATGGATAAAGTCAACGAATTCCAAAGGAATCGAAGATTTCGATCAGCATCCAATCATAAAGCGGTCAGTTATCAAGAATTTTCTTTTTCCCTATCTTTACAGTATAGGAAAAATAGGGACCGATGGTCATTTGTTCTACGTCGCTTGGCAAGGCAATTTCGAAGCGTGGCCCTTTACATATAAGACTCTTAATTGCTCATGCAATTTGGTATGGGATCCTCATTTCGCCGCTGTAGAAGCTTTGATCCTTGGAGGGGCCCCAGGTCCAGTAAAGATTGCCTATTCCAGTCTTTATCAGTGGTGGTATACAAATGGTTTGGTTTACGCACGAACAAAGATCTTTATACTGGAGCTCTTTTCTTACTATTCACCCCTGCCATCCATCTCTTTCATAACAGGTCGGCTCGCTCCATCTACAACCCCAGTGGAAACCAAGTGTTTCATGGTTTCTTCATGCTTCATCTCGTCTCACTCATCATTTGTCGGGACTCTTTGGAGGGAGTCAGCTCTTTGGCTCGGCCGAGACATTCATGCTATTCCCGAGCCAAGGGGGGAGCACATTCCCTCTCCCTCCCGTAAAAGGAGAGAATTTCAACAATGTATTACCATATCCCCAACCCCAACCCAAGGTTTAGAGCCTCTTTTCATAGGTCAGTGGAATCTGTATGCTCAGAAGCCCGATTCAAGTAGTAACTTCACTTATTCGGTACCAGGGCGGGAACTGCTATAAACACTCTTCGCGGATGGGTCTTTCTTTATAACACAATTAAGAACTCTCTATCAGGGATTAGAATCCGGAACGAAATAAGGATAATGCATTTGCATGGCAAGAATGTTAGGAAGCTAACATCTCTCATCTGAGTGAGTTGGGCTAGTTTATTCCGAGGCCCTCCCACTCTAGGACTTCAATTTCATAATGATGTTATGCTCGCATCTGGTATGGTACTCCATCAAAACAAATATGGATTGAACCTACTATCTATCTATATTTTATCAGTGGATACAATCTGCTCACGGTAAGGCCTTATATGGGTTTGATGTACTCTTATCCCCCGCGAATGATCCTGCATTCAGTGCGGGTAAAAGCATATGGTTAGCTGGTTGGTTGGTTAAGTGCTATTAATGAGAATCCAAATTCATTATTCCTAACAACAGGGCCCGGATACTTTTTGGTTCACTATGCCATTGCTCTAGGTCATCTCATTTGTCTCATCCATCCTTTATCCGTTCTTGAGAATCGTCTTCTAAAGGAGAATATTCTAATCGTCGTCCCTTTCATCTTAATCTTGACTTCGCCCACACACACCCGTCCCTGCAGCAGCAACTTAAATAGAGCCACAGGATAGAGCCCATAGAGAAAAGAGATCCTCGCCTTCGAAACTTACCCCTTTCTTATGGTAAAAGCATCCCCCTTGTGTGGAAATGCTTTCAATTGAAGGCCTTCCCTTCGACCCTTCACAAGAAGAAAAGAGCTACGGACGCAAGGCTTTTACGGTAAGGCGATCCCTTCAAGTAGAATAGAGCACCTGCGAGCTACAGTCCCTATTTAATAAAGAGAGATCCATAAGAATTTCCTCGAATAGCCGACCGAATAGCCCTAACCTCATCTCGCCTTCCACCGCACCAGCAACAGGAAATAGGAAACCGAATTAGAGCGGAAAGAATACTAGAGCCATCGTAGGAGAACCGGATTCTTGACCGATCTGCTCTTGACCCGAGATTTCTTCACCGATCGACTTGCCCGAGGTCGTTAGGTCGCGTAGGTACAGTTTGAGAGAACACGATTCAATCCGCCGTTGCTTTGACATGACAAAAGGGAACGGCTACAAAGCCTTTTTGGACCATGTCTCTCGAGAAAAGGAATGACTGCTGCGGATAAGGAAGTACTCCTTCGGATGAATATATAAGCGAAGGGCAATCGCCTATTTCATACCCTTCCCCCCTTGTATAGTAAGGTCGAGTAGCCTCGAATAGCCCGAACCCACTCCCGTACCTCTTCCAGAGAGAGCCTTCTCTTCCGGTTAGAGAGGATGACCAGTAACAGGAACAAGCGAGTGAAGTGCATAATGTAACGAGAGAGTCATGAGCCACAGGTGAGACTGAGTCGCTGATAGGTGAGCCATTTATGACGAAATCGAAGCTATCGAGAAAGCCTTTTCGGCTAGGGCCCTTTCGCTTTCCTTTCATTGATTCACCCTTCTCGTAAATGGCTTAGATAACGTGAAATTGGAAAAGCAAGATACGAGAAGCTTCCATCAGCAAGCATTGTCACAGAGAATGAATGAAGAAAGAAAGGATCTATCATAAGGGATGCAAAGAGGCGCCCCGACCACTACTCTCGCACTATCCAAAACGAGCCAATGGTGAGCTGCTGATAACCCTGGCTTGCTCTTGGCCTTGGCTGAGAATTGCGTAGAGAAAGAATAGTTGTGACTTTCTGAGTGAAAGTCAGATATTGGATTGAGAAACCCCTTTATTAGTTTAGTAAGGCCAGTAGTGCTCTGAGCTAAAGAGCTGAGGCTCGCTCAGAGTCGGTCCCCAGCAGGCTACGAACCCTTCTTCACTTTCCGTTGACCCTTACTATACAAGGGGGGGAAGCCAACTAAAGAACTATAGTAGGGAAGGAAAGTTCACATAGTAATTTTATTCTATATTTCCTTTCATAAAGAGAATATTCTCAACGACCGAATTCCAGTTTGGGGAAGCGAGAATCGCTCACACCTATGGGTGAGGAGGGCATTTGTGTCTCTCACTAAGGAGGAAGAAAGATGAAGTTTTGAGGAGATACGGAATTCAAGGATGACTCCTAGGGTCATTTGCGCTTCTCTTTCTCTTCAACTTGGGAAAAAGCCCTTTCCTTTCCGTCGCTTGACTTCATGTATTGAGTAGGACTCTCGCTCCTGGGCTAGCACCCTACACATCCTACATTTACAGTTGACAAGCAAGTTTCTCCAAATTTGGTTTCCAAAAGAGGAAGGGCCCGAGAGAGAGGCTACTACTTTCTGCTGTAGAAGTAGAAGTGAGCTTCCGAGCAAGGATAGGATCAACTCCCAGGACTTGAATGAAGGATGAGGCGAAACTTCACGTGAGGTGAGGGACAGGCTCAACGCTACACAAACTTCAACAAGAAGGCCCTATGGAGTAAAGGGAAGTAATGAATTTGACACCTGCTGCCCGGGAATCAGAGACGTCAGCTGGTGGCAGCTGTTACCGTTTATAGCTGTTGGAGTATAGTTGAGTATAATTTCAACTTCAACATTCCCTTCTTCATCTTCTATCCATGTTTACTGGAAAGCATTCATTATTTACCACACCGAGCTGAAGTTGCAATGCTCTCTTGGACAGGCCTATGGCCAAGGCTTCGGTCTGAGCCACCACTTTATGGAACCAATAATGGATTCCCCGCTTGAGTGGTTAAAATAGACTCATCTATTGTATTTTCATGCACTCAAAGTATAGGGATGAACATCCCGCCCTAATCCAATAATGGGAATGCATCATCACACCAACTGGGGTCATTTATGTTATATCCACTGGCCATTGCCCTGCTCTTTCGCTCCTTTGAGAATCAATATGAAGAAGATTACTACTATTTATGGTAGGTTTGTTTACTGTGGTAATGAACATGAATTAGATAAGGGTGCACTCTTTGGTTCTAGTTACAGTGACGGGCTGGGATTGGCATGAGAAGCTCCTGAGCTTAATGCATTGACTCTTTTTCATGAATGAGACATCATATGCCTAATGGCAACAATAGTACGAGCTTATCCAAATCAAAATGAAAGTCAAGATTTGAAGGAAAGGGTATGCCCCGAAGATGGAATCTGTGCGGAGGAACAGAGAACTGAGGAGAGTCACCTCCTTCTCAGCAGCTGAGGTTGCGACAACCATGAAGTTCTAGAGAAAACAACTAACTAGTGGAGAGGAGGCTCGAATACAGAGGCAGAAAGAGATTAGTCCTCTTACTGACGTAGATAGGCTTGTTTTCTGTGGTAAGAAAGAAGAGCATATATAATATAACACGCGAAAATAGCCTCTAGTTTTCTTCGGGTATCCACGAGGGCACGTTTAGGTCTTTCGTTTCCTAGACTTATTGCATTGCGATTATGAATATTCAACTGATCCTGCTTCGAATGAATTAGGGTAGAGTTCGGTAACCCAGTGCGCCTGCTTGGCCTTGAAGCATGTTGGATGCACCCGCCTCGTCCTCCCAAAGATTCATGTTCTCCGTGGAGGGGTTATAGATCTGCGATTTGCAGCAAAAAAGAAATGCGAGGTAGGAGGAGAAGCCCGAGCTGCCCGCACTGGTTTCAAATCTCGAACTGCCAGTTGAATCATCTGAGATATCTTTTCAATGCAAAGAACAAATAGGTAGGAGATGCAGGACCTGCCTTAACCCCCTCTTAAAACTTTCAGTTTGTTCACCATTCCAAAGAAGAGAGGCATGGGTACCAGTTACGCAAGTCATGATTAGCTTAATCCAAGACTGAGGCAATTTCACTTCCAAAAGAACAGAATGCAAGAAGCTCCAACTCATTTTATCAGAAGCCTTCTCCAAATCCATCTTAATGGCCATCTTCTAGGTTGGGTTAGGTCTCCCTTTCTTCTTCCTCATAGTGTGAAACAACTCTTGAGTGATTTTCATATTATCACTAGTGACTCTTCCCGTGATTAAACTACTCTGTGTAGGGGCTATGAGCTTAGGCAACAAAGGTCGAAGTCTATCCACCAGCACCTTCCAAATTCTTTTGAGAAAAACATTACATAGACTTATCGGTCAAAATTGAGAGAAAATCTCAGGAAACCTTAGGTAATAAGGGTGTGGTTAATTCCTTTAGGTATAACCCCCGTAGCAAAAGCTTCTCGAACAAAATCAACAACATTCTGTCCAACCGTGTTCCAAGTTCGAATACTTCTGATAAAAGACTGCTTGCAATCCATCGGGGGATGGTGGGCCTTCATACCAGAACCTCTACTAGCAGACCCTCCCTAAATTCGAATACGTCACATGATCTCCTTCAACCCGCTTTCCCTTACTATCAAGCTATGGCCGAGTCATAAACTATATCTATCCCACACGCGAGACCTGGGAACTCTCAAAAATTTTCTAAGAACTGAGACCTGGAGCCTTATTTCCCATCATTAAAAAGAAACTTTGTGTATTATAAATTGCACCATGAGTAGTTCACTACCCCTCTTCTTATGGTGTATCATCAGCTGAAATATAAATGGTAAAAGGAAGAGCTACCTCTCCCATATGCGTCTCAATTTCTTTCATCTTTCCCTCACCCACCGGTCAAATATAAGGGGACTATTCCCCTGGTCAACTACCTACTTCTCTCTCGATTTGGTTGATCGCAAGCAAGCTACCTTAGCGCAGCGCTCACACCTGAATATCTCGTACCGAACTGGCTGAACTGGCTATTACGACCTGAGCTATCTTGGATTGACAGTTCATTCCTGGCTGGAATCAATGTCTCATTTTCTTTTTCTTCGTAAGGAGGATCCCCCTTCTATACTATCTTTTGGGGGTTTGTGGTAATGCTATCGAACCCCGAGCATCTTCTTTTTGATCTGCAAATGGGAAAATGGGTGGTCTCCTCCTATTACAGAAGAAAGTCTTTCTGTTGCAACCTAGGATCCAGCTATGAAAGAAGCCATCTTTACAAGCTAAAAGTGAATAAACATCTCTTGGGATACCCAGGAGTGCCTCCATATTATAAGAAGGTGGAACAAAAATAAACTCAACCATAAAGAGAAATGGGCGATGGATGAATGAATATGAAGCAAAGAACCCGCTTCAAACCTCGACCATGCTTCCTCCGAAGCTTTCATCTGAGTAGTCACTACGCCCTACCCTATCGCTGAGTCTTTGGAAGCGGTTTCAGTAGAATTTCCATCCGAACCACTGACTTATACTTATTAAGAGAAAGATGCAAAGATTCCATCTGGAGCCGAATCACTGAACAAGTGTTTCGGAGATCTTTGACCAATTCTTTCCTCTGGATTCATTGTCTGCTTTGGATTTTCTCAATTGCATCGACCTTTCTTTTTCTAGGTGAATCAGATCTCAATCTTTTTTCTTTCATGGTTCCCAGCGGCTTCTTTGTTAGTAGTGCTATTCAATCTATAGATTGAATGGCCCCGCCCGTCTGCTTATCCGTTTCTCTGATCCGTATGTCATTCCTCTGTAGCATGCGGTCGAACCTACTTTAAAGATCCTGCAGCCCCAAACGCTACTATGGCCTTCTTGCCGTGAAAGTGAGGAGAGCTTAGAAGCAGCATAGCCTCGAACCAGGATTGAGAGTTTTTATTCATCATCAGCAGCTTCTATACCCACCTAAGATGGAAAAGACAATGTTCGAACCCAAAATGGGGATCTTTGATCCTCCGTCCAATCTTGACTATCACTTTGGTAGTGACAGACTAGCCCATATAAGGTACAACCTAAGACGGAACTCTTTTCATCGAGATGTATTTTATGTCTTTGTTCGCCCTGATGATAAGGCGAACTCACCCTTAAAGCTTGCTTTCTCGCTGTTGCAGAAAAGGAGGATGCTCTAACTGAGAATTCAAGGAAGACTTGTTCCAACGCCCATTTCTTGCTAATGATGTGATGATAGAAGCACTCTCTCTCCTTTTTCTGTTTAGCCATGACAAACACCTTTATGTATGCCATTTTGAGACACCAAAAAGGAACAGAGGCTCAATCTAGATTTGTCACAACTACCAACTACCTCGAATGAAACCCAAGACCCTCTTCTAGAGCTGTCGGAACTAAAAGAAAGAGAAGGGCGGCTCTTCCGGATCTTCATTAGCGATTCATGATAGATCAAGGGACTGACATAAACATACACAATCGGACTAGCTTAGTCTTCTTTCTTTACTTTATTATTCCTTATACGGTCAACACAATCTGAATCGTTGAGAGCCACTTTATAACGATTGCATTTTTCATGCTTGACTAGTAACACAGTCTATGCATTGCCTTTTCTCGAGAGAAAGACCAACCATCAATCACGAGATTTCTTGTTCTGATGTCTAAAACATGCCAATTAAACTACTAGCAAGCGCTCGGATTCTTCTGATGTGCAACATCTATATAGGAAAGTTTCTCCCTTAACAGAGGTGTCGTAAGTCGCCTCTTTCTACCCATTCGCCCAAGTAAGATAGTTCAATCACTTTATTTGATAAGCAATAAGCCTTTTGCTACAGCTCCGGAGCTGCCAGCTATAACATATTACACCTACCTATACCTATTAGTTAACGGACGCTTTCACACCGTTGGTTGCTACTATTCATTTCATACTCGACGAGACGATCCTATTGTCGGTGTAGTAAACGAAGACGAAGCACGATCTTATTTCTTTTATACTTTCTTCAGCTTTCGACCTCCCCTAGGTAGATATCCATGAAGCATCTTTTTCAACTTAAGTGAATAGATCCGTTATTTCCTATTGTAGTGGTTCCCTAGTTATCCATGTCATTTTCTTCGAAAGAATGTGTCTGTACCGCCATCGCAACTTACCAGACAAAGCCAAGACGAACCCCTTTCCCCTTTCTCTAATAATAAGGAAAAGCAAGGAGCATCGCGATACGCACAAGAATTTCAATGAAATTTGCTCAGATGTATCCTTTCTTTCAAGTGCGGCTTTATGCAAAGGTTATTAAGCCACCTATGTTATGGTTATGTAAGGGTTTAGTGATCGACTCTTCGAGCAATCGTTTTGATAGAGCAAGGATTCGGAGGGACAAGGTTGATGAAGTTAGGAAGACGGATGCCTTGTGGTGAATGGAACGAGGTAACTATTAAGAAATAAGATATCTCCGCGACTCGGAGAGCAGCTGCTCTAACAGAAGGGCGAGCCTTTTTAGCTATGATTATACTCGTGATTTTCGCTATATTATTTGTGATTCTAACCACGACTATCCTTGCAGAATGGGACTCCTTGCGTGGCGGTGAAGAAATAACAGGCGCTTTCATTAGGGAAGGGAAGAAGGGAGCATACGCAGGGAAGAGGGAGCAGAGATTCTTTCTCTAATTTTATTGTATACAATCATTCTTCGTCTGCCCCCTTTACTAATAAGATCGGTTAAGGATCGAGTATGAGTATTCAGTATAGATACATACCCTGGTAACTACTTGTGGACAGAAATAGCGACAACTCTTCTTTTGCTTGCGAAGACATCTGGTTGGTTTAGTCCGATAATGGCCAGAGAGACGCTCGCTGTGATTAACCAATTATTGAAGACTAATCCGTGTCTCCAGCAATAAAAAGATTGAGGATCACTTTTCTTTTTAGGAGTGTGTCAGTTTCAAACTCTGAGATCTTTGACCACTAACATCCTCCCGCTGACGCGGGAAAATACTTCAATTATCTCATCCGTTCGGGACGAGACGGAAGCCCCTACTAGATCCACAAAGGCTGGAGCTTAGGACTGAAACCTAGGGATTATAGTTATTACCATAACGTATGGTATGCTATTCAATCTCGGTGTAGCACCTACGCTCGGCCTTTACTTCTAACCATCTGGTTTCTTTTTCTAGTTGCGCCCCTTTAATATGATGTGAAGAAAGGTAGAAAATGCCCCTATCAAGATAAAGTGGTCAACGCATGCTAATTCAGCAGGTTCGAACTCCCTCCAGAAAAGGGATCAAGAAAATAAAACAAGAAGCGCCCCGGGCGCAGGATCTTTAAAGCAAGTGAAGAAGTCCCGTTTTGGCATGAATCGATTCCCAGCAGGGGCAATCATTCGAACAACTCCAGATTCTATTGATTCGGACCAGCTGATCTGTTTCATACGAAAATGCAAATCTTCATAAATGGGATAGTTCATCAAGCCACTAATATCTCGGGAGTTTGCTCTCCGCCCCTTCCGCTTGCTAAGCTCAAGAAAGACGCTTCCCAACTCAACCCACTCTACTCTTAAAAAATAGCTCAAACTTTCTCTTTGAAAATAATGTCCGAGAACTTTTCTTAAGTCAACTATTGGATATTCAGCAGCTACATCCGTAGAATGGAGTTCCGGATAACAAACTATGAAGTGCTTCTAAACTGCAACCTAGGGATGCAAAGAAACAACACCTTCTGATCAATGAAAGATCCTTTGAATATTGAGTGAGACTCTATTTCTAATTAATGAAGATAATAAAGATAAGAAACCCCGTCCGAAATAGAAGATGGGATCTATCCTCAAAGAAGAGAGTTGGAGGTTCCTTAAAATGGGTTGGTTTGGTTCCATTCAGAATGGGTTTTGCTGGTTATTTCTAGTTGGTCATGGAAATGCCGCAGGGGGGTATGGCGACACGAGTGCCAGGGAGTAGAAGAGAAGCGAAAGTAGTACTACAATAGACGTAGTGGCTGTACCATCTTAATTGATAGTAATCTTTTATTGCATGATCCCGTTCCCCTTGGGGAGTCTCAAAGAATTTGATATGGAATATTCACCTTTATAGGAGTGCTGCACGATGACGAGGAGGCAGCATAGCACCAGTGGTAACATGTGAGTTCGGCTTTTTCACAGATGTCGGTCTTGGAACATACTTCAATCTCGTTTTGATATAAAGTATTTTCTGTATCTTTTTAAAAACATCTCTCGAGTCTTGGGATGAATCAGAAGGTTGAGTCAAGGGAAGGGTCAAGATAAGAAACTCCGTCAATCCTTGGCATAAATATTTATTCGAGCTCTATCTCTTCCCTACATGGGGCCGGTTGATGGAGTGACCACCCCTCTAATTAATGAAGAGTAAGCATCAGATTCTGTAGGAAATGAAGAAAGACTAGATATAGGATTCCACCTCTTTATAGGATATTCTAATTATATTGTACCGGCGCTTACGGGCTTATTGGATTGGATCAAATTCATTAAACGGAATATGGCAGTCGTAGATAAGCAAGCTGGGGTTGACCACATCTGTCGAAGTAAAGAAGACAGTCAATCCCAATCGATGAGAACGAAGTCTTTTTTTCTTCGACAAGACGGGGGATCTAGTAGCTGCTTAATCTATGTCAGTAGGTCTCGATACCTTATTTTCAGGTAAAGCCCATCGGCTTAGGAGGACTATCAATGGAAAGGGGTCCGCCGATGCACGTCCAGAGATCGAACCAGCGACAAACACAAATCTGAAGTTCTAAATAGGAAAGAAAGTCATTCTGGTTCATAGTAAATAAGCAATAAAGCGGCTATATTAACCAAAAGGGACTTCCAGCTGTCGTCTACTCAAGTTATGTGAAGGAAATCATAGAAGCCAGTTCGATACCATTGGGAATTTTATCCATCCCTTGTCCTCCATTCGAAGAACTTAGTTAAGGTACTACCGAGCCTGTTCGTTTAGTAAACATAACCGACTCTTTCAAAATCCAGCTCGTCGGCCGTATCTTGACTCTTAGCTGTGCGTCTTCTTGTAAGTGAGATCACTAGGTTTGTGGTGATAGACAGACCAGACAGAATGAAAAAGGTGCCTCTTTATCTACATCTACACAGGAGGCAATCATAATGAATGGCGACTCGCTATGAGTAACAGAGTATGCAGACTTAATGGTGAATAAACTCGCCTAAAGAAAGAGGTAAGATTCCTATAGCTTCGATCAGAATAGTCCTGGTCCCTTACTATACAAGGACGTAGAAAGAGAAAAGGCGTAGCCCTTTAGAGATAGGGGCGAGCAAAAGCAGAAAGTAGCTTTCATCTTGATAATTGAGTGAAGAAGTTCCGGTAAGATCCATCCTACACTATGAAACCATGCTGCATCGGTGTTTTCAGGGCCTGGAAGGCCTATTAGATTAGGCCAGGTTCGTAGACTGGGTACATAGAAAGGGGGAAGGGACGCTAACAAGTACTAAAAAAAGACTTTTTGATTGGCTCGATCTTCTTATTCAAGGATTCTTCTGCCTCACAAGTGCCGGGCGATCCCGACCGCACCGATGCGGCTTAACCATCGTTTATCCACAGATGCGACTTTGAAACGGAGGGGAACGTATCCCTTAGAAGCTGCATGAGCACTTTAACCAAAGAATGTAGGTCATAGCTAAATAAAAGGAGCATTACTTCGAACCAACAAGAAAGAAATCCAATTTGGAGTACTAACTAAAGGAGTGGCACTTGAAACGTAGAAAGACCAAAAACCTAGCCTCTTGCTGAACGAGATTCTCATTCGATTTTCCAAGCCCGGTTATTGAACCTATGCTCTACCCAATCCCACCGTATACGCTACCTTCCTTGATTGACCCAGAATATCTCTAGACGTGAATTCACTACACGAAAATTTCACATATGAAAGATAAACGAGATCCATTGCACAAGTATGCTATTTCAATAAGTCCATGCTATCCGCTACACAGGCATATTCTACCCACTACACAGGGTTATTCCGTTTGATTCCAAACAAGAAAGGGCAGGAACGTTTCAAATAGACTACAGTGGACATATTATTCAGAGAGCCGCATAGACCCTCGATTTCGTTTAGAAACAAGATTACAGCCTAGTAGTTGGTGGAGGCACTAAGTACCCTTTTGGTATGACGAAAGGCTACAGCTATGCATAAGAAGTCTCAGGGATGCCGGGTTCCCTTTGAGTGTAGAAAAGCTGCTGCTCGACTTGAATTGAGGTTGTGCCTCTTCCAATCGTCATAGTGAAACTTCTGATTAGCCCTACTCTACTAGATTAGCCATAGATAATTCGATAAAGCGATAAAGGCGGGGACTCAAATTTCGATATATGTAGAAAGGACACAACCTTTTTAGAAACAAAGACTACGAGACTTTAGATTATCCATCCACTGTTATAAGAATGGTATATGCCTCCATTAGGAAGAGAGGGAGAATGTGACTCAGTTTCGGTTGAAGTTGACTTGCTGGATCTTGGAGTTGAACGTGAATAATTGTGAGAACCCTTGTGTATCCTTCTGTTCCTAAGGGAAGGGTCTTACTCATATAAAAGATATAAAATCAAGTTTGCACTTAATCTATTAAGGTATTTCATTCCAATCTTCTGATCTTCAACTATTCTCACCCCTCGGAGTCTAAAAAGATGTGTATCTTGCTATTGGTATCAATCGGTCCTCTCTTTCCTTATGGTGGTATAGCCGCATGTGTAGATTACCCTTATTCTGCATCTTCTCTACCCTCCGGTTGCTTAGGGCGCCCTAAGGGATTCGCCTCTAGGAGAAGAGTTATTGATCACATAGCTTGGGTACTAGAAGTTGCGGATCGTATCATTCGGACAGAGCCTGGGTCCCTTAGTATTATGTATAGTGCAGCTCCCTCAAAGTCTCTTTTGCTAGTTTTGTTCCGATCGATGAAGGAGACTCTACTAGTCGGTAGCGCGCGGATTCGTTTTCCTATGGGATCGGTCCTAAGGCGCGTACTTCAATATTGTCTTGATTGGCAGTCGCTCTTCTGTATTTTTCATCTTCAGAGATACCCTTAGAGTTCTGTCCTGAATGGGAGGGTTGTTGAGTCAAGTCAAAAAGAAGAAAAATAAAGTCCCACAAAGGAATCTTGGACAGTGGGCACAAGTCTTTATTCAAGTTTTTATTAGTATCTCCATTAGAATTAGCATTTCTATCAGCTCTGCTCTTTTGTCTCCTGAATATCATCTCGAGACCCAAACAACGAGATCTGGATTGGAACCAATGCATATTGATTCAAAGCTTATGGCCCTTCAATACAACCCCCCTCTATATAAAACCGTAAGTGAGCGGTGCGAGTCTACAAAGAAGACTTTCCATCTTCCTTCTTTGGCGCTGCTGGAGATGCCCCACAAGGCCTTCTTTCTCAAGATTGAATTATCTGCGGTGAACAAAAGGAAGCAACGCCGCTACAAGCAATAGAAAGAAACGTTTATTAATCCATTTCAGTAGGTGGCGGTGTACACTAGGTATCAACAAAGGACGCTTTCTCTCACCCAGCCCTTAGGAGGTGTTAACTCTTCGCCTTCGGCTTTCCAGATCCATCCGGTGTGCTATTTATACTCCGCTTTGAGTGCTATGGAGGGCTTCTCCCTTTTCAATCTACATGGCATACGTACACGAATATTCAAACTCATCGACTCGGCTCAAAGCATATGATCAAAGCTCTAGTGGCGCAGATAGCAATATCAGAATGGAATTCTCGTCAGCCTGACCGGCAGTAATAGCGAACTAACACTGTTCTAATAGAAAAGGGGAGTCCCTCTTTGCGGTAGATAATGCAACCGAACACAAAATGAAGCTTTCAGTCTCGCAAAGCATCTGGGCGAGCCCCTCCCCCCGGAAACAGCCAGAGAATCGATAACTGAACAAGAGGAAGTAGAGCGTCTCACGACTCTATATGCTGTACCACATACTAAGACCTAAAGCCGTTCTTAATAGAAGTCCCCGGGAGCTGGTTCCTTAAAAACTCTTCCCTTGACTTCTATACTCAAGATTTTACTTCTTTTTCTTCGCCATCGCCCTCTATCAATTCCTTCGTCGAGAAAGAAAGCAATAAACATTCGGGTGGAGGAGGAATTGAGTACCAAAAGCAAGCCGGTTCAGCCCCCCTACTAAGCATACGTTTATTACCAGATCCGATAACAGCGATTCTCCGTCCCTATTTAGTAAGGCCAGGAGGTATCCCATCTACAGACATTAGCCCCAAATGCTAGCTCGCATTATTCATAGTAAGTCGCTACATCATGCTTTTGAGGAAGCTATTCGGGCTTAGCCCGCCTCCTATTTCTCAATTCTTTCAGTTTGATGGGCGTGCTCTCATTTCTAGGTTTGGATTTTATTTAAGGGTTATGTCAATACATGAATCTCATCTTTCCAATCTATTTATTCTTTACCCGCTCATTCCTCTGACTTTATGCCTTCTATTCGGCTCCTACCCTACCAAGGCAGCTCCAGCCGGGGCTTTTCGTTATCAACTGTTTTCTTACTTCCAAATGTTGTATCATGGGCTTGAGGTGCCTACGAGTATAGATTTCCCATTCGGTACACATAGCTTTTCCTATCGAAGGATAGAACCTCTCGCCTCTTCTATGGAAGCATCCTTAGGGAGGTCAAGTCCATATAAGAGGACTAGCCACATGTACTGAGACAATATATAAAATCTTTGCAATTATTCACGGACCCACTTTCGGGAATAAGGCAAGTAAGATATTTAACACAAGCTTGGCCCCTAGGAATAGGCGTTTTATGGACGATTCAAGCCCTGCACACTCAAAGGCGAGAACGAAGTAGTGATTGCTCGTCCAAATGGCACCAAATCAATAAAAATTCTCATTATATGTATTGAATTTATACCTCAATCAGCCCTTAAACACCTTCGAAAGAAAAAAGAAGGAAAGCACCCATCTCAAGTGTCGGGGTTCCTCTTCTCATTCGCCATTCGTGATGGTTCGTGGAAATGTCATAACATGCGTAGGCGGACTAGCCCAAATGGGAAGTCTAATCTTCTTTCTGCTTGCTTCGTCGTTGTGAAATAATCTTGTGCTACACGCATCTGGACATAAATTCTTTATCAATACCAATCTCGGCTTAAAGCTCTGATCCCTTCGAGATAGGACTCAGTGGCCTCTTCAATGGTGCTACTTATGCTTATAGTTTCGGTCATAAGATTGCACCTTTTGACCCCTTATAGTTAAGAAGACGACCGCATCCTTCTCCTTCACCTGCCTGGGCAAAGCATTTAAAAGAATTATGAAAATTTGAAATATGGATTTGTTTCAGGCTTTACATATCCATTTCAATTAGAATCTGACCACCCCCTTCTCTTCACCTGATACAAGCTCCCCTTTTCCTTTTCCTTTCGCTCGTGATCGAGCCACCCCTTGTATAGTAAATCTTCTCGACTGCTTCAATTCAAAATTCTAAGAAATTCATATCCATTTCTCACGATCAGCTTCGGGAAGTTCTTTTCTATTTATTATTCGATTTCTGGTTTGCAATTACATAGAGTGAGGGTCAATTCTTGCTGAAGTGACCGTTCTTCCAAGATTCCTTTGCATTTCTCGTGCACGAACTACTTTCTTTTAGTTTTCTCTTTGACTTCACACTTCTCAATATTTCGTTTCTGGGTAGGCTACTCGAATCTTCCAGGAGAACTTTTCTAGTTCCATCATTTGATTTGCTTTTGTTTCCTCGTTGAGACAAAGCATAATGATAAGCAATGGAGATCCATGAAGCTATGATAGAGTTTGCATCTGATTCATACAGAAGGATGATAGCCTTTAGTACAAATTCCTTATATTATAGTAAGTGAATTATGACCCGACTTTCACCGCCGAAGAGGGAAGGGGCTTCCTGTCAAACTCTTCCTCGATAAGGTAACATGAAACCAATTCTATCTACAAACTAGGACAGGAGGCCCGCTACGAATTAGACCATGACCAGGTATTTTGGGTTTTGTTCCGTAAACGTATATAAGGCTCACTAGCCCAGCCCCAACTAACAATATAAGCATCGATTGCAGGCCGATTCATATATCGATTGGCTAGGGGTTGCATCTGATAGAGTATAAAAGGAAACTCATCATAGGTCTAGCGAACATCGCCAGAAATACCTTCATTCTCAGCCTTTGCGGCAACACCTACAACTGGCAGGGCCATCGATCGAACCGGATCGACGAAGTTGGGGATCCAAGCCTCCAGATGTCGATTCTACGGCCAACTCCCTAAAGCAAAAAGCTCGGTTAGGCACCTTTGATAGGTCCTTGATGAAGGAAAGGCAATTTCTCTGATATAAACCTTTCTTCCAGTCTCGGTTGTCGATCAACAATCTGATGTGTACCACGAAAGAATTTGTATTTGAATGTGGTTCAGGCCTTTCTTTATCCATTCAATCAAACTAGGGAAGTGGTTAGAGAAGCATTAGCTGCTATGCGAGTTAGATCGGTCAAGTTTTGATGTAGATATAGTCGCCCTCTTCTCTATGTCATAAAGTCGCTTATAATTAATGGTTGTTCACTTCGGATGTGGTGGATGAACCCTGATCGAGGCGGTTCAGGCCGTTTGATTGAACTACGCTAAGCTGAGACTTTCTCTTGTGCTTCGAGCGATCATAGTGGATTTGATAATAGAAATAGCGAGCGGCCCTAGCTAATCAAGTTTCCTTCTTCGCCTTTGGTATAAAGTATTTGAGTTCAGATTTGACTGATCGTATGACGAAAAGGGTTGTCGGTTAACCAGTAGAATCAAAATTTATGGATGAAGAGTTGGGTTTCCTTCTTTGTTTTGTCTTTTGTCGTCAATTTCAGATAGTCATAGTTCATGTGCCGCGCGCGGGAATATTCATGATATTTATAGTAAGGCCCTGATGCTTTTGATGGAATGACAAAATATCAAGTAAACTCTATTGCATTCTTTTCTTTCCTCGGGCTATCACATCTGGAATCCAATTCTGTGAAAATGGAAATTGCTTATATAATAGATTCAAGTTCTGTAATGTAGACATCGCTTACTTCATTCCAAGTTTGATAGGCCTGGAATCACAACATGGTCCTAACTAGGTCTTCAAGCTCTTTATTTCATGGGGAGTCGTTCACCCCGGAATAAATGATGGAGATCAACTTCCTTCTTCTCGTTTGACTTCGACTCTCTCTTGCTTTGCGTTGGAGGGGTGCTACAGTCCTATTTTTCGAGTTAAGGAACGAGTCAAAAAAGCATGATGAAATTGATAGAATCCAGTTTTTGTTCAGCTGACATGGTACTTTTCTTTCTTTTCTCGAAGGTCGAACCTATTTCAATTCCTCTTCTTTCAGTCGATCGGTCTTCATTCAAGTTATGTAGTGGAAACGCCTTACAATCTGGTTTCGGTTCGTTAGCTGGTATTTGCGCAGCTCGTAGTTCCACTTTTTCTTCCTCTAGTTGAGTAGGACATCACTCTTTGATTTTCTTTAGTAGAGTAGACAAGTTCGTTTGCTTCCTGGTCGAGCCTCACTTCTCTAATTTGGTACAATAACTCTATTTCGGTACAACGAGAAGGAGTTTACTATGGTCAGTGCAGTGAGATTTGTGGAACGAATCATGCCTTTACGCGTGCGCCCGAAAAGATAGGCCGAATGACTATATATTACAAATATATATAGTCATTCGTGTGTAGTGAGGTTGATTATCTTATCTAGGTAATCGGATCATTTTGATTAATAGTCAGAGGAGTTAGCAAGTAATAGAAAAAATGAATTTCATGCCACATAAGATCCTTGTCCCATTATCTATGTATCTGACTAGTGTGAAGTCACGGCTCACTTCGACGTTTTCCATTTCCCATTGAATCTCCGGAGCTTTCCTAGCCACTATAGTTTTTTTTTTTATCTTCTTTATCTGAAAATGAGTTTGATTTGCTTCACCTATGCGAATTTCTACCAATTCTTATTTTATTCATCAAAGTTTTTCCTAATCATAGCAACACTAACGGCCTTAGCCCGGTCCTACTATCGTCTTTTTAATGGGCTTCGACGTTTAGGAAAGTGTTTCTTCGATCTTGCAACAACCTTTTCTTTCAAGGAAAAAGATCTTTTTCCTTCCGCATGCGCAATTGTCCTTCTTGTGGCTCCAGGCAGTAAGATTGCCTTTTCTATGGATGTCAATGCTCCCGACCTGGAATTACGTCTCCGTCAGCCCGACGTGGAGGTTGCGGATGACCTCTCTCCCGTCGAGAGGCGGATAGAGCAACGCTTTTCTATTTTTGAGCCCGGGCGGCAGATTCCTATAGGCGATCTGCGCGCCATTGTTTAACTAAAGGGGGATATTGTGGAGCGTATGGCCCAATTAGATCCCCATCCGTTCTGGACGGAGCAAAGGGACCGAATAATTGCGGAGTCCATTCTTTCTCCGGGAATAGAAACTCGCAACCTTACAACAAAAGGTTGAAGAGTTAGAAACCGGCCCAAACTCTTCTTTCTTCAAGCGGTTAAAGAAGGTGCGAGAGCATTTTCTATGGACCGGTAAATTCGATTAATAAGCATGATGGCCTTTCTGATCTCATCCGTATTCCGGTCGTAAGAGTTAGGTGTTGATTTTCATAAAGCAAGCACCTCTTTCTTTCCAGCCTTACTTAAATAGGTGGTGGGGCGCAGTTCTTAAACAGAAGAATGGCGAGAAAGAGGAAGTGATTCAAGAAAAAAAGAGTCGAATTGGAAGTCAAGTAAGAAGGAAGGAGTCTAGTCCCCGAAAATGCTCCGCGCGTAGGTTCGTTTGTCGTTGGGGCTTACAATTCACCTTGTGACTCATTCCTCTTATTGATTAGGGCAAGCGTTCTTCGGGCATCGATCAATCTCAATCACAGGCCGCTCTGTCATTGTTTGATTTTTGGTTGTCTGATCACACTCGAAATTATGTATCTACTTATCGTATTTTTGCCCCTGCTCGGTAGTTCCGTAGCAGGTTTTTTCGGACGTTTTCTAGGATCAGAAGGAACCGCTATAATGACCA